>JBBGZY010000372.1:11730000-12345000 GCA_037952925.1 Lithobates clamitans | reverse complement strand
AGCTGATATAAGGACGATGATGACACTTGATGTCACGCGATACTGCTTTTCACTGGTCAAAATTGCTGAAGGTTGAAAATACATGAAAAATTTCTAAAAATTGCCTAAAACGCTCACACTCAAGTGAGGTACAACCTGCATTAATTGTTTGTGCAAGATTTCACGTAATTAAAGAAAAGCTAGAATGATGGTGCTCTGGTTGGTATGCCTCTTCTTTTCGCCTTACCTCCTTGTTGGAGCAATTATGTAGACTGTGGCCTAGAGATTCTACTTGCAGTATGCAGCCACCCAGCCTCCAGTCAGTCATACTTCTTTACATCATTTTATATTGCAAGTTTCAAACTGTTTGGTTACTGTGGAACAGTTCTGATAAATATAATATACATTTATACTGATATTAACCATAATTACCAGTAAACCTTTCATAAAAAAGGCACTGCTTATATTGTGCAATATCTGGTCACGGGAAGACTGAGATTTCTTTGAGAGTCATGGTTCTGGTACTCGGCTAAACTACAAAGGTGAACAAAAAAAGGTTGAGTAACGTAGGATTTTACAGATTCATGGTATTGGGGACCGACTGATCCAAAAATTGACTGTAGAAACATGCACTGTGATTAAAGCTTAGTCTGAGTCCCTGGTATTGGGGAACAGCAAAGCCACTTAACAAATGATATATGACTAGAGATTAACCCAAATCCCAGAGGCTGTTTTGGTTACAATCTTTGTGGATTACAGTCACTGATTGACTAAGACTTGTTTATTAATGGAGTGGAATATTCAGGCATGAAAAAGGTGTTTCATCATTACCACAAGATCTCATGCTCCATGTCAGTGATATGTTATTGTAACCTGTAACTGGAAAATGTAACTGGCAGATTTTATTTATTTTATTTCCATGAATTTCTAGTTTATTCTTTGTCTGGATTGTATCACAAGACTGTGTCTGAAAAGAACAAAGTTTGCTCTTATTGGAGTATTATATTGCTGTCTGCTTTGTAAGATCTGTAGGGGCTTTGTCTGAAACTATTGTATACTTTTTGCCTAACTACGTAAAATTCACATGTACTGGCCCGACCTGTACTGTGGCCGGTATCCACCTGCATGAACATCCTGAGAAACTGAGTATTTTTTTATTTTTATTTTTTTAATATGTAGGACTAAACACATTGTTTTAAGCCAAATGCATAGATACGGAGTACACTGGATAGCTATCTGACTTTGGAGTAGTGGTAATATAGCTGATGGCAATGTCTATAGCAGGATCAACTGCATGTAGCCATTACCAAGGAATTATGGAAAGAAATGCAGAAACATTCTCCATGATGGTTCAGCAGCTTTCCCCTTTTCTCCTAGAAGAAAATGGTCTAGGCCAATGACATAATTGACCAGTTATAAGTATATAAATGCAATGCACATTATATTAAGACACACCCCTAAATTTTCATTGAAGCTTTTTTTTTTTTTTGTTAAAACAAAAGCACTAGGGGATCGTTGTACCTCTTCCACTATGGCCAGTCTGGTGCCATAAAAAGGCTTTGTCAGCTTGGCTATGACCATGTCCGTATAAAACGCACTCTTTGGGCTTGTGTCTATTAGCATTGGTTTGACATTAGTTTGAGACACCTTAGGTCATTCAGAATTCATTGTGCAATTGACCTGCTTTCACTGAGTTTTACATTATTTCAGAATTGTGTGGTGTGCATTGGAAAGAGACCACCGCTCAAGTTAGATGTTTTCATCGAACAGCTTGTTGCTTAGCCAAAAAAGTATTACCATGTGTGCCTACAGGTTGCAGATTTGCTGCTGTCAGGACAGCAGAGATGTGTAGAGCCAATATGTTTGGTTGCCAGGGTCCACAAAAAGCCTCAGGGCCTATTCACACCAGAACACGGTGCAGGAATCTTGCGTTCTCTGCATGTTTCCTACACCATGTTCAAAATGCACTGCACTGTGCAGTGAATTAGCCAGCACCGGATTGCATGGTATAGTAGTACGTAGTAGTGCGCTTTTTTTTTTTTTTAATTAGTTTTTTTTTAATTTGATTTTTTTTTTATTCTTTCTTTACAAGTGGTATAACAAATCTATTTAACGGAGACATTAAATGATTTCATACAGCATATGTCATACACAAGAATACAAAGACAGGTACAGGGAAACTAAAAGGCATCGGGTCAAAGTGTAGACATTGTTCAATATAATTGCTAAATAGGCCCCGGTATAGTGTTTCCTCGTGTATTTTCTATCTTGAGTAAAGCAATACAAAACCCAGTAGAAAAAACAAGCAGGGGGGGGGGGGGGCTAGGTGAGAGAGAAGGAAAGGGGGGGGGTGGAAGAGGTAAGGTGAGAGACAAGGGGGGAAAAGGGGGGGAAGGCCCATATCTGAGGGCTGAAATCAAACTGAACCTGGGGTGCATATCAATCATACAGGAGTGCACAGCATGTTCATTTGCATTTCATGGTGTAAACAGGACCTCAAATCCAGTTTTGAATGAGCTTACACTTTTATGATTACTTTTACCAGCACCACACTCCTAATGTATTTTATTAATTAAAAATGCTTTTGCAAGAAAAACTATTTATCCCATTGGTAATGCACAAAAAACCTTGCTGGCTGTAGCAAAACTCAAGCAACTGGAAACAATAACCCATTAAGCACGAGCAGTGGTATATTTTCTGCTAATGAAACCCCATGTTGTAAGATGTACCTTGAGAGTAAGCACCATGATAAATACCAGAGTGAAAAATAATATACTTTTGTTTTTGTTTTTTTGTTTTTACCCTAATTACTGTTTTTTGGCTTTAGCTCAGTGTCTTCCCTAGATGTATTTTTTAATGCATAAATGTGCTATGTTGGTATAAATGTGCTCTGTATTCTAAATAATTGGTCTCTGTAGGAAATCTGCTGTAATTGAGGTTTTGAATGAAGCCCTATAGAGACACACCAACTGTTCCTGCTGCAGAGGAGGTGTGATATTTATACAAAACTGCTGTCACACGATTTCAAACTTCACTTATTAAGCACAAAGTGATATTTTTATATATGCATCCTTGCGTTTTTTTTTTTTTTTAACTTTGCCTAATGTTCTGCTGCTTATTGTGTAAGAACACCTGATGATTTATATATTAGTGTATATAAATGTGCACTCTTACAAAAGGCAGGTTGGACAGAGGTATGGATTGGGTGTAGTGGGATGCCACCTGTAGAAAAATTACATTTCCAGTACACTTCATGCAACAGTCCTACAGCTGAATTCTAAATTTTATATTTTATTTTAATTTTATTACAGGTATTTATATAGCAGTGACAATTTGTGTAATGCTTTTCATATTTACAGTATACATTCACATGAGTCCCTTCTCTCAAGAGGCTTACAATCTATGGTCCCTAAATCACATTCATGCATACACATACTATGGCCAATCGAGAAAGGAGTCAATTAACCTACCGGCATGTTTTGGAGTGTGGGAGGAAACCAGAATATTTGGAGGAAACCTGCACAGGGAGAACATGCAAACTCCAGGCAGGTAGTACCATGGTTGGGATTCAAACCGACGACCCTAGTGCTGCTAGCTGGAAGTACTAACCACTTAGCCACTGTGCTGCCCAATTCTAAATAATGGTATATAGTGGTACTACAGTAGTACAGTAGTATGCCTGGATTTAACACTTGGATATCAATAGTAACAATTTTTATTTAGGTCACCCTAATGCAAAACAGTTTTTTTTATTTCCCATGAGGTTTTTGTTGGAAATAAAGGAGAGCAAGCACAATAGAATGTATTACAGAAACAAATAATACAAGATGTATGGTATAAGACATGTTACGGTAACTCAAAATGGGTATCATGGGGCCCCACAGCAAAGTTTATTTTCATGGTCTGAATGGTCATCTCACCATATGCAGCAGTGCTTTAAACCAAAAACTTGTTGGATATAGGGAGTTAAATCCAAATACTAGATAAATATAAAACACAATAACCAGATGTATTTGATAAAAAAAAAAATAAAACTGGCATAGTACCTGTATCTATCGTAACATCAGCCTCCTATAATTGCCTCAACAGCACCTCTCTGACTGGGAGAGTGAACACTTAAAGCACTGAGTTTACAGGAGGGGAGAGCAGGGAAGTGGACCTTTAAAATGTGCTGATGCCCTTTATTGTCCAGTTTCCGGCTCAGGAAGGAGAGGTGACTAAGGAACCAGAACTCAAAGATGGTTGAGAACCATTGCCATGTTTAAGGGGGGGGGGTAAAGAACTGTGCTCAAAGTGGTTGTAATCCTTTATGTATATCCAGTAAACTATCTTCAGGTGATACACAGAGATGAAACAAATCCTCCTATATTAGTCATATCTGTATATCTCCAGTCTTCTCTTCTCTACATCCATTCAACTTGATGACTTTCTAAAGCTTATCTGAAAGTTTGGCGGAGAGATAAAGTTACACTATGTACAGCTCAGTGAGGAGAGCTCTGAGAGCTGATTGGAGGGTAGAGACACACCCCCTTCACACAGCACACATAAACAGCTGAAGCTATCGATCAGCTGGAGATCCCTCCCATGTCACCTTTTTTTTATCTTGGTGTTAGGAAATCTTGTCAGAAGTGATTAATTCTGATAGCAAAGAAACAAGGCAGCAGACAAAAGTGACACTAAAGCCGGGTACACATGGGCCATATGTCGGGAGACAACGACCGGATAAAAAAAAAAAAAAAAGGCCCATGTGTATGTCGGCCGGTTTCTGTTGGATGTGTAAAACCAGCAGCTGACCGACTCCCAATCAGCGCTCTTAACCAATGGCAGAGAGCGCTAATCAGAGTATTCTGGCTGTCCCCCTGTCGGAACACAACAGCTCAATCGGGGAGAATTAAGATTCAGAGATTTTGAGTTTTGTTTGCAGTTTTGTGTAAGTGTAGTCTCCTGTACTTTGGAGCAAAGAAAACCCAGACACCATATGTATGGCCAATCTGTGAGATACTGGGCTCAGTTGGTAACGGCATTATGTAGGAGGGTGAAGAATCTTTGCCAGGTATCGGCATCTTGCATCAATAACTCTAAAAGAATAGGAGGCTTATTACCAAAAAAAAAGGAGACTTTAAAAACCTTGGTGATTGAACTATTGCTCAATGAACATCAATAAACCGTTTTTTTTTTTTGTTTTTGTTTTTTCCATGATAGGTTTTTTTGGCAGTATTTTGAGCATTTGCTGGGGATGCACCAAAAATTTACGGGGATTTTTTAGAGGCTAAAGCAGCTTAAAATACACTCATGAAAGAATAACCTCTAGGTCATCTCTTGTTGTACTCTAAGGATCCAGTATCTGGAGAATGGACATCTATTGCAGAATGCCATGCATGGGAAATCCCTTACTGAGACAACATAGTGTATGAACAGTCTATTTATATATCACCCAGCAGCTGAGAGACAAACCGCACAGACTACAACTGACATACACATACGCTGAGACCAGCTGGTGAGAAAAATAAGGCATCACAAATAGGACTCCATGTCTGATAAGAGGATGTGGAAACCAACAAGAAAGCCTGTATATAACACAATGTACACAAAGCAGCTAACTCTAGCTTTTGGCTACAAAAAAAGCTGCTGATAACCTTAAAAAACCTCTTTAGCTCATCATAAAAAAACGAGTGTGTTAACAAAACCTTCTTTATCATCCAGTTCTGCGGTGTTAGGAGTCTGGAGTGTATCACTTTACATCCATATAATGGATTCATGATTCAGAATCTCAGCATGACAATGATATGAAAGCTTTTTACATTTCCAGTGCCGAAGTCATCTTCTTGTTTCCACTTTTTTTATATTTATTCTTTGATACGCTACTGAGGTCAGCTGGCCAGACATTTTGGCAGTTGTTTTTCTGAAATCAGCATTTTATGTTGAGAAACCCCCAAGAAAATAAATACACGGCAATACTGAACAAGTTTGCTCCTAGCTAGTGCACTGAAAAGACTGCTTCATTTATCCCCCCCCCCCCCCCCGAGGGTTACGTCTTTGCATTTGGTTGATATTAATAAAACAGAGCATTTTATGCCCAGTAAACGTAACATGTGTGGTGTGGTGTGTTAATATAATCTTCAGTTTTGTGCTAAAGCAGTTATGTGCACCTTCATTATTTGCAAGGAGTGCATTTATACAGTCAGATGTTCACTGCAGGTTATTATATTAGGATGGCAATACATTCAAATTTCTCATACAATTTACCTTTTAGATTTTCCAAAAGCATATAATATGAGGTCAAACCTAAACACTTTCAATATGTATGCAATCAGACAGGCCCTTGCACTACACAGTTGAAGGTAAATCTAAGGGAAATTGAATAAGAAAATTGTATAATGGCCAGCTTAAGGTTGAATCTTGCAGTTTTGGTCGATTAGAGAGAGGTGTGTTCTAAAAATATTAAATGTGCATTTTTAGCATCAATCCTAAAATTTGTCCAAACATTTTTTTTACAGTCTTGTGATCTTGATACAGTTTTTGTACATGCATACCCTTACCTAACTATTTCAAAACCATAATATACTAATTATACAGAGATCATCTTTTATATTCTGTTCTTTTATGTGCCCCTTCTTGGGTTCTTTACGTGCTCCTTCTTGCAAACTTTTAGGTTTTCCCTCTTAGGTTCTTTAGATGCTGCTCCTTGCATTCTTTTGGGTCCTCCTTAGATTCTTTAGGTGCTCCTTCTTGCATTACTTTAGGCATTCCTTCTTGGGTTCTTTAGGCGCTCCTTCTTGCATTCTATTAGGTTCTCCTTCCTAGGTTCTTTAGGCGCTCCTGCTTGCATTCTTCTAGATTTTCCTTCTTAGGTTATTCAGACGCTCCTTCTTGCATTTAGGTTTAGGTTTTCCTTCTTGAGGTCTTAAGGTGCTCCTTCTTGCATTCCTTTAGGTATTCCTTCATGGGTTCTTTAGCTGCTCCTTTTTGCATTTTAGGTTCTCCTTCTTATGGTCTTTAGGCGCTCCTGCTTGAATTCTTTTAATTTTTCCTTCTTGGGTTCTGTAGGCACTCCTTCTGGCATTCTTTTAGGTTCTCCTTCTTAGGTTCCTTAGGCGCTTCTTCTTGCATTCTTTTAGGTATTCCTTCTTGGGTTCTTTAGCTGCTCCTTTTTTGTATTCTTTTAGGGTTTTCTTCTTAAGTTCTTTAGATGCTCCTTCTTGCATTCTTTTAGGTCCTTCTTACATTATTTTAGATTTTTCTTCCTAGCTTCTTTAGGTGTTCCTTCTTCCATTCTTTTAGGTACTCCTTCTTGCGTTATTGTAGGTGCTCCTCCTTGAGTTCTTTTATGTGCGCCTTATTGGCTTCTTTAAGTGCTCTTTCATGGTTTTCCTTGGATGCTCTTACTTGTTTTTGTGCTTGATTGTTTGTTTTGTTTTGCTCAGTCGCTGACTTTCTATTCAACCTCAAGAGAAACATTTATCTAGGCCACTTGATGGCTTTTTGGTATTCCTGGCTTATAGCTTTTGGTCCTGGTTTTGAATACCACCAAGGACATGCATAGAGTTTATATGTGCTCCCTGTGTTTCAGTGGGTTTGTCTAGGTGCTCAGGTTTTCCTATGCAACCTAAAACCATACTGGTGTATTCCAAAATTGGTCCTAGTTTGTGGGCTAAGGACATTTAGACATTTAGCTTGTATGGGATATGAGGACTGATGTGAATGGGTCTACCTACTCTGAGTTACCTTACACTGTCTAATTTGTCAGCGCTGAATAAATAAAGAAAATCTATTTTTGTATATAGTGGAAAAGCAAGAATACCACCGTCATTGTTTACTCTTCTTGTAATCTATAGCTGATGCATTGTAGTATGCACTTAGTCACCAGAGCAATCCAGCTCTTTATCTCTTGTCCTGAGATTGCTGCACAGGCTGGCTCATAAGATTTTGATAAGGGGCTGTGCAACCACATTGGTGATATTTTGCTGAATTCAGGATAGGTGTGTATAAAACAAGTGGAGAAGTTGGGGACAGGAAAAGCTACAATATAGCTGTGCAAAAGATGTTCACTCTAATGCCACGTACACACGAGCGGACGTTACGGCAGACTTGGTCCGGCGTACTGGATTTCGTCGGACAATTCGATCGTGTGTGGGCTCCAGCGGACTTTGTTTGCTTAAAAGTTGGACGGACTTAGATTTGAAACATGTTTTAAATCAATCTGTTGAAATCGAGTCCGGACGAAAGGTCTGCTCGTCTGTATGCTAGTTCGACGGACAAAAAGCCACGCTAGGGCAGCTATTGGCTACTGGCTATGAACTGCCTTGTTTTAGTCCGGTCGTATGTCATCACGTACGAATTCGTTGGACTTTGGTGGATTGTGTGTAGGCAAGTCCGTTCATTCAGAAAGTCCGTCGTAAAGTACGTCAAAGTCCGCCGGGCAAAGTCTGCCGTAAAGTCCGCTCGTGTGTACGTGGCATTAGTCTGCAACTTCGGAGTAACATCCCTCCTAAAGTCCTACCATCTAGTGACTAGTGTAATGGCACTATGCAATACAATGTGTCTGATTGGGCCATAATGGAGCACCCCCCCTATCCGTATGATTTCTGCATGCAGAGAGGTATAGACTGAAATATATAAAGTTACATTTCATATGATTATACTAATAGAACTTTAAATACTTATATTACATACTGAGAATATAAATTACTGGGCTGTGAATTTTTGCATTTAATAAGATAACTCCTACTGGTTTTATCAGAATTCAGATTTTTTTATTGAGCTTCTTGGTAAAACTGTAGCTAGAAATATAAAAAGACTTGAGCAAAATGTTACTTTTGTTATTGCCAATAGGAACAACTTTTATATTTTGCTATTCGGCTAGTGCAGGATAGAAAATGGAAGCGTAGCGGTTGCTTTTGCCAATATCTTTTATGTTCTTTAACTCAAGATTTACAAATGCACTCCCCATGCTTTAAATAATTTATGATCATTGCATTTTTTTTTAAACTTACACTGATCCGCTTCCAATTAATTCTTTTTAATAAGGCAGGATAGAAAGCTGAATTAAATGAAGCACAATTCATTGCAAGTATTTCATTGATTGTAAATCTAAAACTGCTACTTTTCAGACTTGTTTTCCGTGACTAACGCAGCATCATAGACATTTTTACAGTCATCCTGCTTTTGGGTGGATGTCGATTTCTGACATGGGATTTCAACATCTTAACAACACAATTCTGTCTTTCACCGCCCCAATTATCTGCTTGATGAAAATAAGTTATGTGTTGCATTTGTCACAAACCTTCACTATGACTAATTAGAACCTCCTTCCTATGTTCAGGATTTCAAGTGACAGTTTTTTCCCTCCTGTTCACAGTTGTTTTGTAATAAAATGAAAAGTAAACCTGTCACACGTCCGAGTAGTTTAAACTTAGAGTGACACTAAACAATATCCTTATTCACCAAAAAATAAACCTACGCATCCACTATTAATTGGCTTTGTAATCTATAATTCTTTTGTGATTTTTAGCCTCCTTGTAACACTGCCGAACCTTTTTCTTTTCCCCCCTTACTGTCAATTATTTAAAACAAACAATGTACGTTAGTTGCGATGATGTAAACGCCATAGTTAATAGACGTTAGTTAAAGTAAAACTATAGGCAAAACTTTTTTTTTTTTTTTTTTTCATTTTGGATAGAGTAAGGGATGGTTATAACCCCTGTCAGATTTTTTTTTTCCACAATCTGTGTCCCATTGCAGAGATTTCCCTTTACTTCCTGTCCCGAAGCCAAACAGGAAGTGAGAGGAAATCCCTGCAAATTAAGGGGACTCCTTGGGGTCACCAAAACTAGTGTCCCCATTGGAAGATTTCCCCTCTATTACTTTTCTGGGAACAACCCAAAATGTGGGATTTTCTTTTACATTCACTTTCAATGACTGTAAACATGACAAATAGAGAGAATGACTCTCCTTATGAGGGCACAGAAGGCAAAAAAAAAAAAACTGACAGGGGTTCTAATCACTCTCCACTCTATCCAAAACTAAAAAAAAAAAAAGTTTTGCCTTTACTTTTACTTTTAAAGTGATATTAAAGGCAAAAACAAACAAACATGTTAAGCTTGCCTGCTCTGTGCAGTGATTTTGCACAGAGAAGCACGTATCCTTCTCTTCTCGGGTCCCTCGCTGACACTCTTGGCCCCTCCCCCCTGCAATGGGGTAACCAAAGCAGGCTCGTTCCCGAACTGCGGCTCTCCTTATCCATTCACACACATAGCCACAACTCGGCCCTGCCCCCTCTTTCTCCTCATTGGTTCACCGGCTGTGACTGACAGCAGCGGGAGCCAATGGCTTCCGCTTCTGTCTCAGCCATTTAGGAGAGAGAGTCCCCGCAGAGCCGAGGCTCTCGTGCACATCACTGGATCGAGATGGGGCTCAGGTAAGTAAGTACTGGGGGCGCTGCTGCACACAGGATTTTTACCTTCATGCATAGAATGCATAAAAGTAAAAAACCTTGAGCCTTTAGAACCTTTTAATCTCAGGAGCAAACAACAAAGGATGGCTATGTTCAAACATACAGTGGGACAATAGAGAATGAAAGTAGCCACCCTCTAAGAGTCTGATCACAGCAGCAAAAAAAAAGTGATTTGGAGGAGGCTGAAAGCAATAAAGGGTACTATTTTAGTTAATACATAATTAAATTAGAATTTCTAAACCAAAGTGTAGTGTCAATTTAAACCCTTAACCGCCCAGCCCCTGCATCCTTTTAATAGGGTCTGTACACTCAGAGGGCAGGAAGGATTAGTGATCATGTGACCATTGTTATTGGCTGTCACAGGGGTCACATGATCAGGAGCTGGTCTCACAGGCTATCGTTTGTTATTGCAGACCAAGAACTGTATTCGACAACTTGGACCCTGTGCTAAGAATGCACAGTGAGCGCACTTCCAGCACACAAACCTCAATCGCCCATTGACAAGTGTGTGCGCGCATTAAATCCCACACCCTTTTGCTGCTGCACCTATATGTTAAGCGAGTGGCTAAAGATTAAATATTTAAACACTAGGCAAACACTAGATCTTTGGGTATTGCCAGCAAAAATTGTGTGTAAATCTTCACATGGTGTTTGTCATTGAGGCTTGTTATTCTCTCAGACTACCAGTAGGTAGACAAGAGGGCCGACGCCACTGTCAGGGGAACCATAGTGATCAACAATTTTTTATTACCTGTGGATCTACCTTTTAGCAAATGCAGTGCCTTGAAAAAGTATTCATACCTCTGGAAATTTTACACATTTTGTCATATTACAACCAAAAACGTAAATGTATTTTATGTGATAGACCAACACAAAGTGGCACATAATTGTGAAGTGAAAGGAAAATGAAGTGAAAGGAAAATGTCACTCTTCCATAAAAGCCAGATTTGTGGAGCGTACGACTAATAGTTGTCCTGTGGACAGATTCTCCCACATGAGCTGTGGATCTCTGCAGCTCCTCCACAGTTACCATGGGTCTCTTGGCTACTTATCTGATTAATGCTCTCCTTGTCCGGCCTGTCAGTTTAGGTGAACGGCCATGTCTTGGTAGGTTTGCAGTTGTGCCATACTCTTTCCATTTTCGGATGATGGATTGAACAGTGTTCCATGAGATGTTCAAAGCTTGGGATATTTTTTTCATAACCCAACCCTGCTTTAAACTTCTCCAAAACTTTATCCCTGACCTGTCCAGTGTGATCTTTGGTCTTCATGATGCTGTTTGTTCACCAAGGGTCTCTAACAAACCTCTCAGGGCTTCACAGAGATTGAATTACACATAGGTGGACTCTATCTACTAATTAGGTGATTTCTGAAGACAATTGGTGCCACTAGATTGAAGTTAGGGGTATCAGAGTAAAGGGGGCTGAATACAAATGCACGCCACACTTTTCACATATTTATTTTTGAAAACCATTTATCATTTTTCTTCCACTTCACAATTATGTGCCACTTTGTGTTGATCTATCGCATTAAACCCCAATAAAAATACGTTTACATTTTTGGTTGTAACATGACAAAATATGGAAAGTTTGAATACTTTTCTAAGGCACTGTAACTACAAAATCTATCTGAAGCCATACAGTCATTTCAAAGTCCATGTGTTATTGTCTTTTATCAGGTGGTGATCACCCAATAACTATTCATGAAATCATGGGCATTACTAGGGGTGCAACGGATCGTCACCGATCCGTGATCCGAACGGTTCAGCCTGTTCGGATCGGCACACGGAGCGTGCCGCCGCCTCGGCCTTAGGAAAGGCCGCGGCTTCGGCCTAGCTCCGGAGCGGCGGCCACCTTGGTACACCTGGCGGCCGTTTACCACGTGATCGGTCCGTCAAATGACGGAGCGATCACTTGTAAACAAACCTCTCTCCCCTCTGTGTACTGATCTGTACAGTGGAGGGGAGAGATCAGATGGCAGCCGTGCCAATACTCTGCCATACCCTGCTAATACTCTGCCATACCCTGCTAATACTCTGCAATACCCTGACAATACTCTGCAATACCCTGACAGTACCCTGCCAATACTCTGCAATACCCTGACAGTACCCTGCCAATACTCTGCAATACCCTGACAGTACCCTGCCAATACTCTGCCATACCCTGTTAATACTCTGCCAATACTCTGCCAATACCTGCCAATACTCTGCCAATATTCTAGCAATACTCTGCCAATACCCTGCAATACCCTGCTAATATATTATTACAATGATCCGAACCGTGACTCCTGATCCGAGGAACGATCCGAACCGTGAGTTTTTTGATCCGTTGCACCCCTAGGCATTACCAATAACCCTTAACAGTATCACAGACTGTCAATTAATATCTATGTGCAGTGCGGGTAATTTTATGGTGTTGAATTAGGCAGATGACCAGAATTTGGATCTGTAACAAGGGCAGAGTACGGAGTCTTAAGAAAAAAGTTCTAGTTCAGCAAATAGGAACTTAACCGACAAACTTTCTGTAAAAAAAAGTGCAAAATGTAAAATGACTATAGTGTATTCCTGCTGTCTGTGCTTGATAAACTAGTGGGTCTGTATAGCTCTTTCTAAGTCTGGCCATGCATGCAGCAATTTTTCGGTCAGTTTCAACCACTTTCAATCTGCTTTTGATCGCTAGTACAATTGAAAGTGATTAAAAGAACAAAGGTAACATAACCAATAACAAGCAGAAGTAAACACCTTTAAATAATCTTATAGAAAGTGATCACATTTTTTTGCTACATTTTGGTTTTGATTTCTTCTTCAACTTCATTGCCCAACGGTCATTATTCGTTCAAATCTTATTGATGGAGAATTAAAAATTGAAATTGAGTAGATTTCCATTTGTTTGGCCATATTAAGGAAAGTCATCGTTTTTAATATGACTTCTGAACCTCCCCACTTTAAATCTTCATGGTTGTATTGTATTAGGTGACACTGATAGTAGAACCAGTTGGCTGTCTTTAAGACAGTAGTATTTTTTTTTCTAGATTGTCGCATCAATATAATATACTTGATGATAAATATTGATAATAAAACAATCAAGAGTAATTCCGCAGCAGGGATTCTATTTTATATGCAGTGGCATTTTTCAGTATTTTTTTCTATCAAGCTTGACCAGGTATCATTACACAGCAGGACACAATGACAGTGTTCGGAGTCTTGTCTAGTGTAACCACATTAAGCTCCCTAGTTAGTATATCCGCTGTGCCAGGCTTATTCCCTAAACGTGAATAGACTGCCCTGAGGACAGGGCTGGAAGCTTGTGTCTAGACATTAGTTAGGAGTGAGTATGCTGACAACATCAGCCTTTTATAGCTCACCTGAGAAAAATCCCAACCTCTCAGCACGTCTCTCCAGCTGTTCTCCTTGTAGCTTGGAGGAATCCCAGCCATTCTTATTTAGATTTCCATTTAGATTTCTAGTCCACTAAACAATGATGGTGTTTTGATATTCAGACTTGAGGTGTTTTATATAGACTGTTTTGTGTCAGTTCTTTAAATCTTTATTACAGATAAAACCACCTTTTTGGTGAGTGAGTAAAAACAACTATATTCAGGAATATTTAGAAACCTGGTGTTGAATATTAATTTCTCTATAATTTTTTTCTTTCCATATATGAAAGGAGAACTCCGGGCATAGCACAAAATGCAGGCATACATATGCAGAGTGAATATCTATTTAACTGTATCTGCTTTCCATTTTAGGAATCGCTGCTTAGAAGAATCAAATAATCTATAGATTTATGGGCCTATTACAGAAAAACTATCTCAGGCAATGGCCTAGTTGTAGCCAGTGAACAAATTGGAGACTAAAGCTGGCCATAGATGGTTAGAATCTTGGCTGCTTCAGCAGGGACCGACTGGGATTCGAACCATGTATGATTGATCAGTCAACTTGGGTACAGCCAGCATGTTGGGTTTTTCATGCAATTATTGCCAGAGGCTATAGCCACTAGCAATAACTGTGTTTTCCTGGCAGTGATGGCTTTTTCCCAACCCACCCCCCAGGAGAAACCAATAGCTCCACAGGAGGGATTCCCCCAATCCCCCACAGTCAAAGGTTGCAAGAGAGAAAATCACACTAATTATGGCTGGCATTTGGGTGGCCATACTGCAGGGACAGGCTGAATTTTAAACCATGTATGGGCAGGATGGTTGTACAGAAGTCGATCTACTGATTGGCTTCTGTACAACCAGCCTGTCAAGTTTTTCCCACCATCAGTGTGTTCTGTTGGTGGGGAGGTCTCCCCACAGTCATAACACAATAACACAGTGGGATTTATTCCCCTATCCACATCAAATGGGGGAATCGGATGTTTTTGTTTTTTTTCTTTCCGTTGAACAAAAAAAATGAATAATGTATGGCCAGCTTAAAGCTAGCCATACACTAAGCAGATTTTGCCTGGTTCCCAATGAACTGGCCAAAAGTCGATCAGTAGGTGACTATGTTGGCACCCTCCTGTCTGACATCCTTTTGATTGAAAAAAGAAAGGAGCTTGGTGTAAAATTGTTGGCCAAACAATAGCTGCATTCAGGTGCAGGCACAGTTTGGGTATTTTGACACCTGCCAGTGCCTGTTCAATGTGGATGGGTGAATCTGTTGGATTTTTTTTTTGTTCATCCCGCAGCCTGCCCATTTAGGAAAAGTAACGGGTACACTTAATTGTCCATTGAACCCTACTTCCCCGCAGCTACTGATACATACCTTCCCTGCACTCCAAGTTGGCTTAGTCGGACTTGTCTCCACATGATATTGCTTAGGTCTGGCAATTGTCTACATAGGCATTCAGCACAGCATCAAAGAAGAAAGGGGACATAATCGTCCCTCTCCTATAGCTATTTTTACAGGGTATTACACTTGTCCCTAGCAGGTGAACAAGTTAGTGGAAGATACATTTTGGCAGCAGAGGTCTAGGGTTATCGAGCTTAAACATGTTTTTGACTCATAAATTGTATGCCAACTTAAGGGCAGTGGAGCTGGTGTTCAGCTTTATGTGATATAGGTGACTATCCTGCAAGTGGCATGCTGCTTTCAGACAGGGCAGCTTTAACAGTTCAGTTTAAGCACGGAATCACAGAATATCTTTTTTTTTTACTAATGGAAGAGGAAACAGGACAGTAGCAGTGTGATTTTCACCACACTAAGCACTGGCATTCTCCTGAAGGATGAGGTTGATGCATTATGCTTGTGACAGGTCCACTTTAACTCTATGGGTGCGTTCAGATGTGACACCATTTATTACACTACATAACAAATCAAATATTGGTCCTGGTTTTTTACTTTAATTCAGTGGTGGAGACTTCTACTGGAATAATTTCTCAGTTTACATATTTGTGTGTGGTTGCTTTTTTTTTCTGCCTCTTGGTTAGAAAATCTCGGATTATCTTTACCGGCTCTGTGTGTAAACATTCAGTGTAACAGAAATTATTGTTGTACACAGATGAGTGGGTTTCACTGGAGTATTGCTCTAAGAAATACCATGCTGTGTGTATGAATGTTTGTATGAAAAGATAGTTATGAATGTTTATAGCCTGAGATCTCAGCAAACGTACTCAAGGCAAACTTGCAAGAAGCAAAGAAGTAGATGAAATCCCAAGATTTACAATCTTCGTTTATAGCTTGACTTAGACCTATGATTTCCTGCCACTGTCGGGCGGTAAATGTAATACAACCAGCAAGGGTCAGTGCACCGCTTTAAAACATTTGGTGCTCGAGATAATTGTATTACATAAGGGGCTTAAGCAAAGAATGCGTGCCTCAAAGAATAACATTAATGCCAAAAACGAGCCTGGTCATTGGATGTCATAGATGGAGTATAGAGCATTTTTTACTGATGCAGCTGTGCACAGTGTAACATTAGACAGGGATGATCTCCAGGCTGCAACCAATGCCATGTCTCAAAGTAGATCTTGTCTCTCCTTTATAATTTGATATCTATATATGTGGCACAACACAGCAATGGACCTTTCGGGGCATTGAATACTGCATGATGGAAAAAGTTGTATGCCTCTCTTTCTCAGCACTAGAGTGTATTAGACACAAAAAATTGTTTACGTGTCACTAAACCCTGGTTTTTAAGAAAACCTACTTAAATATTTTTTTTTTTTAACTACCCAAAAAAGTACTTTCTATTACTTAAAGCTCACCCCAAATCTCAAAATTCCTTTATTTTGCTGCTGTGATCCAAATTTCTTAAGAGGCTACGTTTGTTCTTCATGGTCCCACTGTATGTATGAACGTAGCCATCCTCTCTTGCTTGCAACCAAGATGGACTAGGGACTATTGGATTTGTAGTGTGCATAGAGCAGTGCATATAACCGCAACTAATGTGACTACTTGTTCTAAACGAATGTAAGTGAGGGAGAAAAGAAGAAGTTCAGGAGCTCATGAAGAATGTTACAAGGAAGCATGATAACACGGTAAAAAAGAATTCCATGGAAAATACATTATGTAGCGAATGTGTGTGAATTATTTTTGGAGAACGAGGATACTGTTTATTGGCCCTTTTAAAATAATGTGGCTGGAGACAGCAGAAGTAGCGTAAATTTCAAAACCTATCATGTTTTTTTGGAGAAAATCATTTGGTGTTAATGGGTGCAAAATGCACCTGTAAAGAAAAAGTTTGACTTACTCTTTTTAAGAATGTACCTGTAGCACCTAGCGGCGGGTGATTCTGGCAATACAGAGTAGTTGAAGTCTCAGAAGAAGACACTTTTGCAATGGACTAGAGCAGGGTTTCTCAACCAGGGTTCCTCCAGAGATTTCCAGGGGTTCCTTGAGCAATTTCTGCCGCTCAGATAAGTTCCCACTGACACCATTGATCTTTTTGGCTATCTGAAAGGGGACAATTCTTCTCAATGGCCACAAGTGTAAGGAACATTCTTCCCACTGACCATCGCACTAATGTGTCATGAGTTGTAGATATTGTAATTTTTAGCAGGGGATCCCTGAGACTAGAAAGTTATTTCAAGGGTTCTTCTGTGGTGAAAATGTTGAGAAAGGCTGGACTAGAGGGTCATTTTGTCTGCTGTGCATTTCCAAGAAATTTCCTATCTCATAAAATTTGGGATCCCCAGCTTGCTCTGGGTGCCACTTGAAGGCTTACAGACGTTAACAGCACCTGGACCACGACATTGACATAAGGTAGCATTTTTACATTGAAGAGGTGGGAAACGATCTACTGCCAAATGGTCTCTTGCATTTTGACACTAGCTCTGCTTAAGAAAAAAAACAAAAAAACTTTTTTCAACAAGATCCTCTAAGGTTATTTATGCGCCTCTGTGCTGTGGAAGGTCTGCTTTAAATATCTCACCATGTTTATTGTATAACAGTTAGTGAACATATTTGCAATAGTATTTGTTACTAAGTGATTTTCTTCTACTTGATTTCCTGATTATAGAGACCTGAAATGTGTAGATTTTGACAGCTGTATTTTTTTTTTTAGATTTTAGAGTGGGGCTTTAACACCCTTAGATTTCAAAGGCTTAGATCTAAAAAATGCCAATAAAATGATCCTATCTAGAAAAGAAGACACTTGAGGATATTCAAGTAGTAGTATATTAAAAACTGCCATTCACCTGTTTCTTACAAATGTCACAAGAATTTGGCACAACAATTAAAAAAAGATGAGTACATTTTTTTCCTAACGTGTTAAAAAAAGTAATTCTGTTAACACAACAGTGCGAAACGCCTCCCTGTATTTATAGAGCTACTTCTGATAATGGGATACCCACATGTGCACTTACTTTCTATATGGAACCCAGGGATGAGTATCAAAATCACCTTCAAGAGCAAACCAACTGAATATCTATTTTAGTTAGACGTGCCCTTTTACATAGTCATTCTATTTACTGTCATATAATATGCTGCCGAAAAAAGGAGGCCAACAGCATGGTATATGTTTTTGTTAATATGCCATAAGTGCAGAATTAGCAGCTTACATCAAAATGACATTATAACCAATGTTCTTAACAGTTGCAGTAATTGGTTTCTACTCCTAAAGATGTAATAGGAGAATTATATGTGTTATTCGGTCAGGTGAAATGACTATTAAAAAAGGCAATAACCAAAAGGCCTCAGATCGTGCAAAATCCAAAGGTCACCATGTTGTCAAGGCCACATTTTATGAACCATTGAGTCAGAAAATATTAATTAGTGACTACAGGTCCATTGAATGCATTATTAAAGGCATCATTAAAAGCATTGGCAATTTTGAGCTACTTTTATGGGCATTTTGCCTTTTTTTCTGCCTGGCACTTGAGCCTGTCCCTTTAAGTGCAGATAATTGGAAGTAAGGTGACTATTACAGCTTTAGCATGTGGAGTTTGTGGATTCAGCAGGGAGCCCGAGACACCATCCATCTGCTCGTGACAAGCCAGCATCACAAAGGGAATGGATGGTGGTTCAGCTCCAGGGCTTTCACGGATAAACCTACCCTTTTTTCTATCTTGACATGAAATTACTGCTGGCTGATGCACATTGTTGTCTCTGTACAGTGTGCAAAGCCTGTGACAGGCCTTCTGATTACTGCTTGTGTATACATCACTGAAAAGACAGTTGAATTCTAAGCAGAGGTCAATCAATCTCTGTATTTAGTGACACAAAAATTCCTCCTGCTTTTTGACCACCTTTCAAAAAGTATAACATTGTCCTACAGCAGGATGGTAATTACCCACAAAAAAGAAAAAGTTTAACGCAGAGCCAGAGGTAATATTCTGCAGATTACAAAATTAAAAAAAAAGATTAAAAGCATAACCAATCAATTTAATCAACCAATAATCAACCAATTTAATCAAGTCTTTATCACTTTTCATAATCCTGTGGGAATAACTTTTTAGATTTGCAATTGTTTGTTTTGTTTTTTTTGTCAGGGTAACAGACATGTTAATAGCAGCATACAGTGAACAAGTATAAGAGTTAAGCCAGCCATAGACTGAGCAATTTTCTTTGGTTGCAGGAAAGAAAACCACTTGATTCCTTCATCAACACTGACTCTTTCACCTCCCGTGGAGCCATTGTGTTCTCCCGGCGGGGGAAGCTGTCCCCGCTGGGAGAACACATTGATTACTGTTAGCTGCTACAATAGCCACTAGCAATAATTGCATGAAAAAATCCGACAAGCTTGTTGTACTGAAGTTGATTGATCAACTTGGGTACATTCAGGCTGCCCATACATGGTTCAAATCTCAGCCAGTCTCTGCTAAACTGACAGAGATTTGAATCGCCTTTGGCTGGCTTGTTGGCACCATCCACCTTTTAAATTTTCTCAAAGCAGTTGGGTGGAAAATTGTCAAGCGCTGAGTGACTGCATCCATTCAGATGCAGTTACTGCTTGGGTATTCTGATGGCCACCTGTGCAAATAGTCAGAATAAAATAGCCAGCAGAGGAGATTCCTTCTTCTGCACTTTTTAACGTGCATGAAGAAATCTATTTGATTCCTTCAATACTACATGTGGCCATACATATTTAGATTTTCCAGCTCAGGCGAAATATACAAATTGTGACTGCATCTGATTGGATGCAGTCACTGTTCGCAAAGAATTTTACACCTAGTTCAGTTAATTGTTCAAATCATTTTGTGGTGCCAAACTAAATTTGAGTCATGTAAGGGTAGCCTTACTTTGGACTTGATACGGCAATAATGGACCTAAAAGGAGGTGTTAAGGTTTTTGGTAAGAACACAATTTTATCACAAATATTTAAGTGTGTGCATGCATGTTCAAACATTGCAGCAGTCATTATATTAGCAATGTTTCCTAATTTTCAACACAATTAAGCTCATTTGGTTGTACTTCTCCTGTGAATCACAAGAGTGCAGTTCCTTCTGAACTCCTGTGACCCGTTTTCAGCAGAAAGTGGACTGAAGCCTGCTGTCGACTGACATCACCAAGCTGGTCCAGGCTCAGTCAAAGATCGCAACCATATGGTCGGGATCCGCCCATACACCTGGAACGGCAGTGGGCTTAGCCTCTCAGTGAGCTGCTGAGAGCCTGAGCTGGCTGCCCTGCCACCTCCACAGACCAGCTCTCTGCTCAGAGAGCTCTGAGATCCAAGCGATCACCGGTGTTTGATTGCTTTGTTTTCAGTGTTGGAGCCAACGGGAGACAGATGCAGCATCCACTTAGGTAAGTATTATTAAAATTTTTTTTAAATAAAATCCCATATTTTTTTTTTAAAAAATGGTTTACAAAAAGAGGGCTTTGACTTCCAAATTGTTAAATTTTTGGCCACTGAAAATAAGGGGTAGACATGAGCCTTTTTTTTTTTTTTTGAATTGACATATCACAACACTGTTTTTTGTTAAAGTCCTATGAACAAGAGCTAAACTTAGAACAAACAGGCAGTCTATAATCAGATCAGTATGCTGAAATATGCCTATTTGTGGGCCAATGTTCTCATTCAGCAGGTGACTTCATAATAATACTAAATGGAGTTGGGGGACTTTAGACTATTATCACTTCTATCTATAAGCAGCCAGTCATCCATTGCTGACAAGTGGGGAGGAATATGACATACTAGTGTATGTGTGCTGGATGCCCATTGGTAATGCACATAATAGTGGATGTTATGTTATAGTGGACAATTTTATTATTAAGTGAACTGGAATTCTGAATATGTTATCCAAGTTACAGTAGCTTACACTAAAGCTAGCCATACATGGAGAAATATGATTATTCAGAAATGATCTATAAGATTTACAGGTAATCCTCCGTTATCTTTCAGTGAATACCAGCATGCAGTACTAGACTGCATGTTCTAAAGCTAGAACAAAACTCTTTGAATGTCACATTGAATTAGATTACTACACAAAGCATATATACAACTCTTTGAATGAGATGTAATGACATTACTACACAAAGCATATATACAGCCACATCTTTAATATTCAGATCTGTTTTGGCCAGAGATGTAATTTCACTGTAAAGGATGCTGAGAAGAGCAACTACATTAATAGATTTAAAACCGTAATAAATGGCATGGAGCACCTCTGTTACAAGTATAGAATATTTTAACTGAATGTTTCTCATAAAAAACAAAAATCTAAACTACATAGCAGAACGCTGATCCAAGGATTTTTTTTCCTGATTGCTGTTGTCAGTTTAAGTCGGTTGGACTACGTAAAGCTTTTTTGGTCTTCCATTATAAAGCAACTAGAGTTTATGAGGATGCAAACAATTCTTTTGAGCAGGGCTTTTTTTCTCAGAGAATAGGTGCAGGAACTCAACCATGCCCGCCACACACACATACCCGCCAAATGGCATCAAATAGTAGCTTTTCCCTCTGCATACAACTCCCTCCACTGCCCTCATTTTCTCCTCCTTAAAAGCTCCACCATCTGTCATATGTCTTACCTTTGTTGCAATATTAAGCTGAAACACCTATCCGACTGTAGTACCTCCCAGCATATTATACTACAGTTACTTGCAAGGGAGATCATGAAGTAGGAGCATCAACAACTGGTCACCAGGGAAAAAATGGAGACCACAGAGGGTGCAGCCTAAAACGCACCCTCTCCTGCCCATAACTGCACTGAACCCTGGGCACCTAAGATAAGATATCACTTGTAAATGCAGAAGCTGGACTTCAGTGTTACCAAGTGATAGTGGTGAGCAGGGAGCCGAAGACCTGAGCCAGGGGTGGTGGAACGGAGTTCCCCCTAGTTCCTTCTGAAAAAAAAAGCCCTGCTTTTGAGGCTGAATGTAGTGTATTATCAGGAGAATTGAAGAGAAAGTTGGACAAAACAATATTAAATGTCAGGTCATCTTTAGTTACATGGTAGATGGTGCAATGCTATCCTTGGCTGATATCTAAAATGTGTCTTCTAATGCCTCAATAGATTCATATGGTAATTTAGTGTAGATTTTTTTTTTAATCACCAGAATATAATTTGGATCAACAAAAAAAAACTTAAGTAAATCATATCAAAGAAATTCCAGATAAACTTGACCCTATAAGAGCCCCCCTATATCAGTGTCCCCATTAAAGTCCCCCTTACATTAGAGTACCCCCTTGCGTGAGAGTCCCCCCCCCACCCCTTGAGATTAGGGTCCCCATCAAAGTCCCCTTTTACATCAGAGAGCTAGATAAAATATTGCCGCAGACCAGTTTTGGCTCATGTGCGGTAGTTTGGAGACGCCTTTCTTAAACCAAGGAGCTTTCCTGGAAAGATGGGAATTACTTCTCTGTTGGATAGTTGGGGATCCCTGCTTATAGTAACAAAGATATGTCTGCCACTAGCATGTCTTTTTTGGGCCAGAATGCAGGGGGCAGGGGTGGTCTTTGTTGTAAGGCTGTAGAAGCTGAGTATCCCTCCACCTTGGTGTGCCAAAAGGCCTTAAACAGGAGATTTCTCCTTTTCTTAGAAAATGCGTTTTAATATGCTGTTATGTGTAGGCAGTGAATATTATAGTATTTTATAGCATACAAGAGTGCCATTAATCTCCACTTGTCACTACTGCGACGTTTTTTTTTTTTTAATCAACGTTCCACTACATTTTATAACACAGCAGCATTGCAGTTAATTGAGGCTTTGTTGTGTGTGTGTGTGTGCAATATCTTAGGTGGAAATATTCATTAAAAGGCAATTCTGAGGCCATTGGGCCTAACTAGAAAAGTAGTGTTTACATTGCTCTTTTGCTTCTTAATTTAAAAGCCATTGGAAAGAAAATGTGTGGGCTGTGTATTCTTTTCCGCTGTTATCTCACATCTCTTGACTCTCCAAAGTTCTTTGTTTATTTTTTCATTAGCTAAGCAAAGGCATTAAGCCCTTACAAACAAAACTGCTCTCTTGGCAAACTCAAGATGGAGATATACCTGTTGTCCTGGTTTACTAAAGGTGACAAGTTGTAGCTGCTGAAAGCATTGAAATGACCCTAGCAGTGTTTGATCGCTCAAGAGCATTTATCATGTACAAATAGAGGTATTATGGGCCACACTTGGATGTTTACAATGTGTAGGTATTTGAATAGCACCATTGCACTGTGACCTTTCGCTAAAATGTAATGCCCTCTCATTACGTCAGTTCTTACCTCATTTCTACACCTATGACAGTTTGAAATATTCTGTATATATTACATTTTGTGTGCTCCAGGAATAAAAACTGTTCCCTTTGTTGATTGAAAGGTCACTGAATTTATAAGCTGACTTGGGCGACAGTTTTTTACTTTTAAGCCTCATTTACATGGATTCAAGGCCTATTCAGGCTATGGGTGTCACGGTCAGGGGGTCAGGCTTGGAGACCAGTAGTTATAGCAGTTGAGTCTTCCACCGACCAGCTGGATAAGTACACAAAGCGGTTTCCCTGGCAGATGACATGAGCTTACCTGAGGTGCAGGATCTAAGCACTAACCAGAATTCACCACAGCTCCTGATAATGGAGATGGGTTTTGCTGCATATTAGTATCAGGCTGTGGTCCTCGGGATCGCACCACCAGGAGGTGAGCAATCCGGGGTCCAGTAGCAGATATAACAAGTCGGGATGAAGCAGAAGTGTAGTCAGTAAACAAGCCAAAGATCGGTAACAAGTGGTTGCAGGTTGGGATCAAGCAGGAGCATAGTTGGGGAACAAGCCAAAGGTTGATAACGAGTGGAGATAAAGACAGCTGCAGGTAGGCAAAGGAACAAGACATTGGCTGGAGAAAGCGCAATAATCTGGCAAACAGTGCAAAGGCATGGCTTAAATAGGAACTTCAAGGGAGGAGCAAGGGATTCAAGGTTCACCAGAAAGAAAGCAAGATTATCCAAAGAATCAGATACAATGCCGGCCAGCATCTCAGGTGGCTCAGCAAGAAAATCTACTGCCTGATGCAGCAAAAGTCATGGGTTTCAAATTCTGGTCTTGACAACAGGCCTCATCACTCATGTGAATGAGGCCTAAGTGCAAACTAAAAGTTAGGGGAAGTAAACCGCAGATACCTGTTTTGGCCCACTTATAGTGCAGACTTACTGTATTTCCTTAGAAGCTATATATCGATGGCTGGATTGGTTGAAAGTCATCTCACGTCTGGGTGTTTAAATCTGATCATAAACAGAGCAGCAACTTTTTTTTTCCCCAATAAGAACCATGAGGGTGCATTTAAAAATGGTAATCAGAATATTATTATAAATTATCAAAGTAATAATCAAGTCACATTCCTTGGGGTGAATTTACGGAAGGCAAATACTGTATGCAGTTCACTTTCTAAGGGAATGTTTGCTTAGCTTAGCAATTGTGGTGGAAATTCACTTTGCAAAGAATACACAAATACATGCAAGGAAAAAAAAAACGGTATTTTTACTTAGCTTCCCCTCATTCACTAAGCCAGAGAGCTCCAAACTTTCTAAACAAAGGGCCAGTTTTCTGTGCTTCCGGCTTTGGGGACCAGACTGTGGCCTGTGGGAGTAGAAAATGCCCTGGTGTCAGTGGGAGTAAACTGTGCCCCATTACTGGTATCAGTTGGAGGAATAGTGCCCCATCGATGGTGTCAGTGGGGTAATATGGTGCCCCAAGGACTGAATAAAAGCGTGCAAAGAGCCACAGTTTCTCCAGTTTGGAGACCACTGCACTAAGCTTGGGGATAATTCCACTACAAAGTGAAAATTACTTTGCAAAGTGGACAGTCTTTTTTCTTTTAGTAAATCTTCCCCATAGATTCAAAATCCTTTCAGCTTGTAGCTTTGTCTAAAAATGTCAAACAGAATTGCTATACTTGGGCATTTCTCATGTTCGGCAGAAATGCTACAGATTTGCCACAGAATTTCTCCAGAATATTCCAATTTACCTAAAATCTGCCTTCTGCGCCTGTTTAAGAAGTGGTCCACATCACTCCTTAATTATTTATCAGATCTTAATTCTGCCACAAACTAGTTTGAAGTCCTTATAGATTTGCTAAAGCAGACCAGTATTTGTTGGCACATAGATTAGGAAAATAGGCAGTGGTGAGCCACATGCAAAAGTTCAGCTGCAACAGGAAGATTAAGTGCTGCAAATGTTTTGCATACTGTGAAAAAGCGCAACTGTCGTAAATGTCCCCATGTTTTTTTATTTTTTTTTCTTGTATGCAAAACACAGATTAAAAAATGTCTACATATACATCATATCTTTGGCGAAATGAGGAAGCAATGCAATACTGCAATGATAAAAAAATATTGCTACCATAATAAGAACTATTCCATAGCTCCCAACTGTCCCTCATTTCAAGGGATGTCCCTTATTTTAAAGGAAATCCCTCTGTCCCTCTTTCCACCTCATTTGTCCCTCTTTTTAGTCTAGAGCAGGGGTCTCCAAACTTTCTAAACAATGGGCCAGTTTACTGTCCTTCAGACTTTAGAGGGGCCGGACTGTGGCTATTGGGGGTAGAAAAGGTCCTCATGTCAGTGGTAAAAAATAGTGCCTCATTGTTTCAGTGAGAGTAATTGTACCCCATCATTGGTGTTGGTGGGATGAATTGTACCCCTTCATTGATGTCATTGGCCCTATTGCTGGTGTCATTGAGAGAAATTGCACCCTATTGTTGCTGTCATTCAGAGGATTTGTGCCCCATCATTGATGTTGTTGGGCCCCATCGTTGGTGTCATTGGGAGAAATTGTGCCCCTTTGTTGGTGTCATTGGGAGGAATTGTGCCCCTTCATTACTGTCAGTGGGGAGAATTGTGCTCCATTGTTGTTATTAGTGGGTGTAATGGTGCCCCAAGGGTCGGATAAAAGCAAGCAAAGGGCTGCATCTGGCCCCCGGGCTGCAGTTTGGAGACCACTTGTTCAGAGGTTTACAGTATATCTCTTTACATAATGTATTATTTAAATAAGAAAGCTGTTTTGTTATACTAAACTTTTCATTCATCCATTGAATTCTTACATTTGTTGTTTTGAACAGCCAGTATGTAGAAGAATTGGAGGTAAATGGGACTTACCCAGTCATTATCTGCTTATTCATTCTTCCTTGGCCTACATGCAAAAGTTAGAAAACCTACTTGCCTTACAGCCAACTTCTGCACTGGAGGTGGTGATGTCATGATCTTTCTGGCAAGATCATGAGAATGCTGAGAATCCCAAATCTCCCAAGAAGACGCACCATGTAGAATTTCTTTTAATTTGGGACCCTCAGCGATCCAAAGATCTTGCTGGAAGTCACCATGAAGCCACCCTTGCCTCAGCAGTGCAGTAAATTCAGTATAGTTTCTCTACTTTTTCCCACTGGTGTAGTTTTACTTTTTCTTTGTCCTTTATTATTGCACACAAGGGCTGTTATGTCTTATTGGTTAACAAACCGAACTATTAACAGCCAAAAAACAGAACGTCAGAACGGATAATACTAAGTTATGACCGTACATAACTGAAATCGTAGAGTTCAGACTCACGCCATCTGTACTAGCTTAACAGAGAAGCATCTCCGACATTCAGAAATATATATTTACACACCGTTCTTGTCACCGTTCTTATATTTTTAATAATGTCATTCCAATTCTGCTACCAAATTAATAATTCCATCCATGTTTGCCAAATTTTAGAAAAAAAAGTTATACGTGCTTTAATGGCTTTTCTGCAGGAGGTGAAGAATTACATGACCTAATAGCTTCTTATGTAAACGAGATGGATTAAAACCACATTGAAACAGGGGGAGTCAAAGGATTATAGGTGGAAACGGACTCCTATGCAGACACAGGGACCATATGTTGTACAAACTCCATGCAGGTAGTGCCCTTAATGCAGCTAATCACTGTGCTACCCATCTATAGAACTATAGACATCAGTTCCTAGAACTCCTCTTCCTTGTTCTACAGTGTCCCAACATGACTTTCCATAGAAAACGTTGAAATGCTTTGTGTTTTGTGTGCAGACACTATTTTGAATCTAGCCAAAGGCACTGCTATTTTCATCAACGTTAACATGCTTTGCAGTCACCAAATGTAATAATACTTTTATTAGCTGGAAGGGTCTTTGGGTTTAAACGAAAAGCTGCTGCCAGTAAAATGTACTAAAAAAAAATCAGCTTTCGGTTGAAGTTGCCAGGGGCACAGTGGATGTATATGCCCCAGTAGTCATTAACATATAATCCAAGTGAAGTTAATATATCTGTAATTGTGAAGGAAAACCATGTCAGGCAGGTGGAAAACTGTCATAGTAAAAAGAGAAAAATATTCCACTATAAATTCTAATGAGCTGGGTATTTTACATTTTGGTATTTTAACAGGAAGGGCAGACAAGCCCTGGCAGAAATGAATATAAAGTGCCATGTTAGAATTAGAGAGTTGTATGGAATTAAAGACGGCCATATAATGAATATCACTTTTTAATGCACACATTTTCATGATTATTGTGCAGCATATTGAATTTTCTAGTAAGCCTTTTGTTCCATTTTTGGATCTATTTTTTTCTTTTCCCACCCATCTTTGTTTTCCTTTACTGTATTTAGATGTTCCCAATGTTCATTCTGTTACATGCTATAGTGCAGTGATTTATCGTTTGTAGTGAGGGTGATGCCCATCTTGGAGGCACTTTGTCTTACCCCTTGTACCTCCATGCTTAGGTCCTGGCCTTATACAATACTTGCCCAACTTCTCTTCCTTTTACCTGGATTTGAAGAGCATAGAAACGTTTTCAGCTTCATTGTGACTGTGGTTGAATCGTAATGCTGTCCATGCACTGTGTGAATTTCAGACAGTTCTTAACGAACCAGTCAAAATTTGCTATGTGGGTGGCGTTGTTAGCCTCCTTTTTGAATTGAAGGATCAGGGTGGAATATTTTGGCTGAGTGGAAGCTGCATCCAATCTGATGCAGCCAATGTTTGGGTATTCCAACATACACCATTGGTTATCAGAACACAATTGCCCAGCAGGGGGGTTCCTCCATCAGCACTGTTTAGTGTGGATAGCATCTTTTTTTTTTTTTTTTTTTCAGCCCGAAGGCAACATGTGTAAGTGTAACATTTCCTTCCTCTGAGGTTTCAGTAAGCGATAGCATGGTTCAAAATGAAGTACTTGCATGGTAGTGTCTCCTTAGATAACCCACAGTGCTCTGGGCATTCTTTTCCTTTATTTGCTTTTTTTTTTATTGTAAACAAACTCGTATATTTAGTGATTAGAAAAATCCAATTGACCCAAAACCAGTGACCCAAAGCCATTATAGTTGCCTTTTAAAGATCATTTAATAGGGTGAATATATTGGGAGCTTCCATTGCTGTTTTTTCAATATTTGAAGGTTCATGCTGCTTCATCCTATCTTCACAGCAGCAATGGTCTGTGCAGAAAGAAGCATGCATTTAGTGAGGGGTAACGATGACCGCCCCAGAACATGCACTCACAAAAACAAGGCATTTTTAGAGCTCTCCTTTTTCTATGCTGACAGCTCCCTTTTAAGTTAAGTTGTGCTTTGGTTTTTTTTTTGTTTTTGTTTTTGTCTGATGGCACCCTACAATATTTTTTGGAGTTCTCAGACGTGCATCCTTTCTAATGCACTAGGTTTCCAAACACATAAAAACAGCTTCTATTTTGTTTTATGGCAACAGCTTCAAAAGCAAGAAGTAGTGAACTTTAGATAATGAGTATTCTTTTCCTCTTCGTTCAGGTTGCGATGGCTGATGACTACTCTGATCCCTTCGATGCTAAAAACGAACAGAAGAACAAAGGCGTGATAACTGAAAACAATGGCTACATGGAACCCTATGAAGCCCAAAGATTGATGACAGGTAAGACAAATGTATCTAATGTTTCATGTACAGTACATGTTACACTGTCTCTTTCACAAAAGCGGACTCAACCAGCGGATCTGCCTGCTCAGGTCTGTCAGCTCCACTTATGCAGAGTGAACATGGGCACAACCCGCTTTCCTCTATAGGCAGTCAGATCTAAACAGACTGCCTGTCCATTTACATCCGACTTTCATCCAATCCAATTCTCCAGACTGACGGTGAACAGATCCCCCATCCGTCTGTTTTTAACGGATCGGTGTAAATGTTTACATCCACTGCTCCATAGAGGGCAATGGATGGTCCAAGCCTCCAGGTAAGCCTTTTCTCAATCTATGCATTACTATATGTGTCCCATAGTTGGGAGCACAGCACATATAGTTTAGAGTTAGGGACTACACCTTAAAGGGCCACACACACAGGCCAAATATCGGGTGGCATTGGCTGTTTTAATAGAAACCGTGTATGCCAGCCGGTCCGACAGAAGCTGGGGTATGGCCGAAAAAAGTCTGCCGATCTGCAACCAATCAGCGCTCTCAGTCAATGGTTGAGAATGCCAATTGGTGTGTTCTGGTGGGAAGGCAGTCCCCCTGTCAGAACACAATAGACTGGCGGGGTATTAACAATGCATAGTTAGTACAGTGGCTCCTCCCGAGCTCTTCAGTTTTTTTTTTCGTTCGACTTGCAGAGTTGAATGAAAAAAAATGAATAGTGTGTACTAGGCTTTAAGCATTTTCTAAATGTGGCAGATTGATATTAGCATGTATTTGCTAATACAGTATATGCACAAAAAACTCTGTTGTTGCCTGCACAGTGGAAACAGATTAGGTAGGTTTTTCTTTTTCAAACTGTGCTAAGAAACTTTTATATTAATTTGACAAGTCATCTGTAAAGAAATAATTCTTAAAGTGGAATTCTATGAGTAAATGATTGAATTACACATATGTTTACATTTTTTTTTTACATGCCAAAAGTTTTGTGATTTTGACCAACAAATAAGATTACTGCTACTTTTTGTTTTATCATTATTGCTTCCTGTCTCAGCTTTATTAATGAAGACTGGAGGCAGGGAGGTGACCTAGTAAAGCTGAATTGCTCAACCAGCAAGCTGAATTTCTTAACTGGGAGCTACATGTACCCTTTTTAATGATACTTCCTCCAGAACTGGACTACTGCTGTGTAAGGTACAAATTAGAGGTCGACCGATATATCGGCCGGCTGATATATCGGCCGATATTTGCCGTTTTTTATTTAATCGGCCGATTGTGCTGATAAAAAAGGCCGATTATAACTTCAGCTCGACTTGCAAATGACTTCTGTAATAGAAGTCAATGCAAGTTGCCTGAAATCTTCTGTGAAGTGACTTCTCTCATCTCTGGGCAGCCTGCCAAATCTGATAAAAAGAACCTGAAGAGATACAATGTTTACACTTATGAATGAGCTGAACTCTGTGTGTAGAAGTTCTCAGTTTAACCATTTAAAGACTAAATCTTTTCTGACATTTGTTGCTTACAAGTAAAAATCCTGTATTTTCTGCTAGAAAATCACTTCAAACCCCCAAACATTATATATATATATTTTTTTAGCAGAGACCCTAGGGAATAAAATAAAGGTTGTTGCAATATTTTATGTCACACGTTATTTGCGCAGCGGTCTTTAAAACGCAATTTTTTTTGAAAAAATACACTAATGAATTAAAAAAAAAAAAACTAAGGAGTAAAGTTAGCCCATTTTTTTCGTCCAAAAGTTTTGATTACCTGTTTTTGTGTATTTAATATTTAAGATATTGTTTTTTTTTTTTTTTAAATCTAAATTATACATACAAGTGTACTGATTGGAGGTTTGCTTTGTTTAATGAATGTTTAAATGTAAAAAAATGTCTGTATCACTTATTACTAAGGTTGCTTTCACACTGGAGCGGGCATGCGTTGACGGTAAAACACTGCTAGTTTTAGCGGCGCTTTATCGTCATTTTAGCGGCGCCATTCGGCTGCTAGCGGGGCGCTTATAACCCAGCTAGCGGCCGAGGAAGGGGTTACATGCGCCGCTGCCGAAACGCTGTGCAGGCGCTTCGGCAGCGGTGCGCATTAATTTCAATCGGCAGGAGTGGTGGAGCAGTGGTATGTACCGCTCCAAAGATGCTGCTTGCAGGACCTTTTTTTAACATCCTGCCAGAGCATCGCCTCAGTGTGAAAGCACTCGGGCTTTCACACTGAGACTGCAGGGGAGCCGTTTTGCAGGCACTTTACAGGCGCTATTTTTAGCCCAAAAGCGCCTGAAAAACGCCCCAGTGTGAAAGGGGTCTAACTGTTAGATTTTATGAGATGAAGGGAAGAAAAAAAAAAAAATTGGCCTAACATATCGGCCCAAAAAAATCGGCATCATATATCGGCCATCGGCCACCGCGATTTCTAAATATCGGCATCGGCCAGAGAAAAACCCATATCGGTCGACCTCTAGTACAAATCCTTGTCATTTACTTTCTCTTCTCTCTCCATGTCCATCCACAAACCGCCTTGTGTTCTGTAAACAAAATACAATCATTCTGTGAAAGGACAAGGGGAGAATAGGGACGGGTAACCAACAGGAACCCTTCACTGTATGGAACTGTAGCACTCATAACTGTCTCAGTCGCAGCACTGGCTGCACCGTCCGACATTTCCGAAAGTAGGATTTTCACTTTACACAGCAGTGATCTGGACCTAGGATAAGCATCATTAGAGATACATTGTACGCAACACAGGTCAGAAAAATAATTTTTTTCCCTTGAGTTCAACTCCAAAGTGACATTGAACTCTAGTTTAAAAAAATTCTATTCAAGTATGTAATCCTTACTCCAAAAAGGATCCTTTATTGCTCTTGCCTTCAAATCTTCAAATTCTTTTTTTTTTTCCTGCTGTTATCCATTATCCTGCCAGAAGGTGGCTATGTTCATTCTCCATGGTCTTACTGTATATAGAAATGTGGCCATCATCTCTTATCCGCTCCTGAGATGGACTATAGGATTGGAAGTGTACATAGAGCAGTGTACATGACTGCAACTAACATACACTGCTCATTCCAACCAAGGGAAGTGAGGAGGAAAAGGATACATTTGGTTGCTTTTGGAGGATGTTACCGGGAGGAAAAACACTGTAAGAAACAATTTATGGAAATATGAATTACAGGATAATTTCAAAGTTGATGTGAGAGAATGATTTTTGGACCATATGATCATTTAGTGACAGTAACTTTACTAGAGAAAATTGTCTCCTTGGTCGCACTGTCTGGCAGGGGTCTCTAGATAACAAGACTGTCTGATAAGAATTACAAAACCTTTGACAGGTACAATAATTCCAATATATGTATTTCATCTATATCGGGGGTCTCCAAACCTTCTAAACAAAGAGTCAGTTAACTGTCCTTCAGACTTCAGGGGGCCGAACTGTGGCCAGTGAGAGTGGAAATTTTCTTGGCATCAGTAGGAGTAATCGCACCCCATCGTTGGTGTCAGTGGGAGGAATAGTTGCCCATCATTGGTGTCAGTGTGAGGAATAGTGGCCCGTCATTGGTGTCAGTGGGAGGAATAGTGCCCCCTTCACTGGTGTCAGTGGGAGGAATAGAATCCCATTGTTGGTGTCAGTGGGAGGAATAGTGCCCCATCATTGGTGTCAGTGGGAGGAATAGTGCCCCATCATTGGTGTCAGAGGGAGGAACAGTGCCCCGTCGGTGTCAGTAGGAAGAATAATGCCCCCTGTCATTGGTGTCAGTGGGAGAAATAGTGCCCCGTCGTTGGTGTCAGTGGAAGTAATCGTACCCCATCGTTGGTGTCAGTGGGAGGAATAGTGGCCCATCATTGGTGTCAGTGGGAGGAATAGTACCCCATCGTTGGTGTCAGTGGGAGGAATAGTGCCCCCATCACTGGTGTCAGTGGGAGGAATAGTGCCCCCATCACTGGTGTCAGTGGGAGGAATAGTGCCCCATCACTGGTGTCAGTGGGAGGAATAGTGCCCCATCATGGGTATCAGTGGGAGGAATAGTGCCCCATCATTGGGGTCAGTGGGAGGAATAGTGTCCCCTTCACTGGTGTCAGTGGGAGGAATAGAATCCCATTGTTGGTGTCAGTGGGAGGAATAGTGCCCCATCATTGGTGTCAGTGGGAGGAATAGTGCCCCATCATTGATGTCAGTGGGAGGAATAGTGGCCCGTCATTGGTGTCAGTGGGAGGAATAGTGCCCCCATCGTTGGTGTCAGTGGGAGGAATAGTGCCCCCATCACTGGTGTCAGTGGGAGGAATAGTGCCCCATCACTGGTGTCAGTGGGAGGAATAGTGCCCCATCATGGGTATCAGTGGGAGGAATAGTGCCCCATCGTTGGTGTCAGTGGGAGGAATAGTGCCCCATCGTTGGTGTCAGTGGGAGGAATAGTGCCCCATCATTGGTGTCAGTGGGAGGAATAGTGCCCCATCGTTGGTGTCAGTGGGAGGAATAGTGCCCCATCGTTGGTGTCAGTGGGAGGAATAGTTCCCCATCGTTGGTGTCAGTGGGAGGAATAGTGCCCCATCGTTGGTGTCAGTGGGATGAATAGTGGCTCGTATCAGTGGGAGGTAAAAAGAGCCTCAAGGGCCAGATAAAGGCATTCAAAAGGCCTCAGTTTGGAGACCACTGATTTATTTAGCGGGTTTGCTGCAGTTCATTGTTAAATCCCAGCTTTAGTGTCCTCTTTAGCCTTGGATGATTAGAATCTGCATTGTTCAGAGATGTTAAAAAGCCTGTAGTGACATACTATAAACTATCTTAAGAGAAACTTGAAATACGGTGTCAGAACATATATGAAACATGGATCGCATTAGATCATTGCAGACTGTTCATTAGAAAATGTTTTCCATTATTTACTACTTCCGAGAAATAGAGTGCAGTAAAACAGAGCTTGTATAATTAAATCTGGTATATTAGTGCTAAAAAGGAAAAAAAAAAACTAAGAAAATGAGATGTCAGTTTTCAAGGCCTTTTTGTGGATTTAAACATATTACAGGGCTATCAATTTCTTTGTAAGCAGCAGTTCTGTCACTGTGGGTTGCCATAAATTAACAGTCACATCTATAATTTTCAGCTCCCAGCTTGTGTTTTGTCCTTGGCTGGATCAATCTGACTGACAGACAGATAGGTTGGCTTCTGTGCGCAGCATAAGGACCAGCTTGGCAATTTTTATTTCTAGGAAACATCAGCATGTCTGTGATGAGAAAATATAAACAACTCGGAATACTATTTCCATATACAATCTATTTTTTTTTTCCGGCAATATGATTAGAATTGGGGTGGCTTTGTGGCAGTAGTAATTGAAAATAAGAGGTTTTATTAATCCTGAAATTAAAGCATGTCTAAACTCCAAAAAAACCCTGGCAAGATTGGGGGAAAAAAAAAACAAATGCAGCCACCACATGTAAGGACAAAGCCGCAATATATAAAATTTTTGTGAAATTATGGCTGCATTTGTTTTCTGCTGTTTTAAAGTCGTTTTAATCCTCAGACATGAAATATAAAAAAAGCATACAGTATCCCTCTATAGTGAGGACTTGTCTCAATTAAGAGCACTGTCACTTCTGTCTGCTGCTTCGTTTCTCTGCTATCAGCATGAATCACTTCTGACTAGTTTTTCTGACACCAAGAGAAAAAAGGGAGGAAGCTCCAGCTGATTGACAGCCTCAGTTCTGTTCCTGTGTGAAGGAGGTAGGTGCATCTCTTCCCTTAAATCAGCTCTCATCAGCACTCAGACATGCTGTATAAGTTTTCCACTTTGGCTGTAGAGAAGAGGGCTGCAGACAAGCAGGTACAACTTATGTAAAAGTGTGGGTTTTATCTCTATGTATCACTTCACTGGGTATATGTAAGGGTTTACAACAGTGGCGGCTGGTGGAGTTTTGGGATGGGGGGGCGCCAGACCCCGCCCTTACTTGTTGACCCCTCCCATTTGGCAAAAATGGTCGTGGTTTCAGAGAAATAGTGGGCGTGGCTTGCATGGTGTGGCTCTAAGGGGGTGTGGTTTGCGTCTGAGATGAATGAGGGAGAGGGAGGGACAGCAGGCTCAGATTCTACACAACAATAGAAATATATGTGTATTCTAGAAAGTTTAACAATCAGCAGATAAAGATACTCCAAACACCTGGTGTTAGCACTTCAATCATCCCGACACCATGGTTGTTATGGTGTCAGGATGATTGAAGTGCATTATTTCTATTATTACATTGTAATATAAAATGAAATCATTCAACTCACCATCAGGTGCCCCCAGCAGCGGAGTCCCTCCTTACATCAGGTGCCCCCAGCAGCGGAGTCTCTCCTTACATCAGGTGCCCCCAGCAGCGGAGTCTCTCCTTACATCAGGTGCCCCCAGCGGAGTCCCTCCTTACATCAGGTGCCCCCAGTGGAGTCCCTCCTTACATCAGGTGCCCCCAGCAGAGTCCCTCCTTACATCAGGTGACCCCATTAGCGGCATCCCTCCTTACATCTGTGTCCCCGTCAGCGGAGTCCCTCCTTACATCTGTGTCCCCGTCAGCGGAGTCCCTCCTTACATCTGTGTCCCCGTCAGCGGAGTCCCTCCTTACATCTGTGTCCCCGTCAGCGGAGTCCCTCCTTACATCTGTGTCCCCGTCAGCGGAGTCCCTCCTTACATCTGTGTCCCCGTCAGCGGAGTCCCTCCTTACATCTGTGTCCCCATCAGCGGAGTCCCTCCTTACATTTGTAAAAGAACAAAATATTACAGCGCATGCATGCAAAAAAGACATTTACCTCCTGCAGGGCTTATTTAAAACACCTATACATTTTCAAAAAACATTATCAAAAAATATGGGGATTTGGTCACACCATATTGCTATATGGTGCTTAAGCCCACTTACTGCGACAAAGTACCCCATGATTAGTAGGTCATACACTATCCATAGACTGGGAGATCCTGCTTCTCTGAACCATTGGAGAAATACATTCCTCTATATGGGAGAACTGAGGTCTCCACCCATGACACAGGTGGACACTAATGAGAGGCACTGATGACCCTTGCTGGAGGTAATTGTCTTTTTTGCATGTGTGCGCTGCAATATTTTATTCTGCTGTATGGTCTTATGGCTGCACCATTTTTAATGCATCTTTTAGGGTGTGCCCCCCCCCCCAAATATCTTGTTTGTCCTTACATCTGTGTCCCCATCAGCAGAGTCCCTCCTTACATCAGTGTCCCCAGCGGAGCCCCCACTTACATCAGTGTCCCCATCATCTGTGTCCCTGGCAGCACAGCCCTCCTTCATGCCGCGTCTGTCTTTCCCTTTCAGCTGCAGCTATTTCCTGTCATTCTCTGTGTGGCCTCCCCTCTCCACTGGACACAAGGGGATTAGGCGGCGGCCATCTTTTTGTAGCCCACCAGGCGCCGGAAGTGACTTTGTTCTCACACTGAGAACAAAAGCACCCGCCTGTAGTGATATACTATGGGCACCGGGCGGATCCAGCTCGGTGTGATGGATTGCACCACAAAGCAGCTCCAAACCCCGCCAATGAATCGCCGCGTCTGCAATCTCATGATTGCATAGACGTGGCGCTTCCCATAGTGCACTGTGTCCGGCGCCCGAACACAGTGCACTTAAGGACTTTTATTTTTTTATTTTATTTTGAAAGGGCCATGTTTAAAAAAAATTATTTTTTTTGGTGACCGCCTGGGGGGGGGGGGTTTGTGGGATGGGCGGCGCCCCCTATGGACGGGCTGCCACTGGTTTACAACCACTTTAAGTATAAAACTACTGATATTGTGAATACAATATGGCAACAGGCTGAGTCATTTTCTATGAGTCCAACAGAGGTCGCTGGATATGATGCTTCGTGGTTCTCTGTGTGTTCCTTTCACTATTTTGCATTTATTGCTTTCTGATCTGAAAGCCTGCACAGATACTTCTGTGTTCAGTCTCCTCTGCTTTTTTAGTATGTATCAGATTTCTCCCTTAACTTTAGAAAACCACTATTGGAAAAGCTGGCTTTACATGGAGTCATTATGGGCAACAGACAGGATATTACTGGCAAACAGTATTTTTTTTTTTTTTACAGATACATATGTGCTCAAGATTGCATAACCACAAATGCATGAAAATGTTTTTGGACCTTTTAGACTTACCTGTATGTCTGCAATAATAACTTTTAAAATGTAGTGTGGTACCCTAATAAGTCACACTAATAGAAAACATAACTTGTAACTGCAAGGAAATGAGAGCTCTGAAACCATCAGTGATGCAATCCTTGTCGCTTCCAGGATCATTCATCACAGAGGGGATCTAGGAACGGATGTTCCTCCATCTCTGCGGGAAGCCCTCCTACCCCCTCACCACAGTCCCAGGCTGCCTGGAAGAATGAAAGAGCTCAGGAACCATCGCTGGTGGCAGCAGGATAGGGGTAGTTCTTCCCAGTGCCATAAAAATGATCTTGCGGCTGTAAAGCCACCCACTTTTACATAACAGCTGATTGCCGGCTGAAAAAAACAGTACCAGAGATCATGGCTGCAGCCATGATCCTGGTATTAACCACTTGCCGTCAGGACGTTTATATACGTGGTTAAACTAACACATAAACATCTATATTTGTACATGTTTTTTAACACATTAAAAAAAGAAATAAAAAAGTCTAGGCAAGAAAGAACCCATTGCCCTAAAGCCCAACTCCATGATATAAGAAACCTCCCTCCTACTTCCCCCTCCCAACCCCTCTAAATGCTAGTATGGAAAAAAAAATCTTTTAATAATTCCCATTTTACTTCCTTGAAGAGGTGGTCACGTGATGCCACTGGCCTGATCCTTTTCTTTTCTACTGGTTTCTTCCTGGGGTTCTAATTTGGATGTCCAAATGACTACTTGCATGATGTGGACACTTCCAATAGGTGGAGAAGACACAGCGGCCAGGTCCTCTCTCATCATCTCCAGAGGCAGAAGAACTCACAGGGTGTTGTGGGGACCAGTGCTGAAGACAATAATGAGAAGGGGAAAATGTCTGGATCCCAGGGCAGGAAATTAGCTTGGCCCATAGAAGAAAATGTGACTTTGATCCATTACACTGCAAGATGGCTTAGGAAGAGGTGTTTGAAACAAAGATTAAGAAGTAAAATTATTGATGCTTAATGCATGTAAATTTCATTTATGCCTAGAGTTGGATTGACGTAACTGCTGCCTCTTGGAGCAGCAATATCCTGTACCAATCATTTCCTTTGCTGCTAATGGAATGTTAGACCACAAAATGTTTTAGCGCATTGATATTTTTGGCAATCTTTGTGTACCACTTTGGCAATCTTTGTGTAAACATATGTATCCAGTTCAAGCCACATTACCTTGAATGGGTTGAGGTCTGGAATCTGACTTGGCTATTCCAGGATGCAAACTTTTAAAGTCTTTCTTTGGTTGATTTACTTCCGTGTTTCATGGCATTGTTCTGCTTTCTTTTTCAACTTCCTACAAAGTTTTGGTTGTTGGACATTTCCAGTAAGACTTCTCAATACAAATTGCTCTATCTATGATCACAAACTGTCCAGGCCACGAGGCAGCCTCAAAACCTAATGCTTCACAGTTGGAATAATGTTCTGTTGTTGGATTGTTGTGTTTTTTTTATCCTCAAAACATAGCGTTGCACACTTCTGCCACCAAATTCAGCTTTTATTTAATGTGTTGAATGACCATTACTCCTAAATTATTGTGGAACATCCAGGTGGTACTTTGGGAACCTAAAGCCCTAGTACACACAATGAGAATATCGGACAAATGATCGTCTGTTTTTTTTTTTTTAATTGCATGCTGGTCTCATATTGAAAATGAAGAGGTTACTAAATTTATGAAAATTCTCATACGACAGAATACAACTTCAGAAGTGATGTAATGCAGGGCTCAACATTTAAAGTCTTGAGCTACTAGCCAGGCCTTAAGGGTTACTCCCCACCAGTTGCCCCTACCCTACCTCTAATACCCCCCCTAAACATGCCCTCATAAATTATCTCATGAACTGACAATTAAATGTTTTATGCAGAATTAAGTTACAAAAATAAATATTAACAACTTCTTTATCAGTGCCCCTCAATGCAGCCTCACCTGTGTCCCTCATTGTGATGTGACCAGTGCCCATCATTGCAGCGTGACCTGTGCCCATCATTGCAGCGTGACCTGTGCCCATCATTGCAGCATGACCTGTGCAGAAGAAGAGAGCATGGAGGAAGAGGAGAGGTGTCCGGATCAGATTGCCCGCTGTAACAGCTTACATTTGAATTGCCTCAGCTCGCGGTCACACACAGTCCCGCCTCCTAACCTGGCGCCTGTGACAGCCAGAACATGTCCACACAGGCATTGGACCAGCATTCTGTCTATTATTCTGTTACTATTACTTGTCTATAACTATTAGATAAGTACCTGAACGACTGCAACGTACAGGGATATATAATGTAATACTGACATATAATCGCAGACCTAGGTTGGACTTGTGTCTTTTTTCAACCTCACCTACTATGTAACTATGTAAATGTAAGCTGTTACAGCGGGAAATACAGCTCTCCTCTTCCTCCACGCTCTCTTCCCCTGTGATGATCCGGCCGCCCTCTCTCTATCTTCCCCTGGGCGAATTGCTCCCCCCCCCCCCGCGCTCCCAGGCAGCCCACACTCGCCAGGCATCATTTTCCACTCACAAAATGTAAGTAGGCGGGTGGAAAAATTGAGGGCTGGTAATGTGTTGTATTTGAATGTATTCTGCCGTTTCTGAGCATGCGTGGTCTTGGTCTTCCAATTTTTTTTTCGGACTAATTCTGTACTGATTATAGAAAAACTGTAAGTCCTGGCATTTTGTGCTTGTCCCTTTGGATAATTTTACATGAACTGTTGTGATCGACTCTCAAAAGCTGTGTACTAAGGATCAGATTATCATACGGTCGCTCCGAAAGTAGTATTTTTCATCTGATTTTTTTATAGTGTGTACTAGGCTTAAGACACGCAGTATCCTTTTGTGAACATTTAATACCATGGGTCACCATTCAAACCCAAGGGATTCCTGAAAGTTCTTATGCTACTGCCCAAGAGTTTATTATCACACTTTGTGCTTTCTTTAGTGTAGAGATACTCTCATTGATTGCAATACCCTCTTCTCATGGTGTCATTATCCTTTTATTTTTTTTTTATCTTATTTTTTTTATCAAAGAAGGTAATTGTTTTGTTTCGTAAAGTGATATTGTAAATGTGCATATAGTCTCTAAATAAGGCGATGATGTGGATTTAATACCAGATCAAAACACTTTAGGAGGTATTAACGCGTACATCCAGAAAAAGTTCTTGAGCTCTGCAAATAATCTAAAACGAGTTTTAATAAATAACAATACCTGTTCAGTAATCCTCTAAAGGAAGGGTAGGCAACCTCAGCCCTCCAGCTGTGATGAAACTACAAGTCCCATGAGACATTGCAAGACCCTGACAATCACAGGCATGACTCCTAGAGGCAGAGGCATGGTGAGATTTGTAGTTTCACCACAGCTGGAGGGCCGAGGTTGCCTACCCCTGCTCTAAAGTCTAGTACACACGGGCCGATGTGCTTGGCAGCTGGTCCAGAAAAAGCCGTCTGCATGGCTGGCTAATGGAGGACAAGCATGCTGGAAAACCAGCAGCCGTCCGACTCCCGATCAGTGCTCTCAGCCGATGGCTGAGAACTCCGACCGGAGTGATCTGGTGTCAGAACACATAGCACAGCAGGGGAGATCGCTGTACTAACCTCGGCTTGTTGGCAAAGCCTGAGACCCCATTCACACAGGGACGACTTGTCAGGCGACCTAGTCGCCTGACAAGACGCCTCCCGTTCTGTACTATGGAGCCGTTCTAAGGGGAGCGACGCAAGTCGCTCCGACTTAGAAAAAGGTTCCTGTACGACTTTGTGGGCGACTTGGGGCGACTTGCATAGACTTCTATGCAGAAGTCGTTTTGCAAGTCACCCGGGCATTCGTTTGCAGGTTGCCTCGCTGAGGCGACCTGCAAGTCGTGTTGCCCCTGTGTGAATGGGGTCTTACCCATCCAATAGATTGTTTTCCCCCATGATCTGCTGAGATTTGAAGGTACCGATTAGATGACATGATTACCACCTGATGTCACTACATTACATAAAACAAATTGCTCTTGCTTTATGCTCATTATGAAACCTTTCTGGAACGTGATAAATTTTTCTAATAAAATAAATTCTATCATAATTCGCCAAAGTAGAGAATTTGTTAGCGTTCAATCTGAAGCCTTGGTACAAATTTTTGTTCGTATGAAATGTTTTAATATAAGGAATTTCTAACAGGAATATACAGAAACACTAAGCATTGTTCCTTCTCAGAACAATAGTTGCCAATGTTTAATTCCATTTCACAGCAGTAGACAAATATACCCTTGGAAAAGGCTCTTGTAATGTGTTTAGCAGCTGGAGTTTAGTGTTACGATGTATATTCTGCATAACTGTTCTTGGTCATGGAGCATCAGAGTGTATATGGAAAGGATGAGTAAACTCTATGTAACCAGGATGGTCCACACTGTGGAAATATTAAACGTTGATAGAATTTGTGGGAAAGACAAAGACTGCCTGGCTTGTGCAAATTTATTAACATCCAGGTTACTGTAAGCACGTTTTTTTCAAATGCTTTAATGTTTGCTAGAAAAATACAGTCATATTTTACAGCATATGCACATTTTTATACTTCTCTCTTTATAAAGCTGTACAGTACAAAATAATTGTCTTTTTTTTTTTAAATACAACAAAGTATAAGTACCTGAACTGATTTGATATTAAAAGGTTTCTGCAATCCCCTACACAGCAAAACTCACAATTGAAAAGGGTGGGGAAAATAAGGCTCTTTTGTTTTGTACAGTGATGTCTGGGAGCATGTTTTCAGCAGAAGAGAACGTAGGAACGACCTGATCAGTGTACTGCTGCGCCTTCATTGACCAGCTATGGGCCGGGGTGGTTCCACAACCTTGGTGGCTGCACAGATTACAAATCCTTTGTGAAGTGTGTGAATTGCAAAAACGGCATCCCAATTTTTTTAAATATATCTATTCTTTGTAGGACACAATTTTTTAGAAAGTGTACCTAATGGAAGGTATAGTTTTATAAATATTATGTATATGCAAAAAATGCAACCATCTAATTGCTTTTTAGCCATATTTCATGAAGCTACCCATACACCTTAAACTGTAGTCCGGCTCCTATATACATGATCTGTGTCCAACAAAACCAACAGTTCCCTCTGCAACAGCACTTTATTTGACAAAAAAATTCCAGTCCCTCCAATTTACTTTTTCCCCAGTGTGGGTATTCCTTGTTTTCTAATGTATTTTTTACAATCCTTAAAGTGATTGGCTCTTTTTTTTTTTCTTTATTAAAAAAAAAGAAAAGTGTTATACTTGTGCTCTGTGCAAATTTTTTTTTTTTTTGCACAGAGCAGCCCAGATTCTCCTCTTCTCAGGCCCACGTTGAAGCTCCTGGTGCCCCCCCCCCCCCCCATGACTGCCCCCATAGAAATCCACTTTCTACGGGGGCACTTGTGAGGGCTTGTCTGCCCTACCTTGTCTGCATCTATTGACACACTCCCTGCTCTCTTGCCATAGAATTTAATTGGAGCTGGAGACAATGGCTCCCACTGCTATTAATCTGCCCTGTTAAGAGGGGCATTGCTAAGAGAGCCGATGCCCTTGTGCGCATCACTTGATCAAGATTTGGCTCAGGTAAGTATAAGGGCTCTGAAGAAGGACTTTTCTTCGAAACACGTCAGCCAACAAGAACCAAGGCTAGGTTCCCCCTCACACTTGTGGTGCCAGGCGGTCTGGGAGTGTTCAGCCACATGTTCCTTGATGAGCGCATTTTATTACACCTGTTTGTGAGTAGATTTTAATTGTTTACCATTTCTTAATTAATATTTGTTGGATAATGTACTAGGCCAGTGCGCCCTCTTTCTTTTATTCATTTCTGAAGTATAAGTAGGTGCTGGGGAGATCCTCTGCAACAGTTTTTTTTTTTTTTTTTACTTTAATGCTCAGAACCTCTTTAAAGCGTAGCTAAAGTTAAAAAAACAAAAACAAATATGAGATACAGGTGCATCTCCAAAAAATTGAATATCATCAAAAAGTTAATTTATTTCAGCAATTCAATTCAAAAAGTGAAACTCATGTATTATATAAATTACACATAAAGTGATATATTTTAAGCTTTTCTTTCTTTTAATTTTGATGGTTATGGCTTACAGCTAGTGAAAACCCAAGTTCAGTTTTGCAAAAATATAGAATATATCATAAGACCAATAAAAAAAAAAGATTTTTAATACAGGAATGTTGGCTTACTGATAAGTATGTCCATGTACAGTATAGTATGCACTCAAAACTTGGTCGGGAGTCTTTTTGCATGAATTGCTACCTCAATGCGGCGTGGCATGGAGGAGATCAGCCTGTGGCACTGCTGAGGGCTTATGGAAGCCCAGGATGCTTTGTCTGTGGCCTTCAGCTCGTCTGCATTGTTGGGTCTGATTATTCTCATTTTTTGAGATGCATCTGTATATGCTTCAAGTTTCAATTCTCAATTGTTTCTTTCTGTTTCTTTAAAGGCATTCTAAACCTTCCTACCTCTGCACCTTTTGTCTTTTGCCTGCTTAAGACCATATAGTTTTATGGTGTAATTTGTTGGCCTGTACTCTCTCTGGACATCTAATGGGTGCCCAGGAATGTGTTCTTTCACTCTTCCCCCATCCCTGCTGGCTGTTATGAAGAATTGAAGATACTAAAAAAACACAACAGCTGTAGCTACATGGATAGACTGTGAATATGCACACATTTTGCATTGCAAGAACAAATATTTCATGAATAATAACACAGCATTTTGCATTAGTGCTTAATGTTGTTTGTTAGTACCTAATGCCATGCATGTGACTCCTTTTAGTACTCCTTAAACAATGTTTAAATCTGTAGAAAAAAGAGAAAAAAGATTGAAGGATAACGCTTGTGGTCAGGGACAAAAAGTGTCAGAAACTGATCTGTAAAATCTGAATCTATCTCTGGCATCACAGATTGTTGTCCATTATGATAGTTGTTTGCAGATTCATGAAGATAAAAAGCAGATAATAGCAGCTTCATACAAATGTAAAAAAAAATCGTTTATGGATGGCCAGCTATAAGGCATTTTATTATATTGTGTCTGTTAAAATATAGGTCTAATGCACTGCTTGTGTAAGTTCCAGGTCCATTTTTAGATCAAATTATTTGTGGTTTGTTATTTTTTTCAGAACAGGTGTAATTACCAGTGAGTAACTTGTAATTATTCATCCATATTAAAAACAATCGCACAGCTACATTCTTACATCATTGTATCATGCAGCAAGTGCCTCAGACTAGTACTACTTGTCACTGAATTCTCCCTCAGGGGAGCATAACACGGTTCTGTTCCATGCCTAAGATGTTTGTGATAAATAGCTTCCTCTTATTCATTTGTATGGTATTTGTTTTGGATATTCTGGATGGGAACATGCTGAGAAGAAGCAATAAAAAATTATATAGAACGCTCAGGAATTTCCTGTGTTTTACACCAGTGCTAACACAGCAAGGTGGCCCACCCTGTCCAAATATGAAGCAGAAGTACGCTAGGTAGACATGTACGGGCTGCCACAGTAGTTGTTGTAGGCTGAGTCTTCATGCATAAGACCCGTTTTTGGAACTTGAGAAAGTTTCCATCACTTAACCATCTTATCCATATTATGAGTGTCTTATCCATCACTTTGGGATGGATTGGATAAGACACCGTGTTGAAAATGGGTGTGACTAAATTACCCCGACTATCGAGCCTGGCTAAAAAGCAGCATGGTTAAAGTCCGAAGAAAACAAAAGAAACCGTGTAACCCCATAGTGTATGTATTGAAAAATAGAAATGCGCTCACAAGGGGATGCATGTGCAGGGCATGGCGTAAAGGTGACTTGGGAACCAGGAAAATTTGAGGGGCAGCCAGAGAACCTCCAGCCTTGGCCACTGACTGGGGATGAAGTGTGCTGAAGATGGAGGAAGCCGCTGTCACTGCAACTGCAATCGATGTTCAACCCAGGACTGGAATCCCCAACATCACTGTGGACACAATTGTTGTAGACATATGTGTTATAGACACGGGACACATTTCGAACCTAGTTGGCTTCTTCATTAGCCTCTTTAGCTATGGTTAGCACTTTGGGCTTTCCTCCGCAAATCTTTTAATACTGTTGGTATACATAATCAGTATTGTCATTTGCCAGTCTTTTATGTTCATCCCTTCTTTTTCGTTTGGTACTTTTTCGTTTTTTACACATTTTGAGCCTGGTTTATCAGACCACTCCTGAGTGCTGTAGTTTGTCTGAGATTGACAAGCTCATTCATTCACATGATTAAAGTCTGAGCCTACACATTGTATACATTGTAAATCATCTGCAGTTCTTATACCTAGAAATGACTAATTATATACAAGCGAGAGTCTCACATAAACCTAAACTAAAGGATAAACCTATGTAAAAATGCCTTCAGGGTGCTCAGATCTCTTACATAATTCCAGTGCTTCCAACAACTATAATACAATTAATAAGCATAGGCAAATGTATCAACTGAGGAAGGATGGGTTCTCCCCAAAACTCATTCCATTTTGTCCTGGTGGTGAGGAGGAGATCAGCCTGACTCACCCTGCAGCTTCCACCCAGTCCAGCTGCTCTGTACATCGCAGAGGACAGCTCCTTACTAGTGCATCTGTCAGAGGTGAAGACACTCACTCTGTGCTTGGGAGCTGTGACCTACTGGATCCCATATTGACGTGTCACCACAGTGGCTGCTCTCTGCTCCTGGATTTTTCTGGGTGCATTTCCGCTTGAGTGATTTTAACATTGTTCACCCAATAAATTGTTTTAATTACTACACTATCAGAGCTCCCTTTCACCTCTCTGCTTGTTACTCATTTTCACATAAATCTAAACAATAAGAAAAAATACACGAGGAAGTAACACTTTGTCTGAGCCTGCCTTAAAGTGAACTTCATTAGTTAAAGACATGGATGAGCTAGTTTGAGATGGAGGAATTTGACTGGCCTGCACAGAGTCCTGACCTCAACCCAATAGAACACCTTAGGGATAAATTAGAGCGAAGACTGCGAGCCAGGCCTTCTCGCCCAACAGCAGTGCCTGACCTCACAAATGCGCTTCTGGAAGAATGGTTAAACATTCATAGACACACTCCTAAACCTTGTGAACAGCATTTCCAGAAGAGTTGAAGCTGTTATAGCTGCAATGAGTGGGCCAAATCAATATTAAACCCTACTGGCTAAGACTGGGATGCCATTAAAGTTTGTGTGCGTGTAAAGGCAGGCATCCCAATACTTTTGCCAATACAGTGGTATATGGCAATCCAGCCAATCCCTGGAGATGTGTGTCTAGTAGGTGGCTGGAGAGTCCATAAAAAGGTCTGGAACAGTGTGTGCGGGTCCAGGGTCTAGTCATATAAGAGGTGTCCCATGCCTAGGGGCTCTGCAGATGCTTTTTGAAGGTCATTGAGGTGCCAACTGGTAGTCCAAGCTGGGGGGGGGGGGGGGTATTCCCAAAGTCTGCTCTAGGAGGTTATTCTGGCCTGGAGAGCTCACTGGAGAGTACCCGGTGGAAGTTGTGGGGGCGGGGGGGGGGGGGGCGGGTGAGTGTCCAGCTGTCCTGTGGTATTGTGAGTCTTTGTTGCCCTACTGTGGCTTCTTTGTGGGTGTGCTACAAATAGAACATTTTAGCATGCTGGAGTCACGCTTATAAAACATACAACATAGTGTACAGAGTGACACAGTAAGGACTATGCATCTTGGGGACCTTATATTGCTGGTTAGTGGAAGAAAAAATGCCCCAGTGTCAGAAAAAAAAAAAGACTTGTGGTCATTGTGTTTAGGGGGTTGCCCCAGCAATAGGAATAGTATAGCCTCACTTACCCCACTAGTACTGACTGAGAAGGCAGCACTGGGGGTCAAGGATCGCTTTAGGGTCACCAGGGTCCAGGTTTCAACCTCTACTCTACTGGGTGATGAGAATCGGGATCAGTGAGACTTCTGTGGTGTGTGTTGTAAGGCTGTCCAGGCAGGTGCTGTCAAATCAAGGCTTAAGAACTGTACTGGTTGTCCATTACCTGTCTGTGTAGGCACAAGGGTGCTGCTTTTTACATGTCTACAGTGCTACACAAGCATTCTGGGACACAGCATGGATCCGTGGGATGCCTAGGACGGTGCTGCGGTTTACTGGAAGGTTGGGAGGTATGTTTGGGTAAGCACAAAAGATGACATGAAAAGTAGCAGCACTTCTGTCAAAACAACCTGACTAAGCAATGCATCATAAAAGAAATCCATACATCATATCAGTGTAAAGAAAAGCTTCATATCTTTTTTTTTTATTTTTAATTTTTTTTCTCCTTGTATTTTGCTGTAAGCTAATATAACATTTTAAAGTATGTATTAAAACGCACATAAACACTTTTGGGATGTAAAAGATTTTAAAATGCATAGTGAATCTGTGTTTGATCCCTCTATCCGCAGTAGTCATGTAACAACAATAGCATTGTCTGTCAATGTTTGGAAAGAATAATATTTGTATTTAAACCAATGTTAGGAATAGTTTGTATATATTTTTGTCAGTCGTATCTGTTATTTCCCTGTTTGGAAGAGAATCACAATTTGTAGCCCTGAGATATAGTTGTTTGTTAATGTATACTGCTAACTTTTTGTGACAGATCCTACTTCCCTACTGGTTTTGGCTAGAATCAATTGCCAAACCTTGGTACAGTACACACAAAACAATTACATTATGTAATTAAAAAGAAATATTAAGCACTTAAAGACCAGGCCTCTTTTGTAGACTCTGTGTTTACAAGTTTAAAACAAGTTTTTTTGCTAGAAAATTACTTAGGAAAAAAAATGTATAAGGTTTGGGGTTTCTAACACCCTAGAGAATAAAATGGCGGACATTGCAATACTTTTTGCCACACCGTATTTGTGCAGCAGTCTTACAAGCGCACTTTTTTTTGGAAAAAATTCACTTTTTTGAATAAAAAAATGAAACAACAGTAAAGTTAGCCGAATTTTTTTAATATTGTGAAAGATAATGTTACGCCGAGTAAATTGATACCCCACATGTCACGCTTCACAATTGCGCCCGCTCGTGGAATGGCGTCAAACTTTTACCCGTAAAAATCTCCATAGGCGACATTTAAAATTTTCTACATATTTCTTGCATATTTTGAGTTACAGAGGAGGTCTAGGGCTAGAATTATTGCTCTTGCTCTAACGATTACAGCAATACCTCACGTGTGGTTTGAACACCGTTTTCATATGCGGGCGCTACTCACATATGCGCTTGCTTATGCACGCAAGCTCGTCGGGACTGGGTGCCATTAAGGTCCCAACTTCCAAAAACAAATGCATAACAACATCCTATTTTTTGGAAAATTGGGCCCACTTTGCGAGCACCATTGTCTTAGGTTTGATCATTCTGCACCAGAATAAACCATGTTAATATTCAAGCTGAAACAGCTACATGGTCAATTACACCTTGGCCAGAATGCACTAGAAAGGATCCCCCGGCAGTTTATAAAGATAAAAAAGCAGCTCTGACCACTCCTCTTCCAAGTTGAATGATGCCCAACATCCTTCAAACCATCTCCTGTAAGCCCCAAGGCTTTACCCCCTGCCCTGCACTCACTTGAGAATGCTGCAGGCAACTGTGCAGAATTTAAGATCCACCCACTACCGGAGGAAGAAGAGGGTAAAGAGCACCTTTGATGTCACTGGACCAGACTAGACCTGGGGGAAAAAAGTATGTGCAGAACTTTTTCTTTAAAGTGTGCGGAGGCACTCCGAGAGCTTGTCAGAAGGCATGGGGAGGATCCCAAGCATAGAATTGGACCTAAAAATGTATGCCTGAAGTCATGAGAATGTTTGTTGATGAACCTGTAACTAAACGCACATTTCTAGATGTTGAAGATTGTAACTAGCAGTATACTGAAGTGACAGGCCAATGATAATAGAAATTCAACTAAACCTATTTTCTGTGCAAATTTTGATTTCTTGTTGCACAGCTGAATCAAATGTCATTTGTAGAAAATTTGGTATTTGATATTCAAAAGCAAAACAGGAAGTTATTAAGAGCATTGAATACAAGTAGGAAATAATTGGCCTCAGACAAATGGCATGCAGAATGACAAGTACAAATTACATGCAATAGTATATAAGCAGGGTGTGGGATTCAGCAATAGACAACTGATAGTACTAATTAAATTGCATTAAAGGCTAAAAGCCAGGTAATCCCTTTGCTCACCCGGCTGTTTTGGCATCCTTGAAGCCAGTTGGACCTGTGGGAGCAAATATATGACTCGAAGTGAAACATGTGCTAAATGTGCCTAGCGTTAATGACTGTTATGGAATGATTCATGCATCTAGTTATGTGTATGTGTTTTAGCTGCTATGCACATGTTCGAAACCTACTGAATACTGCCTAGGTATGTAGACAAAGGTGACCTATTGCATAAGGGTGCTTAACAAAAAGGTGGCAAATACTGAAGGGGACAGACATGCTTTTTAGAAAAAAATATCTGCTCTGGTTCTTATCACCCTCAGCTCAGTATATTGGTGTCAATAAGGATTCTGATTCTTTCATTCTTTCTAGTATAAGGCCTTGTCTGAACAGGATCTGTGTGCTTTCTATATGGTAGGGAGTGTGCTGGGTGGAAAAAAAAAACAGAATATTTAGCTCCTCTTAGTTCTCATGCACACTGGATGTTTCTCTATCTTTCCTAGATGCCTTTGCTCCTGGCAGCGGCATTTTGGCAGAAAAAACCTTGACGTTTGCAAGCGCGTTTAATGTGTTCAGGTGCGTTTAACTGCATCAAACTTTTGGCTTATACTACATTTAATTGGGCAGAATAATAATTTATTCTGGTCATTGAAATGAATGAACTCTTAAGCGCTAAATGTGCCTAGCGTTAATGCACGTATAGACCTGCTTACACGTGTCAAGCATTTTTTCTGCCAAAATACCCCTGCCTCTAAATGCCTATGTGTGCATGGACACATAGGCTAACATGCAGGGATGTTTATAGGCAGAAAAAAAGCCAGATGCCCCGAGGAGCAGCAGAAAAAACATCCAGTGTGCATGAGGCCTTAAAGCAGTGGTAAAGCGACCTGAGTGATTTTTTTACCTACAGGTAAGTCTTACCTGTAGGTACAGTAAATATCTCCTAAATGTGCATTACATTAGTAGTAGGCGATGTCACCAGCACATGCACACTGCATTCTAAATGGACAGTGCCATCCATTCAGAGCTCTGTACCGTGACTCCCGTGCGCATGTGTGCGAGTGATGTCACTGCGGCTCGGCCACTGAAATGAGCGGAGCCTGCGAACCCGGAAGGAAGACCATCAGCCCTGTCAGCAATGACAGCATGCCTTTGTTTTAAGGTAAATCTAACATAATGTGCCAGTATGCGATGCATACTAGCACAATCTAACACTGTCCTGCAGGGGCCAAATTATCTTTTTTTTTTTTCAAGGTTTACTACCACTTTAAAGGAAAAACTAAAGCCATAACATGAAGTTTCTCACATTGTTTTCCTAAACACAGCCTATAAGTGAAATGCTGCCATTTTGTGACAGCTACCCACTGACTTGGGTCACCTGAGCCCCCCACCCCCCCGCCCACATGTCCCAGGGGGCTTCAAGACCAATAACCGTGCCTGATCCCGCACATTTGCTGTGGGGAGCAAGCTGTGAGACGTCTGGAAGCCACAGTCGGCTCCCATATCCAAAATGACAGTGCCGGAAAACTGAAGCCCAGCAAAGATTTGGCTCCAGGGAAAATATCACTGGAGTCCATGGGACAGTACCGGTTTAGTAAAAGTCAGTAGATACAGTATTTTTGTAGCTGCTGACTTTTCATTTTTAAGAAAATTAGTGGATTTCTCTTTAAAAGAGAAGTATGGGGTTCTTTAAAAAAAATTATATTCACCTACGTGGGTGGCCATACTTCTTCTTCTTTAAATGTCAGTCAATGTGCTTTGTATAACGTATGACAGAAGTATTTCAGCACCCAATGCTAATGTGTAAGCCTGTTTTTGCAACACATTTGTCAGACTGGGTCATAAATAGCCTAAATTGTAATGAGCATTGGCCTGTGTTTGAACACCTTAATCCCAAAGCTTTCTCCCCCCACCCCCTAATTTCGAATGTTTTCTCCTGTTTGACAATAAATTGTGATTCACACAGGAAAAACTAATTTTGTGTTTGGAAATCGTTATTGCAGCATTACGTTTAGATTGGGTGCGCCTTGTATCATGTCCTGGAATTAGTGCAATGGCTCCATTTTCAATGGATTACAATTGCTGGAATTAAAAATGACATTGTGCATATTTGTGTATTCATGTTCAATGGCGTATGTGGATTAGATGGAGAAGAGTTTTTTTGTTTTTAATTTAATTTCTATTTGATTAATTGTACCTATTTCATTTATTTTATCTTTCCTTTCATAAAAGAAAGTAATGTGCGTGTCAGGATTGGAAGCGCAAGAGCTGATCAGATCTCCTCCTTGGCTTTACACACTAGCCCAGCTGTCAATGGCAGCCAGTGGATTCAGCACACAACCATGCCACAACCCACTGCTGCCACCGAAATTGGGCAACTTCTTAAAACCAATCTAGGTCACAGTACAAATGCTGAGCTGTTTTTAAATGGAGCCTGGCAGTCAAGTTGTTTAGGAAATGCATGGCTTGGAACAAAGGCATGCTCAATTACATGTTTTCCCAAACATAACAGCAGTGGAATGTTTTAAGTACATGCTTCATATATGATAATTTTACTTTCATCTTGTATTTATTTACTTGACATTCGATTCCAAAAAATATTTAAAGCTGTCTATACCGTGTGGCAATTTTCAGTTAATTTCAACTACCGTATATACTCGAGTATAAGTCGAGTTTTTCAGCACATTTTTTTTGTGCTGAAAGTGACCCCCTCGACTTATACTCAAGTCAAGCACTTTTCTGCAGCAAAAAATTTCATTTTCCGAACCGACTTTGGGGCTCTGTATCTCAGGACCACTTGGTGCTAGGAACCCCAAATTTGGTGTGCAAACCCAGTGGAACTGGTCCCATAACATATCCAAAGCTGGGGTTCTTAGCCCTAAGTAGTCCCGAGATACGGGGCCCCAAAGTAGGTTTGGAAAATGTCATTCTCTGCTGCAGAAAAGTGCTTGACATTTTCTGAACCGATTTTTGGGGGCCTGTATCTCGGGGCCACTTGGTGCTAAAAACCCCAGCTTTGGATATTTTTTGGTGCTAGTTCCACTGGGTTTGCACACCAAATTTGGGGTTCCTAGCACTAAGTGGCCCCGAGATACGGGGCCCCAAATTCAGTCAACTGTGTCCATCTGCAGCAATGTCATTTCAGGACCCTTTGGGTTCAGAGATCCCAAATTTTGGCTGCGGCTAGGGGGCATCTAGGAACCCTTAACTACCGAGTTTGAAGTTCGGAGGACCTATGGCTGCAAATGGGCACAGTGAGGTATGCAAATGGGCACAGTGATGCTGCAAATGGGGATTGTTGACCCTCTTTTCCACTTACAGTAGCTGTGCATTTCTCACCCTCGTCTTATACTCGGGTCAATAAGTTTTTCCCATTTTTTTGTGGTAAATTAGGGCCTCGACTTATACTCGGAACGACTTATACTCGAGTATATACGGTGCTTACCATCCACTGGAAATCATACATAAAATCGTACTTTTTAGTCAACTTCAACCACTTACTGTCCACCTAAAATTATATATAAAATCATCTCAATTTTCAGTCAACTTTAACTGCTTACTATCCACGGGGAATGGCACATACAATCGCAATTTCCCTTAATTTCAATTGCCATCCGCTCGGTATCACACATATGATCACAATAATCACAATAAAGTAAGCAATCTCATCCACCATCAGAATTTGGTCCATTGTAAAGCTGAAACTAGGCAATAAATTGACAACTTCTTCAGTAGAGTTTATTGAAAGATAAAATTGAAAAACTGTGACCATTTCATTGAGGCTGGGTTCACACCATAGCACGGAGCAGCTCTCACAGCAGGGGTCCGGTGCGTCTCCATTCACCGTTTCAAGTCCAATGAAAGCCTGAATTTTTGGCTGAATTCGGAACTGAAATGGACCAGAAGACGCACAGGGCTCCTGTGCAATTCACACCAGAGCCGCTCCGGAGATGTGTGAACTGGCTCCAGGAAGAGCCGGTCACAATCTCCTCACATGCAAATTGGATCCGCATCCAATTCGCAATAATGTGAACCCAGCCTAAAATCAATCACATTTTCCCATCATGTTTTAAGTGGATCGTCACCGTCATTGGCAAGTCTCGTCCTTTCCACCCTTCCTCCCTCCTTTACACAGGGAGTGCTCTTTTTTGTTTTGTTTGTTTACTTTTTTTTTTTATGTCATTTTTATTATTTTCCAAGACATTACAAAGTAATATGAGCAAACAGAAAATATAATAAAATTATAAAGAATAAGATATAATAATTAAGCAATCTGATGGTAGAAGTACCAATATATGTTCCTTTTAACATTTCAAATGCTTTCTTGCTTTGTACACTGGTCCAAATCATTTGGTGGAAGGGGGATTATGGTGCTGGTTTGTTTTTCAGGGGTTGGGCTTGGCCCCTTAGTTCCAGTGAAGGGAACTCTTAAGGCATCAGCATACCAAGACATTTTGGAAAATTTCATGCTTCCAACTTTGTGGGATCAGTTTGGGGAGGGTCCCTTCCTGTTCAAACATAACTGCGCACCAGTACACAAAGAAAGGTCCATAAAGACATGGATGAACGAGTTTGGGGTAAAGGAACTCAGCTGGCCTGACCTCAAAACGATAGAACACCTTTGGGATAAATTAGAGTGGAGACTGTGAGCCAGGCCTTCTCTTCCACACTAGTGCCTGACCTCACAAATGCGCTTCTGGAAGAATGGTCAAAAATCCCATATACACACTCCTAAACCTTGTGGACAGTCTTCTCAGAAGAGTTGAAGCTGTTATAGCTGCAAAGGGGTTAGCCAACTCAATATTGAACCCTATAAACTAAGACTGGGATGCCATTAAAGTTCATGTGCATGTAAAGGCATGGGTCCCCAATATTTTTGGTAATATAGTGTATTTCTTTAAGTTGTGATTTCCACAAAAAATAAAAATAAATAAATAAAATAGATTTAAAATTAGATCACTTAAATTGCCATGTATACAGCCACCTTTAAAGTTTTTATGTAGCTAAAAAAAATTAGAACATGTCAGTTTTTTTTTTTTTTATTGTATGTGTATTTTATTATATTCATTTATATAGTGCTGACAGTTTACTGTGCTTTACATACTGTATATTGACATTTGTTCCTGTCCTCAAGGAGTTTGCAATCTCCCTCGATTGACCCTCTCTATTTGCTTGTGGATTGTATTGCTTGTAATCACGCCAAGCTAAAATTTATATTTGTAGTACATGACCTTTTATGACTCAATGAGCCTTTTCTTCTCCTATTTTATATGTTGTAATGAAGGGTTCCTATCTAAACGACTTCAGCTGTACTGTGTACTGCGGTATAAATTTGGTCTTTACTTTTGACCTTCACTGGAAGAGTTTATCTTGCTATGGATGACAATAAAGCTATTCTTTTCCCCGTGCTGTGACAGCGTGTTTGCTTTCAGCACTTGTGTGTGATTACATTTGGGAACACACCTGTAGGGAGCAGACAATTGCAGAAGAGAATTTTCACTTGTCTGATACTCCTAGACCACAAAATAATTATGTTTGATGAAGAAGCAGAATGATTCTCAGGAGAAGTGAGGGGAAAAGATTGGATAACACTGTGCATGATATCATTTGGTTTGTATAGTTCCTGTTATGAGCTTCCCATTAAAATGGGCCTGTTGTGGGATCAGATGAGTCGCACACTGTGTGTTTTGTACTGGCTGACATAAATATGTCATCCATATTAGATACTGAGATCTGGATGAATTCCAGGCAACCCAGTGTGTACAAACTTGAGGTTGTATAGCTTTATTTTTTTTCTGGGGTTGAAGAAAGCACAGGTTCTGTGAACCCCTAAAATTCCCTGCACCCCACTGTCCTTTAGTGACTCCTAATATTCCTGGCTCCTTACTGTCCTTTAGTGACCCCTAAGATTCCCAGAACCCTACTGTGGTTTAGTGACTCCTAAGATTGCCAGTGCTCTACTGTCCTTTAGTGACTCCTAATATTCCTGGCGCCCTACTGTTCTATAGTGACCCCTAAGATTTCGGATCGTTAGTACGGTACTTTCGATAGCTGATTCCAGTTTTTAGTCTGGGGCTGCATCGGTTGGGCTGTTGGTCAGGGTTGAGAGAAAAGCCTGTGGTGAATGTGCCACTGGAGTGGCAGTCCAGGGGTGCCATAATTTTCACAAGTGTTAAGGGGCACTTTGAGTTTTATTGGCACCATGGTCACTCCACAACACACTTTTTTCGCACATGCCTCTAGGCCCGAGCCTTATGGCTAGGACCAGAGGAATTTTTTTATTCCTGGCCGAAGGGCCGGGCATTGTATTGCACAATGGCCACTTTCACTTCTCCCACTTCCTTCTCCCCAGTTTTTTTATTGATTCCCCGTGTTTGTCACTTTTTTGTATTCCTTTTTGTTGATTGTGTTACACGTTTGTCACAGTGTGATTAGTAGGGTGTGGTTCCTTGGGCCTACCCTGAAAGTCTTGGGAGGAAGTGGACATGGCTTTCTGGCTTCATTCGCCCTCTCTCATGGGGTCTCCCTTCGGGGGAGCCCCACCAAGTACTTGGGTGGGTCTGTTTCGGCAGACCCTCCAGAGAAAGGGGGTCCGTCTGGTTTCGGCCAGATGGGCCCAGTGAGTACCTCAGTCCCCGTCTGGAGCCTAACGCCCCAGGGGATCAGGGTAAGGTCCTTCCTAGGGAGGATCGTGTAAAACCCTTTGCACGTTTTGTGTCACTCTTTATGTGTGTGCACTTTTTTTGGCACCTGGTGGAGTTTTTGGGTGTGTATCACATGCCACAGGCTTTTCAAAAAGAAAAAAAAATCATGTGTTTCAGTGGTGCCGGCCACCAACAGCATGTAGGCACATGGGACTATTTCAGAATAGGCAGCATTTAAGGCAGCCCTACATTAAGAATAGGAACGGATGTCCACCTCTGTTTAGACCTGCTCTGCCTGCTGCCATGGTCTTACTGTAATGAAGATCATAAGGTAGGATACTCTCGTAAAAGGTGGGGAGGACTGAGTTCTCTGATGGGCAAGGGGACTGGGGATTTTGATGTGAAAGGAAGATGGGGACTGAGGGTGTGAAAAGATTGGGGGGGGGGGGGTTACTGAGGAATGAGAAGATGGACAGGGGACTGAGGACGATGTGATGTGAAATGGTAGGGACTGAGGACTCTTATGGGAAGGGGATAGGGGGAACTGAGGACTCTTGCGTGAAGAGATGGATTGAGGACTGATGTTTCTTTAAAAGGGAGATTGAGAAATCTGATGTGAAGGGGGTGGTGGTGAAATAGCGGATTCTGGTGTAATGGGGAATTCCTTGAGATTTTGAATGTTTCAAATGGTGCCATGATTATGGAAAGGTTTCAAACACAAGTATATACTTCTGTACGGAGCAATGCCATTTAATACAACCCAAGTCCAGCACGGTCTATTGGTAGTCCTGTGGTTTCATTTGGTGCACGTTTGTGGAAGTGAAGATCCATTGCTGACCAAAAGAAGTTCTTTTTGTAAAATAGGCCCTTGATATAATCCTCATGCTTTATGGTGTATACTTCAACGTGTACTCTCGAATGACCTGCACGTGAAAAATAACTGTTGGACTTATGTCTGCTTGTAAAGAAAAATGGACAAACAGGGTTTAAGCACCCTTGACATATAAAAGACTCCATTGTGCAAATAAAATATCTTACAGCTTTTCAGTGGAGTTGATAAAGTGGGTCATACAAAGAGGGAATAGCAATCCAAGTCAGGATTCAGCTGTACAAAGCAAAGAATTTCCAACTTTCAAACGTCTTTTACTAAGTGAGTCATTCCAAGGTAGATTTTGGAACTGGACAGCCAGATTTTGGGCTGACAGCCTGGCCTAGCGTGTCCCTTAACAATACACTGAATGTCACTGACATCTGGTCATAACATGGATTCTGGGGTGCAGGGGTGCAAAGGGTCAACTTCATGTTTATGTAGGAGGTTATGGCATATATTTACATATATTACATAACAGGGCATCATTGTGTTAACTGCTTATTGGCTCTGAAATCTATAGTTGGTCATTTTTTTCCCAGAGGAGGAATAAACAAGTTTTTGAACTTGTTGCTGCCAAAATCATCTGCTCTCATTTGACCTAGATTATATATTTTTTTGCTATCATTTATTGGCTTTTTTTCAGCCTGATCATTTCAGGCTGGCCATTTTTGCAGGTATAGCTATGTAAAACATGAAAAATAGATGCCTATTAAAATCCAGTTATACACGATCTTACCCTGCTCTGCATATGCTCAGTTCTCTATTTTTTGGCACTGTGCCTAAAATCAAAGCTATCAGAGGCCGATATGCTGACAGCCTAAAGATTTACTGTTGCTCAGGGGCTTTGGTCTTCAGCAAAATGGCAGCCTCCGCCAAAAGAAACCGGAGCAATGGTGGAGGCAATTTACAGCGAACACTAATTTTGGTAGCATAATTATTAATGTGGAATGTATGTTTCTTGCTAAATCCCAACTTTATCAAGTTGTTATGGGGGAAGTTCCACTTTAAATGCAAAACTGGCCATTTACTTAGTGTTTGTAAAGGGTCACATTTTTTTTTCTAAAGTCATACTTACCTGCTCTGTGGTTTTGCACAGAGCAGCCTAATCCTCCTCTTCTGAGGTCCCCAGTGCTCCTGGCCCCTCCTCCCTGCTGAGTGCTCCCATAGCAAGATGCTTGCTCCGAGGGGGTACTCGTGCGTGCCCGCTCGCTCCTGAGCCATCTCTGTGTGTTTGTGAAACACAGAGCACGGCTTGGACCTGTGCCCACTCCCTCCTCACTGGCTATGATTGACAGCAGTGGGAGCCAATGGAAGAGCTTCTGCTCTTGTGCACATCGTTTGATCGGGCTCAGGTGAATATAAGGAGGTGCTGAGGGGGGAGCTGCACAATGAGCCAGGGTTCACACTGATGCATTGTGGAATTCACAGCAAATTCCACGCCACATGCAAATCGCACCCTGTTCATGCGAATCGATGCAGGTGTGTATGTTAAGTTAATGATGCCCCGAAATCTGTTCGCAAAATGCAGTGTGATTTGCAGAATTGGAACACCTATGCGACCCAATTCTGGTGTGGCCAAAAAAAAGGGTCCTGCATGTTTTTGTGTGCGAATTTGGTGTGATTTGAGCCAAACAGAATAATGGCTCAAATCGCACTGCTGAAGATTCTCATGTGATTTGAACAGGTGCAGTGCGATTCCTGTTCAAAATCACATGTGGTTCCTGCAAGTGTTGAACCGGGGCTGACGTTTTGTTTTTTTTTTTTTACCTTCAGGCAAAGAATGTATGAAGGTAAAAAAAAACTTTAGCCTTTACAACCACTTTAAGCCCCAAGCATCAGGGAAGTCTCCATCCACATAAACAAACTGCACTAAAGCTGTTTTTTCTACCTGCAAAATTTCATTCAAATGTTTGGACAAGAAAGTATAAAAATTGCTCATCTGACTATTCGATTGTGCCTTTTTATGGGCTTGATTCATTTCAAACGACTTTTTGTTTGACTGCCATGTCAGTGGGGGTTATTTACGAAAGGCAAATCCACTTTGCACTACAAGTGCAAACTACAAGTGCAAAGTGCCCTTGAAATTGCACTGAAAGTGCACTTGGAGGTGCAGTCGCTGTAGATCCGAGGGGGACATGCAAGGAGAATAAAAAACAGCATTTTAGCTTGCACATGATTGAATGATAAAATCAGCAGAGCTTCCCCTCATTTCAGATCTACCCCTCAGATTTACAGCGACTGTACTTCCAAGTGCACTTTCAGTGCAATTTCTAGTGCACTTTGCACTTGTAGTTTGCACTTGTAGTGTGAAGTGGATTTGCCTTTCGTAAATAACCCCCTATGTCCTGATTTTCGTAAAATGAACCTTTGACTTGAGCACTCAGGTTTTGATGCATGTGTGTTTCTCTGCTGTATGGTAAGGACAAATCAAGCAAGCACACCGCATCGGGGACAAAGAAATGCCACCTGGATAACCGATCCCCCTTATACAGTGCAGTATGAAGCCTGTGGCAAAGACGGCGTACTGAAAATGTAATCAAGGGCTCCGCTAAACCGCAGCATTTGTTCCCTGGTCTTTACTAATCACCCATTATTCCCATTAGACCTAACGAGGGAATGCACTTGTAGAGTGGCCAATTACTAATTTAGGGTGTATTCGCGCTCAAAGCCTAGGGCAGCGCCAACCCAAATCACATCGCTTGTAATGAAAATTGCTTTATTTAACTTACCAGTAACAATGATCTACTGTTCCAAATCATCCCCGACGTCTCTTGCCTAGATATCGGACGTCAGAGATTGAGCACAGACCACGTAGCCGCTGTTAAGGCTTACATTTTTGTGACAGTGGGCAAAACATGATCAAGTTTTTTATTTGGATATTTCTTGGTGGACCACAAATTGTTGCATTAAATATCAGAAGCAGTGTGGTGAATGCAGATTGATTTGACGTGCTCATTACTCATTCAGCCATGTGAAGCCCAGTGCTACATTTACAGTGAAGTCTTTCTTTGTCATTTTAACTCACTCCTAACAAATGTCAGTTCAGGACAGGGGGAAGTTTCTGAGGGAAAACGGAGATAGCAGAACCTCTCCTGCTGTCAATTTGATGTGAGAGCAATGTTTCCCATGTGCCTGACAATCAATGGACAGTGTTTGTTGGCAAATTCTACTTCAGCTCCGGAAGGTTTACCCTCCCTTAATCACCAGGCCATTTTTTGTGATACGGCACTGCGTTACTTTAACTGACAATTGTGCGGTCATGTGACACTGTACCCAAATAAAATGTCCTTTTTTACCTGCAAATAGCGCTTTCTTTTGGTGGTATTTGATCACCTCTGCGGTTTTTATTTTTTGCGTTATAAACAAAAAAAGACCAACAATTTTGAAAAAAAAAAAATATATATATATTTTTTAAGTTTCTGCTATAAAACCTATCCAATTAAAAAAAATGTAAAAAATCGAATTTCTTCATAAATTTAAGCCAATATATATTCTGCTACATAATTTTTGTTTAAAAAAATCAAAATAAGGCCCCTTTCACACGGCCGGCTAGAATTGTGCTTTTAGCTGCGGACAGATGAAGTTATCTACCGCAGCTAAATGCACACAATGCTTTCCTATGGCCCCATTCACACACTGCGTTTAGCGTCAGTTTTTTTATATGCGGTTTTGTGCAGATAGAAAAAATAAAGTTGACTGCGTCCAGGAACGATTTAGCGCAGCTATCTGCACATAACTGCAGGTAATCGCAGTGTACTATTTCTCGTACAGATAGCAGCGGCAACAAGGAAAGAAACGGGAAGCACATCAGAAATGGCAAGAATGTTCTAAACGCAGCTAATCGCAATGTACAACTGCAAGTGAACGCTGTGCCAGGATTCTCTGAATTTCAAAATAACAAAAAATGCTTTTAACAGTGGCAGAACAGCCGCCCGTGTGAAAGGGGCCTAAGCGTATATTGATGGGTTGACGCAAAAAGTATAGCGTCTACAAACTATGGGATATATATATAGATATATCTATATCTATCTATCTATCTATCTATCTATCTATCTATCTATATATATATATATATATATATATATATATATATATATATATATATATATATATATATATATATATATATATATATATTCTGTATATATATGGAATTTTTATTTTTTTACTGGTAATGACGGCGATCAGCGACTTATAGCGAGATTGTGACGGACAAATCAGACACTAAGTGACACTTTTTCTGACACCTTAAGAATTCCCTTTACTGGAACTAAGGGGCCAAACCCATCCCTGAATCCCCCCTCCACCAAATGGTTTGGACCAGTGCACAATGCAAGGTCCATAAAGACATGGATGAGTGAGTTTGGGGCGGAGGAACTTGACTGGCCTTGCTTTGGCCCTGGTATTTTTTTTTTTTTGGTGGAGGTGGATTTTGGTGTTGGTGACTCAGGAGAGAGATGACATTAATCACCATTCATGTGACAGCTAGGCCTAGGCTTTTGTCACATGTCAAGTCTGATGCTCCCCCAAAGCTGGGAATCCTAGGTATTTTCAAGAGGATGCAGGTAAAGTGATTATAATGGGCTCTGTGGATGCCCTCTATAAACGCTCTGTCACCTTACCACAGGATGGATTTGATTTAAATCACTAGTAAAAAGGCTTGATTTAAATCAACTCGATTTAAATTATAATTTTTAAAGAGCAACTGTCATCTCTGTCCCGCAGTGGCTCCTCCTCTGACCCGCTGTTGACTCACCAACAGTCCCATTCATTTTAATGGTGCAGCAGTGACACAACAAGGTGAGGGATATGGCGGCAGCAGGTGAGTGGATGCCCGCTAACAGGCACTGCCATGATGGATCTGAAATGACAGGTGCTCTTTAAATGTAAGGACTCATTCTTGCTGGAAGTTAGAATTTGTAATATTTGCAAACAAAATAAAGGTTTCCTATTTAGAATAATACGCTGTCAGGTTAGTAAAACAGCGATATTAGAACCGATTCAATCATACAGTTTGTAGTGTACATATATTTGCAAAACAATGGGATAAAAGGAACATTCCTGAACTTTGTTTTATTTCATGGTTACTGTGATTGCATCAATGCAATGCATGTTATCTCAGCTTGCAGAGCTTGGATTCATTGAATGAGCTTACCAAAAATGTAAATATTGCAGAATGTACAGCCTCATGTTACATTTCATGCTGAATAAACTAAATTACGAATGTATCTTAAATAGAAAACTTTCTTTAGATTTTTATCCACCCTGCCTTACCATGAGTACCAGCGCGATTTTATAGCAAGAAATGAAACCATTTATCTCTTGCAATACTGCACAATTTTATATGGTTAGCGTAAATATTTCAAATAACCTGTTTTAAGTGGGAATAAGACAGAACGTTGCTTAGGGGTTAATTTTCACGCAGGTTTATCGTGCTGGTTTTCATCATAAGATTTGCTCATCAGGGGTTATCAATACAAGTTTATTTATTTTTTTTCTGGTAGCAGAGAGCCGGCCGGTACTGTTAAATTATAAATATACATTGCTTATATAAAAAGTAGACCTGTTTCTCCGTCTAGGCGATTTTTCTCCGTGGGCTCGTTCTGCCTCTCTGACCTCCACCTCACCTTGTTAAAAACTTTGTAAGAAGAGAGCTTTCTAGTTGTCTGCTTAAAGAATCAGATCATACCTAAAAAACAGAGTTTGGGCTAAGCCTTGTAATGTGTGTTAAGTTAATCCACAGTCAGAGCAGAGCGTTCCATGCCTGTGAATTCTGCAGGGCAAACTTCACACCGCCAACAGGGCATCTGTGCTGAGTTTACCTGACATAATAAATCCCAGCATCCACTGGAAAGACAAAAAGGGAAGTGCTATGTTTACAATGTTGATGGTGGAAGCTGCCAGGTTTAGCCTGTGTTTTTTTTTTTTTTTTTTTTTTTTTAGACTTCAGCCGCGCCGATAGCTGAGAAGAATGGGTAAAGCGCAGACAGCATGCTTTTTGTTTTTTTTTTTGTTTTTTTTTCTTTGACGTCCTCCATGATCTGACAGCTGCTGCTCCCTCATTTACCAGCAAGTTGTCCTGAAGATATTGTTGCTGCTGTCATACGGCATCAAGTCATTCTATTAAAACTGCCGTGATCTAGGTTGTAGTTATAAAATATGAACGATAATGAATGCTTTTTGCTGGTGATTTTTTTTTTTTTATTTATTCCGCCCCCCCAACCTTGTGAAAACGATGTGCACTCTGCTGGATAAGTTCCAGTAAGATTGTTCACGGTCATTGTTTGTCTTATGCATATATTAATGAATGGATGTGCTGGATTTAGTTTGTCACTCCTTTTCAGATTACAAAAATAAATAATGTAGAAGAGTGCATTCTTTCATATCAGCTGAATGATAGCGTGCTGCTTGTCCATCAGGTGGTGTGAGCTGAAAAATCTTAAAGGCTAAAGTCTGGTACACACTAAGGCCCGGTTCACACTGGTACGACCTACGCTCCGACTTTGGCAGAACATGTCGCATGACATGTATAAATCAATGGTTCCCTATGAGAGCCATCTTAACTGGTTAGGCACAAGTCGGTCCAACTTTAGAAAAGGTTCCTGCCAGTGGCGGCTTGTGCACTGTGGGCCCACGGGTGTCGCCCCCCCCATCCATGCACCCGGCCCCTTTCGGGGGGGGGGTGGGTTTTCCGAAGCCAAGATCTGTGCACGAGCGGGGGGGTGGATAAATAGATGCTGCCAGAGCCGCAAACCCCCCGAGTGAGGGGGGTCGGTGGGCACAGGTGGCTGCATATGATGGGCACAGGTGGTTGCATTTGATGGACAGAGGTGGCTGCGTATGATGGGCACAGGTGGCTGCGTATGATGGGCACAGGTGGCTGCGTATGATGGGCACAGGTGGCTGCGTATGATGGGCACAGGTGGCTGCGTTTGATGGGCCCAATGGCTGCATTTGATGGGCACAGTGAGGCTGCAATTGATGGGGGAGTTTCAGTATTGTTCAGTTTGTTTGCGCCCCCAAAAAAATTTTGAGCACCAGCTGCCACTGGTTCCTGCACTACTTTGGTCCCTTTTCGGCCTATTCAATATCTTTGAAGTCGGATCAAAGTCAGATCCTCGTCCTAACCATCCAACTTGTGACATCCGACATGGTGATTACAGCAGCAGGAAAAGGATTTTATGTCACATTGGGATTGTATTGATTGGTCAAAGGACAAGTTGGACTATCTCAAAGTCGGACTTTGATTTATGATTTTTTATGATTTTTCTCCCTCCGTTCTTCTTCCGATGTTGACTCGACGCTCTCTTCCGCTCTAATGCCGGGTGCGTGGTGTGCCACTACTTATATAGGCATGGGGTGGGATCACCAGAGACCTGCCCCTTATGACGTCACCACCCATCATGCCCCGGGCAGTAATGACATAAGGGGCGGGGCCTCCGGATGAAGTCACACGGTGGCCCCGCCCCATGCCAATATAAGTAGTGGCACACCGCACACCCGGCATTAGAGCGGGAGAGAGCATTGAGTCAACATCAGAAGAAGAACAGAGGGAGAAGATAGCGGAGAAGGCCCAGCAGAGGCAGCGGACAGAGGGAGAAGAACCGGAGAGAGAGCGTAGAAGACCCGGAGAGGGGAAAAGAACCAGAGAGGGCTAGAAGGCATCAACGGAGAAGACCTGGAGGGGGGAGAAGAAGTCGGGAAGAGGCCCTTGTCCTCATCAACATGGGGACAAGGTGCCTTAGGGTGGGGGGGTGCAGGGCCCCCCCTGCCCCAAAGCACCCACCTCCCCATGTTGAGTGCATGCAGCCTGGTACGGTTCGGGGGGGTGTGCTCGCTCATCCCCACCCCCTTTCCTGACCTTCCGGGCTGTGTGCCAGATAAGGGTCTGGTATGGATTTTGGGGGGGACTCCCACGCTGTTTTCTCGGCGTGGGGGGTTCCCCTTAAAATCCACACCAGACCGAAGGGCCTGGTATGCTCTTTGAGGGGGAACCCATGCCGTTTTTTTTTTTTTTTAAATTGGCATGGAGTTCCCCCTAAGGATTCATACCAGACACAGCGCCCGGTATTGTCGGGGATCAAAGTCCGGACGCATGTCGGACTTCAAGTCGCAAGGCAAAGTTGGATCCAAAGTGGTACGACTGTCGTGTCCCGGGCTACAAATCCCATCATGCCTCTGCCTCTAGGAGCGATGACTGTGATTGTCAGGGTCTTGCACTGTCTCATGGGACTTGTAGTTTCACCACAGCTGGAGGGCCGGGGTTGCCTACCCCTTCTCTAGGTAGAGGTTCTCCTGATTCCCCAGGCGCTCTCGCTCCTCCCAGATTCCTCTGGTTCCCCTGAACTCTTTCTCAGTTGCCTCAGCTCCAGTCTCATAGATTCTCTCAGCTGGCCCAGCTCATTTTTTGCAAGGGCTTGTAACCTCTCCCACATGGAGTGCTGTCTCGAAGATATTGCCTTGGTCTCTCGACGGGAGCACTCCTCCCTCCTGGCTAGAGCAACTCCAACCCCACCCCCTAAGCTATGCTCAGATCTGCCTTTTAATGACCCTGCACACCTGTGCCCTCACACGGGCTGCAAGAGTCAAGCAAAACACAGACATCGCATTTAACCCCTTCCCGTCGCCTGCCTCCTGGCTCTTTAAGAGTTCTAAATGCCGGGAAGCGGGCCTTCGAGTCATGTGGCCGCTATGATTGGCAGTCACATGATCTGAAAGCTCCTGATCGCTAGTATGCATTGGGAGCGATCTGGTAACCTCCGGCTACCACACTGTGAGCACGCAGGGAGCACGCTCTCAGCACGGTAAGTGGTTTACACAGGGCCGCATATATGTATGCAGCTGGTGTGAAAGCCCACACGTTGAGAGGCCGTATATATGTATGCAGCTGGTGTGAAAGCCCACACGTTGAGAGGCCGTATATATGTATGCAGCTGGTGTGAAGAGGTTAAGGTTCTGTCCTGCCCAATACTCTATGGAACGTTCAAGCTCCCAGGTCTGATCTAGAACTGCCAAATCCAGAGAAAGCATAGAACACCACTTTCTCTGTTCACAATCGACCTCCCAGAGCTTCTCAGACTGCAGCATTGTCACGTTTATACCCAATTGCATAATTGCATAGTGGCAGGGTCTCACACTGTGCTATGTAGATATATAGATATAGATATATATAGATTATATATATATATATATATATAGATATATATCTATCTATATATATATATATATATATATATATATATATATATATATATATATATAACTATAGATATAGATATATATCATCTAGGTTTTTTTAGTTGCCTCATAAGCTCATAAAGATGAACTCCATGAGGATCAGGTAAGCAAAAGTGCTTTTCCATCCCCTAGTTGGAAACCAGCAGTAATCCTAGCAACCCTGCGCTTGCTTTTCCTGAAGTTGAGCTTTATATAGCTTCTTTGTCACAAGTAGCAAAAGGTAACCAACTGCCTTTTTTTTCTATTATTTATCTATTTATTATACATAAAATACTTCTATAGTCGTTTTAGTTATTGATTTATTTCTATTGATTTTTGTCGTTGAAAGTGTGAAGCTTGGTTTGAAAAGTGGTTTACTGAAAGAATTTTACCAGCAGTCACTTTGCTGTTGTGATGTACTGAATGACCTATGTGTGAGTGCTTGTTGCCTGATTGCCACATTCACTGTGAAATATTTAGCTGTCCTCCAGCAGTTTGTATAAATGTCATCCATTTTCAGCTTGATTTCTAAATGTGAAAATAAAGAAAATAAAGAGCTACAATAAAAATAAGAGCTTATTTAAACAAATGACAGTTGTTTAAAAGAAAAATCCTCCAGAATCTGTGTAAGAGAATGCGTCAGAGGTTGAAGAATTTTGGGTATGTAGCAGTTCATAAGATAAGAACCTGTTCTTCTGGGCTGGTCCTAGGATAATAAACTCATCATAGAAGCAGCCATATTGAATAATTATCTGCATTGACCAGAGTTTCCAATTCCTTGCAGCTGTCAAAGGTTTCAATAAAAGGTGCTAAACTTTGATATTCTGTCGCTGATTACTTGGAACTGGCAAGACGAATTTGGAATGTAAAAAGCAATTTCTACTCTGTATTTATGTTCTTCAGTGCTCTGATCTTGCTTCATATTCAATAAATTTAGCAGAATAGATTGCTCTGACTGTAGTATAAGATTTTTCCTTGTGCAGGCTTGCTGTCATTAAGTCATCAGTAGCAATAAGCTGAAAGTTAAAGGAAACCTATCATGGGAGAAGTAAGATGACTATTCCGGAGCTGTCCTTCTGAAAGTGCTAGGTGCCTGACTGGCATGCTGAACCTCTTTTGAGATAATGGCATTGATTTACTAAAGGCAAATAGACTGTTCACTTTGCAAAGGAATTTTCCCCAGTGTTTGAGGTGAATGAGGTTCTCTGCTGACTTCCAATATCCAATCGTGCAAGTAAAAATGTTTTTTGTTTTCCTTGCACGCAATTGGGAATTCTTTGCAAAGTGAAATTTCACCACATTCACTAAGCGCTTGGAAAACTTTCCTTGCAAAGTGAACAGCTTATTTGCCTTTTTAATAAATAAACCCCATAATCTCCAATTATAAGATGCAGAGAAGCATTTATTTTAAACATCCTGATCTGCATACTTGTTTCAAGTCAGAAATACTTAAGTATTTAAAGTATATGACCTAAAGCTGGCCAAACACGACCAAAATTCTCTTGCTGGCACTGCCATGCTCGACAAAATTTAATCTGAAGATCAAAAGAGCCAGGCAAAAAATTGTCAGCCAAACAGTGACTGCAGCCAGTCAGGTGCAGTCACTGTTTTGGTATTCTGACAGCTGCAGGTACAGGCTAGCAGAATACAGTAGCCTGCAGGGGAAATTCATCCAACCACACTGTTTCGATTGTCCGCTAAACAGCGTGGTTGGAGGAATCTGTTTCTTTTGCATACCCTGAAGGCTGAAGGAGGTGACCAATAGCAGCCTTTGTATATTTTTAATAAAATGTTTCATTAAATTGGTTCTAAAGGTTCAAGGTGTTTTACCTTCATGCATTTGATGCAGGAAGATAAAAAAAACCTACTGTGTGCAGCAGCCTCCCCCATGACTTACCTGTGCCCCATCATGATCCAGCCTTGGCTCTCCGTGAACTCTCCATTGGCTCCCGCTGCTGTCAATCACAGCCAGTGAGCCAATGAGGGGAGAGAGGAGGTGGGGCCGAGCTGCAGCTCTGTGTGTGAATGGACATGCAGCACAGCGGCTCAGGAGTAAGCCTCTTTGGGTGATCCCACAGCAAGCTGCTTCTCGGGGAGGGGGGGGGGGGGACCCGAGAAGAGGAGGATCAGGTCTGCTCTGTGCAAACCACTGCACAAAGCAGGTAAGTATGACATGTTTGTTTAGAATATCACTTTAAAATGGGCCTTGCATTACACACAGAATACAACTTTACAAAAAGAACACATATTGATAAACAAAAATGAAATGACATCTCTCCTTCCATGTGAAATTGCTTAGGTGAGATCCTGGCAATGTTAAGTATTTCAGATCTCATGAGAAGATACTACAACACAGTGCAGAAACATTTTCTGTTATGGGCAAAACCTAGATGTATTTATTACATTTTTTTCCTAATGTGTGTTTTGGAACCTTGCACTTTAATGCAAGGTTCACTTCAATTGGGAAACCTATTACGTCAAGGGTGTCCAGCCTGCGGCCCAAGATGTATGGCGAGATGCTGGAGTTGTCGTGCATACATAGCAGCCGCCGAGGCCAGCACTAAGAATCCAGGCACGACTGTAGGGAGCAGGGGCTGCTGCCTTTGTAATAGCATCGGCAGCAGTGAACATGGGGGCACCCAATAGTGCCAGGCAAGTAAATGCTGCATGGCTGTATCTAGGTGAGTGCTGGGGTGGGCTGCGTAACTTCAGATTTCAGTTGCGCAGCCCCCACCCACAACCTCCTCTGTACCTCCCCGCACAGTGCTGTGTGGGAAGGTAGAGAGGAGGTTGCAGCCCTCCCCAGCACCTACCTAGATAAAGCCATGCAGCTGTATGTTGCCCTTTTTTACTGTTATAAATAAAAAAAATATTACAATAAAAATTAAGTTTTATTACTCAGCTACATTATCTTTATCAGTGATCGTTAACTTGTGATCTGCCCAACTTTTTCTGCTCATCAGCTATCCTTATTGTTAGTGTGTATTATGTGCGACCCAAGACTATTCCTCTTCTCCCAGTGTGGCCCAGGAAGGTCTAAAGGTTGGACACCCCTGTATTACATATTTCTATTGGATTTTGGAGAACATCGAGTCAATGAAGTGTAGATGAATACATTGCGATAAGTGTAGATGAATATTTGAGGTTGTAATGTAGCATTTGAGTTAGATTTAAATAGATAATCTTTAGAATATAATATGACGTGCATTGCATTGTATTACCAATAAACATTCAATAGATTGCCAGTGTTGCTCGGCCCACCTTGACAAATTTAGGTACTGCCTAGTTCTTGGAACCGTTCTGTGTGCTCATCTTTGAACAATACAATTGCATTCGATTTGGATCTAGCTCTGTTCCAGGATAATAGCCAGACACCACTGATAGATGGCTTCTCTTATCTCTTTCCATCCATATGCTACAGGAAGAGTGCAGTTTGTGCCATTCGCTTTTTGCTTCTTCCAATTTAGAGATAGATTTCAGCTGCTGTTTTTCTGCACGCGACTTTCTATAAAAGCTGAGGCAGATGGCTGTATCTTCATAATTGGGATCCCTGCCTCATGTACCAGCAACATGATTTACACATGCAGTCTCATTTCTGGCTACTATCGTGTCCATCTGTGTGGATAGCATCCCGTGTGAACTGCAGTTTTGTCCTTGGGCACAGGCACCAGGAACCAATAAAAGTCTGATGAGCCGCCTGCTTCAGACTGTAAGTGCTTACAGCAAAACACAGCTTTTTGGCCGGCACCGCAGCAAACACTTTAGCCTGGGACTCATCTGTCTGGTATCAGTGTTCAAGAATAACGGCATTAAAACAAAACCTACAGCTTTTATTAAATCCAGATGTCAGGACATGCTAAGCCAGCTAGGTTGTAATTCTGCCCACAGGTATGAATTATGTTTGAGTGTCAAGTCAAAATGCCAGCAAGAAATTGTATGTAAAAAGCTGTGAAACTGAGCTAATGGCAATCGAAGTATCCTTGGAGTGGATCTGGAGGATTTGTCTAATGTCTTGTTCATATTGCCTATGTACAGTCAAAGAATGATTGACATAAAAGATAAATTGTACTTTTGCCAATCTATTATAACATTACGGGCTTTGGATATTATACATATATCTGTATTAGCTCCCCATGGCCCTAATGAAAAATGCTTGCATAGTAATAAAGCTGCACTCCAGACAAACAGCTTAAAGTGGTTGTAAACCTAAGACGTGAAATATGAACAAAACTTATCCATCTATAGTATGGATTTGTCTCATTCCAGAGCAATAGGTGTAATTTCTGTTTGCTGCCTCCTTCCTCTATCTGCACGAGTCAATTCTGACAAGTTTTCCTGACACCAAGAAGTAAAAGGGAAAAGGGGAGGGAGCTCCAGCAGACTGACAGCCTCAATTCTGTTCCTGTGTTAAGGGGGATATGTCCCTTCCCTCCAATCAGCTCTTAGCTCTCCTGAGTGAGCTCTGCAGAGTAACTTCAGCTCTCCACCCCCTGCTATCTGGAAGTTCAGATAAGCTGTATAAATTCTGGACTTTGAATGGATGTAAGATGAGAAGACTGCAGATAACAAGGTTCAACTTATGTAGGAGGATTTGTTTTATCTCTATGTATTACCTGAGGCCAGTCAGTTTACTAGGTCCAGTGGGAAAAATAATTATTTGATCCCTACAGATTTTGTAAGTTTGCCCACTTACAAAAAAATGAAGGATCTATCATTTTTATCATAGGTGTATTTTAAATGATAGAGACAGAATATCAACCAAAAATCCAGAAAAAACACATGATACAAATATTATAAATGGAGTTGCAGTTCAGTGAGTAAAATAAGTATTTGATCCCCAAGCAAAACATGACTTAGTACTTGGTGGAGAAACCCTTGTTGGCAAGCACAGAGGTAAGACATTCCTTGTAGTTGGTTACCAGGTTTACACACATCTCAGGATGGATTTTGATCCACTCTTCTTTGCAGATCTTCTCTAAATCCGTAAGGTTTCTTGTCTGTCGCTTGGCAACTTGAAGTTCCAGCTCCCTCCATAAATTTTCTATAGGATTAAGGTCTGGAGACTGGCTAGGGCACGCCATGGCCTTAGTTTGCCTCTTCTTGAGCCACTCTTTTGTTGCCTTGGCGGTATATTTTGGGTCATTGTCATGCTGGAAGACCCATCCGCGACCCTCTTCAGATCTTCAGTGTTCTGGCTGAGGGAAGAAGGTTCTTATCCAAGATTTTACAAAACATGGCCCCATCCATTGGCCCCTCAAAGCGGCAAAGTCGGCCTATACCTTTAGCAGAGAAACGTCCCCAAAGCATAATGTTTTCACCTCTGTGCTTGACTGTAGGATCCTTAGGGTCATAGGCAGCATTTTTCTTACTTCAGACACGGCGAGTCGAGTTAATGTCAAAGTGCTCAATTTTGGTCTCATCTGTCCTCAGCACTTTCTCCCAATCCTTCTCTGAATCTTTTAGATGTTCATTGGCAAAGTTCAGATGGGCCTGTACATGTGCCTTCTTGAGGAGGGGAACCTTGCAGGTGCTGCAGGATTTCAATCCATGACGGCATATTGTGTTACCAATGGTTTGTTTGGTGACTGTGGTCCCAACTGCCTTGAGATCATTTACAAGCTCCTCTCATGTAGTTCTGGGCTGATCCCTCACTTTTCTCATGATCATTCTTGCCCCATGAGGCAAAATCTTGCATGGAGCTCCAGACTGAGGGCGATTGATGATTATTTTGTATTTCTTCCATTTGCGAAAAATCGTTACAACAGTTGTCTCCTCACCAAGCTTCTTGCTGATGGTCTTGTAGCCCATTCCAGCCTTGTACAGGTCTACAATCCCTGACGTCCTTTAACAGCTCTTTGGGCTTGCCGACAATGGTGGGTTTGAATAGAAGAAAGTGATTCTGTGGACGTGTGTTTTTTTTTTTTTTTTTTTTTTTTTAACATTTTTTTTTTTTTAATTTGTCGTTAGAAGCACCTTCTTGAATTGACAGGACTAATCTGTGTACAACATGAGCACATACTGTAGTCAGTCTGTGGGAGCCAGAATTATTGTTGGTTGGTAGGGGGTCAAATACCTATTTTACTCACTGAACTGCAACTCAATTTATAACATTTCTATTGTATGTTTTTTCTGGAATTTTGGTTGACATTCTGTCTGTATCATTTAAAATACACCTACAGTATGATAAAAAAATATAGACCCTTCATTTCTTTGCAAGTAGGCAAACTTACAAAATCTGCAGGGGAACAAATCATTTTCCCCACTGTATATGTAAGGGTTTGCAACCACTTCAACTCACAGTTGCAAGCAGGCCCGGACTGGTCATTAGGCCCAGTGGGCTGGGGTTGCATGTCCTGGCAGAAGCGGCCTGTTGGTGACCGGGCCACGCAGCGGGAGGTGTGCAGCGGCCTGGAGTTTGCGTTGCAGTGCTGGCTCTGTGGCTGTCCTGTCGCCACCCAACTTTGTTTTACTTACTTGTAAATCACACTGCATACATAACAAGGAAGGCTTCACTGCAATTTCCCTTTTTTACCTCATCTTTATCAGGTTTCTTCATCTTTGGTCATCACATTGTTCATTCATTGCTAGGTCACTACGTCAGTCATTCATTGCTAGGTCACTACATCAGTCATTCATTGCTAGGTCACCACATTGGTCATTCCTTGCTAGGTCACTACATTGGTCATTACTTGCTAGGTCACTACATTGGTCATTCCTTGCTAGGTCGCCACATTGGTCATTCCTTGCTAGCTCACTACATCAGTCATTCATTGCTAGGTCACCACATTGGTCATTCCTTGCTAGGTCACTACATTGGTCATTACTTGCTAGGTCGCCACATTGGTCTATCCTTGCTAGGTCACCACATCAGTCATTCATTGCTAGGTCACCACATCAGTCATTCCTTGCTAGGTCACTACATTGGTCATTCCTTGCTAGGTCGCCACATTGGTCATTCTAGGTCACTACATTGGTCATTCCTTGCTAGGTCAGCATATTGGTCATTCCTTGCTAGGTCACCACATTGGTCATTCCTTGCTAGGTCACCACATTGGTCATTCCTTGCTAGGTCACCACGTTGGTCATTCCTTGCTAGGTCACCACATTGGTCATTCCTTGCTAGGTCGCCACATTGGTCATTCCTTGCTAGGTCGCCACATTGGTCATTCCTTGCTAGATCGCTACATTGGTCATTCCTTGCTAGGTCGCCACAGCAAGGAATGACAAACAAGTGAAACCATTCACATATGTATTTTTCAACTGTAAGTGTGGACATGTATTTTAAGTGATGGTAATGCTCCCCATTTGGAGAGAGCGAACCCCTTTGTCTGTATTATGATCTGAGTGTTAGCCATTGACTTATGCAGGAAATTTGAAGTTTGTGATACCCTTTTATTGTTCATAAAATAGCCAATAAAGAGTTTCACTTAAAGTATTTGTACACCCTCACCTTGTAAAACAATCAATTCAGTTTAAAATAGAAATGAAAGGCAAAACATTTGTGTATAGGTATAAAAAAAAAATATAAATGCATTTTTTCCCTATTTTATAAGTGATTAAATACTCTCTTTACTCATCTGCATAAGAGCTGGGAAGGAGAAACAGCAGAACACCGATCTTCCCAGTGAAAGTGTAGCGCTAAATGAAAATGAAAATGCACCCTAAATATACAAATTGTAAAATTAAAATGAGTAAATGTCCGGTGCTTTAAATAAAGAATAAATGTCCATCAAAAACAAATTAAATGTCCATCAGTGGACTAATGGTTAAAGTCCATAAATAATGAGGACCTTAATGGTCACCACCTGTGAAAAATTTGCAGAATGCCGTCACCAGCGTATAACTCTATATAAACTATTTAAGAGACAATACACAGCTGGTTACTAATTAGTCCACCATATGTATATATTAGATCTTGTTGGTTGGTAAGTGAAAAGACCAATTCGATACACCACACCACAGTGTCTTCACGAAAACGTGCAATTCCCACAGCCAGTGAAGGTGGAAGCTTACCGGAGGATTTGAACCCAAAGCAGCATATACTGTAAGGGTCAAACCAGCTTGTATTGCACACCGGCAATGGGGGGAAGACCTTGGCAACCTGGAGGTGAAGGGATCCCAGGGGACTTCATGGAAGTGTCTTCTCCACATATAACGTTAAATATCCCAGCATATGGCCCATAAGAGATAGAAAAGGGGCCACATAGTGTGATTCCGTAAACAAAGTACTTTTATCATAAAAAGAAATACACTTACATTTAAGAAGATAAAAAAGCGCTTGTACATAAAATGAAGGCGGCAGTGGAGTCCTCCCGACGCGTTTCGTCTAACAAGACTTCGTCTAGGGGTATCCATCCACTGCAGCCTGACTCCCTAATATAGGTACTGTAATCCTTATGATGTGACTCCAGCCCATTCAATTCCGTAAATTAGCACTTCTTTGTTAAAAACAACACAGGCAAATTAAAAATATCATGAGGAAGCATTGGGATGTCCTCAAGCAAGATAACATTCTGGGTCCACTTATTCCAGAAGAAGCCAATGTCATCTTTAAAGGTGTACCATCAATACAAGGTCGGATAGCTCCTAACACCATTAATGCTCCTACCCGTCCTTCTTTTTTTCACGATTGGACGGGCTTTTTTCCGTGTAGGAAGTGCATTGTATGTCAACACAACACCGTGAGGACTCGTAAAGTGACAGAATTTACTTCCATGGTGACAGGCAGGAGATATACTATAAAACCATTCTGTACATGTAGCACCAAGTATATAGTGTATCTTATTACCTGTTCTTGTCACAAACAATATATAGGCCGTACTACCAGGACATTCTCCATAAGAGTGGGGGAGCACATTGCCCTGATTAAAAGTAGAGATCCAAAACATACGGTCCCGAGGCATTATAAAGAATTCCATGATGGAAATCCAGAAGGATCACAGTTTGTCATTATTGACAAATATACACCACCAATGAGAGGGGGTGCCAAAACCAGAGGGGTATCCCGTCTGGAAATGTTCTGGGCACATGAGCTACAGACATTTGCCCCTTTAGGGTTGAATGTGGAGGTAGATGTTAATGCCTTTATAGATCAATCATAATTTATAGTGATTTATTGACGAATATGTATGTTCTAATTGTATACACAATTTCTATCTTTGAGTTGTAACAATCGATTCGAAGTGTATGCATTTATGTGAATCCAGTCCATTAAATTCCCTATGCATAAGACATCTTATATGCTATATACATATGTGACCCTCCATATTCAATTTGGTCATTTCTATTGAGTCACTATTATAATTATGGTTTTGGCTGCGAGTATTGTCACTTGCATCTAATTCGTTGAAACGGAAATGCGGAAATGCATAAGGCAGCATACACTCATGTGCATGGGCGCCTATATGAGTTAATGTTTTTCATATAAAATCGAGTGGTTTGACTGCTCAATTTTGTATTTTCATTATTAAGACTGATTAATAAAAGTTTTCCTATGAGAAATCATGCTGGTATGTCTGATGCTTGCGACGCCGTACGGTTTGTAGATGCAACATACGGTGGAACGCAAGCTTCCTATTAATCAAGCATAGTTGAAACGCAAGCCACTTCAGAACGAGGCTTGCTTAAGCGCATTTTCGTTCCCGCGTCATGACGTCACGACGGCATATCGCGAGATGTGCGGGGAATCGTCTCCGCACACACAAAGAAATAGTTTTCATTTTAACTACATTGCAACATCGGTACCGGATATAATACTATCTTCTCCCCGTTATACTAGTATGGGTATAAGTGGGATTTTGTTACATTGGGATTATTGGGCTATATTATATTGAGGTGGAACGCAAAGTACACCCTCGAGATTGAGGCTTGGAACGCACGCGGGTCCGCCATCTGGGGCAACCCGGAAGTGCTAATTTACGGAATTGAATGGGCTGGAGTCACATCATAAGGATTACAGTACCTATATTAGGGAGTCAGGCTGCAGTGGATGGATACCCCTAGACGAAGTCTTGTTAGACGAAATGCGTTGGGAGGACTCCACTGTCACCTTCATTTTATGTACAAGCGCTTTTTTATCTTCTTAAATGTAAGTGTATTTCTTTTTATAATAAAAGTACTTTGTTTACGGAATCACACTATGTGGCCCCTTTTCTATCTCTTATGGGCCATATGCTGGGATATTTAAGTTATATGTGGAGAAGACCCTTCCATGAAGTCCCCTGGGATCCCTTCACCTCCAGGTTGCCAAGGTCTTCCCCCCATTGCCGGTGTGCAATACAAGCTGGTTTGACCCTTACAGTATATGCTGCTTTGGGTTCAAATCTTCCGGTAAGCTTCTACCTTCACTGGCTGTGGGAATTGCACGTTTTCATGAAGACACTGTGGTGTGGTGTATCGAATTGGTCTTTTCACTTACCAACCAACAAGATCTAATATATACATATGGTGGACTAATTGGTAACCAGCTGTGTATTGTCTCTTAAATAGTTTATATAGAGTTATACGCTGGTGACGGCATTCTGCACATTTTTCACAGGTGGTGACCATTAAGGTCCTCATTATTTATGGACTTTAACCATTAGTCCACTGATGGACATTTAATTTGTTTTTGATGGACATTTATTCTTTATTTAAAGCACCGGACATTTACTCATTTTAATTTTACAATTTGTATATTTAGGGTGCATTTTCATTTTCATTTAGCGCTACACTTTTGGTTTTTATTTGTTTATTTAGCAATTATTCTTTTTGCTGTGTTAGCAGCTCATACTTTAGAGCAAGCGCAATTTTATCACCGGTGTTTTTTCTTCCCAGTGAAAGGCTGCACAAGGGGGGAGGATGTCAGGACAAGTTTGATCATTGGAGGAGAGCAGGCTCAGTTCTCAGCATAGATAGAGAACTGACCATGCTGTGCTGTCAAGCCTAATGTGGTCAGTTTTTGATAGGAAAGCAGGGGGACTGGCAGGAACACCAGAGATTTCATACAAAGGATGCAATACAATACAAAGAGAACTGGATACTTTTTCATACAAGTACATGGTACAGAAGGGACATATCAGCAATAAGAAATGTTGGGTTTACATATTCTTTAAAACGCCATACTTTCTACTATTGTAGAACAGCCAAGTTTTGTTGTAGAGGACACATGGTTTGCTCCATATAAGACTGGCTTTGCCTTACTTAATGGATTCACTTTTAGGACAACAGGAGACAGATAAGGAGATATATGGGTTCTTATTTTTTAATATTGCCCACCATCCAGTTTTTCGGATTAAGCTTTTCCTTCTTCAGACACACCTTTACAGGAGATAAAGCATACCATCTCACTATGTACACTGAAGCAAAAAAAAGATAAGATAAGGGTTTTTTGAAAAAACTGCAGTGTCAACCACCCGCCTAGTCATTTGGCAGAGTTACCTTGACAACTTAAATCCAGGGCAAAACTTAGGATATGATAAAACGAATAATCAGATTCAAACCTCTGCTTAATCAAGAGCCCCAAGTGTTATGCCTTTTTGTTCATTTTACCTAAAGCAATTCACGTTAAGCTTAGGGCTCCAGGAAGTCTGGGTCTTTTTTCCTTGTGGATTCTAAGTAAAGACTTACACGCCTTACCCTTTGATGCCATCTGCTAGATTCAGTCTTTTATGTGTCAGGAGTAGCAAGTGATGCCAATTTGACTGTATTTATGTAGACTTTTTTTTTTCTTACACATCAGATGAATTTTCCAACCTCTTCCATTTCCCTGGAGGCATTTCAAAGAACCTTAAACCAACAGCACTGGTTGACAATGCAAATTATAATTTTGTGAGCTTTTATTGTAACCATTGACCTTTATTAATATTACATAATATCTCTCTGCATTTTTTTGCACAATAAAGAAAATTCTTGTATATTTACTTTGTCCATGAATTAAGGTGTGGAAAAGTCAGATTTCTTCTTTTAATTTATAACCTAAAGCGTATCTAAACCCAAGAACACAAATTATATATTGCAGCTCCCCAGTCCTTAGACATGGAGCTGCATTTGTTTTTATCTCTTCTTTTTGGGCTTATTTTTCCTTTCTCACCTAGTTATCTTGTCAGTAACCTACATCCTTCCTTAGAGTAACGCTCACTCACCACACTGTATCTATGAAGGCGTGGCCTTGTCACCGAAGAACAGGTCTACAGTACATGTTTTCTCCTTTCCTCATCTCCATAACACAGGGGAGTGGTCGTTCTATAGTTCACAGAAGTGATATGGGCAAGGCTGGTAATATTGTTGGAGATAAAATTGCAATATTGTTTTCTTTTTTTTTTGGTGGATTGTTTTAGTCTTGCTGTAAATCCAAGGAAACCAAACCAGTGGCTGTTTAATCTGCTTTTACTAAACAAACTACTTTTACAGGAAAACAAGACATAGAGTGTTACCAATATGCATAAATACACACAGGATCTATCCTTCTCTGGGGAATAGGGATACGTCAAAAGTCGCTCACTCTGTTATAGCTGGTACTTGATTTCCTCATGAACAGGACTCCCGACATTAAATTGTTGCAACAAAATGGGTTTTTGATCTTGGCAGTCTTTTTTCTCTTGTAGTGGAGCTTCAGTAATGTCCTTCTTTCAGCTTTGGTGTAGGCCTTTTTATCTGGAAAGTTTGTAGCCCCTTCGTACCAGATTGTACACCTGTATACACCTGTCGTATTTACATATTCTAAGTGGACTGTCTGCTTTCTTGTGGTAATGATTCAGGTGGTTGTAAAGGAGTATGATTACTTCCACATGTGTTTTAAAGTGCTGCACATATTGGCTGGACACACTAATTGAGAAGTTTTCTAGCATGTCCCTTTGATGGGAGGCGATAAAACAGTCAACTTCTGTGGAGCAGGAAGACATCATTGTGGAACAAGGCAAATTCAGTTAAAGGCTTGGAGGGTCCCCAGGCAGTTATCATGATTATGCAATACAAATGAGCACTATAAAAAAGTGAAAGTCTTTATGTGGAAATTGTCACATCCTTATGTGCAATTTCCACTTAAAGCTTTTCACCTTCAGTAGGCCCACCTAGTCATGTTTACAGCCAGATCTATGTTGGTTGTTGTTTGCACCATACTGCATAAGGGCCTTTTCACACCAGTAACTTTTCCACATGTTCTCAAAAGTATCAGAAGTAACAACATGTTATGATTTTAGTAGGGCCAAATAATTACTGCTATTAGCCCAAATTGCTACCTGGGGTTTCTTTTAAAATGGGAAAAACTGTTTTCTACCTAATATTAACATTTGGTTGGGTCGTGTTAGATAATTTTGCACTGTTTTAATGAAATCTTACTGTAATACAAATATCAACTCCATGTTCAAAAAGTGATGCTTTGCCTCCTAGTGAAGTATACAAAATGCTAAAAGCAGTTCCCTTTTCATGCAGCCAGTTTTCTTCAAATTTATAGGAAGGAAACGCTTCAGTTGTAGCATTGCCTGGTCACACCAGTCCCAGGGCAAACATTCTGTAGAGGTTACAGGAATGCACGCAACACTTGAAGGACAGATGACATTGCGCAGTGTGAATGCAAGCCAAAACGGGTTGTCTGCAAAATTCTTTTTTTGTGCCTAAATATGAAGAAATATGTGACTGCTCTGTTCACTAATCCACAGTATCTTTATATATTCAGGAAATTTTATTATGCATGTTTTGGATGGCCTCAACAAAAAATAATTTTAGATATACATTCGATTATCATGGAAAACAACAAAATACAATGATAAAATATGTATATGAGAGCTGTTTTACCTTGAAAAAGATTTGTATTTCTCTCTATTCTTTCCTGAACCTCTATACAGCTCTGTGACACAGCACAGCTAGGTTGGAGATCTGACTTTTCCCTAAAGTGTTACTAAACTCACAACAGTAAAATCAGTCTGTATATGCATTATAGCATGCTTGTTATACTCACTGTGGAACCTAAGGGGTTAAACCTCTGTATTGTGTAAAAAGGCTCTTTGATCCTGTCTCCTCTGATCCTCCCCTTCTCCTATTGTCCCCTAATCATTTCCTGATAGTACAGAGCTCGGGGGAAAGCTGCACATGCTCAGTTTGGTGTGTATTGCTAGAGAGTTTTTTTTCTTGGGAGAGTGCATGTGATCAGCCCAGGGCCAATCAGCGCTGTCCAGACAGAGGGTCGGGTGTCCTGCATCCTTGTAGGACAATTGGGGAGAATGAAAACACCTCTTAAAAGCTTTAACCAGATACTGATAGAAGTCACAATACTGCTCTAACTGCTGATGAGAAAAGGTATTTAGCAGTTTATAGCTACTAAATTAATTGCATTTCCATGTGTACTGTGGGAGACTAGATATAGTGTATGCAGGGTCCTGGGTTTAGTAACACTTTAATGCAGTTACTGTAAGTAACACAGAGCCTATGATTGGACAGTGAGAAGTACTAAGATCTACAGCACTGTTTTTTCAGGGTTTAGTATCACATTAAACTGATATTAAACCCTCATTTCTTAAGAATGTTCAGCAACTGATATAATCACTTTTAGTCCTTGGTTATGTTACAGTTTACGCTGGGGCCATGATTGCTGCCCCAGGTTTTTCGGTTTGAGTGGTTCCATGAAAGCCACCCTTGTATGCATGGACTAGAGTTGTGTCTCCCTACACTGTGTGCATCAATAGAAACGTACAGCCATGTAGCTAGAAAGGCAAGGTGCTCCCATGCTCCTCCCTACTCTTGCCTTCCCCAAGCTAACAGACAGGCTAGAGACTGCACTGTCCACTGTTAGGTGAGTAAGCAAGGCACCTCAAGCAAAGCAGTGTCACTTGTACTTTCTTTTGAAGGATGTAGAACACTAAATATCTTGCTGATCATCAGATAATTTCTCATCCAAAGCCAGTAAATTACAGGTTATATGATTTACGATTTAACATTTTAAAGAGCCCTGTACATGACAGTGGTAACAAATGGGGTCTCTTGTGTGTAATTATTCTTATTAAGTCTTAAAGCTTCAAAGGCAGTACACCATAAGCTTGAATTTCCCTTTAAAAATGATAAGGATTCCTATGTTTATTCATAAACCACAGGAAACCAGGACATTCTAGATTTTCATTTATCACAGACTTACCCATGACCAAATATAGAGGAACATATCAAGTATTCTTTGCTTTAAGCAATATCAATATACGTATATATGAATATACAATATATAGTATATATGCATTTTAATTTGTATGCTCTCTGACTTGCAGGGATACATACATATTCAGCATCAAAGTGATTTTCAGAAGTTCACTGCACATTCAGTACATTATTGTATGACTTGTACTCACGTTATAGCTTTAGGAGAAAAGTTGTGCTGTGCTCATCGTATTGTCAATTTAGCACCAGAGAAGTCCATATATTATTGAAAACCTGCCAGTCTTTAAGGCCAATACCTTAAAGCTGAACCTGAAAAGGTATTAATATTTTAGAAAAAAAATCTGTAATGTAAATCTCTTATTTAAATGTAATTTTAAAGGTGAAATTGAACTATGTGGTTGTTATCAGACAATTGTTTTGGGGGTATTTAAATGTGCGCGCATACCTTTAGCTATAGAAAGGCCTTTAAAAGTGCACCTGCACCTAGAATGTGGACAAAGTATTTAACAATCATTAAAGAAGCTTTAAACATACCTCACTAAATTTTGTAGCTGTTTTCTCTGTGAAGTAATTCATTCTCAAAGAACACAAGGATTCACAAATTCATCTTACAGCTCCCAGTGTTTAACATTAGAAGGCTGGTAGTCCCTGCTGCTGGAGGAAGCAAGGAGGAAGGAGTTGTGATTTAATTTGCTCTGTTGAGTTCAATTTGGATTATGTTGATCTTTTATAAATGTGGGTGTATATATGTTCCCAATCCTCTACTGATGGGTCTACCGCTAGTTCCCTTCTCAGCATTGGCTAATTTTGTTCACTTTACGATCGTGATCAGCGAACATGAGTGAGCAGAGCGGTGAACCCCATTGAAGTCTATAGGAGCCGAACAGGAAAAATCAAAAGCCCCCATTTTGGAGGCTTATATGCAAGTAATTGGCATTAAAAGGGGTATGGGGGTCCGGGTACTGCCCTGGGGAGACATGTATCAATGTATCTTTTTTTCAGGAGCAGTGATTTTAATGATGCTTAAAATGCAACAAAAAAAATGAAATTCCTTTAAATATAGTGCCTTGGGGTTCCCCTTAGTCTGCCTGTAAAGTGACGCATCTGTAGCACATATGGAACATGCTGCAGAAAAAATAACATTTCTAAAGAAAAAGAGTGAAATCACATTTAAAATGACTTGCAGTTGCAATTGCCTACACCCGGCTATTAAAAAAAAATTAAGACATTTCTAAGGACTACATATTCCATGGTACCTTGTTGCCTGCAAGCAGTGATTCCTGTACGGACTCCACCTCCTGAAACTCCTCCTCTCAGCACCTCTGTAGTTGTGTGACACAGCAGTGCCTACCTACAGGGCATAGTGCATATGTGTCACAGAATTTAAGGAAGTAAATGTGAGGGATCTTCACAAAGTAAGTTTACAGACTTCAAGATTATGCAGATTAATAGGAGTGGGCTAGAAATAATTGAAACACAATGTTGAAATTAAAGTGATTGTAAAGTCTTATGTTTCTTATTTAAAAAAAAAAAAAAAGTTATACTTGCCTCCTCTGTGCAGTTGGTTTTGCACAGGGCAGCCTGGATCCTCCTCTTCTCGGGTCCCTCTTAGCTGCTCATGGCCCTCCCTCCTTTTGAGTGCCCTCACAGCAAGTAGCTTGCTATGGGGCACCCATGCTCATCTGCAGCTCCGTGTGTCTATTCAGACCCGCCCCCTCTCTCATATGATTGGCTAACTGACTTTGATTGAGAGCCGCGGGAGCCAATGGTGCCACTGCTGTGTCTCAGCCAGTCAGGAGGAGAGTCCTGGAGGGCCGAGAGACCCGTGCACATCGCTGGAGAGAGATGGGGCTCAGAAAAGTATTAGGGGGTGCTGGGGAGGCTGCTACACACAGAAAGCTTTTTATCTTAATGCATAGACTGCATTAAGATAAAAAAAACCTTCTGCCTTTACAACTCCTTTTAAGAAGTAATTTTTACATTTTGATTTTGATTTGAAAAATACCTAACGGCCCCTTTTATTTACCTAAATCATTGGTCACATGAAACATGGATCCTGAGTGTTTTCTTATTGCTACAGCAGAGTAGAAAGGGTCCCTTGTATGCCCACATTGCTGCCTGAGTCTCATGGACATTTCCTATCAGCTGTACAGCACCAGAGTGCTCTCAGGCTCCAGAATAATGCACAGCGTGATGACGTCACCATGAGGGCGCCAATTGGGGCCACCACAGACTCCAGTGATGCAACACCCCCATAAGCAGTTCTGGTGAGGGACACAGTGGATTCGGGAAGAAGAAATACAATGTTAGAGAGTTTGTTTTTTGTTGTTTTTGATAGGGACATTGGTAGGAGGGGAAGGATGGATGTATGCTTGAAAGAAACGAAGGTTCCTAATCAAGCAGATAATCAAGTTTGCACATATGCAGAAAACAAGCAAGAAGAAATCTAGCTAATGCATGTATTTTTTATGCTTCATGAACAATACTATATCACAAGATGACAGGTTGTATTTGGTTCTGACTGCTTTGGTTTACCATAATTATGCCTTTCACAGAGTAAAAAGGGCTCAGTTCTGCTCCTGGTGTTTTTACATTTCTACCTTTTCAAAGCACTTGAAAGTCCAGGTACTTGTTTTTGTTTGTTCAGTAAAAAAAAAAAAAAAAGAAATGTGTTTAGCTTGTCACTGTCACCTTTTACTTGGCACGCTGTGTTGAGTACTGATGTCACACATGTCAGGCTCACCTTTGAAGTAAAATGAATGCCAATGATGTCGCTTACCTCCAGGGAATGGCCTAAATATGCAAGTCTTGTCTTCCGCAAAGGCTCTTGCATCGGTAGTCCAATTTTCAAAGGCAGCATTTTATAGATATTAGCTTCATCTTCCCAATTAATTCAATTAATGTCTCCAATGCAGTGATGAATTTTAACCTAAGCAATCAAGTATATACGCCATAATGTGCTTCATGTATAAAATTAATGTTTAATAGCTACTGCTGCCATTGTGCCCTTTAAAACTCTTATAAATGTCATCAGTCATCCTTGGTGAGAAAACTTGCTTGGAAATGCTGGAATAAAAAATCTATAGAAAGTAGTATCGCCGTGTTCATACCATGTTTGAGAATACTGCACTACTTATAAGGGTCCATTCACACCAGCCGCCACTGTGTTATAATGCAGAAACTTGTGTGCGTTTTGGTGCAGGTGTCCTGATGTGCAGACCCTGGTGCATCGCACTGTTTACTTTTTTATTTTATTTTTTTACCAAGCTTTGTTGAAATATCACACAGTGACATTTCATAAAGTTCAGCTGGGGTGCCGTGAATGCGTTGCACTGGAAAAGAATACTGCATTCAGTACTTGAAACAAGGCATTTTGCCTTGTCTGATGGTGGGGACTGTGCTTGAATAGTCGCCCAACGCAGTCACAGCACACTTGGAGTGGACCTACCTTTAAAGTAGAATTATAGGCAAAACTATTTTTTTTTCATATTGGATAGAGCAAAGGGAGGGTTATACCCCCTGTCATTTTTTTTTTTCGCCATCTGTGTCCCATTGCAGGGGCTTCCTGACCCATAGCCAATCCCAGAAGATGACATTTTTGGGGAAACTGGTTGAGTGGAGACTATGTGTGATGTCACCGCAGATAGCTGGATGGGTGACACTGCGGCTAGTTTGTTTGTTTTATGCTTGTTTTTCTTTGCCTCAATGTAAGTGTAACTTTATTTATTTAATAAAATCAGTTTGGCTGGTTTACACTTTGAGGCTTCTCCCTACTTTACACATGTAACCTGAATGTATGGATCCCATCTGATGCTGTGGAGACATGCTTTCTGAGAAATCAACATCTTGAATATTGAATGCAGGCTGTCTGTGATCTCTGTAACAGAGATCCACTCAATCAGGTAAGAGGCCATCTGCTTTTACTTAGGAGCACCTTTTGCCACATTGGAGCACTTCTTGTAGTTGGTATACGTTGTGGAGCACGCAGCACTTTACTTTATTGTCACTTTTCTATGGACTTTATATTCATTATAACATTGCACTTTTTCACCGTAACTTACTGTTTGAAGTTTATTAATCTTTTTCACATGCAACATATTTGCACTTGTTACTTTTTTGCTTTGGTTGTTGAAATCATTTATCTTTTGATATAGCAATTCACAGTTGATCCTCCTATATTTAAAGTAACATTTTGTTTTTTTGTTTTATATGTATGTGTATCCTGGATTTGAGTCCTGGGTCTAGCGCGAAATAATATTTTGGTTTTCTGTACAATAGCCAAACAGGAAGTGAGAGGAAATCCCTGCAAATTAAGGAAATTCCTTGAGGCCCCCCAGGTCACTAGAACTAGTGTTCCCTTGGAAGATTTCCCCTCTATTACTTTTCTAGGGACAACCCAAAATTAGGGATTTTCTTTTACTTCCTCTTTCAATGATAACGGTAAACAGGACAAGCAGAGAGGGTGAATCTCCCTAATGGGGTGCACAGAAAGCAAAAAAAAAACCTGACAGAGGTTCTAATCCATCTCCACTCTATTGAAAACTAAAAAAAAGTTTTGCCTTTTAGTTATACTTTAAAGGCTAACTCAATCTTTTGCACCATGTTACCCCCACATTTACAGCAAATTTACACCCCAAACTGCCCAAACCCCATTTGACAGCATGCACAATTAAAACTTGCAAGAGAAATCTGTGAAAGAATAAACTACAAGTCCTATCTGCCACCTCGGCAGACCTGAAAATTGATCGCCGACTGTAAAAATTAAAAACCAAGGTCACGGCTGCAGCAGCTTGTCCTAACACCTTGAATAATAGAATGTTGATAATTGTGCCATGGTAGACAAGGGGATAAACTATTTGCACTGCAGTGTCGCATGCATATTCTGCTCATATGACTTTGGTTGCCAATCTTTAGGTGATTGTAAAGTGTTTTTTTTTTAAATAACAACAACTATGATATGTTTATTGCACAGAGTATCCCTGAACCTCTTCTGGGATCCCCCGCTGGCGCTCCTGGTGCCTCTCCTTTAGCAAGTGCCCCCATAGGAAGTAGCTTCCAATGGGGGCACTCGTGTGGGCTCTATCCTGAGCCTCGCTGCCTGTGTCCATAGACACACAGTGTGGGTTGGCCCCACCCCCCACTCCCTCTGCACAGGATTTGACTGACAGCTGCAGGAGCCAATGGCTCCCTCTGCTCTCAGCCTGTCCTGTAAGAATGGGGAGAGAAGACAGAGCTGCTGCAAACAGGCACTGCGCTGGATGGAGTGAGGCAAGTAAAGGGGGGGTTTACTGATGTCTACACATTTTTTACCTAATGCAGTAAAGTAAAAAATGTTTAGGCTTTAGAACCACTTTAAAGCAGGACTCTGGCCAAAAATAGCAAGATTACATTAACCCATTAACCACTTCCCACCCACTTTGACTGGGGATATCTGAATGATGCCTGCAGCTACAGGCATTGTTCAGATAACTGCTTTTAGAGCGGCGATTCCCTGCACCGTAAGAACAATTGTAGCCGCTGTTCAGCCGCTTGATCATTCTTACAGGCAGGGGGAGGGGACGTCCCCCCTCCCGCCGCCCTCCAGTGCTCCTCCTGGCTCGCCCATATGATTGGCGAGAGGGAGAAGGAATCTGTCCATGCCGGCAGTTGACCATAGAGACTCCGGTGGGCCAGATGTTCCCCAGACGTCTCTATGATCTTTTGGGAGGCCAGGCGCGATGTTATGATGCCACGTCCGGCCTCTGCATTTGAAAAAATGCTGCCACCTTGGCTGGGAAGTCAGGATCGTTTATTTTATTTATTTTTTTCTTATTTTTAATTTTTTTTCAGGCTTCCCAGCCTAGAGGGGAGATGTGGGAACTAATAGACCCCAGATCTCGCTGTAAAGGGGACCTGTCATGCTTTAATAGGAATAAAAGTGATGAAACAAAAAAGTTGGTGTCAAAATAGAAAAATAAAAGGGAAATAAACAATTTAAAAAAAAAAAAATTCTAAAGTGTCCCCGCGTGCTCGCACGCAGAAGCAAACGCATACGTAGGTCACACCCACAAATGTAAACGACATTCAAACCACATGAGGTATCGCCGCAAACGTTGGAACGAGAGCAATAATTCTAGCGCTAGACTTCCTCTGTAACTTAAGTATCAAGGTTTGGCGCCATTCGACGAGTGTGTGCGATTTCAAAGCGTGACATGTTAGGTATCTATTTACTCAGCGTAACGTCATCTTTCACATTATGCAACAAAAATTGGGCTAACTTTGCTGATTTTTTTTTTTTTTTTAATGCATGAAACAGTTAGTTTTTTTGAAAAAGGCATTTGAAAAATTACTGCGCAAATACCGTGCAAGATAAAAAGTTGCAACAACCACCATTTTATTCCCTAGGGTCTCTGCTAAAAAAACATTTATAATGTTTGGGGGTTCTGAGTAATTTTCTAGCAAAAAAAAGATGATTTTTACATGTAGGAGCGAAGTGTCAGAATTGGCCTGGGTAGCAAGTAGTTAAAGATAAAATAATAAAAAAACAGCTTTTGCTACAACTTTCAGCTTTTATCTATCCAGAGATTTCTGCCACTCGGCCCCACCAGGTTTTTAAAACAAAAAAGGAGTTCTTGCTGTGTTCGAAACCTCAAGGACAAACTTCAACTGTCTGCGATAAGAGTGCATGTACATAAATAGAAATGATTACAAAAATCACTTACTTTTATTGTGCAAAATAGATGGCAATTAAAAAGAATATTTATATAGAACCAATATGTTCAAGTATCTCTACTGCTTGGACTGGATGACAGCTGATCCTACTCCGATCAGATAATGATATCCCAACACAGAATCTGATAACAGAACACTGTTGACCTTAGATGGACAAAGGAAGGTTTTATAATTTTTATGACTATTTAAAATGTGTATAAGTGTTTATAGGAACATGATACAGCAATTTATTTTGTAAATTCCTCCTATAATAGTTTGGTTATTCAACACATGCCAAACATCAGTAGTATATAACCCTTCAAAGCCAAGTTATTTACAGTATATATGTTAAAACCGGTAATGTATCCGTCTTTGGAATAATTTGGATAGCTTTCAAATGCATTCTGAAGGTATAAAACATATTCAATGTTAGGACTTGAATGGCCTCTTAGTGACCTCTGAAAGCCTCTGGTCTAAATAGAATTGTTGCCTATTGATATTTTACAACTTCCTTATCACCACTTTAGATGTACCAGAACTGGGCAAACCATCAAGCGGATGTGAATTTTTTTTTTATGGCTTCCAAATTTACAGACCCATTCAAACGGATGTGTTTTTTTTTTCTCCGTTGATTTTCCAAGCAAGTTAAATTTTTTATCTCCTAGGTTGTTCTAGGTCGCCTTAAAACACAACTTGGGTCATTACATGCAATTTTTGTTAGATGAACTCCAAACTCCCTGGTTAGCTATTACTGCCTGCACATGTTAAAATCTATTCTAATCAAATTTGCTTGCATTTTGATAGATACTAGCTAATGGGAACGATTTAGCACATTGGCTTGATGGCTAGCTCTTCTGCCTTACAACACTGCATTCCTTAACTTAAATCCCACTTAGGACACTACATGCATGGAGTTTGCATGTTCTCCTCGTACTTGTGTGGGTTTAACCTGGTTTCCTCCCATTCTCCAAAGACCTGCTTAAAGATTAATTGGCTCCCATCTAAATTGTCCTTAGAATGTGTGTGCATAATGAGATGGGGACCTTAGATTGTAAGCTCCTTGACAGCAGGGACTAATGTGAGTGTACAATATGTAAAGTGCTGCATTAATTGTCGACACTATATAAATACCTAAATAAATGTAACAGCCATTAAATATTTTAAAATCTAGTGTGAAAGAACATAACTGTCTAAATCTGTACATTAGAGGGCATTCTTCCAAAGGACACCAGTAGGAGAGCTGCATATGCCTGATTAGCTAGACTCCAAAGAAGAAGTGTTATTACACCCGACAGCCATTGTCAGGAGTGTTTTAGAAGCTGCGGCCTTGTCATCTTGAAAAGTAATGTATTTAACTACAAAAGGCCCCTCCAGTCAGTGGACATAGGCATATCTATTAATGCAGCCCCAAACTGTAAAATAAAACAATGCAATTAATTATAAAGGAAGGCTGTCAGAAATGTATGAGGCAAATGAAGTTGTTTAAAAGTGGAGACATCCTTCCTACAAACAATGGAATCCAGAACCTGTGGCCAGGCTATGGCCATTTAAATTCTATATTCTGAAGCACCAGTAAGTGAGCTTTAACCCTTTTGATAGAGCCTTTTTTTCCATTTTTTTGCAAACCTTAAAATGCACATCGTAGGCCTGAAAATTTGTTAGACTCATGATGTCTCCCCTGCCACCCACTGAAGCAGAGTGTGCTACATTTGATTCTTCATTGGCCACAACATAATCATCGTTGCTTATGGGTTTTTACTAGCAAGGGGAGATCAGCAAAAAGACATTCACTGGTATCCCTTACTGTCTATGTGCATGTATAGCCCACGCAAGTTTCTCTGGTTTTGGATATCGGGATAGGGGATTTGGGGAGTTTTCTCTGTGTCATTGGATAAGTCTCTGAGATGCAATGGGAAGCAAGGGCACATATCTCAACAAAGTAAGGGGAAATCCCATGGTAGACAAGTATTACAGAAACCGGTGTCCCTATTGTAAGATTTATCCTCCAATCTTCTTCTAGTGACAGCTGTAAAAATATGGATTCCATGACTTTCTGACTCAATGGCAATGGTCACTAGGACAAACGGGGAGGATGAAGTTCTAAACCTTCTTTATCCCAAACAAAAAAAAAAAAGATTTGGTTATACATAAACTTTTAAAACAATCCCTCTGTGACTTATATAACTGCAGGCACTGTGGTGCAATTCCTCTTTGAAATTCGCAAGAGGTGCACTGAAATTGCTTAAAGCGGAGTTCCACCCAAAAATGGAACTTCCGCTTTTAGTGCAGGTGACCCCCTGGGATGCCACATTTGGCATGTCATTTTTTTGGGGGGGTGAACGGATACTCTCTATTTAGAGGCACCCAGCTCCCACTTCCTCCCGGGGCTCCGTGGCACCGGAAGGAAGATCACCTCTCCCGCCTCCCTCCCTGCAATCTTCTGGGACATGTCACAGGTCCCAGAAGATTGCCCGGCCATTCACAGCGCGGCTTGCGCATGTGCAGTGCGTGCCCACAGTAAGATTGACAGCGCCTCGGAGAGGTGGGGGAGAGGAGACGTCTTCGTATGCCCGCATCGCTGGACCGTGGGACAGGCGAGTGTCTGATTTATTAAGTTTCATTTTTTTTTTCACTAGAACTCCACTTTAAAGTGGAACTTTCACCTGGGAAAAAAAGAACTGGCAAACGGGCAAGGTTTTTAATGCAGAAGAGGCATACTATGTCTTTTCTCCATTAAAGTTATTTACCTGCCCATGTGCCGTGTACACTGAGCTGTGCTTGCATGTGCTGAAGTGACCTCATCTGGGCTTGGCCAATGAAAATGGCCAAAGATCGGTACCCGGAAAAGCGGTTTTATGCCCCCCAAAAAAAACCAGTAAGGCAAAGGCATAATGAGCTAGTGTGCACCACATACTAGCTCATTATGAAATACTTACCTCAGAACGAAGCTCCAACAGGGAAGCCCGGTCACCACTGAGGGAGCTGACACGTTCCCTCTTCGTTTCTTCCGGGTTCGCAGCCCTGGCGCTGTGAGTGGCCGGAGCCATGATAACGTTACTCCCGCACATGCGCCCAGGAGCCCTCCAATCCGGCAAGTTCCGACACGATACACCGGACCTTCGCTGGACCTTCACTGCGCATGCGCCGCTGAAGTCAGCGGCTGCAAGCAAGGTACATTTCTCCTAAACTGTACAGGTTTAGGAGATATTAATTTTACCTACAGTTAAGCCTTATTTTAGGCCTACCTGTAGGTAAAAATGACCAACTGTACAATACAACCGCTTTAATGGCAGGTGTTAAGCAGGACATCTGGAAGACTGCTGCTTGCTATCCCTGTAGTAGCTTGTGCTACTACAGTCATTTATTATTTCCACAGAGGCTGATCTGTTATCACATATGCATGCTTACATTATGCCAGGCTCGCCCAACGTAAGTATGCAAAATATATTATTTAAGTTTAAGCAATCAGTTGTTTCCTATAAATTCTTATTTGTAGGTGCAGCTGGAGGGGGTGGTAGAGGTGTGTCTTCTGCCTACACAATTCGTTTTAGAAGGTGTACATTTGTCTCCTATAAGAAAGGTGTGTGGTTTGGTTCCTGTATATTTAGATCTGACAGACCATTTTTCAAAATGACTTTTTTTTTGGACAGCCAATTCCAAGCTAGGAAACTAGTCTGTAACGTAACTTTTTTTTCTGCTACATCATACATCTCAGAACATAAAGCTGGTTCAACTTACTAAAAAGCCATTCATGTAGCACACTTTTTTATGTGGCAAGCTTTTAAATATATAAAAGCGTGTTAATGCGGTGGCTTAGTGGCAGGATCTGTTACCAGAAATCAGTGAATGTAGACCAGAATTTGGCCGGACTGTTATTTAATTGTCCTTATCTCTTTAGCATTGGAGTAGAGCCAGGGATTTGTATAAGCTTTATTGAGCCTTGTCGGTCAGTAAAAACAATCCTTCAAGGAAATAAAGCCTGCGCAGGGGGCAAAGAGCGCATGTTAGAAACAGGGCTTTTGCAAATGAAGTATTAAAAAAAAAAAAGAGAAATTTAAAAAAAAAGACATTGAAAAGAATAAGCACAAGGCCTGACTTATTTCTGTGCTATGCTCAACTTATTACATGAAAATTCAGGGGGGCTTCTAAGATTAAATCTGTGTGAGCACCATGGCTTTTCTTCACATTCTTTCTGAAGAGGCAAGGTGTTAATTTAAGATTTTTTTCGGTTAATGGTTGCCAAGATACATTAAAGAGCACAGCAGGGGCTCTGTGAGCCCCATCTTGCATCCATAAGCTGCGGGCGCACAGCAATCTTTCATTGACCCTCTAAATGCTCTCAGAAAACCTCCAGTTGTCTTTTGTTGAACGTAGTGTTGATAAAGGTTTTTTTTTTTTCGTTTTTTTTTTTTTTATGCATGCCGTGAAAGGAGCAGAGACGTTTAATCCGTATAGACAGCCTTCAGCATAAAGTGATTTAAGCTCTTTTAAAACTCTTATTGTCTTGTCCAAAAAGATTGTTTTAAAGTGCAGCAGCAATTTAAGATGCAGAGAGTGCTTCACTACAAAGATTTTCTGCCTTCCAACTATTTATATAAAAGGATTGCCATTATTCAATTGATCTTGGGCATCTTATTTTTCAATTGTGCTTCATGCATATTACTGTGTTTTTTTATGTGACATCCTCTGTACGCTTTATGCCTTATTGTGGATTCATGACATTAGTCAATATGTTGTAATTAAACTAATTTATTTTAATCCTTTTGAGTTTTTCAATGGATCCAATAAATGTTGATCTGATTCTCAAAACAAAAAATGATGCATTATGAATGAGATGCATTAGTTTTATTTCCTCCATAGTAAAATAAGCATTGTTTTGGTGACTTTACAGATTAGCATTATTTAGAGCAGAACTTCACCCATTTTGACAAGTTTCTCCTACTCCAACCCTCCTCCCCCTCTCTACACAAATATGGAAGTTTTTTGGTAGGTTTTTTCCTTTTTTTTTTTTTTTTTTTTCTTTTCAGCAAACCGTTTGGCCCTGCCCTCAATGCACATCATTCACCTAATGGCATACACAATGCTTGCTGGGTCTCCTGGAATGTGCACATATCCCAGAAGGCCTTTAGTGTCTTCAGTATTTTGAAAGCGGGTAGGCCTTGCGCCTAGTCATTGCAAGGCCCTACCAGAAGAGTTGGCGGGCATCACAATGATGTCACAAGCAATATGGCGATGTGGAATCCAATGGCATCTGTTGACAGAAGGATGTCAGCGGGAAAATGCTGGATCTGGTGGCTGGATGAGTGTCCAAAAAAAAAGTCCAACACCACCAGGTAAGCGGGGGCACAGAGAAAAAAAGAGAAGGTGGGTAACCTGAAGGTCTTCTATAACTACACTTTTTTAAACCTTAGAATCCCCCCGTAGACCCCTTAATTAATATAAACTAGAAGCCAATCCTATGCATACTTACCTCCCATTTTTTGTAGGCTGGGTTCACGCGATCGTCGAATGCGGCTCACAGCAGGGGTCCGGTTTGTCCCAGTTCACCGTTTCAGGTCCGATTTCAACCCAAATTTTTGTCTGAATTCGGACCTGAAATGGACTAAAAGACGCACATGGTTCCTGTGCAAATTTACATCGGAGCTGCAGCGGAGATATGTGAACCGGCTCCATAGAGAGCAGGTCAAAATCTCCTTCTATTGCGAATTGGATGCAGGGAACCCAGGCTTACATCCCAAGAGCAGAAATCTCCTGGCCAGCCATACACTTGCAGTAACTCCCTATTGACTTAATGCGTAACTTCACTCTCTCAATCAACATTAACTATTTCAATCCTTTTGCTGCTAGCATTAGTAAATAGATAGGAAAATGTATTATATTTACATTTTTCTTTTTTTAAACGTCTTCAGTTGCTTTCTGGTTTCTAGGCTAAGCAAATGTCATTCATACCAGGAGTCTTCAGGAGGTGAGGAGGGGTTTTCTCAGCTAAGCACACCCTCCTGTCTGTACGCTTGGGCTAAGGGCAGATGGATTCCAGGAAGTAAATTCTACCTGAATAATCTGCCCTTACTCAAGATGGCCAGGGCTAGAAATGCTAGGAAGTGTTTTTTAAAATGATCTATTAGCAAAATCAAGCATGGAGACATGGATGGATGAGTTTGTTTGCTTTGAATATTAAAAAGTAATTAATTACAGTTTTTGTTATGTGTTGCTGAGATGCAGTGTAGTTCCATTTTAAATAGGGCTATTCACCTTGCATCAGCAGTAGAAGTACAACACCGTTTTTGTCTATGGAGAATTACAGCACAGGTGCGGCCAGCATCGTAAAATGTCTGCACCCATGTAAACACTGTGTGAGACCACAGCCATCACAGAGAGACAAAGTAGAATGTGTGATACATGGCAATCCATTAGAATTCATCTAGTCAGACATAAGTGAACTAAAATCTGTCCAGTTTCTTTGCATTACTGCCCATTTTGTACATTGTCCTTACACTTTGCACTTCCCTTTGATTATATAAAAGCTACCTGGACATGGTAAGTATTCTAAATTTCGTCATTTATAGTCTACATAGTTTTAAGCTACCTGGACATGGTAAGTATTCTAAATTTCGTCATTTATAGTCTACATAGTTATAAGCTACCTGGACATGGTAAGTATTCAAAAGTTCGTCATTTGTAGTCTACATAGGTAGGACCATCTCTCTTCCAAAATAAAACTTTCACTACCATATATTTCTTGCTTGACAACATTCCTGAATTGGGTCCTGGTCAGATTTTCCAAGCTCATTACTCTTTGACTAGGCTCCTAACTTTTGTTTGACCCATGATAAAATGATACCTGCTTAGCTACAGGAACCATGAAATATTGGCTTCAAGAGCTGTTTGTTCAGTGTTTTGTAAATTCTGATCAGGCTAGTGTTTACTAGCAACGATCAAACATTCTGGTATGTTTAGGGCCTTTATAAAAAAAAGCTCTCAACAGTACCCTGCAAGGTCCTTATTACTTCTAAATTGGTAGAAAGCCCTCCACAAAAATACAATACTACCAAAGACTCTTCAAAAAACTCCATAACAAATGGATATGGGCTCAACCCCTCCTGTATTTGTCTTAATCACTAACTTTTTGTATTGGAGGAATGTTTAGGGCAGGGATCCTCGAACTACAGCCCTCCAGCTGTTGTGGAACTACACATCCCATGAGGCATTGTAAAACTCTGACATTCACAGACATGACTAAGCATGATGGGAATTGTAGTTCCTGAACAACTGGAGGGCCATAGTTTGAAGACCCCTGGTTTAGCGCCTTACTGAAATGGAGGACAATCCTTTAGTTACTTTGCAATAATATTAAACCATGTAATATTTGTGTTGAGAGAATTAGAGGTGATCATTTGCATCTTCTTCCCCTCTGTATGAACTTGTACCAACAAAAATATAAGAAAAAAATGAATATTTTACAAATTGTACCTGGCTTTGCATGAATACAAATAAAAACGTAGAATATGAAGTCACGCATCACTCCCCACAAAGCTAAAAAAACAAATTTTATTGTTTTTTTACGCCTATACAAATAATAAGAGTGTTAGCTTGGTGGCAGTACTTTCTTTTATATTACAAGTCATTAAAATTTAAATGGAAATAGTCTGCTATATAGAATGTCTATACATGTTTAAACATTGAAGCAACAAGCACTTAACGCATTTATTTTTCATTAGACACAAGATTCTTCATTATAAAACTTCACTATGTGCCTTGTTCACTGCAGTACAGCTAATTGGGAATGACTGTAATGGTGTTAGTTCCACATGCTTTTTCCAGCGAGAATAATACTAATAACTGTTCTATGTGCTGTACATATAGTGTTTATATCTATTCATGGCAAAGCTATGTTCTGCATGTAAAAGCAACGTGTATTGTGTTGACACTTTTCCTTTATTGTCTTTAATTTTAGATGAGGTTTGCATGTTCAGTGAACTATTTAGTAGTGGTTGATTGACCTCATTTAAAGAAAACTCAAGGGCTGAATATTAGGCGGTATTGGCTGGTTTTGCTGATTTGGCATCCAATCAGCACTCTTAGCCAATGGCTGAGAGCGCTGACTGGTGTGTTCTGGCGGGGGGCCGTCCCCCTGTCACAACACAACAATAGGTCAGTGGGGGAGATCGCCGTACTAACATCTCGTAGTTTAGTACAGCGGCCTTCAAAAAATTAGGCTGTTCCTGCATTTCTGTAGGAGATTTTATTTATAGAAATTAATGATTAAATATGTATTGTTATGCATACTGATCAAGTTTAATTTTTTAAGAAGAAAATGATTATAATGGCTTATGTTTTTTTTTAACTTGTTATTTGTTCTTTATTTAGATATTCAAAAACAGGAGAGTCAGAAGTTGCCCCAGAAAAACATCCAGCTTTATGACACACCATATGAGCCAGAGTGCAACGGAGTAGAGTCAGATTCTGAAAGCCTTGTTGGTCTGAGAATGCGAGAGAGTAAATTACCACAGGATGATGACCGGCCTGCTGATGAGTACGACCAGCCATGGGAATGGAACAAAGCTTTACCAGCATTGGCAGGTATTTGGATTTCTAACTTAAAATAATAATCAAATTAAACTACCATGTTTTTTTCTGCTAAAGGACAACTCTGCTTTTACACTAAAACACTTTAACCCACCCCTAATTGTCTGCCTTACACTAAAGCTTGCCATACACTAATAGATTTCTGTCGTTCAGCCTATAGACTGAACAAAAGGAATTAAACAAATTCTTAACTGTGGATGAATGAATCTCCTCTAGTTTATTCTGGCCCTTGACATTGTTAAGTCGGAGAACCGATCCGCCGGCCCCGGATGTTGACCATAAAGATTTACGGCAGACCAGATGGTCCCCGCAGGACGAGCGCGATGTTATGACATCACGCCCGACCTCTGCATTCGAAAAAACAACGCCGCCTCGGCTGGGAATCTGAGATTGTTTTTCTTTTTTTCTTTTTTTTTAATTTAATTTCAGGCTTCCCAGCCCAGAGGTGAGATGTGGGGACTTATTGACCCCAGATCTCGCTGTAAAGAGGACCTGTCATGCTTTTTCCTATTACAAGGGATGTTTACATTCCTTGTAATAGGAATAAAAGTGAAAAAAATATGTTAAAAAAAAGTGTCCAACTAGAAAAATAAAAGTAAAATTAACACTAAAAAAAGAAAAAAATTGAAAGTGCCCCTGTCCCCATGTGCTCGCACACAGAAGCGAACGCGTACGTAAGTCGCGTCCACATATGTAAACGATGTTCAAATTACACGTGTGAGGTATTGCCACGAACGTTGGAGAGCAATAATTCTAGCCCTAGACCTCCTCTGTAACTCAAAACATGTAACCAGTAAAACATTTTAAAGCGTCGCCTATGGGGATTTTTAAGTACCAAAGTTTGGCACCATTCCATGAGCGTGTGCAATTTTGAAGTGTGACATGTTGGGTATGTGCTTACTCGGCATAACATCATCTTTGACATTATGCAAATAAATACTGTTTTTTTCTTATTTTTTTTTTTTTTAAAGCATGAAACTTTTTATTTTTTATTTTTTTTTTTTAAATGCATTTGAAAAATTGCTGCGCAAATACCATGCGAGATAGAAAGTTGCAACAACAGCCATTGTATTCTCTAGGGTCTAAAAAAACATATATAATGTTTGCGGGTTCTCTGTAATTTTCTAGCAAAAAAATGATGATTTTTACATGTAGGAGAGAAATGTCAGAATTGGCCTGGGTGACAAATGGTTAAAGCGGGGGTCCACCTATCTATCGTTTTTTTTTTTTTTTGAGTTCATTCACAAACTTTTCTTCTCAGCATTACATACTCACATATTGTGTGTAATATGTCCGCCTGTGTCAGATTTAGTCGGAAAGAATAACTTATATTATTCACTGCAGGCGGTTTCCATCTTCATTGTGGGCATTTGAAGCCCACAAGCATTTATTTCCTGGATGCAGTGAATGCTGTGCTCCCAGCATTCACTGCTCTTTCCCGCACATGCTCAGTGGCATCCTGGGAAGCCTGAGACTAGCTCCCAGGAGTCTGGGAGAGGCTAGAAACTCGCCTACTCCCATGGGAGGAGAACCAGGAAGTGCAAAGAAGAATAGAAAAATAAAAGGTAATTACGGCGATTTAAATTTTTTTAAACGGCATGTCAGCATCTAGGCAAGGAAGAGAATACATACAGATATTGTTCAAAATTTGGATGGAACTCCGCTTTAAACACAGTTAGGGACACTCCCCTTAGTCTTGTCATACAGGGGCTAGGGGACAAGGAAGAACCAATGACAACTCGACACTTGTACATCCCCCCCCCCCCTGCTGGGATGTGTCTCCACACCTTTTGTGTACGTGCCATGACCTAACCGTTAAACACAATAACAAGAGGGGGAGGATGGGGGAGAAGGGATGCAACTTATATAAAGACATCATTACATTATTCGAACACCACTTTGGTCTGTGGGTAGGAGGCCTGCCCACAGCCACCTCCAAAACACACAGTGACAGTGGGTTCTGTCACAGTGCATAGCTGGCAACCGTCCCGGGAACTGACACAGGATTTGAACCCTTGTCCCGGCCTGTCCATGTCCAGGGAAAAATTAGGGGAAATCTGCTTTGTCATGGTGTTCTTTACGTAACCCACCATCGGCCGCAGCTTTCGGCTGTGAAAACAGGTAGCAAAGGGAATGGCTGTGGGTTATTTCTCCGGCTAGCAGATCTCCCCTCTGTGTACAGTAGAGAGGGGAGGGGCCTCCAACCCAAACAACTAATTGGCTTCTCTCTTCAGTCTACAAGCAGAGCAATTCACTTCTACACTGAAGCCGATTAACTGCCCAGGTCGGATTCACCTTCCCTTCTGCACTGTACACAGGGAAGAGACCTGCTAGCCAGGGGGATCCCGCGGGCACCACAGAGCTCCCCCCCCGCCTCAATTCTTAGTAAACTGACAGCCAGAGGTGCAGGGGGAGATGCTGTAGGCACCACAGTTGCAAGTGAGTGGCCATGGGGTGATCAGCTGGACGTTCTATGTGTTGGGGGTTGGAGGTGCACTGCAAGTCCTGTAGCATGTCAGCACATTCTCTGACCGTCACCTGTGGCATGTCTGCACCCTCTCTGACTGTCACCTGTAGCATGTCCGCACCCTCTCTCACTGTCTGCTGTAGCATGTCCGTACCCTCTCTGACTGTCTCCTGTAGCACGTTTGCACCCTCTCTGACTGTCTCCTGTAGCATGTCCGCACCCTCTCTGACCGTCTCTTGTATCATGTCCGTACAGTCTCTGACCATCTCTTGTATCTGTTTGATGAAATATGCCTGGGTGGATGTTTGAAATATCTTTATCTGCTGATTGTTAAATTTTCTAGAATACACATTGCTATTATAGTGTAGGATCTGGGCCTGCTGTCCCTTCATCCCTCTTTCTTTCCTTCTTTCTTTCCTTCTTTCGTTCGTTCGTTTGTTCGTTCTTTCTTTCTTTCGTTCTTTCTCGTTCTTTCTCTCTCTCGCTCTCTTTCACTTTCACTTTTTCTCTGTTTCTCTTTTTCTCTTTCTCTTCCTTCTCCCTCCATCCCTCTTTCATCTCAGACTCTAACCACACACCCTTTAGGCCACGCCCAATATTTAGTTTAAACCACGCTCTTTTTTCACAGCAACACACTACGTTTTTCATCTCTGCTAAACCACACCTACAAATGAATACCCCACCCCTAATTAAAATAAGACCCCGCCTGCATACAAAAAAGTGTCCCTATGATTTTTTTCAGAATGTTGGCAACTAGGAGTGTGACATTCACCAAACATTAAGTGAATCAACCACTGGCATTTAAAACACATGCACTTCCAGATTCATTTGCAGTGGATATTTAGTGAAAGTCACATTCACTGCTTTATAATTATACCTCTTTTAATCTAAACATACATTTTATGTTGCCTTTGATTATTTCAAGCTACTACATTTGACTGAAATTTTTCTTTTTTTTTTTTTTTTTTTGGTCTACAGAGATTTACCTTGACAAAAAAAAAAAGAAAAAAGAAAAATGTTATTTGTAAAAGGACAACTAGACTTTGTTTCCTGTAGTAGATCAGTGTACACATTTAAAAACAGTCTTTTTCAACAAATTGACACCATGACTGTGTGGGGATCTTATATAAAAAAAGAAAAAAATGGGACTATCTTCTTTCCTGCAACCACGGTTATGTTGATAGGGGAGTCGCTCCTGCGGAGATATTATGTTCTCCCGGCTGGGAGAACACATAGTGATTATTGCAAAAATCTGATCTGACAGGCTGGTTGTACCTAAGTTGATTGATGAATCATCTTGGGTACAATCAGCCTCCCCATACATGGTTCCAGTCTCAGGCCGGCCCTTGCTGAACCGGCCGAGATTGGAACCAACTATGGCCGGCTTTATATCAGCAGTAACTGTACAATACATTTCGATTTAGAATGATTATCAAACATGTTGGTAATGTCAAACATGCTGTTATAATTCGTATATATCTGCAGGGTGACAGCACTGTGAGAAAAACTATTGCTACTATTTAGAGTGTCCTAGTGCACAATAATTATAACTAAACATTTGTAACAGCACATATAATTAAAGTGCCGATGCGCTATTGTGCATAAAACAGTGTTGCTGATAAATATTATATTCAAGTCCCAAAAAATTAACACAATTCATAAATTCTAAAAGTAGAAAGTGCTAACGTGCTTTTGTGTAATAAGAAATGTTAATCAATTAATACTCAAGTCTTAAAAAAATGACAAATATCATAAATGGAAAGGGCTTGCATGCCCCTCAGTACAATATTATCACTTTAAAAAAAATGTTATTTTCAACATTCTTTCAAATAATTATCTTGGTATCCGTAATACAATCCAAAAAAATATCTTCAGTGTATTTGTATTCTTCTTAGAACATTTCCACAACACCTTAGTGAAATATCTACCACCACTTATGTCCAAAACAAACACACCAAATTTTATGCTGGCAGGGTTATAAACCATCATCTGCAGGAATCCTTGATATGCCATCACCTGCCCATGACACGTGTTTAACAGTTCCTCAAATGGTAAATATCCCAATATAGGAGAGAAAAACTTTGCGTAGCATAAAACCTTTAAAAATTGCTTCAAATGAACCCTTACACTCACTTTAAATAGTAGCCATAGTTTTCCTCACAGCGCTGTCACCCTACAGATATAGGTTTTAAGTTGAGTCTCACCTCAATAGGAGAGCAGCAGTGTAATATCTTTATATAATACTTTGGCGTGGTTCTAGGTTTTACACCCCTGAATTACAATGTTATAATTGGTCACAGATTTTGTAGAAGAATACACATACAGTATATACAGTGCCTTGAAAAAGTAATCATACCCCTTGACATTTTCCACATTTTGTCATGTTACAACCGAAAACATAAATGTATTTTGTTGGGATTTTCTGTGATAGACCAACACACAGTGGCACATAATTGTGAAATGGAAGGAAAATGATAAATGGTTTTCAACATTCTTTACAAATTAAATATCTGAAAAGTGTGGCGTGCATTTGTATTCAGCCCCCTTTACTCTGATACCCCTAACTAAAATCTAGTGGAAACAATTGCCTTCAGAAGTCACCTGTGTGTAATTTAATCTCAGTATACTGTAAATACAGCTGTTCCGTGAAGCCCTGAGAGGTTTGTTAGAGGACCTTAGTGAACAAACAGCATAATGAAGGCCAAGGAACACACCAGACAGGTCAGGGGGATAAAGTTGTGGAGAAGTTTAAAGCAGGGTTAGGTTAAAAAAAAAATATCCCAAGCTTTGAACATTTCCCAAAGCACTGTTCAATCTATCCTCTAAAAATGGAAAGAGTATGGCACAACTGCAAACCTACCAAGACATGGCTGTTCACCTAAACTGACAGGTCGGGCAAGGAGAGCATTAATCAGAGAAGCAGCCAAGAGGCCCATGGTATCTCTGAAGGATGTGCAGAGATCCACAGGTCAGGTTGGAGAATCTGTCCACAGTACAACTATTAGCCATGTACTCCATAAATCTGGCCTGGAAGAGTGGCATGAAGGAAGCCAATGTTGAAAGAAAGCCATAAGAAGTCCTGTTTGCAGTTTGCGAGAAGTTGTGTGGTGTAGAAGAAGGTGCTCTGGTCAAATGTGACCAAAATTGAACCTTTTGGCCTAAAAGCAAAATGCTAAGTGTGGCAGAAAACTAACACTGCACACTACCTTGAACACACCATCCCCACTGTGAAACATAGTGGTAGCAGCATCATGTTGTGGGGATGCTTTTCTTCAGCAGGGACAGGGAAGCTGGTCAGAGTTGATGGGAAGATGGAGCCAAATACAGAGCAATCTTAGAAGAAAACCTGTTAGAGTCTGCGAAAGACTGGAGACTGAGGCAGAGGTTCACCTTCCAGCAGGACAACGACCCTAAACATACAGCCAGAGCTACAATGGAATGTTTTAGATCAAAGCATATTGTGTGTTAGAATGGCCCAATCAAAATACAGATCTAAATCCAATTGAGAATCTGTGGCATGACTTGAAAATTGCTGTTCACAGACGCTCTCCATCCAATCTGACAGAGCTTGAACTACTTTGCAAAGAAGAATGGGCAAAAATGTCACTCTCTAGATGTGCAAAGCTGGTAGAGACATCCCCAAAAAGACTTGTAGCTGTAATTGCAGTGAAAGGTGGTTCTACAAAGTATTGACTCAGGGGAGCTGAATACGAATGTAGGCCACACTTTTCACATATTTATTTGTAAAAAAAAAATTGAAAACCATTTATCATTTTCCTTCCACTTCACAATTATGTGCCACTTTGTGTTTGTCTATCACATAAAATCCCAATAAAATACGTTTACGTTTTTGGTTGTAACATGACAAAATGTGGAGAATTTCAAGGGGCATGAATACTTTTTTCAAGGCACTGTATACTGTGTGTGTGTGTGTGTGTGTGTATGTGTGTGTATGTGTGTGTATGTATATATATATATATATGTATGTATATATATATATATGTATATATATATATATGTATATATATATATATATATATATATATATATATATATATATATATATATATATATATATATATATATATATATATATGTATATGTATATGTTCCATAAGCATTCATAAGTATTTTAGCCATAGATATCTAACCAACACTCAGTAGACCAGGCAATGGACTTTACGCTGTATTTCCGGATAAACGAATACTGTGTTAGCCTTGTGTTGAATTTTCCTGAGATGAGGAGCTATAATTCTGTTATTCTCAATTTTAGGCTGTAGCTATGCTATGATCATACTAAAATGTAACAGATGTATGTTTGATGTACATTTTAATGCAGTTTTGTATACTTCTGATTTAAATTTGGACTAAAAAAGAAGGCATATATGCATATACAATTTCTTTATCCTCAATTTATCATGATGTTAAAGATATTTGTTTTGCATATCGTTGTGTACACAGATACCTTTTTGTGAATACTTGAATATTGAGTCCCTCTCTTTAATGGATAACAGAGCACAAGGCACATAAACAGTATAAAGCATTTTGTAAAGCAACTTGTGAAAAAACAGACAAAGATTTTCACCTTTTGACAACACATGGTGAAAACGAGTGTAGAAATTTTTCACAGCGGCTTTTAAATATACAAAAACCGTGGGAATTAATATTTCTTAAAGTCATGAAATACTAGTCAACTTTTCCAGACATGTTGCGCTGTTTTTTTAATTTCTTTAGTTGTGGCTTTTTGATGAGGCCTTTGGGTCTGATTTTAGCCAAGGTGTCTGTACGTGTCACACGGTGAGCATTTCCCAACCACACAAGAGCGTTACATTATGTTTAATTAGTTTAGCAGACCACCCAGGATCCAGTCAATGGGGGCCTCACACTTCAGCCCGCTCAGCATCTGTTTCTCTAATCATGCTTATTTTTGCAGAAAAAAATGACACTTGCAACCCTGTCATCTGCATGATTAGGTGATTTCTGAAACAGATGTCCCCCTTGCTGACATCATCAATTGATTATTGTCAGCTTCATTTGCTTCAATGAAGCATAAGTCTTTTATTTGCAGAGTCCTTACTGTATAGTCTTTATACATTTAAAGCGTCATTAAACCCAAACATTTTTAAGCATGTTTTTCTTTATCCATACACTCTTTACCTTTTAGCTAAAGCTGTAAATTATTCAAATTGTATAAATTAGTAAATACCTGGTTGATCCAGACCTTTTGTTTCACTTCCTTAATTTCTGTGACAATGCAATAGCAGGCAATCTTCTGGCTGTTGCGTTGCCACCTCCACAAGTGTATACAAAGCTGCCCCACATTCTTGTCACCTATAGGGAGTTTTCAGAACTTTGAGTTCCTCTCTCCTCTTTTTGGTCCATGTGATTACCTTGTCATCTTGAGGAGCAGCTCAAGCAGGGTGGAATCACATGATGGCAACAGTGCCAATAAGTTCTGTGTGTAGACAGTAAAACCCTTCAGACTCCCTGAGATGACGTAAACTAGATCAGTCATTGGATTATTGGTTGTGTCCTCCTCCAGATCTTTCCGTGTGGCAGGGAGCAAGCATGGAAAGTCACATGACCACAAAACATGGGATCCACAAAGATATGTATTTTGGGACACGTTTTTGCTTGGTAACAACTAGCATTATTGACTATATATAGGAAATTAGGATGATAGATATAAAGTAGTTAATGTGAGTTAAATATCACTTTAAATATTAAGCTTTCAGTAAACCGATGCTCTGTTCTTGAGCATATATGACTGGTACAAATGTAACTTGTGGTGAGTTGCTCATTGTAAAGAAATTATGTCATCCCTAAAAACTGTGATAGAGGTTTTTAAACATGTCAGAGGTCAGGCTACATTTTTTGGTAACGTGGCACTTGTTCAAACCTTGTAAAGTCATGATTTGATGTATTGTTTTGAAGGATGAGGGAAATGAAAAATTATCCATTTCAAAGTTAAGGTTATGTGTAGAGTAGCATCCAGCATTTACAGTAAGCTGTTAAAAGAAATTTACGTCATGGCACATGTAGTACTTCAGCAACTTAAGCTTTCCTTTTAATATGATCTAATGCTATAAAAAGAAACCTGGAATTAATTAAAGTAGCATGAGACCTTCAGTTGTCGTTCCCTGCTTACCTTTAGATTGTTTTAATCTGGGCGTTAAAGTTTTTTTTACATTATTTTGCTCTCAAACTTTTTTACCCTTATGAAAAGTTGTCTCCCACTTTGACTCTTCGCCCTCAAACTTCTGGTCAGGGAGCAAGCACTGTGAATGTCATATATCTAGAAATGAAAACAACACTGCAGTTTACAGAGGAGGCTGCCAGTCTCACAACTGTGTATGCCACAGCAGCGCTGTGGCATACAGAGGTGGCTGCCTTTGTCGACTTTCATATAAGACTGTAGTCCCGGGATTGTGCATGTAAGGGTGACTCCAGGTAGATCCTGCAAGGCAGTGGCACCACCCTATAGCTGTAATTCTTGTGTGGAGGATCTTCTAGGTATTTTTAAGAAAGGAGAGCATTGGAAAAAAAAAAACAGCAAATGATTAAAGTGAAGGGTACCTCTATATATTTATTTTTAGTAGATATGTTTAATAATGCTTTAACCTTACAAAATTTTCTAGACTGCTTAGGGGATGTAAAACTTTGACATGTTTTTGGCTAAATCCGGGTGCAATCATATATCAATACCACCAGCAGACATTTAATTACCATATTTATCGGCGTATAACACACACCTTAATTTTAAAAGAGAAGTTGAATTTTAAATAAAGAATTTTGAAGCAAAATAAGAGTCCATGCCCATCATTGCAGCCTGATCAGTGCCCATCTGCAGCCTCACCATTCCCCATCATTGCAGCCTAATCAGTGCCCATCTGCAGCCTAGTCATTGCCGATTAATGAAGCCTGATCAGTGCCCATCTGCGGCCTCGCCATTGCTCATCATTGCAGCCTGATCAGTGCCCATCTGCGGCCTCGCCATTGCTCATCATTGCAGCCTGATCAGTGCCCATCTGCAGCCTTGCCATTGCTCATCATTGCAGCCTGATCAGTGCCCAGCTGCAGCCTCGCCATTACCCATCACGGCAGACTAATCAGTGCCCATCTGCAGCCTCGCCATTGCCCATCATTGCAGCCTAATCAGTGCCCATCTGCAGCCTCGTCTTTGCCCATTAATGAAGCCTGATCATTGCCCATCTGCGGCCTTGCCATTGCTCATCATTGCAGCCTGATCAGTGCCCATCTGCAGCCTTGGCATTGCTCATTATTGCAGCCTGATCAGTGCCCAGCTGCAGCCTCGCCATTGCCCATAACTGCAGTCTAATCGGTGCCCATCTGCAGCCTCACCATTGCCCATCATTGGAGCCTAATTAGTGCCCATCTGCAGCCTTGCTCATCATTGCAGCCTAATCAGTGCCCCTCTGCAGCCTTGCTCCTCACTGCAGCCTAATCAGTGCCCATCTGCAGCCTTGCTCCTTACTGCAGCCTAATCAGTGCCCATCTGCAGCCTTGCTCCTTACTGCAGCCTAATCAGTGCCCATCTGCAGCCTTGCTCTTCACTGCAGCCTAATCAGTACCCATATGCAGTCTTGCTCCTCATCGCAGCCTGATCAGTGCCCATCTGCAGCCTTGCTTCCCACTGCAGCCTGATCAGTGCCCATCTGCAGCCTTGCCCATCTGCAGCCTTGCTCCTCACTGCAGCCTGATCAGTGCCCATCTGCAGCCTTGCTCCTCACTGCAGCCTAATCAGTGCCCATCTGTAACCTTGCCCATCATTGCACATTTGCAGCCTTGCACTTCACTGCAGCCTGATCAGTGCCCATCTGCAGCCTTGCCAATCATTGCACATCTGCAGTCTTGCCCACCATTGCAGCCTGATCAGTGCCCATCTGCAGCCTTGCCCCTCACTGCAGCCTGATCAGTGTCCATCTGCAGCCTTGCCATTGCCAAAATAGACAGAGCCGGATCTCCTGTGTGCTCGGTGTCACTCCCAGTCCGGCCCCTTGCCCCGGATCCTATGATGGACATAACGCCAGTCTAATGCCGAGACGTCAATGCTAGGAGCTGTCCAGGGGCAGGTCTGGGCTAGACACCGAACCGAGTACACAGGAGTTCCGATTCTGTCTATTTCGGCGGCACTCGTCCCCTCCTTCCCCTCCGTGGCAGCCTATATTGGCGTATAACACGCACACACGATTTTCCCCCTATTTTAAGGGGGAAAAGGTGGGTGTTATACGGCAATAAATACGGTACTTTTGGAGGCACAATAGGTTAAATAGTTTGAAAACCTTGTTCCTAACACTGTTGTCTAGAGATGAGCTTGGGCATCCCCCAAAATCTTCTCTACCTAAACTCAGAACTTGCACTCTTTTTTTTTTTTTTTTTTTACTTTAACCCGTAGCCCACCTTTTTTTTTACCTGAGCTGCGAGGCAGAAATGACCCAGCCCAAAGCACAAGGGAGTAAAAAAGAGTGCAAGTTCAGAGTTTAGTTAGGGCCCTTTCACACTGGGGCGGGGGAGGTTAAATGCCGCTATTGTAAGCGGCGCTTTACCGTCGGTATTCGGCCACTAGCGGGGTGGTTTTACCCCCCGCTAGCGGCTGAGAAAGGGTTAAAAACCACTGCAAATTGCCTCTGCAGAGGCGCCTTGCCGGCGGTATAGCCGTGCTGTCCCATTGATTCCAATGAGTAGGAGCGGTATACACTCCGCTCCTTCACCGCTCCGAAGATGCTGCTAGCAGGACTTTTTTTCCCGTCCTGCTAGCGCACCGCTCCAGTGTGAAAGCCCTCGGGGCTTTCACACTGGAGAGACAGTTTTGGGTCGGTTTGCAGACGCTATTATTAGCACAATAGCGCCTGCAAACCGCCCCAGTGTGAAAGGGCCTTTAGAGTTTTTAGTTTGGGGGATGCTAATGCTTACTTGGGTGAGTTATGAATACATTTTCAGGGAATCTTCAGCCACTACTTGGGCAGTAGGCACAGACCTACACAAGTGCAAGTGCTTGAGTCTGTGGTCATCTTAAACTGAAAATTGTGAAAATCCAAGAATAACTGCCAGAACAGTTTGCACACTTTGAAAATACTGTTTTTATGAGAAACACGGTAAATGCCTTTTGGGACAGAGAGAGGAGAGATCTTTACAAACTATTTTTACCTGTATGAAAACAGAATCCGGTAGAAATGTGAGACCAGATGAGAGTAAAGAGAGCAAAATATGCCAAACTGGGAAATCTCTGAACCTACAGTAGAAGACTTACAGCAATATGGTGTTGATATTTAAGGATATACTCTTCAGCTGATGCAATGTGTATGGTATTTTTTGGAAGCAGTCCACATTATTGAATAGATGGCTTTCTTGTGGAATTTACACGTGGTTTTTGGTTAGGCCCATCAACCATCTATTTTAAGATTTTATTTTTATTGTTACATAACGTCTGCAGCTGAGCCTCAGTTACACTTCTTTCTTGCCTGAGGGTGTAGGCAAACAAGTGACACACAAAACCTTTTACATTATGATTATATAATAAAAGGCCTGGGGCTGGTTAGTATGTAAAACACCTGCCTTCTCTGGATTTTGGAAGGGAAGGGTTGTTACAGGCAGGTTCAATACAAGTGCTTTGTCACTTTGCAGCAGTAATATTACACTAAATTACACTATGCATAGTACTGGAGATCTCATCATCTTTGTCATTTAAGTGTGGTTTTTGTAGAGCTGGACAATCTGATCTCACAGCTGTTTTGTGTGGTTATCAATCATATTATAATTGGGAAGAAAGATTTGTCTAATAGGATGGGTTTCCCTGCTGAAGTTCCCAGCTTACCACCACCTAGCACAGGTATTCTCTCAGCCTAAGCGGAAATAATTATTATTTTTTTAGGGGGGGGGATACAACACCATACGCATTAGTTATGTGTAATGCAGTGTCTCCCTCGCAGCCGCTGCTTCTGAGAAAAGCTGCGCCACCCTCCGACATTCACAGAGCTCATATTATTACAATTCCACATTATTACACTCCCACAATGTATTAACCTCTGTGAATGATCAGTGGAGCAATTGAATAACAGGATCCCGCCACCCATTCACAACTCAATGCATTATGGTAGTGTAGTAATACGAGTTCTGTGAATGGCGAGCTCTGTCAGTTTACCGATGTACAAAAGAACAATGGATTTTGACAACATCAACAAGGTATTTTCTGTACTTGCTGAAAATGTTCTTTGTGTGAAAAAGAAAACTGAAGTAGCCACTATATCTGAAGACTATTGAACTTCAATATATTGCATCTTTGTATTGGGTTTAATTATCCTTAAAGCGGAACTCCAGGAAACCTAAAAATTTTCCCTTGCAGTGGGGCTTTGCCTACAGCATATCCCATTGCCCCATCCATTGTCAGAGCTCCCTCCTCTTTCCTGCAACAGCCAGTCTCTGAGACAGGGGAATCATGGATTACATGACTGGTCCAGATTAAAAATAGGTATTCATACCACTCTTTTTTTTTTTTTATACAAGCAAGATAAGTAAATGAGGGGGAAGGCAGTGTTCTAAGAATAATCGTTATTAGCCTCAAGCCTTACATTCCAAGCCCTACTGTTTTGATTTCCTAAGATATAATTACATCTAATCCTCCTGTACAAGATTTACAGAGACTTCACCATCATTCTATTGTGTTAAACATCGTTATAACCACATGTGCCTGTTATATGCACATTTAATAAGAACTTTAACACTTACCTTCATTTAGAAAACAGCCGTTTTGCTAGACAACATTAACTTGCCTCTTAAGCCTTTGCTTGCCATATGCTATGCAATTTTCACAACTAATTTAACAGATTTAAATATTGATTCAATAATTAGGAAATCAAACCAGTAAGGCTTGGAAGGTTTGCTTGTTTATGTCCAGGAGACTTGTTAAAACAATTTTACTTGCCCTATCCTTGTTACTGCTAGATCGGTCCCTTCAGCCTCTTTCTCTGTATGCTTCGGCAGTCTAAGGGCATCTGACATGACCATAGCCTTGCATTAGATGTGAGGATGCTGGGGAACAGTCCACCACTGGAGCATAGGGAAGCACCATCTTCTGGAAGATCAGAGGAACAGGCCAGTAAAGGTGCTTTATTTGTATCCTAGACTTAGACGAGCAGTTAACCTTTGCAGTACCTTTACTAGTATTTGTCTTAAGGTAGGTGAAAAACTCTTGCACAGCATCTACCTAATGCTGCTTGGCTGGGCAACTTTTGGAGGACCTCCCTTTGATTTTTATTATAGAACATACAGTATCTCAGAAAAGTGAGTACACCCCTCACATTTTTGTAAATATTTTATTTATATCTTTCCATGTGACAACACTGAAGAAATGACACCTTGCTACAATGTAAAGTAGTGAGTGTACAGTTTGTATAACAGTGTAAATTTTCTGTCCCCTCAAAAAAACAAAACACACAGCCATTAATGTCTAAACCTCTGGCAACAAAAGTGAGTACACCAAATTGGGCCCAAAGGAACAATATTTTGTGTGGCCACCATTATTTTCCAGCACTGCCTTTACCCTCTTGGACTTGGAGTTCACCAGAGTTTCACAGGTTGCCACTAGAGTCCTTTTCCACTCCTCCATGACAACATCATGGAGCTGGTGGATGTTAGAGACCTTACGCTCCTCCACATTACATTTGAGGATGCCCCACAGATGCTCAATAGGGTTTAGGTCTGGAGACATGCTTGGCCAGTCCATCACCTTTACTCTCAGCTTCTTTAGCAAGGCAGTAGTCATCTTGGAGATGTGTTTGGGGTAGTTCTGTTGGAATACTGCCCCGCAGCCCAGTCTCCGAAGGGAGGGGATTATGCTCTGCCTCAGTATGTCACAGTACATATTGACATTCATGGTTCCCTCAATGAACTGTAGCTCCCCAGTGCCGGCAGCACTCATGCAGCCTCAGACGATGACACTCCCACCACCATGCTTGACTGTAGGTAAGACACACTTGTCTTTGTACTTCTCACCTGGTTGCCGCCACACACGCTTGACACCATCTGAACCAAATAAGTTTATCTCGGTCTCATCAGACCACAGGACATGGTTCCAGTAATCCATGTCCTTAGTCTTCTTGTCTTCAGCAAACTGTTTGCAGGCTTTATTGTGCATCATTTTTAGAAGAGGCTTCCTTTTGGGATGACAGCCATGCAGACCAATTTGATTCAGTGTGCGGCGTATGGTCTGAGCACTGCCAGGCTGACCCCCCCCCAACTCCTTTAACCTCTGCAGCAATGCTGGTAGCACTCATACGTTTATTTCCCAAAGACAACCTCTGGATATGATGCTGAGCACATGCACTCAACATCTTTGGTTGACCATGGCGAGGCCTGTTCTGAGTGGAACCTGTGCTCTTAAACCGCTGTATGGTCTTGGACACCATGCTGCAGCTCAGTTTCAGGGTCTTGTCAATCTTCTTATAGCCTAGGCTATCTTTATGTAGAGCAACAATTCTTTTTTTCAGATCCTCAGAGTTCTTTGCCATGAGGTGCACTGTTGAATTCAGTGACCAGTATGAGAGAGTGAGAGTGATAACACCAAATTTATTACACCTGATACCTTGTAACACTAACGAGTCACTTGACACAGGGGAGGGAAAATGGCTAATTGGGTCCAATTTGGACATTTTCACTTAAGATTGTACTCATTCATGTTGCCAGCAGTTTAGACATTAATGGCTGTGTTGAGTTATTACAAAAATGTAAGGGGTGTACTCACTTTTGTGAGATACTGTATATAAGTCAGAACGAGTCATATGATACCACAGTTCTACAAATATCAGCAGTGATATCAGTGCTTTCCAATATGATGTTTTCCCTCATCCAAATACTCAGGTGCATTTTATGATATATATTGCCTGTATTTATGTCACTTGTCCTTATATATCTGTGGTTCACACATAACAACAAACAGCTTGAACACACACAAATATATCTTACCTAACAAAAAAAAAATACACACATCATGTAATCATTTCCTTGCAGAGCTGAAAATTGGTCTGTAGTTTTCCTCCTCCTGGCTTTCTCTCATGAGGGGAAGTTATCATGAAGAATTAAAATGCAGTTAATTTGAGTATTAAGTAGTGCAAGGAGGACGCTAGAATGGCCTTGGTTTGCTTCACTGCATTTAGAGGAGGTAATTGGCTTTTAATAACCTTTCCATGTGGTTGGAAACAGATATAATTAAATCTAATCCCCTTGTACAAGACTTTCCACAGACTTCACCATCATTCTATTGTGGAAAGTTGAGTATTTTGTATGTTAAACATCTTTATAACATTGTGTTGTTTTAAGATGTGTTTTTAAATTGCACTGCCTGTTATATACACATTTAATAGGAACTATACCTATAAACTTAATTTAGAAAACAGCCATTTTGCTAGAGAACATACACTTGCCACTTAAGCCTTTGCTTGCCATATACTATGCAATTTTCACAACTGATTTAACAGTTTTAAATATTGATGCAATAATTAGGAAATCAAACCTGTGCAACCGGACAATGAATATCTTTATTGTTAGGACCTGAATTCAGAGCTGGTCTTGTCAAAATTTGTCTCGATGGCCTATTCAGATAATATTCTTGAGAGGATAAAAACTCATTCACGGGTATAATAAAAACACAGTTCTGCGATTTATAATTGGTATAAATAACAATACAACAAAAAGCAGAGGTGTTCATGAAATATGTCTCGTAAAATCCTGTTATTCAGTACGCATTCCCTATGTTTAAGTTTTTTAGGTCTGTCTTATGGCCAATCTATAATATACAGCAAGGAGTAAGTGAAACAGACCATTCGTGCCCCTGCTGGATACTCTTTAGCAATATGTCAGTTGGGTAGCAGTGCTAACTGACACAACCCTGACAGGTTAGTTTATTTTGGGTGCAACTTGCTTTAATAGCATTACCTAGATCTCTGGTGTTCAGCCTGAAGGCTACATGCGCCCCCCCCCCCCCCCGGCACTTGCTGAGAAGCCCGTTACAGGCCCGAACAGTGAGTAGCAGGAGCATTCATTTGAAAAGAAGCTGTAATGTCAGTGACCTGTAACATGTCCCCAGTCTTGATTGTCTTCTGTTGTGTTTCTTCTGTCTTCAACCACACCTATGGCATGTCTACAGCCTCTGAAGACCTCTTCTAATGTGTTTGAAGTCTCTGACTGTCTTCTATCTCAAATAGAATATGTGCAGCATTTGGAGCTGTCAAGGGCCACAGTCGAGGCCCGCTTTATTCCTCATAAGTTGACAACCACTGACTTTGATGTTTGAGATGAGTGCGCCTGAAAGATTAGGTAATTCTAAACCCAAACGTTCTAGATTTTGTAGGAAGCAATAGGTTGTCATATCCTCATCCCATGACTGCTTATTCTGCCAATTAGACACAATTAGTTACAGGCAGTCCCCGAGTTACGAACGACTCCTATAAGCGAACGGCCTCAAATGCCGGCCACTTTTGCTCCACGTGGGTCCTGGATACCTGCCAAACTACGCCCCAGATAACATAACAAGCGCCCGGAACATCCCACATCCATGCACAGGCGGACGCAGTTACACTTACGAACGCAGTGTTCCGACCGGAAGTTACACTTACAAACGCAGTGTTGCGACTTACGAACAAACCTATAGTCCCTATTGTGTTAGTAAGTCGGGGACTGCCTGTATGTAAAAATAATACATTATCTGCTGTTATGATCTGCATGTGAATGGACACTTTTTGTCCCGTGTGTATAAATGTCAACATAGTCTAGTGTATGCACAAGAGACATAAGGCCTAAGGCTACATTCAGACAGCCAATATCTGTGGTGAAAAATACCTCCTCCGGACACCGCAACACTCTGTACTATGGCTGCATACAAACAGGCTGATTACCTGCGGTCAAAACTCTGCAAAAACACCCACCTTGGATGTACATTGGCTGCATCATGGGTCGGTATTCTTATGTACTCAGATGAGCAAATAAATACGAACAGAGTACAAATCTCACAGCCCCCGCTGGCAGCTACTACTGGTCGCACACTGATAGCAAGTATCTTCTGATTCTTGCCAACGGCCAACCCTGGCCGCACATATTCGGCCCTCTAAATGTTGCCTAATTCTTGTACCTAGACGTATGTGTATATGTAAGAATGTAAAGAGTTTTATGCAAACCTGTTTTTCAGTAGGCATCATTTAAAACTGGACTTTGCAAATGGCATACTTCTGTCTTATCTTTACAGAATCAGGGTAAACAATGGCATTATGCCTCCTGCAGCATTTCACTGTACATATTACTGTTAATGTCTGTTTGCATACTTTTGAATGAGTCAGAATCCATCTATGATATTCCCAAAGGCCTCTGGTTGTCCTTTGCTGAATTTAGCTTAATTTACCCCTGTAAGGGGTAGATGGAGTAGATCGAATTGAGAACTAGGCAATGTTTAGGTGTGTTTGTTCATTGCAATGCAAATGTATTCATGAGACTTGTTACAGTGACAAGGACAACTCTCTAATGAAGGCCATGCTGAGTAACTCTGTCAGTGATTATTCTACAATTCATTGATCATTTCTGGTCTCCAACATGTACATGATACCCAAAGTAAACATCAGCTTCAGTTTTTCTCGCCCTAAAAATAAATGTGTGCCTGTAATTTTGTTGCTGTTCAAACTTGTTGCAGTGTTCAAAAATTGCTTTCAAACGTTGTGCTTTACTGAGTCCAATTAAATACACCATGGTATCAAGGTCATAAGGTTAATTTCAGGATTTTTTTCTCATCCCTACAGACTTAAAACTTTTGAGCTAGATTTTTATTTTTTAAATATTTTCTTTTTCTCTTATTTGCACAAATAAAAAGTTGAAATTAAGAAGAATTCAAAGTGTAGCTTTTTTTACCTAGTTACATTGGTCCAGCTTACACCAATGTAACTACCGGTATGTCTTTACCATACTTGTGGGATCCTTCTAGTAAATGGAAATCACTGTAGTAGACACCGCTACTCAATTTGGAATTGAAGGACATTTTAGTGTACTTTTTATTCAGAAATAATATCCCCTCTCCAATGTCATTTAGTTACAAGATGGTGCCTTGAATATGGTTTTGGTGCTACAGAAAAGATATGGAAGGCATTTGTTTTGCACCAAACAATCAACTGTCAATCTTTCAAAGTATAGCTCCAATCTGCCCTTCAAGCATTTGGTATTTTATACAGGCATAGACTTAACAAGGCGTTCAATAGAGCAACAGAAACCTGTTTGGATAAGTCATAGGAGCAGATTGACAAATCTCAAAGAACAGAAATTGGAGCAAGGGTGAAGGAGTTGCTGCAAAGTTGATTTTATCTTATAGAATCTTAGAGAAGTAGCAGAACAGTTTTTTTTTCTAAACATGAATTCAATGTAATATTACTGAAAATGCTACTTGCATGTCATCTGACACATCAAGTCAATTTCTCTACTCTAATTTCAGGTTCAGAAATGCAGTAGTATCCTGTTTCAGTTTTTAAATTATTCAGAGATTCATCCCAATGACCCCTATCATTTGGTTCCTATAGTGGAATAGATATACCTCTTTAAAAACTCCTGCTCTAAGAGATGAGAGTTGGGGCTAATTTAAGATAAAGGCCTTATAGACCATAATCCATTGTAATTGTTAGATCAAGGAACTCTTAAATAGTGCGTTCCCCTTAAACATGATGAGATTACCCTGTAGCCAATTTCCCTGCATCATGACCTACTGTAGCTTTCTCTTTAAGTCCAGGTTCGTATTGATGCGATTTGTGCTATTGCTGGCAAAAACCACCGATTTGGCATGTCAAATTGCATGCCAAATCGGTGGCTTTTGCCGGCAATAGCACTGTCCGAACTGGCGTGACGCCGACTTTGCGACGCCGCACTGATTCCTAAAGGTAGTTTCTGTACTATATTTGGTGATTTTGAATAGACATCTGTGCGGAAACCTGCACAGATGTCTCTGAAATTGCCCCCCGAAGTCGGACTGAGATGCAGTATGCAATCGTGCGAGTTCAGCTAAACTCACTCGAATTCAATCCCGCAGCAGTGTGAACCCAGGCTAAAGCATCAGTAAACTTTGTAATACAACCCATCCAGTTTAAGGCGTGGTTAACACTGCCGCTACCTGAAAGTCGCGCGACTTACGGTGAGACTTTGCCAGGAGACTTCCTGGCGACTTGAGTACTACTTTGAGGCACAAGTCTAATAGAAGTCACCTTGAAGTAGTACAGGAAGGAACCTTTACCAAAGTCGTAGCGACTTCAGTAGTGCTAATTAAGACAGCTTTCATTGACTAACATGGGATTTCACATGTCATGCCATTTGGGGTCTCCCAAGTCGTGGCCGTGTGAACCATGCCCTAAATGGAAATGAGAAATAAAACAATTGTGTATAGATATAAAAACATAATAAATACCAACAGGAGGCAGAGAGAGAGAGCAATATACTGATCTTACCATTGATTAGCTGGGCGGGGGGTGGGTTGTGCTAGCACAAGGCTTGGCCATTGGAGGACAGGAGCCAGATTGCTGACCAGACTGGGAAGGATGTGCTGCTCTACCTGATCTGGTCAGTTTGAAATAGGAAAGCAGGGAGACTGGCAGGGTCACCAGGTATTTCACACAAATGAAGAAATAATGAGAACAGGATACTTTTTTTTAAATAAGTATATGGTACAACAGATACATGTCAGGAATATGAAATATTGAGGTAACAAACAGCACAAAATAATCATAGGATGATTTACTAGAGACAAATAGACCATTTGCTTTGCAAATTAATTTTCCTGAGAGCTTAGTGAATGTGGTGAATGTTCACTTCCCAATACATGCAAGGAAAATTAAAAAAAAAAAAAAAAAAAAGATTTTTGCTGCGCATTATTGGATGATGAAAGTTAGCAGAGCCTCCCCTAGTTCGTTAAGCAGTGGGGAAAAGTCTCTTCCAATGCACGACTTCCTTTGCCAAGCAATCAGTCTTTTTGTCCTTAGTAAGTCAACTCAATAGTGACCTGTCATGGTAGGTTTGTAAGTGTGGACAGATAATACAATGGATATGAGAACCATAACTTCCTAAGAACAACACAATAACTGGTGTTTTTGTATGCCTAAAGTATATCTAAAGCCATTACTTTCCAAAGTGAAGCATGTCCCCTCCAGTCGTCACAGAAGAAAGTGCCCCCATTTGATGATTTCTAATCTACTCCAGTTCTGGTGACAGCTAAAAAATGTAGGGGTTTTCCATCACCTTTGGTCTTGGTGAAAGCAGTCAACAGGACAAATACAGGGACAGGGAAAGCCATAAAAATAAACTGACAGGGGTGATAATCCCTCCCTACTGTAGACAAAAAAAAAATGTTTTCCTTTAAATATATTTGAAATTTTGGTCATGATTTTGGGTGGAAATCCTGTTTCTGTCCAATAGGCATTAATTATTGGTGGCGACTGTATATCTCTAACTCCAGCCAAAACACTTTTTGGGGAAGGGTTACAAACGATCAGGTTTTTATTGTCATCTGGGTTCTTTTGGGGTACATTTTAACTTGCTTCTTGTCCTCAAGGTCACAAAGAAACTGAGAAAATCTTCCTAAGGGAATGGAAGTTGACAGTAAAAACCTGACAAACATTTGAACCCTTTCTTGATCCTTCAATTCCTACAATAATCGTATCTTGTTGCCAGTTAGAAATATGCTTTTTGCATGGCCAGCTTTAGGTTGTCTCAACTAGCTTATGTCTCATAGAGCCCATTTGAGATTAGCTCTTGCCTCACGCTGAATGAAAATGTAAAAATACAGTGCAGCCTACAAGCTAAACTGTTGGGGGAATGCCTACTCATGGGCTTAAAAATCTAATTGAGCAGAGGATAGAAATCGAAGCTGTATATCATATTTACATTTAAATAATAGCTCTACTTACAGAGAGCTTGATAAAAAGGCAAATTTATAAAGCAGTGAAGGCGACATTAACCAAACGTGCTAGTGATGAATAATCAGTAATTAAAACACACGCACCAGTAAGATTCACCCACAGTGAATGTCACATTAACTGTTTTTAAATATTTTCTTAGTGTTTTGTACCAAAGGTATTTATCAGATTACAGGAAAAGCATTAACGTTGAATTTTCCATTCTTAGTATTCCAGTTCTCTTCTGTAATGGCAATACTGTGCCAGTGTTCAGTAATATATTCTAGAACATCTCCCCAGAGACCATCACTCATTACACAGCCTACAGTAGTAATGTTATACATATTTTTACAGGAAGATACTGGTTTGCCAGATCATTCACTAAAGACAAAAGTAAACACAGACATCATGAAGTGCATTAAAAAAATTACACTGTGGCTAGTAAAACGAGGTTGTCCATTCTGAGCAAAAGTCCAAGCCAATTTAAGTCACGGTGTTGGGCGCAGATCATCTTGCACTTTTTTGAGTTTTAATTTTTATCGTATGTAAAGTACAAACCGTTGAAATAGAATCCCTTAACTTTGATTTAGTTTGCACTGCATTCGATGTTCATTTTGCAACTGGCGCCACCAGTCCTATAACTATTACTTGCAGCATGTTGGAAGGAATTTATATTTGCTAGGTATTATTAAAAGCCTATTTGAGGATGAGGGTTACATTGTGGAGAGGCGTATTTATTTAACAGGGCAATGATTAAATTGCAGGAACCCACAGCAGTCAAAAAGACTGTACCATACTAAAGGCAGGTTAGTACAAGATGATTTTATTGTAAAACTATAGACAAAGATTTTTTTTTTTTAATTTTAGAGTAAGATTAAGAGAATCCCTTGGACTCTCGGAACTAGTGTCCTCATTGAAAAATGTCCTCTCTATTAAATTTCTGGGGACAATCCAAAATTTGGGATTTTCTTTTATTTTCACGTTCTATGCTAATGGTAAACAGAACAAATAGAATGGGTGAATCTTTCTAATGGGGGCACAGACAGCAATAAAAACCTGCCAGGTGTTCTGTCCACTCTAACCAAAACTAAAGAAAACGTTTTGCCTTTAGTTATACTTTCATTTATTAGAGATACAGCAGTACAAGGGCTGATTGGCTGCTATTCGTACTGTACTTTGAGTTTTGCTACTTGCATTAACATTTTTCTTCTACTTACAACCTAAATATTAGTTGCCCACCAATTCTACAGGACATTCAGCAGTTCTCAGTTTCCCAGCCAGTACACAATGCCCATCAATGCGACAGGACATTCTATAGGTTCTCAGTTTCCCAGCCAGTACACAATGCCTACCAATACGACAGGACATTCTATAGGTTCTCAGTTTCCCAGCCAGTACACAATGCCCACCAATACGACAGGACATTCTATAGGTTCTCAGTTTCCCAGCCAGTACACAATGCCCACCAATGCGACAGGACATTCTATAGGTTCTCAGTTTCCCAGCCAGTACACAATGCCCACCAATGCGACAGGACATTCTGTAAGTTCTCAGTTTCCCAGCCAGTACACAATGCCCACCAATGCGACAGGTCATTCTATAGGTTCTCAGTTTCCCAGTCAGTACACAATGCCCACCAATGCGACAGGTCATTCTATAGGTTCTCAGTTTCCCAGTCAGTACACAATGCCCACCAATGCGACAGGACATTCTATAGGTTCTCAGTTTTCTCAGTTTTGGGGAGCAATAGCGATCAGTTGCCAAAAATTGTCAGCTGGTTTTCTAGGGAAGAACTGATAATATAGATGTGATCACTTCCAGATCCTACATCCCACTGTGAGAGTATGCATGTTACAGTAGTAGATCATTATTTTGAACTTTTTTCATATGGTCTTCCTTATTATTTTCAGCAAATGGAACTGATGCATTGAGATAGCTAGAAGGAACACATTTCTGTGGTTTACTCCTTGCTACAAAATATATGAACTGTGCTCCATCAGTTATCTAAAGATAACATTCATGTCAGGCTCTGACATAGTTTCATATACCATCTATAAGGCCATATCAATGTAGCATGAAATATTTTATTATGCATCATGTGTTGGTAAATAATGTGTGTTAAGCAATATGAACAAACTTGATGTAACTTTTTTTTGAATTTTCTTTCTCTGTGCTGACTATTGCACAGATCTTGTAGAGAGTTATTTTAATTAGTATGCATTGCATTCCCAGGTTCTTTCTACTTGTAATAACCTGACCTAGTCTGATAGCATTCTCGGTGTGCTTGAAAGAAATAAAAACGTTTTGCAAATCGCTTCCAGATTTTTTCTTTTATTTAAGAAGAGTATGCATCCTTCATAAGTAAGATGAACGTTTTGGTATCTGTATATAAATGTGACATGGTAAAGTATAAAGAAAAAACTAAGCATAAGCAATTTGTTTTTCTTATGATAAAAAAAAAAATGTATAGATTACCCAGATGCCAATTACTGTCCGGTACCCTGTATTAAAATGGTATTAATGTTTCGACTTTAAAAAAATAACAAACCTGTTCTACTTACTTGCTCTGTGCAATGGTTTTGCACAGAACGGCCCTAATCCTCTTTTTCTGGGGTCCCCCCCCCGGCGCTCCAGGCTCCTCCCCCATTAGGAAGCCGTTTGCTATGGCGGTACTGGTGGGTGCTCTCTCTCGAGCCCCTCTCTGTGTCCATAAGACTGGCCCCGCCCCCTGCTCTCTCCTTTTTGGCTCTCTGGATATGATTGACAGCAGCGGGAGCCATTGGCTCCCGCTGCTGTCTAAGCCAGGAGAGGGAGTCCCAGGACAGCTGTGGCTCTCATGCACATCACTGGATCAAGAGGGAGCTCATTTAAGTATTGGGGGGAGATGGGGGGGGGCAGCACATGGAAAAATGTTTTACCTTCATGCATAGACTGCATGAAGGTAAAAAAACCTTCAGCCTTTACTGTACAACCACTTTAACTATTAGGAATCAAAAGTATATATTATTGTGTGTATGTATTGTGTGTGTTGTATGTATTTTGTTTCATTCTTTAGGTAAACATATAAATGTTTCAAATACATTTTTCATAATTGCTGTCCTCAGCCTGCCGGTAAAGCTGTAGGATCATTCTCAAGTTTTTATCACGCTTACCTTCCATGTTTTGCTGGAAAAGGGTAGTTGTGTACAAAGCTGAATAGCTAAAGCTCAGATTGTACCCAGTTGACTGAGTCAGAGAAGCGCTTACCCCCTCCTCTACCTGCCTATTCTGTATCAATTAGAGAAAGAAGCAGTGACAAATGGAAAAGCTATGGCTGTGCTTTCTTTAGAAGACCCTGGATAACCTGCAAAACCAGCATCTTGGGTTTACTTTGTAAAGTTTACTTGAAAACCCAAAGTTTCAAGACCAGGTTGTCATAGGGTGGCTCATTTACACCATCCCAGAATTAAGATAACTCGAAGCTATCTTTTCTTTGAATATATACTTCCCAAACAAAATTGTCCCGAAATTGTATAATTAACAGCCGGACAGTTCAAAGTTTTGAGCAGTATGCATACGGTATTTAACAAGTCAATGCACATTGTAGAAAATCCAGTCTCATTAGGGATTGTATGTAATGGCTGAATCAGGAGATTTAGAAGTGCAGCTCACATTTTTATGGTAATTTTGATTCATTTGGCAAATTCATCTGTCATTTTTTTTTTTTTTTATGTGATTTGTGTATTCTTAGATCTACCCCAGTTGTCTGACTTCATTCCATTGTGCTTTCACAATTGTGAATTAAATGAGTATGTAAATGTGATCTCTCTCTCTCTCTCTCTCTCTCTCTCTCTCTCTCTCTCTCTCTCTCTCTCTCTCTCTCTCTCTCTCTCTCTCTCTCTCTCTCTCTCTCTCTCTCTCTCTCTCTCTCTCTCTCTCTCTCTCTCTCTCTCTCTCTCTCTCTCTCTCTCTCTCTCTCTCTCTCATGAAATGAGATAAGACACACCTTTGAAAAAACTTTGAAGCATCTCAAACACAAACTGAACACATCTAAATAAACACTATAGTTCGCTGTCTTTGCGCTCTATGTATACAGTTTTCAAGCTCTGTTGCGTCCATCTTGAGTTGATGACGTCTTGTTAAAGCTTTTATTCATGTCTCAGCATATACCCAGTTCAAGTCAACCACAGTAGGCACTTTGGCATGCAAAAAAGTACACACTTTTGTATCCTTCTCTCCACCCAAGTGTGTACTCCCTGACACTTTCTGTGTTGGTGTAGCAACATATATTTATTGTACAGGTAAATGATAACTGATAATGATGCTTATGATTCAGAGGAAAGTGGAAATATCTGTTCTTAAAGTGGAGTTCCACCCACTTTTACAACTCTTCAGCATCCCTCACTAAACTGTGCACTGTAAACAAATTGGATATTTTTTAATTTTTTTTCTCAACACCTACTGTATATCTGCTGTGTTCATTTTTCACTTCCTCCTCCCTGGCCGCGGCCCATCGCATCATTTCCTGTTTGCAATGCCTTCTGGGAAGGGGCGGCAACTTCCTCTGAAACTGCCATTGCTATGGAAACCTGACCTGAAACCTATTACACTGCTTGTGCTGCACTGAGCATGTGGGGCGGCAACTTCCTCTGAAACTGCCGTTGCTATGGAAACCTGACCTGAACCCTATTACACTGCTTGTGCTGCACTGAGCATGTGGGGCGGCAACTTCCTCTGAAACTGCCGTTGCTATGGAAACCTGACCTGAACCCTATTACACTGCTTGTGCTGCACTGAGCATGTGGGGCGGCAACTTCCTCTGAAACTGCCGTTGCTATGGAAACCTGACCTGAACCCTATTACACTGCTTGTGCTGCACTGAGCATGTGCGAGATCTGCAAGGATGAGATCCGGGAAGAAATACAGTCTGGCTTCAGATGCCCACACTTAAGATGACCACGGCCTGCTGTAAGTTTATAAAATAACAAACTACTGCTATAAACTAACAAAACAGACCTTAATTTACAGACTAACTTTACTAGAATACATTAAGCTTGTAAATTATAGGGGTATTTTTATTTAAAAATTATAATTTCGGCCGGAACACCACTTTAAGCTGTGTGATCACAATATCGTTTTACTTGCGGACGTAGGCATTTAAATCTAGGACTTAACACTGAAGCACTTAGCAAGTCACAATTATTTTTAAAATCCAAGGCTCTTTGATGCTGGATAATACACAGGGCAATCAACTTCTGGTACTGCAGGGATGGGTGCAGCAGCCATGACGGTGCACAAATCCTGTAATTTGCTCTCCCTTTCCTCTTTTGCCCCGTACACACGATCGGACTTTCTGACAACAAAACCGTGGATTTTTGTTCGAAGGTTGTTGGCTCCAACTTGTCTTGCATACACACGCTCACACAAATGTTGGCCAACAATTATGAACGTGGGAACGTGGAGACGTACAACGAGCCGAGAAAGAGGAAGTTCAATAGCCAGTGAGGCTCCTTCTGCTTGATTCCGAGCATGTGTGAACTTTTGTACGTCGGCCTTGTGTACACACGATCGGAAATTCCGACAATAATGTTTTGTTGGCGGAAAATTTGAGAACCTGCTAGCCAACATTTGTCCGACAACAAATGTTTGATGGAGCATACACACGGTCGGACTTTCAGCCAACAAGCTCACATCCAACATTTGTTGTCGGAAAATCTGATCGTGTGTACGGGGCATTTCCCTAGAATACAGAATTCCTGACATTCTTCCTCTCCTCTTTTCCCCTTTGTCTATTCGCAGAACACCTTGTATTCTGTGAAAAGACCACAAGGCGTTTTGTTGATGGATAATGGGAGAGACAAGGAAGGGGGTGCATACAAGCATATGATTGTTCCCAATGTTCCTGTAAACGCACAGATTGGAAACAGTAGCTCCTATGGCTATAGGCACTTTTAGTTGTGGCCAAGGAGGCCATAGAACAGTTTAACCATAAACTGGCTGGCATTGAAGTTTAAAAAAGAACATTTTCACAGAGGTGAGTTACATCTTATTTTTCTCTATTGATTCGTGTCTCCAATTTAAAAGAGAAGTGTGTTTTTTTTTTTTTGTTTTTCTTTTTCTTTTTCTTTTTTAAACCCAATCATACTCACCTAGATAGCTAGCTGTCCTCCGTTGGCTCTACACCAAGAACGAAGCAATCAGAAACCACTGCTTAGTTCTCGGGCTTGCTCTGAGCACAGAGGGGTGACTGTCAGTCCTTCACTCTGTGCTTTGCCCCTCCAGCGCCCACTGGAGCGACAGACATTGGAGGGGGTGGGGGTGGCTGGCACAGGCTCTCAGCCAGCTGATGATCAGGCATCTGGGCAGATCAAAACATTATTGTCCAGATCCCTCCAGAGTCTGGACTGGCTCTGACTGTTGGCTGAATCTGGGTCACAGAAGTGTAGAACTAAGTGCACTGCTGTGACCCACAGGAGAAGTATATCCAAAAGAGCTTTGGCCATACTTCCCCTTTAATATAAAAGAAACACCAATTATGTAATAATTTAAAAAAATATATATTAACATTTAAACTAATTTCCTGAATGTGGCTTGATGTCCACCTTTTTATAAGCTAGAAGATGGAAAGCCAGCATCAGGAGTCAAGCAGATCTTTTTGATTGCCAGTGTGCTGATAGGAGCGGAGGAGTAACCTCATCAGTGTGCCGCTACTACTTCATTGTCCAATCAACAAGCTGGGGGTGTGCTCTAGACCACACTTTGCTGCAATGGAAGTAAAGGATCTGAATGTGCTGTCTTACAGCTGTGTCTGGAACACAAAAGTGCCAGCATAACTAAATAATTCACAAATATAAATTTTTAACTGTGTATACAACTGCTTGCCTGGAGTTCAATTTTAAAACAAGGGAATTTAATATTTAACTTTTAACTGTTAAAAGTTCTTTCCTTCGAAACTCAGAATGCTTTCACAACCCTATAAATAAAGAAAACACACTGAAGAACACATTTTGCAATTCAATACTACTACAGGCTTCAAATGTTATGTTTCTTTTCTCCCAATGTCCCATTAAAGATGTTTACGTCTGTCTATTAGTGACTGTGTGAGGCAGAACAGGTATAAATCCTGCCAAGCTGTCCTTGTGTTATGTCTGTGTGTAGTTTTAACAAGGCTGTGCGTGACTAATTCAGTTTATTTGGGCATGACAAACTCTGTGAATATGGGAAAAGGGTCTTGTTCCCGAAGGACATGTTCAACAATATGGGGAAATATACCTTTTCCTGTTGATGCACTTTTTCTGGTATGCAATTTTTTTTTTTTTTACATTTACATATACTATATATTGTGCATCTTTTCATCAGATCAAATATGCCTACAAGCATATATGGCTTTAGTTTATATATCTAATTGTCTGTTTTGCTATTTGTATAATTACTTCTCAAGTGATATGTTTATGGGTAGGTGCTCATGATTAATATTTTACTGTATAGAACACCTAGGGGGGTGACCCTTGGCTGAAAAATGGCATAGATTAAACACTGTTAGAATACTTTTCAACATTGTGAATGAGTTGTTAATTATCTATGTCATGTCTGATTAGTAAACAGGATTTCTGTTCTAATAAGCATTCTGATTGTTTGTGACCTTGAGGGTATGCCTTTTTTCTCCATATGGGATGTGACATTAGTATGTGCATGATAGATGTAACTTTCTAATCCAGTATCACTTTGGGCTTCAATTATATCAAGTTATATACATTAACTATTTTCAGTTAGAGGCGGGGTTTTTTTTCATAACAAATTGGTTTTTAACCACTTCAGCCCCCGTAGATTTGGCTGTTGAATGACCGAGCCATTTTTTTGCGATTCGGCACTGCGTCGCTTTAACTGACGATTGCGCGGTCGTGCGACGCTGCACCCACACAAAATTGACGTCCTTTTTTTCCCACAAATAGAGCTTTCTTTTGGTGGTATTTGATCGCCTCTGCGGTTTTTATTTTTTGCGCTATAAACAAAAAAAGAGCGACAATTTTGAAAAAAAAACACAATATTTTGTACTTCTTGCTATAATAAATATCCACATTTAAAAAAAAAAAAAAAAAAAAAAAAAGCTAAATGCAAAAGTTATAGCAGCTACAAAATAGGGGATATATTTATAGCATTTTTATTATTTATTTATTTTTTTACTAGTAATGGCGGCGATCTGCATTTTATTTTATTTTTTTAATCATGACTGCGACATTATGGCGGACACATCGGACAATTGTGACACAATTTTGGGACCATTGGCCTTTATACAGCGATCAGTGCTATAAAAATGCATTGATTACTGTAAAAATGTCACTGGCAGTGAAGGGGTTAACACTAGGGGCCGATCAAGGGGTTAACTGTGTTCCCTGGGAGGTGATTCTAACTGAAGGGGGAGGGGACTGACTAGAGGAAGTGACGGATCGTGGTTCCTAGCTAATAGGAACACACGATCTGTCACTCCTGTCAGAACAGAACATTTAAGTGTGTTTACACACACTCGTCCCTGTTCTGTGTCTCCTGCTCACAGTCGCTTGTGGCCGGCGGTCATCGCGACCCTCGGCTACGAGCATCGGCATCCCCGCTGTACAGCGGGCACGCGCACGCCTGCTATCCCGCTATCTTGTTTTTTGGGGAGCTTAATGTGGCTTAACGTACAAAAAAGACCTTAAATGTTAACCAATTTCCCCAAAACTTCACACAATAAAAGACTCTATGCCAACATATTCCGAAAATTCCAGCTCATTTGGTAAATCACACCAAAAGTTATTCACATTAAGCTATATTTTACAATGCGAAAACATTTAATGTGAACAGCTTAATGTACCATAAGGTGCCTAAACCTCAATCAATTGTCTTGAAACTGCACAGCCTAAGTTCTCAACTTTCCAAACCTATCCAAGAAGTTTCATGGGATTTGGTCTCCTACAAGGCAAGTTAGGGACATTAAGCTTTTTTTTGGGAGCTTAATCTGGCTTAACGTACAAAAAAGAGCTTAGGTGTTAACTCATTTCCCTCAAACTTCACACAAAAGAAGACTCTATCTATGCCAACATATTCTAAAAAAATTCAGATCATTTGGTAAATCACCCCAAAAGTTATTCACGTTTAATCATTTTTTTACAATGCTTAACCAGTTGCAGACTTTGGGCATACTGGACACGCCCAAAAACACGTCATCAGTGTACACAGGGCTCAGTACCCAACAATTCAGCAGGAGCTGTCAAAAAAAAGAAGCAGGCTGGCAATGTTTATCAGCAACCACATCACAGAAAGTTACATTGAAAGTATCAATTGTAACTTTCTGTGTTTTGCATCTACAGATCAAAGGGATGAACTTCGATTTGCAGGTGAAGAGAGTTAAAGCAACCTTGACGAGTAAAAAAAAAAAAATATATATATTTTTTTTTTCTAATTAAATGTTCCTCTGTTGAACCCCTTATTAACCCTTTAGTTCTCTCTAATCAGCACTAATTAACTCAATATTGTCCTTCTCAATTCAATTGTAATTTTCCTGGTGATTTTTTTCTTTTATATTTTATTAACTAACAGTTAAACTTTTTTTCTGTTTTTGTATGCTTTGCTTATTAATATTTTTTACACATTTTTACATATATTTACTGCTGAAAAAAATAAAAAATGCCTTTTGTTTAGTTTTATTACATTTAATTGTCTAGGGATTGGAAAAACAAAATGTTGCAGAACAATATTCACAAAAAGAAAGCCTTGTTTGTCCTTATAAAAAAAAAAAATGCATGTATTACGTTGTTACCTTAAGTCAGGGGTAGGCAAGCTCAGCACTCCAGCTGTGGTGAAACTACAAATCCCATCATTCCTCTGCCTTTAGGAGTCATGCCTGTGATTGTCAGGGTCTTGCAATGTCATCGCTGGATCTAGATGGGACTCGGGTTAGTGTTGGAGCTGAGGGGAGCTGCTGAACACAGAAGGATTTTTATCCTAATGCATTAAGATAAATAAACCTTCTGACTTTACAATCCCTTTAAGTTTGTTTTTTTGGGGAACTTAATGTATTTTAAAGTGATTGTAAAGGCAGAAGGTGCATTCTATGCATTAAGATAAAGATAAAAAAACATTCTGTGTGCAGCAACTTTCCTCAGCTCCCCTAATACTTACCTGAGCCCCCTCTCTATCCAGCGATGTGCATGAGTTCCTCAGCCGTTTGGGACTCTCCCTCCTGATTGGATCAGACACAGGATTGGCACCATTGACTCCCGCTGCTGTCAAAGTCAGGTAGTAGATCAGGAGAGAGAGGGGGCGGGGCCGAACCTTGGCTCTGTGTCAAAATGGACACACAAAGCTGCGTCTCGGCTCGAGTGGCTCATAGCAAGCTATGGGACATCAATTTCGTTTGGCTACAATGCCACACGACTGCACAGTTGTCAGTTAAAAGGACGCAGTGCCGTATCGCAAAATATAGCCTGGTCATTAAGGGGGAAAATCCTTCCGGGGCTGAAGTGGTTAGTCAATAGCCTTGAAACTTTGCACAACCAAAGTTTTTATCTTCCCAACCCTATCCTGAAAGTTTTATGGATTTTGGTTTCCCACAAGGGAAATGAGTGACATTTAGCTTAAAGGATATGTAAAGGTTCATTTTTCTTTTTTTTAAACAAACATGTCATACTTACCTCCTCTATAGGCAATTGATTAAGGTTTAGGCACTTTACTGTACGTTAAACCCCATTAAGCTCCCCCAAAAAAACAAGCTTAACACTGTCATTTTCTTTGTGGGAGACCAAAATCCATGACTCTACTAGGATAGGTTTGGGAAGTTGAAAACTTAGGTTGTGCAAAGTTTAGGCACATTATGGTACATGAGGCTCTTTTTACACTAAGCCACATGTTTTGGGATTGTAAAATATAGCTTAATGTGAAAAACTTTTGGTGTGATTTACTAAATGTTCTTACATTTTCAGAATATGTTGACATAGACAGTCTTCCATTGTGCGAAGTTTGGAGGAAATTGGTTAACATTTCAGCTCTTTTTTTTCTACATTAAGCTCCTCAAAAAACAAACAAGCTTAATGTCCCTAGTTTGCCTTATGGAACACCAAAATACGTGAAACTTCTAGGATAGGTTTGAGAAGTTGAGAACTTAGGCTGTGCAAAGTTTCAAGACAATTGATTGAGGTTTAGGCACATTATGGTACGTTAAGCTCTTTTTACATTAAGCTGTTCACATTAGATGAGCTGAAATTTTCAGAATGTTGGCATGGATAGTCTTCTATTGTGTGAAGTTTGGGGGAAATTGGATAACATTTAAGGTCTTTTTTTGTACGTTAAGCCACATTAAGCTCCCAAAAAAACAAGCTTAATGTCCCTAGTTTGCCTTGTGAAACACCAAAATGCATGAAACTTATAGGATGGGGGCAATTGATTGAGGTTTAGGCACTTTATTACACGTTAAGCTATATTAAGCCATTTTCACATTAAGTGTTTAATGTATATCCCAAATTGTGGCATGCATTTGTATTCGGCCCCCTTTACTCTGATACCCCTAACTAAAATCTAGTGGAACCAATTGTCTTCAGAAGTCACCTAATTGGTAAATAGAGTCAACCTGTGTGTAATCTCAGTATAATTACAGCTTTTCTGTGAAGCCCTCAAAGGTTTGTAAGAAAACCTTAGTGAACAAACGGCATCTTGAAGGACAAGGAACACACCAGACAGGTCAGGGATAAAGCTGTGGAGAAGTTTAAAGCAGGATTAGGTTATAAAGAAATATCCCAAGCTTTGAACATCTCACGGAGCACCGACCACCTAAACTGACAGGCCGGGCAAGGAGAGCATTAATCAGGGAAGCAGCCAAGAGGCTCATGGTAACTCTGTAGCAGCTGCAGAGATCCACAACTCATGTGGGAAAATCTTTCCTCAGGACAACTATTAGTCATGCACTCCACAAATCTGGCCTTTATGGAAGAGTGGCAAGAAGATAACCATTGTTGAAAGCCATAAGAAGTCCTGTTTTGCAGTTTGCAAGAAGCCATGTGGGGGCAAACATGTGGAAGAAGGTGCTCTGGTCAGATGAGACCAAAATAGAACATTGCAGCCTAAAAGGTACACACTATGTGTGGCAGAAAACTATCACTGCACATTACCCTGAACACACCATGCCCACGGTGAATCATGTTGGTGGCAACATCATGTTGTGGGGATGCTTTTCTTCAGCAGGGGCAGGAAAGCTGGTCAGAGATGATGGGAAGATGGATGGAGCCAAATACAGGGCAATCTTCGAAGAAAATCTGTTGAGATGCTAAAGACTTGAGACTGGGGCGGAGGTTCAACTTCCAGCAGGACAACGACCCTAAACATACAGCCAGAGCTACAATGGAACGGTTCAAATCAAAGCATATTCATGTATTAGAATGGCCCAGTCAAAGTCCAGACCTAAATCTAATTGAGAATCAGTGTCCAGACTCGAAAATCGCTGTTCAGACGCTCTCCATCCAATCTGACAGAGCTTGAGCTTTTTTGCAAAGAAGAATGGGCAAAAACTTCACTCTCTAGAGGTGCAAAGCTGATAGAGACACACCCAAAAAGACTTGCAACTGTATTTGCAGTGAAAGGTGGTTCTACAAAGCATTAACTCAGGGGGGCTGATTACAAATGCACGCTACACTATTCACATATTTATTTGTATAAAATCTTAAAAAAACATTTATCATTTTCCTTCCACTTGACAATTATTGGCAACTTTTTGTTGGTCTTCACATCAATTCCCAATAAAATACATTTACGTTTTTGATTGCAACATGAAAAAATGTGGAAAATTTCAAAGGGTATGAATACTTTTTCAAGGCACTGTATGAACCCAGGCTAGGTATCGGTGAGTACTTAAGAATAAGTATCGGTACTCGTACTCGGTCTTAAAAAACTGGTTTCAGTGCATCCCTAACAGTTAGAATACAATTCAATACATGAGGAATCAGAGGGCCCTGCTTGCTTACAATCTAAAATTAAAACATGTACCACTCAATTTTAAGTGTTCAACACTAGCCCTATGTAAGCATACATCAGATTAAATCATGGCAATACCACCATCTATTATTGATGTTGTTTTTCCTTTGGATCTTAGTACAGCTCCCTCTCCCAAGCTAAACTCTCTCCAAAAAGTTATAGGTTTCCCTAGTCGAATCTTCAAACTGTAAATTGATCAAAACAAACAAGGATGTAAAAATGTGAGAGCCATATTTAAAATGTATTTTATTAAAAGATTACAACCTGTACTATATACATGCTAAAGAAATCAATCTTACTAGTCAGAGAGAGTCTATGCAGATACTTGAAACTGCGTTCCTGCTGTCATTGGTTGACACTACTAATCATTTTTTTTTATTATTCATTTGTTCCTTTTCTACAGCGCAGTTCAATGGCACCGAGAGGCAGTTATCGCCATCTCCAAGCAGTGACAGACGCAGACAGCTGAGAGCTCCTGGAGGAGGCTTCAAACCGATAAAACACGGCAGCCCTGAACTTTGTGGTATCTTGGGCGAGAGAGTGGATCCAAATGTTGCACTGGAGAAACAAATGTGGGTTTTAGTATGAAGTGATATTATTTACTGATGAAGGTGCTCATATAGGATTGTCTTATATGATTTTTTTTTTTTTCAAAATTGATTATTGTTGTAGTATTTGAAGGATAAGCCTATCCATAAATAAATAGGGTTTGTTTTAATGCTGGCAGGTGTCTGTCTCCAGCCAGCTTTCAATTTCTGTCTGGAATCTATTGTCACGCATCCTCGCTAGATCCCTTCAAACTGTATATGATAAAAACAAACATCTAAAAATGGCAGCACCATGTCTAATATCATTTTAGTTAACCATTACAACTGCACAATTAAACTCTTGCTAAAGTAATGACAAGGTTTCCATTAAAACGTCAGTTTATCGCTAAACTTCAGGCACGCAGCTAAGTCCATTTAAGAAATATTTGCCTGGAGTAAAGCGTTAAAAAATATTTTACACTGAGATTGCCCCCCTGCCTGGGAACTCTGTTGGTACAATATCCCCAGTAAATTTACAAGTTCTACCTCTGACCATTAAGTCCCACTCCTTTTGTTACAACAATTGAAGACTAAGATTGCATTTTTCTGAGCGCAAGCACCCATACAGCATACAGTACGCTTTTGTATTCATATCTGCATCTGCTCTGAGCTGCATGCAGACAGCCTATGGAGGTGGATGTAGGCAAATTGGCTGCACAAACACAGCCGCATGTCCAAATTTGACACCCGTGCAGGAGCAGGTGCACAGCCCCAAATGCAGACAGCATTTGGGGCTGTGCAGCTACTACTGCAAGTTTCTGTAGCCTGTCTGCTGCAGATACCAAAACAAATGCTCTTGCAGTGCAGTTGCCAGTGCCCATATGAAGAAGTCCTTAAAGCCTAAATTTAGTTATATTTTTAAACTGAAAATTTCAGTCCTCCTGCCCCTCCCATGCCCCTTCAGCTCCAATTTGCAGCTATTGGAAATGTCAGGTTCGCCTCAAGAATGCCAGTTGTGCCCAACCTTTGCAATCCCCTCCCACCTTCATTCATAAAAGCTGTACTGTAGCTTTCACTCTGTAAATAGAGGAGGGGGCAGAAAGGGCAGGCATAATACACATACTTGACGAATGCCCATGACAGGTCCAGTAGTTGTATTAACTGCTGCAGCACCAGAAGCTTACCATGAGGAGGGGATGAAGATTTTAATTAAGACCAGGCAAGAGGCACTTGTCAATGTAACTAATGTCCCTGTTTTTTCTTTTTTTAATTAAAATTGGGCTTTGTTCACCCTACTGCAACAAAGCACTCTGCATGTCTGTGATGGACATTCATGGACAGACGTAAAAATCATGGAGTTCAGAAAATGTCTGTGAATTTACTGACAGTTGGCAAGAGATAACGCTAGGGGTAATTCAGTTTTCCTGTACTTACCCAAAATAGAGATACAGTTTTAAAGGGGGCTAACCCTTTAATAATAGCATTTTAAACAGTTGGCATGTTTTCTGATTATACACAGTTGTGTATCTATTACTAACAGTGAAATAATGTAATGTTCTTTTAATTTTAGATGGTATCATGGAGCAATCAGCCGGACAGATGCAGAGAACTTACTGAGGTTGTGCAAAGAATGCAGTTACCTTGTGCGAAACAGCCAGACAAGCAAACATGACTATTCTTTATCACTAAAGTAAGTCACTGTTATTGTGCATGTTATCTTTAGGGAGTAAATACATATAGAGAGTACAATGTGTATGTGTCTCTAGTCTATCAATATATGTATCTATTAATCAAAAAAAATGGTCTTAAAAAGTACACTTAATAAGTCCACTGCAGTGAAAGCATTTGTAATTTAAAGATTTAAAGTGGGGGTCCACCTATCTATCCTTTTTTTTTTTTTATTTTTTTTTTTTTTGGAGTTCATTCACAAACTTTTCTTCTCATGATTATCTACTCACATGTTCTGTGTAATAAGTCCGCCTGTGTCTGATTTCATTGTAAAGAATAACTTATAAAATTCACTGAAGGCGGTTTCCATCTTCATTGTGGGCATTTGAAGCCCACAAGCATGTATTTCCTGGATGCAGTGAATGCTGTGCTCCCAGCATTCACCGAGATGTTGTGATGACGCTGTTGCACAATGCATGCTGGGAAGCCTGAGACTAGCTCCCAGGGGAGGTGGGAGGTCTGGGAGAGGCTAGAAACACGCCTACTCCCATGGGAGGAAAACCAGGAAGTGCTAAGAAGATTAGAAAAATAAAGGTAATTATGGCGATTTCAATTTTTTTATACAGCATGTCAGCATCTAGGCAAGGAAGAGAATGCATAGAGATAATGTTCAAAATTTGGGTGGAACCCCGCTTTAAGTGTATCTGTAATAAGGGGCTGGTTGTAAAATTGGGGCAGGTGCCCATTTTCATGCTGCAGCAAAATACGGGGCAAAAATGCCCCAATGGCAGTGATGTCCGTGGGAAGAAGCCCTATGATGTTGCCAGGTCTGGTCCTGCACACACTCATCGCGTTCTTCTCTTCTGCCCACACCAGTCTGCTGTTGGAGGGAGCATAATCTTCCTTCCATTTCTGTTCGACTCTATCCTGGTTCCTGCTCTGACCAGAGTACAGTTCTGGTAATCCTCCTAAATAGCATAATCTAGCAAGTTCCCAGCTATGATGCTTATATTATTTGTTATATTATTATTCTTATTATTATATTATTTGTAATTTGTGGATACCCCTGCAGTAATGAATGGAATCCATGTTTATACTGCCCAGAAGATGCCCTGTTCATCTTCTTTTTTTTTTTTTTCTTTTTTTTTTAGTTTTGTGTTCTTTTATTTGTTTTTTGAGTGCTTTACCTCCACCCAAACCTTATCTCATTTGCTTTCATTACTTTGCAAAAAATTTTTTTATATATATATATATATTTACTTTAATTTAAATATATTTTTTTAAATTACCAGTTTTTTAAGACCGAGTACGAGTACCGATACTTGTTCTTAAGTACTCACCGATGTCTAGCCTAGGTTCATACAGTGCCTTGAAAAAGTATTCATACCGCTCAAAAGTTTCCACGTTTTGTCATGTTACAACCAAAAATGTAAATGTATTTTATTGGGATTTTATGTGATAGACCAATACAAAGTGGCACAGAATTGTGAAGGGGAAGGAAAATGATAAATGTTTTTCAAATTTTTTTACAAATAAATATTTGAAAAGTGTGGCATGCATTTGTATTTATCCTCCTTTACTCTGTTACCCCTAACTAAAATCTAGTAGAACCAATTGTCTTCAGAAGTCACCTAATTAGTAAACAGAGTCCACTTGTGTGTAATTTAATCTCAGTATAAATACAGCTGTTCTGTGAAGCTCTCAGAGGTTTGTTAGAGAACCTTAGTGAACAAACAGCATAATGAAGGCCAAGGAACACACCAGACAGGTCAGGGATAAAGTTGTGGAGAAGTTTAAAGTAGGGTTAGGTTATAACAAAATATCCTAAGCTTTGAACATCTCAGGGAGTACTGTTCAATCCATCATCCGAAAATGGAAAGAGTATAGCACAACTGCAAACCTACCAAGACATCCTAAACCACTTAAACTGACAGGCCGGGCAAGGAGAGCATTAATCAGCGAAGCAACCAAGAGTCCCATGGTAACTCTGGGGGACCTGCAGAGATCCACAGCTCGGGTGGGAGAATCTGTCCACAGTACAACTATTAGTTGTGCACTCCACAAATCTGGCCTTTATGGAGGAGTGGCAACAAGAAAACTATTGACAGAGAGCCATAAGAAGTCTCTTTTGCAGTTTGCGTGAAGCCATGTGGGGGACACAGCAAACATGTGGAAGAAGGTGCTCTGGTCAGATGAGACCAAAATTGAACTTTTTGGCCTAAAAGCAAAACGCGGAAAACTAACACTGCATATCACCCTGAACACACCATCCCCACCGTGAAACATTGTGGTGGCAGCATCATTTTGTGGGAATGCTTTTCTTCAGCAGGGACAGGGAAGCTGGTCAAAGTTGATGGGAAGATGGACGGAGCCAAATACAGGGCAATTTTAGAGGAAAACCTGTTGGAGTCTGCAAAAGACTTGAGACTGGGGCAGAGGTTCACCTTCCATCAGGACAACAACCCTAAACATACAGCCAGAGCTGCAATGGAATGGTTTAGATCAAAGCATATTCATGTGTTAAAATGGCCCATTCAAAATCCAGACCTAAATCCGATTGAGAATCTGTGGTAAGACTTGAAAATTGCTGTTCAGACGCTCTCCATCCAGTCTGGCAGAGCTTGAGCTATTTTGCAAAGTAGAATGGGCAAACATTTCACTCTCTAAATGTGTAAAGCTGGTAGAGATACACCCAGAAAGACTTGCAGCTGTAATTGCAGTAAAAGGTGGTTCTACAAAATATTGACTCAGGGGCGCTAAATACAAATGCACGCCACACTTTTCACATATTTATTTGTAAAAAAAATGTGAAAACCATTTATCATTTTCCTTCCACGTCACAATTATGTGCCACTTTGTGTTGGTCTATCACATAAAATCCCAAAAAAATACATTTACGTTTTTGGTTGTAACATGACAAAATGTGGAAAATTTCAAGGGCTATCAAGGCACTGTATGCCTATGTTTTGCATCTACATGTTTGTATGAAGTGATTTCCTCAAACATTAACTGTTGGTTATAACTAAGGTCCAAGTTTCTCCATCCTCTCCCAGTACTGACACTCGTTCCCTTTTGCTCTGTTTGACAGTGACTTTTGTGTTTGAACTTGATGTTGTGTACAAAATCCTCCAACATCTCTTTCAAGGAAATACAAGGGGCTTCAGGGGGAAATGTATGTTATGATGAAAACAAGCAGCAACGAGCTGTTCAGTTGCGTCTTGCTGTGTATGTGCAGCTTTGGCATACTATCCACTGTGCCGCTGTGTGCTCAGTGGCATGCACCAGCAGGTAAAATAATGACTGGTCTGTTCAAGTCATTTTTATGCACTGCAGGCAGATATATTGTGTTCTGTCGAGCTTCAGCAACAGGTTATTGTAGAAGAAAAAGAAGACTAAGCAAATGTACGCAGCACATAAACTCAATCCCATGTTATGATTTTTTTTTTGCTCTGTAATAATTCTCCAAATTCCAATGAAATGACATCACAAACTGCTCTGAGACCTTGCGTCAAGCAATCACCTTTTATAGGTCGCATTGTAAATGTTTTAATTAGTGTAGCCAAATAAAGCAGCTGATCTTTTATCTGCTGTAATAACTCACAGGATTTAGTCCTGACACCTGGATTAGAAGTGAGGCCCAGGTTAATTGCATTGCTCCCTTATGTGTTGTAGTTCAACTGCGGTGTGACCTCTTAATTTAGCTGACAAATCCCTTGAATTATCCCTTACCAAGTTTAAAGAGCGCTTCTTGTGTGAAACCTCCCAGTGGGCTTAAGTTAGTGTTAAATTCATATTTGAAGATTTCCAGACTGTAAAGTATATTGAAACAACTTGATATTTGTGTTGAGATGCTTTCTTTCTTTTATTCTGTGTTACTACTTATTACCTGCTATTGTTGTTTGTACTTTTTGTACTTTGAATAAAACTATTTTTTGGAAACATAATTGAGGTGAAGAAGTTTTCCATATCATGTGTATTTTGGTCTTATCTCCTTTGAACTTCTTAGGCCCCTTTTACACGGGCGATCTGATCAGGTTTGCTGCCATTCAGTTTTTCAGCCGGACCCTGCAGTGTCTTCTATAAAGCGGCGGATGTCAGCGAACACTGGCAACCGCTGCTATCCGGTCCTGTCCGTCAAAATCAGACAAATGGGGGATCTATTCCCCATCCGTCTGGAGGATCAGATGGAAACTGACAAGCGGTTAATTTCCATCCCTGTAGACAAGAGCAGGCTGTGTCCATGTCTGCTCTGCATAGCGGAGCGGACACAGACCTGTCATCCACCTGCTCAGCAGGGATCAGCAGAGTGATTCCCCGCTGAGCAAGCGGATCCCGCTTCACAGAGGTGCCCCTGTGAAAGGTGTTCAAAGATAAACCATCAGTTCATTCAAGATTTTCAGATTTTCTTGCGATCGTTTAACTTTTTGGAAACCTCCTCCCTTGTTTGGATATAGTCTGCAGTGGGTAAAAAGGTTAATGTGATTGTAAACCTCAGACCTGAAATATGAACTAAGCATATCCCTCTATAGTGTGTACTTGTCTCAATCCAGAGCACTAAGTGTAATTTCTTGAATTGAAAAATATATGCTGAATATATAAACTGGCTATTGGCGAAACAAAAATCAGTGAAATAGAATTGCAGCTGCTATACACAAAGTGCTAATCACTTGGAAAACATGAAAAGGTAGATATAAATATAGCGCTCGCAAACAATAAATAAATATGGAATGAAAAATAATAAAACACAAAGTCCAAAACAAATGACTCAAGGTGCTCCAATCCAAAATGAAGAGAAGAAAGGTGCTTCAAAAAATTCAGGTGCACAACACCCCCTTATATGTCCCCACTCACCAGATCCACATGACCCCCAGCTTTTCAGTCTGGTGGGTCACTTGAGGCTTAATATGGATGTCTTTAAGATGATGGATAGGAGATCAGGTCATTAAATCCAGGGTTGCTTGGTGAAGGGTTTCAACAATCTTTTGACGATATTGTTGTTTTTTATTTTCTTTTTTTAATTCTATTTTTCAATAAACTATATTGAAACTATCATGTATTGCCCAGTTTTGATATTACAAGTGACAGAATTCTGGTTACTGATTACATTTGTGGGTGGTCCGATCGCTTAGTTTCTGGTGATCACTTGCAAAATGTGCGATTCCTGCGATTGAAATTGACTGAAGATTGCCACGTATTTTGCCAGCTTTAAACATTAGAAATTGATCATTGGTAGTGACTTTTATTGCTTTTTCTCCTGTTCTTGTACAAAACCATTTACCTAGGGCAGCCAAGGCTGGACCATAGCTGCAGACAACAATGCAAAGAAGTCCCTGATATTTATGTCAACATATATCTTGTAAAAGCTACTCACAGTCTTTAAATTGGGTATTCTTGACACTTGTACGATGTGCACGATTTTCTGAGCTATGCGACTCTTCACTTACATAATTCTGTAATTTAACTTGTGTGTTAAATGGCCTTTAGGTAAAATATTAATATATGCAGTTTAACTGCATTCATAAAGCTGGCAGCTCAAGTAATGTAACTTTTAAATGACCTCAACTGTAAGAAGACGACATTTTTTTAAACTCCCTTTTACTGTTTTTTTAGTATTTATTTTCCTGGGTCGGGAGGAGAAAGTGAAGTGGCAAGTGCACATTGTTAGGCTGAATGACAGGAAAGTTTGTATTGTACAAGAAGTATGGTTTTGACAGTTTGCCAGTAATTGCCACTTTCTTCTAACGGGATACAAACTAAAGCCTAGGCAAGGTTTCTGGAAATACTACGATTTTATTATCTGTTGGAATTATTAATATTACTTACTAAATGGGACCTGAAGCTGTAGATCATGATTTGAAACTGTTTACAGCTGATCAGGCAAATGTGCGTGTGTAAATAAAAATGTGGTAAATGGGATTTTATTTTTATTTTTTTAGCTGCATGAATTATTTATTTATTTCAGGTACTTATACAGGCATACCCCACTTTTAAGTACACAATGGGGTTTATTTACTAAAGCTGGAAAGTGCAAAATCAGGCTCACTTCTGCATAGAAACCAATGAGCTTCTAACCCCAGCTTGTTCAATTAAGCTTTGGTAATAAAACCTGGAAGCTCATTGGTTTCTATGCAGAAGTGATCCTGAATTTGCACTTTCCAGCTTTAGTAAATAAACCCCATTGTGTACTTAAAAGTGGGGTATGCCTGTATAGCACTGTCAATTTACATCACTTTACATATACATTGTACATTCACATCGGTCCCTACCCTCAAGGAGCTTACAATCTAAGGTCGCTAATTCACATTCATATACTAGGGGCCAATTTAGACAGAAGCCAATTAATCTACCAGCATGTCTTTGGAGTGTGGGAGGAAACTGGAATACCCGGAGGAAACCCATGCAGGCACAGGGAGAACATGCAAACCCCAGGCAGGTAGTGTCATGGTTGAATTAAAACATAATGAAACGTGCTAGCTAAGGTGGGGAAGGCTCTTGCCATATTGCGCAAGAACCTCATAGTTTGCCCTCCACCATCTTCTACAGAGCGTCTTCTGAATTGGCATCTTCTTATTTCAGCCATTGAAAGGCCACTGATAATTTAACATCTGTACATTGTCCTAAAACCTGGCTCCACTCTTGTCATCTTACAGGTGCCAGGAGTGTACACTACACTGCTCATGCTCCATACACCGTGTTCACAATAAAGAAAAATTGCTAGGTAGAAAGTAGTTTTCTACCAAAAAATTCTACCCCCTAGCATTTTTTTTTTTTTACAGTCCTGAGCTGTTGCTGTTGATCGTCAATTCTTTCATGCAAATTCAAAACTCAAGAAGCTAAATGTAATCCTATAATTTTACCCAATATTCAAATTCTATTCAAACTGGAGTTTGATCTGTTCCCCAGAAAAGTGAATGCATGTGCTCTATTGCTTACAAAAGATGGTTATTGGGCAGAAACGTAGAATATTTTACAATATATCTAATCAGGCTCACAGTGGTAGTGCCTGCACTTCAGAAATAAATAAACAGAGGGCGTGAATGTGACATTGTTTATTAGCAATCTTTAGTGCACTAAGCTGGGTTCACTTCAGCAGCTTTAAAATACCATGTTAAATATATTGCACTCTAGGGGTTGAGGAAACAGACAAAACCAAGAACCAACTGTGCCAAAAAATAACAAGCTGTGCAGGTGACAATTGAGAAAATGTATTGAGAAAAATACATTTTTTTTCAAAGTCCAGTATATACATTGCCAGGATTTTTAGCTTCTCACTTAAGCCGGACATAGATGATTCGAATTTCCGCCAGTTCAGCAGGGACTGGCTGAAATTCGAACCATGTATGGGCAGGCTGAATGTACCCAAGTTGATTCAAAAATTACCAACGCACAATTGGAGTTTAAAGGTGCAAACAATCAATAAGAATTGATATTACAAAAATTGATTTTATTAAAGAAACATATTTAAGAAAAACTATTTTGTATGTATAAAAAGCACAGACTACAGCTCAGCGGTCACAATACAAAAGAATGGTTGCCTCTACATGTTTAACCACTATCGTGGCTTCTTCTGGACCTTTTGTAGGACCTTAATAGGATGATCGGCCACAGCGGCCGATCATCCTGATACCTGCTGTTATCTGCAAAATTCCAAACCAAGTTCAAAAGGGATAATCCCTCTGCGATAGACCAATTGTTTTTGATCTCCCTGGATTTAAAGGTATCATAGTGATACCAAACTAATGAACATTGGTATTCTCAAAGAAGGAATTGCCTAGATGGCACAGTCCCTTTGAAGTTTGCTGCTAGTATATGAAGTTTGCGTCTTTGGGAAGATATTAGTATTAGTCCATCAATTCGTCAAACTTCTCATTATAACAGGGTGTGACTACAGGGTTATTATTCCCCCTTCGCTTTCAGCATACAGACACCTCATTGGAGCTCGTGAGGGGTCCTGTGGACTCCTTGGAACCATGATCTTTTAAGGGGTGATAATGTATTAAGGTCCTACAAAAGCTCCAGAAGAAGCCACGATAGTGGTGAAACATATAGAGGCAACCATTTTTTTGTATTGTGACTACTGAGCTGTAGTATGCTCTTTTTTTTTTATATACAAAATTATTTTTCTTAAATATGTTTAATAAAATATATCTATTTTTGTAACATCAATTCTTATTGATTGTTTGCACCTTTCAACGCCAATTGGGCGTTGGTAATTTTTGAATTTATTTAAAGGAGGTGGTGTATATTGTGAACTCTCCAACTGCTAACATTATATTTGCTCTTTGTACCCAAATTGATCTCCCCCAATCAACTTGGGTACAGCCAGCCTGTCGGATTTTACATGTGATTATTGCTAGCGGCTATCATAGTCGTAGTCGCTAGCAATAATCACTGTGTTCTCCAACCCCCCCCCCCCCCCCAGATACATGCTACACCTACAACATCTGTGGAACACACCAAAAAACATTTTGAGAAACAAAAATGTGCTCAGATCAGTTCAGTTTGTGATGACTCCAATATTTGAGACAATCTTTAAATGCCATTTAAATCCACTTAGGGCTTGTTTACACCATGTCTGATGAGCTGCACTTTTCTGCACGCCACTGCACATCTATGGTATGCACAGGCTACTTAGAAAACAGTTGTTCTCAATGTGCCCTGTTCACACTATGCCTACGTGTTGATGTGCAGAAAATTGCACCTCAACCATCTTTCAAAAGCAACCATCTTCACTGTCATTGCAGGCTCAAGTAGTTGGTATTTATTATCTGAATTCTTTAAAGGGGTTGTTGTACTGCACATAAATAATAACTGTAGCTAGATATGTAGGAGGGTAAAGCAGAATACATTGATAAGCGCTTGCAGCCATTGGCTGCAAGTGCTGATCAAATGCTGATTTTCTAGCATAACAAATAAATGTATAGCTGGAAAGCAGTAGCAGCTAGCACTAAAAGGTCAATATGCCCAGCTTTTCTCAGTGAATAAGTGTATAACAGCGCAGCGCTCTAAAACTAAATGTGCAAATAAACAAGGAAAAATTATGCATAAATGTAAAATGTGACATAAGGAAATTTGTGAGAAAATGCCTCAAATAGTTCAATAAATGGGAACTTACCCTTTAAATGACAAGTGAATCAATATGTGAAACTCTGTTCACCAATATATAAAGACGATGGATTGATTGGCTCCTTTAAGTGCTATCCAGATGGTTAAAGCCCTCTTTAGCACCTCACCACAGTGATAACCAGCACACCAAACTCACCAGAATGTATAGCTGCGTAAATTATAGGCAGCACATAAGCATTGTAAGGTCTCCCAGAATGAGCGAGCAGAATGGTTTTCTAGCATGACTGTTTGACAGAACCCGGTTGTTAGACCAGCTTCTGTTGAACAGTCAGTGGTACACACGGACCGAAAGTCACCTGGTTCCTGCTAAACCGGACGATTCTTTTTGTCCCATGTATACCCGGCTTGAAGCCTTAATCCCTTGTAGTGTGAATAAAGTGACACTAAAGATGGGTCTATACCCAAAACTTTATTTAGTTTAGATGTTTCCCTCACTTCCTGTCTGCTAAAATGTTGTCCTGCATCTTTCAATCCATCTCACCCGTAGCAGAAGCTTAAGCAGATTTTAGAGGGGCATGTTTAGGGAAAAAACAGCCAATCAACCCACCCTTTGATGATGCCTACATGACCCCCAACAATGGCTGTGGCTTTGAATTGACAGCTTGACAGACCTAAAACTAATAGGTGAAGTTAGCCCCAGAATGACAGATGTTTCTCCTTCGATTGTTATCAGGGAGACATCTGCCTGTTGTCTGTATTACTGGGACCCAACACTATCTCTTTTCTAGGCAGCCTAAAAGATTGAAATTCCAGGGATACTTTTTTTGCATTGGACCGTTTACATATAGATATTCCAGTAAGTTGGAAAGTCTCTGTGTAAAAGATTAGGCATGCCTAATGCTTGAAAACACTTACTATCACCCAATTGGTCATTGGATTGGGGTGCAGCCTGGCTTTTTTCTGATTCCAAGCTGGGGATCCCAAACATTGCAAGAATATATTGTGATCTTTAGCTTTCCCAGGATCCAGCTGTGGGAGTGCCATCACCCTCACTTAGGTGACTGGACCTGAAGATGCAGTCTAAGATAATTACCGGTATCTTATACTAGTGATTTTTTTTATTGTGTGTGTCTATAGCTAAAATTTTAACATGTTGGTTGATCGTTGATTTTTTTTTTTGGCAAGATCCACTTTTAAATATCTTTTTATATTTCTCTTTCTGGGATTTTCCATATTTAAAACTGAGATGCACCTAGTCTTTGGCATATATATTTGTATTAATCGCAGAAAATTACCTTTCCCATGCAGCAGTGGTGCATAACCTGATATCTTATATACAGTATGTACACATATATTCAGCTAAAGCGTTTTAGCACAAGCAGCATACCCTAAGCAATGGACAACATTTGGATCAGGAATAACTAATGAAGGCTTATGTTTGTTAGGAAATAACTCTGGGAACCTAGAAAGGTATTACTTTAACTTTTTTTTTGCTATTCCTTCCTTTTTATTTCATTAACCTTAACATAAATAAACAAAGTGGTTATAAATTATTCCATGTACGTTTCCAGACTCCTATTGAGTTTGCTATTTCCAGAAGTCATAAGAGTAAATCATCCTGCTCATAATTAGTGCCGATTGCTCTGAAAATGAGTCTAGCTATGTGCAATAAAACAAGAAAGCTCAGGTCATAATGAGGACATCTGGATGTATGCTCCTGTTTAAAGGAATCGATCAGTTCTCTAATTTAAATAAGACTACAACCTTCTGTCTTAAAAAAAGGTTTTTGTTAGTTTACCTATAGATTTATCCAACCCTGTTTTTAAAATCACTAATTAATAGAAGGTAAACGTTTTACATGATACAGGTACATCTCTTAAGATTTTCACTTACAGCAAGCACAGTGACATTTGATTGGGTACGTGGCAGGTGTTCTGACTCCTGCTAACAAGTCTAGTTAAAGTGATATTAAAGCCCTGTTTTGTTTTTGTTTTTTAAATAACAAACATGTTACACTTGCCTGCTCTGTGCAATGGTTTTGCACAGAGCAGCCTGGATCCTTCTCTTCTCGGGCCCAACGCCGGTGCTCCTGGTTCTATCCTCCTACCGGGTGCCCCCACAGGAAGCAGCCATGGCTCTGTTTGTCCATTCACACACAGAGACGCAGTTCAGCCCGCCCCCTCCATCTCCTGATTGGCTCACTGGCTGTGATTGACAGCAGCAGGAGCCAACAGCAAAGCTCTCATGGACATTGCTGAATCGAGAGGGGACTCTCGGGAAAGTACTCTGCTGCACAGAGAAGGTTTTTTACCTTCTTGAATAGAATGCATGAAGGTAAAAAACCTTGTGCCTTTACAACCATTTTAAATGCCCCCTGGCAATTACCACTGGGCAGAGTTGTTGAATATGGCACCCCAGCTGTTGGATAGGCTTTCAGGCTGTAACTAATTGCTTATTATTGCTTTAAACTTCCTATAAATAAATGGGACTATTGTCATTACCGAGTCACATTCGTGAGTAATAAGAAAGAATGTTCCTAATGCGTCCTAAATTATTGCCATCCTAGATCATTGAATGGTCTCTGGATACCAGAAGCAGTTTGTATGCCTAAAGTGATTGTAATGGTTCGTGTTTGTTATTAAAAATATATATATATATATATATTATACTTACCTGCTCTGTGCAAGGGTTTTAAGCGGCTTGGGATCCTCCTCTTCTGGGTTCCCCGGCGGCGCTCCTGGCCCCTCCTCTTCATCGGGTGCCCCCACAGAGAGCCGTTTTCCATGAGGGGCACCTGCGCGGGCACACTCTTGAGTCCCGCTGCTGTGTCCATTGACACAAACAGCAGGACTCGGCCCCGCCCCCCAGCTCCCATGTCACTCAATTTTTTTGACGGCAGCAGGAGCCAATGGCTCCTGCTGCTATCAATCTATCCAATGAGGACAGACAGCGACTGGAGCTGCTGGGCTCATGGTCGTCGCTGGAACAAACAGGTTCAGGTAAGAAAAAGTTGGGGCTCTGGGGGGCTGTAGCACAGAAGGTTTTTAACCTTATTGCATAGAATGCATTAAGGTGAAAAAGATTGAGACTTTACAACCCTTTTAATGTCATTAACTTTTACAAAGGTCTGTTGTTTCCATATTGCTCTGCACACCTGTTAAAGTGTAACTAAGTAAAAAAAAAAGGTAATCTATTGCAGCATACCAGTCCTTCGATGTGGTGGCTGCATATGTTTCTGTTTTTGAGGCTTTTTCCCTTTTATTTTCACCTGGTGATCCTGCAAATAACACACTTCCTGTCCTTTCTTGTCTGCACACTTCTCATTTGTATATATATATATATAGAGAGAGCTATGGTTGTCACACATGCTGGAGCTTAAACATTTTCATCTCCAGTACATGGTGGATTAATGGAACTGGTAGATTACTCAATAAAGATAAAGTTTTTTTGTCCTTTTTTTTAAGCTCACAAAAAGTGACATGCACCAACTCCATCCCATATGGAAGCATCCGATCCGTCTAAGTGGCCTTATCCTTTAAGCGTTAATAAGTTGATATGTTGTGGATACTGTAGAGTCCATTTTAGATTTCACTTGTGTCAGAACATCTTTCTTATTACATTTCAAAAAGAGTTCTTTGCTGAAATTTGTTAGCTCGCTCTGCAGAGAAATCGTAATCAGATTAAGAGATGTATACCATTTCCATAAAACTTAATTTGCGTGTGCTCATGCTGGTATAATGCTTTTTAAGAGAACAGATTTCCTTTTCTACATAAGCTTCCAGTCAGCACATTACTTGAATTATTTAAGGAATGCTTTACCATTGCAAGTGTGGTTCCTCGCTAGGGATTCTATAGTTTCACTGCAAATTACTCCGACCCTAGAGATTTAAAGTAAAGTTCTCTGAAAACCCCACAAGTATATTATTTATCATCTGCCATTGTGCTTTCCGAGTTTCTATGTCTTTACTTATTCACCTGTTGACAGGCTTAACAAGTAACCTGATTTCTCTTCAGATTTTACAGTCCCTGGAATAGGACTGTAAAAGCTGTTTCTGTAGGATTCATTATGGCAGAAACAGCGTGTCTTAAATCATGTACTGTATATTCTTTACTTTATGCATGCTATGGGATGCATTGGGGGAGATTTACTAAAACTACTTAACTTTGGTGAATCTGGTGCAGCTGTTCATTGTAGCCAATCAGCTTCTAACTTCAGCTTGTTCAATTAAGCTTTGGCAATAAAACATGGAAGCTGATTGGTTTCTATGCAGAGCTGCACCAGATTTTGCACTCTCCAGTTTTAGTAAATAGGCCCCATTGCTAAAGATTGGGAGATAACCAGTCAAGACAGAAACAATCATTTGTCTTGCATAGGATCAATGTCTTATGAGCTTCTAATGTCCTTTAAAACCTGGTGCACACAATGCGATTATCATACGAATGATCGTCCTTTTTTTTTTTTTTTTTTTAAAGCGGTATTTACCGTCCGATTTTCTGATCGTGTGTACTAGGCTTTAGTGAAATTTAAAAGTTTCATTGTCTCCCATTCCCAACCTCATTACTAATCAGCAGCATTAATTTTAGCCATGTCTGCTTTGTCTCACTTCAAACATTGTGCTAAATGAATCGATGGGGCATGTTTAAAAAAAAAGTAAATGTGACTTTCACTAAATATTGACTGCAGGTAAATCTTATTGGTAAATGTGTTTTTAAATTACAAGGATTCATATACCGTATATACTCGAGTATAAGTCGAATTTTTCAGCACCTTTTTGTGTGCTGAAAGTGCCCCCCTCGACTTATACTCGAGTCAAGCACTTTTCTGCAGCAAAAAATTTCATTTTCTGAACCGACTTTGGGGCCCCGTATCTCAGGGCCACTTGGTGCTAGAAACCCCAAATTTGGTGTGCAAACCAAGTGGACCTGGTACCATAACATATCCAAATCTGGGGTTCCTAGCACCAAGTGGCCTTGAGATATGGGGCCCCAAAATAGGTTCGGAAAATGTCATTCTCTGCTGCAGAAAAGTGCTTGACATTTTCTGAACCAATATTTGGGGTCCTGTATCTCAGGGCCACTTGGTTCTAGAAATCCCAGCTTTGGATATTTTATGGTTCTAGTTCCACTGGGTTTGCACACCAAATTTGGGGTTCTTAGCACTAAGTGGCCCCGAGATACGGGGCCCCAAATTCGGTCAACTGTGTCCATCTGTAGCAATGTCATTTCGGGACACTTTGGGTTCAGAGACCCCAAATTTTGGCTGCAGCTAGGGGGCATCTAGGAACACTTAACTACCGAGTTTGAAGTTCGGGGGACCTATGGATGCAAATGGGCACAGTGAGGCTGCAAATGGGCATTGTTGACCCTCTTTTCCACTTACAGTAGCTGTGCATTTCTCACCCTCGTCTTATACTCGGGTCAATACGTTTTTCCCATTTTTTTGTGGTAAATTAGGGCCTCGACTTATACTCGGAACGACTTATACTCGAGTATATACGGTACCTACTTTGTTTGTTGAATGTCACATTCACTGCTATACAAATATGCCCCTATGTGTTGAGGTCCTACCAGTTGTTTGGTTCCCCCGTTGGGTGGGACTTTTAAGGCTCAAAAAGTACTTATTAGTATCTTAATGTATACATTTTATTTAAATTCCATAAAAATTGGTATGCAAACGTTAAAAATTCCACATAGGATGAATACAAAATCACAAAATACAGTATAGTTAGACTTATTTTTGTTATACATGCACTGATCACATATATGCAATGCGTTTTTAAGTCAAATAGCTCCTTCTTCAGGAATAACACTGCAGATAGTATGATGTGATCTATTGTATGAGTCACAACATATTGGGACATATAAAAAATAGTTTTTTTTTAATTTATTTTTTATACCTTTGTGATTTGTTTGATACTACTTTTTAGACCTCTAAAAAACATCTTTTAATTTCCTCTCCTGTGTCAGCCTTATGTGGTCTCAGTGCACACCTGGTCAGCCCTATTGGGCCAAAGATTCTTCACCCCCCTCCCCCTCGTTTGTCCATCTTATCTTGGGGGTCTAGACTTTTTTGATGGAAATGGTGGCAACTCATTGGTCCTAACGGTTTGTTTTTATATGACCTGTCTCTGATTCACATACCAGGAACACTCTAAGTACAATGTATGTACTTGCCCTATGCAATTCTATGATGTCCTAATATGTTGTGACTTTTACCCCAATTCACATAAATCTATCTTCAGAGTAGGGCTGGGGAAAAAATCGATTTAAATCTTGAATTGAGTTGAGAGGTCAAATCGATTCAAAATTTAAGCAAATCGATTTTTTTAGATTTTTTTTTCACCGCGCCGGTCCTAGGGAGCTGCAGGCAGGAGTTTTTAGGTGAGCCGCGGCCTCGCCTAAAAACTCCTGCCCGCAGCTCTTCAGGACCGGCTCGGTGTCCAAAAAAAAAAAGAACTCAATTCGAATCGTGAATCGAGTTTTTGTTAAGAAAATCGCAGATTTTTTTTTTTTGTGGAAAATCTCCCAGCCCTACTTCAGAGTTATAGCTGAAGTTGGAGCTGTTTGACTTTGAATCATGTTGGGTATCTATATTGATATGTATATACACTTTATACTTTATTTACACTATATACTTTAGTGATTTTTGTATTCATTCCACTATGTGGAATTTATAATGTTGTTTGCATACCAATTTTTATGGAATGTAAATAAAATGTATACATTTTAGGTTATTAATAAGTACTTTTTGAGCCTTAAAAGCCCCTATCCCTATGTGTTGAGGTAGACCATGGTAATCTTGAACATGTACAAAAGCTTTCATATAGCAATTAATATGATATTCCAAAATTGTATTATTTATTAGTTGGTAAAAACAGTACTAAATATTAAAGCAAGGTTTGGGGGTGATTGTATATTTATCCTAACATCGGACACATCTATTAGGAAATATTCAAGGTAACCAAACATTTGCAATTCCCCCGCAGAGAAACATCCAGAAATGGCAGATCAATTTCATTTGGCATTGATGTTTTGCTGCAGATGAATGCAAATGTTTAATACACCAAATATATTCATGCAGATAAGTTTGCTGTCGCAAGAACTAAATAAGTCAGAATGTGCACAATCTTGTTTAAAAAAAAAAGTGTATAATATAATATGACTGCCCTAAAAAATTTATTTTGCTGAAGCCGAAAACTGTGTCTTATGTTGGGATTGATATGCTCATCCCTTACGATTACGATTCTCCTTCAGGCCTAGTTAGTTTATAGTGAAAATCTGGGCAAACAGCCAAGTAAAAAAATTGTACATATATGTGAACTCTTACCTGCAAAGGGACTTGTAATCTATAGAGATTCTATAATGCCCCGTACACACGGTCGGATTTTCCGATGGAAAATGTCCTATCGGAGCGTGTTGTCGGAAATTCCGACCGTGTGTGGGCTCCATCGGACGTTTTCCATCGGATTTTCCGACACACAAAGTTGGAGAGCAGGAGATAAAATTTTCCGACAACAAAATCCGTTGTCGGAAATTCCGATCGTGTGTACACAAATCCGACGGACAAAGTGCCACGCATGCTCAGAATAAATAAAGAGATAAAAGCTATTGGCCACTGCCCCGTTTATAGTCCCGACGTACGTGTTTTACGTCACCGCGTTTAGAAGGATCGGATTTTCTGACAACTTTGTGCGACCGTGTGTAGACAAAACAAGTTTGAGCCAACATCTGTCGGAAAAAATCCTAGGATTTTGTTGTCGGAATGTCCGAACAAAGTCGACCGTGTGTACGCCCTATAAGAGAATCTATACACATATTTCCTATACTGGACAGTCAGAAAGATTACTTTTCTGAATCCTCCTTTTTTTGTAAGTAATACAATTGAGGTTATGATAACAAATCCTAGTAGGTAAGATAATTTCTCATATATATATATATATATATATATATATATATATATATATATATATATATATATATATATATATATATATATATATTTATTTATTTATATTTATATTTCACCTGTTAGCCTGAAGTTGCACTTTAGGATTTAGGTTAAAGAGGAAATTGCCTCTGACTTCCTTTTTTTTTTTTTTTTTTTTTGACTTGCTCCCAGAGTTGAAGGATTAGTCCCCCAGTAATGCCTGTGGTCTGCCTGCAGCTGATCTTTGCTCATTACTGACTTACCATATCTTGTTTTGCACTGTGTCTTTATACAGTGGCAAATACCATAACAGATCAGCACCGCTCCAACCTCCTGGTATCAGTCTCCAAGGTTTACACCCTGTGTTCAGGTGCTGGCAGAAACAACATATCGCTCCAAGATATAATATAACGTACAAGAACTGCCACGCACAATATTCAACTCCGGTGTAAAGTGAAAGACAGGCTTAAGCTCAGATCCCCCACCCATTGGTCACACCCCGCTGACATGTTTCACCCACATTGGGCTTAATCGTATAGCTATGTTTGTATAGTCAGGGCTTTGCTTCCTTAGATCCTCCCACAAAAAGGAACTATGAGCAACACAAAAGTGACATCACCAAATCTCACTCCAAATCTCCTTAGAATAGCAGCCACAGGCAGCAGTGCCTTAGATCTCACAATGCAAATACACAGCTACGAGGCCATAGGCACCCTCGCATACCAGGAAACGTACTGTTATTTGTAGGGTGGAGTTCCAGAAAAGGGTACATTTTTAGAGTACTAATTAGGCACAATTAAGGCCTCCTGCACACTACGTTTTTACAGCTGCTGTTTTTAGCTTCAGGCTTTTTTTTTCTGCAGCCAATAAACTCCCCAGCATGTCATCCTATGTGTCCATACACACATAGGCTGTTATCAGTGTTTTTTGGCTAGAAAAAAAAAACAGAACTAATTTCCAGCTGTAAAAATGCTCTAACTCTGATACAAGCTTAAAAACGCTGAAAACCGTAAGCTTTTATGGGAGTATAGTTTTGCTAAAAAAATGCTGGAAAACTCATTCTACAGCTTTGTACAGCTAACGTTACTCTCTTTTTTTTATAACGTCCAGTGTGCATGAGGCCTAACAGTTCTCAATGTTCCTATAGGATAGCAAATATTCACCTTTTGATTTCAGGTCCACTTTAAGGTTTGAAGGGTTGGTTCAAGGTTAAGGATTAGGTTGAAAGGCTACATAGTGATTAAAATGAACCCATTAAAATATGTGCTTCAAATAAACTTTTTTTTTAATTGCAGGCTTGTGATCTGATCGTGATTAAATTTCTTAGTGAGTAACGGACTTGGAACAAGCATACAGCCAGTACAAAATGATAAATCTGACATATCTTTTTTTCAAGTTAGTGACTCATTAGACAATTAAGTCAGGATCAAGATGGCAGCCCATAGAAAGCTTTAAAAAACGAATTCAGAAATGGCAGATTACATATATCTATCCTCATAGGTGCCCTTTAGGTTTATGCTAGAATGAAAGTTATGCTAGCATCGGTTTAAGTTATGGGGAAGTTACCCTTTTAGGTCTGATATATTTGAACTGAAATGTCAGGTGTTTTAAATTGTCTGAGTGACTAACATTCATTCATGCACAGTTTTATTGTGCCTTCATGTAACGAAAATTGTAACACCAATATTCCAGTGCCAAGAACTACACTTGTTCAGATCCCAAAACATGTCCTGAAGTAAAGTGTTTTATTAATGAAGATAGAACAGGGTTAGTCACCAGTCTTCAAAATAAGTTTTGGCAGGGACATTCTGCTGTTATTCTGTATACATATACAGTACGTAAGCATTACATAAACAGGTTTATTTAACCAGGCAAAGTATTGTAACAGCAACCAATTAGGATTGGCCTTCCTTGATTTCTTAGTATTACAATGTAACAGCAAGGACATAAGCATAGGAAACATGGCGCAAAACATCTATCAATAATTAATGTTACATATTTAGTGGTTTCTGCTGGAGTTCAGTCAGAGATCAGTTTCTTACAGAAAGGCCACCCAAAAAGGTTTACATGCTGAGCGGGATTTGTGAAAAAAAGTTCCACAGAAAGCTCATCTACAATAGAGGCAGAGCATCATTTCACTTCAACGGCTAACACAAGTGTTACAAATGTTAAGCATAGTGGGGTTGATTTACGAAAGCTGGAGAGTGCAAAATCTGGTGCAGCTATGCATGGTAGCCAACCAGCTTCTAACTTCAGATTGTTCAAGTAAGCTTTGACACAAAAAAACTGGAAGCTGATCTGGAGCTGGTTTCTATGTAGAGCTGCACCAGATTTTACACTCTTCACTTTTAGTAAATCTACCCCAGTGCATTTTCAGGGAGCACATATTTCCAGTTACTTTCACAGGGTTTACCTTAAAGTGGAACTCAAAAACACTAGTTATACTTCTCGTCAAGTCCAGGGGAGCTCTAATAAAGTGTATTACTTACCCTATGTTATGGTCCTCCAGGCTTCTTTTTATCGGTCATGCAATTGCCTCCTTGATTGTTTCATCAATCTTGCATTCTGGCTAGGAGGCAAGAAGAAACCCCAGTTGCCTTGGAACATAATTGTAAGAGAAGTATTTGTCAATATTGCGCTTCCTAAACTGAATGTTTAGGGGGTTATGTATGCGCAGGAGTTGGGGGCTACCATTCTCTATTTTTTTACAGACCGAAATTGGTTTTTAATTTTTGATGTGACTTTCACGTTTTTTGTGAGTTCGTTCAACATTTGATCATATATCGGCTTTAAAAGGAAGGACTTGTTTTCAATTAATCAAACAAACTCGTCGACATGCGATATTAGAAGGACACAACCACCATAAGACCTTCAAACCTCTCATAAGGATTGATACTTAACCACCAATAAATAGACTACAATAGTTGGAAATGTCTTTTTTTTATTGAGAAAACAAATCAAACATAGTATTTACAGTGAAGTACAAGCAAAACAACAATGAACAAACAAACATAACCCATTAATTGGAATGTGCATACACAGAGGTCAGATCAATATTGAGTATCACCATAAAAACTGAGATTACAGAACAATCAACATACAAGGACAGTATTTCAACTTATCAGGCAAATAAAAAGGAGAAAAGTAATAACAATAGTGAGTTGGTAAAGCAGCCACATGTGGATGGGTAGCAGGTAAATGCAGTGGGGAGACATTAGACGAGGCCACGGATGCCATAAAAGTAGAAGTCACTAATATCTACTTGGTTGTTGCAAACAGCGGTTCCAGATTTTATTGTAATTAGACGGGTACCCCCTGCAAATATATATATATTTTTTTTTTATATGGTAAGGTAGCATTACTTCTGACCAGCCAGGCCTGGAAATAGACATCTGTTTTTAAAGCGGTGTTTCATTCTAGGAACAAAAATTTAAAAGTCAGCAGCTACGAATACTGTAGATGCTGACTTTTAAAAAAAAAAAAAAGGACACTTACCTGTCCAAGGATCGAGCGCTTTCCTCACCCGAGCCAGTTCTTCACTGGTCTTCAGTCCCAGGTGTTGGAATGTTAACTGACAGCAGCTAGCTGTGACTCCTTGGGCTTCACAGCTGGCTGCCCAGTGCCCATGCTCTGAGCTTTGTGAATGGTCCCATAACCTTCTGGGACCTGTGATGGCATGGAGAAGGGGAGGAGAATTTCTGGTGGATCCGCTGCGGCGAACCGACTGAAATTGAGAGCGGGTACCTCCCCCCCACTAAAAAAAATTGTCCAAAGATAGAAGAGGAGGAGATAGAAGGAAGAAAGCAGAACCATGTCCCCATTTTAAGTTCATTTATTATACAGAACTTTTCCATAACAAATAAAATGGTCCCAAGAAGAGCTCTCTTGTGTATTTCAACATTGTTATGACTCCCAGGACAAATTGTCCAGTAGGTACAAAAAAAGCCTATGGAAAAAAAGGGAATTAGCACTTTCAAAGGCATATGGTATTTGCATCATGAGACCAGACAAAATAGTATATGCATATGCACATGTCTCACTAGTGTAACCTGTAATTAAAAATTGAGCATCAAAAAAATGTATATCCCAATACAAAAAAAAACTATAAACTGCAAACTAGTAGCAAATCTTTTTGAAACCTTAACCAGTTTTGACAACATTATTTACATAAACTTATCTCTTTTACACATATTTGAAAAAAAAACTTTAAAAATACTATCCCCATCACTTAATAATAATAATATTTTGTGGATTTTCTGTAAATCCCCCTCCAGTGGATTCAGTTAATGCTGCCTCAATATAAAACATTACTCCAACCAGATCAAACTTTTTCATTTTTTTGAAGTGTAAATAGTCACTGAATCAATGATACGTCTGTTGTGTGTGTATGTTTCTGGCAATTTCCAGCCTTCAAATCATGAAATAGCACAGTCAAAAGAGAAAATGTTGCAAATCTGTCTTTTGTACAGGACTGACTCATAAATTACACAACCCACATTTGATCTCTTCAGTAGTCCTTGCAAACGCTTATGGTCGAAATTTCAAAACATTTGGAACAAGAAAGACTATGCATGATAAAAAGTTGGATGCACAGAGAACGTTGCAGAGTTTAAAGGATTTGCCTAAGTAACTGTATAAACAAATATTTCTGATTCCAGACTTTCTATTACCCTTATTTTATAAATGCTTATGAATATTTTACAGTGTTGCCTTTATAAAAGATTTATTGTTTTTTGTTCTTGCCTTTTTATTGACAATTCAAGTCGTTATTTCTTTTATCCATATTGATGAGATGACATTGACACACAAAAATGTAAATTCCATCATGGGACTTTCAGGTCATTCTTTCTTCACCAGAACATTACTGAGCGATTTATGCTGTCAAATGAGGTCTGTATTTTACAACAAACCATTGCCAAGAGCACTTGATTGTTTGAATCATTTTAATTTTATAAGCCATTTGGGAAGTAACATTAAGCACACGTCAGACTCTTAGCAGTTTATAGATTTTTTTAAAAGATGCATAGCCTCCTGCAACTGATTCCAATTAAAAGGTCCTGAATGTAATTACCAGAAACTGACTGCTTTCCATCTGTAGTCAAGATCTTTGTTTCCTTCATACAAATAGCTCATGTTCCAGTGCTTATACACCTGCAGATTGGATATCAAAAGATTTTTGCTTTTTAGGTATGGGTCTCCCAACCACAGCTGATTTGGTCAGCAATGGTGCAATCCAAGGCTGACTGATATAGGTGTTCAGGTACTTTAAGTGCCCATGTTGTACAGATGGAATAAAAAAATGGTAACCAAGTAGAGTATTCTGATATGGCCCCTGAACTATCCAGATGATCATATTCCATGAACATTACCACACAGGTAAGATGGTGGTCCATGAATGCGCCTATTATAATGTTTGCAGGCAGTTCAGTGTTTTAGGAAATAGATTGCCTCAGGAAAAAGCACTTGAATGGTGTTAACAGCGGTGGATATTCCAGTGGACGTTTATGGTGATATTGAGAGTTGTGTGGAAAGTGCAAATTTCCCCACATCACAAGGGATAACAGAGGAGTGAGTATGTTGATGCATTGTAGTGGACAACAAGAAATTTTACTTTTAGCACTCTCTAACATATAATAGGCCTTTATACTGTATCTACCAAAAAGTCAGCAGCAGGAAGGACACTGATTGTTCTGCCCTACTTGTAACTCCTATTTAGCAAGAGAGGTGGTGGCGGGGCAGATGTCAGGCTAGAAGGCATCGGCTGTAACTCTGAGAACTGCGGTTAATAGTGAAACTCTGTCAACAGACTAAAGCAGCACCCTTGCGGTTATCATTTCGCTTATACTCATCCTGAAAAGGAAATGGCCAATCAGGTCACAGGAATTTTGCATTTGGAAACATTTTTATGGCAAGAGCTTGTTGCAGCCTTCTAGGAATACTTAATATATGACCTGTTTCCAAGCATCACATTGGTCGGCTGAATTGGGGCATGATCAGGCAGTTTATAGTCAGCCTTATGCCGCGTACACACGAGCGGACTTTACGGCAGACTTTGTCCGGCATACTTTTCTACGGACTTTACAACGGACTTTCCGAATGAACGGACTTGCCTAAACACAATCAACCAAAGTCCGACGGATTCGTACGTGATGACGTACGACCAGACTAAAAGATGGAAGTTCGTAGCCAATAGCTGCCCTAGCGTCAGTTTTTGTCCGTCGGACTAGCATACAGACGAGCGGACTTTTCGATCGGACTCGAGATTTGAAACATGACGGACAGATTTGAAACATTTCAAACTTTTGAGAAAACAAAGTCCGCTGGAGCCCACACACAATCGAATTGTCCGACGAAATCCGGTACGCCGGACCAAGTATGCCGTAAAGTCCGATCGTGTGTACGCGGCATAAAAGTAAGGCTGGCAAGGGATGACTAATTTTTTTTTCGTTCATCCACATTCGAGATGGATGAGGAAATCTTCCCTGCTGAAATATTATATTCTGACAGTGGGAAGACTTCAGATACTCCGAGCAGCAGAAAATCTGAAGGGCAATTGTTCAGAAGTTGTTTGGTAGATCAAATTCTGTACAACCACTCTGCCTGTACATGGATTAAAATTTGGCTGGTTTAGCAGGAATCCACGTATAAGCCTAAGTGTATATTGCATGTGTGTATGTAGCTGTATATAGTGTCAAAATAAGGCAGTCCATAGATGATGAGATTTTCTTCAACCCGTAATTGCAGGGAAAAAATAAATCACCTGATTCCCCCATCAACACTGACTGTGTTGTGTGGGAAGCATTCCTGCAAGGAGAACACATTAATTATTGCTGTTGGCTATAGCTGCTGGCACTAATCACATCCTAAAAATCAAACATGCTGGTTGTACCTAAGTCTACTGATGTATCGACTTGGGTACAATCAGCCTGTCCATACATGGTTGGAATCTCGGGCAGTCCCTGCTGAACCGGTTGAGATTCGAACCCTCTATGGCTGGCTTAAGTTTGTACAGTATATAAGATTGTGTTTTGTGTGTAGAAACAAGAGAGTGTACAGTGCATGAGTGCTAAGTATGATAGCAGAGTGTGTACAGCATATTTGTAACTGATTTTGCGCTGTGTGATAGTATATAGAGCGTTAGTCTGGTGCATGTGTGTTTGACATGCAGGTATGATGAAAATGGCATGTTGCTAGTTAGAGCGCCCAGAACTGTATGCGGTCAAAGTGCCCTGGTATCGATTAAGCAAAGTGACATTTTTTTCATTATATAAAAAAGGCAATGTGGACTGAAAAAGAAATGTGCAACATCTATTTAAAGGGAAGTCCAGCCTGAGCTTTTTAGGCTGGGCTTCTCCTCTGGGTCACAGGGATGCAATTTGTTTTTCACTCCTGTGACCCGCTCTCCACTGACGTCACCAGGATCAGTCAAGGCAGCGCGTCATCCCGACTTCCCAAGTCTGGATTCACCAGCTGCCTTGACTAATGGCAGTCTCAGCAAGCCGCTGTGGAGGGGCAGGGAGGGGGGAGAGCAGGAGAGCTGCTGATTGACAGTCAGCAGCTCTCCGCTCAGGGAGGAGTGAGAACCGAGCCATCGGCAATATTTGGTGGCTCGGTTCTCAGTGCAGAGACGCCGGGGGACAGCAGCAGCATCGGTCTGATGCTCTATCCACCGAGGTAAGTATGAATAGGAAAAAAAAAAAAATCATACTTCTCTTTTAAGTTAAATTATTTATAATTATTGCTCACTTTAAATGTTCTTTTAAATCATGCCATATTAATAAATATGCTACACGTATATCGGGTCCTCCCACGTGAGCAAAAAAGATAATCTGATTGGCTTGTATATATCATTGTGCTGACAAGTACATGGCCCTGACTTTATAAATTGCTTATCCTGGTTGTCCTATGAGGAAACGGGACAGAAATACAGTATTTGTCCAGAAATGGGTAGCTCCTGACATTACCTTAAATGCACTCCCATTGTTTTTTTTTAATCTAAAGGCATTCTGTTTACTAAAATTTGCACAAACGTATAACCAATGTAATTATCTGCTAACTGAATTATGAACATCTTTAAATGCTTTTCTACTTTGTGAGGATAGATTAACCAAGAATGCATATACAAGAATTTAGTCATCTGTTTGATAAAAAGCACAGGAATTCCATGTTTTAAATATTTGTATAAACTATGTGGAAATGTTCAGCGTTGCACATTTCATGCCGACGATAAATTGAGAGTTGAAATTCGTTCCAAATTGTTTCATTTGCTTTTATGGCTTTTCATAAAATAATGATGATGTAGGAATGATTAATGCGGTGAACTGAAAGAGCAGTTCCGGCAAGTGGTTTGTGTTCTTAACTGAATAAACAGAATAACTGGTTGTACTAGTTTATCTGCAAGCTAAGGATTTAAAGGGACTATACAAGAGCATATTTCAACAGGAATTTAGTAGTGCCTGCAGTATTGTCACCAAAATGCAGTGGCAGAGCAAGATAGCAAAAAAAGCCCCTTTACACAATTTATAGACTTAATCCTCCTCCTATTGCACAATCTTTTTTTTGGTAATAAGCCCTTTTACTTTTGAGACTTCAGTATACGTATGCAGCCTGTTTTTCTACTGAGGTCCTCTCTTTTATTCAAGGGCCAGGCTTTGCAGATACAATAGTGGTTTCAGTGTGGCCGGTAGGAGAGGGTGACACCCCCCCCCCTCCAGTTCTAATAGATCACAGATATCTAGGACTAGTTACGTTGTTTTCTGGGTGGTACAGCAGTATCCATATTAGGTATGAATTTCTTGTATATGTTTGTCGTCCAAAATGTTTACCTTTTAGGTTGTCTACCCTATGTTTATCTTCTTGATACTGGAAAGAATGCTGTTTCCGGCTTCTGACAAGGGTTAGCTGAGCTGATAGTAATTTATGGTGCATTAACATTCAATGGGGTTTAAGCAGGCAATACGTGGATCGAATTTCAGCCAGTTCAGCAGGGACTGTTCGAATTCCGATCCATATATGGGGACTTTGGTTGTATAGAAGTCGATCTACCCATTGACTTCTGTACAACCACCCTGTTGGGTTTTCCCCACTTCATAAGCACCACAGGATATATCCAGCAGTGTTGAATAGTGTATTCTGATGGTGAGGAAGTCTCCCCACTGTCAGAATACAATAGTTCAGCGGGGAGGATTCCCCAGTCCACCGTGAATGTGTGGATTGAGAGTCAAGTCAAAAATAATAAATAAGGAAAAGATACCTAGATCAAGGTTTGATCTAGGTCAGTGCCAAGGTTAGTGGTTGTGTCAAGTAAGGACCAAAGGCCAGGGTCAGTATATTTTGGGCAGTATTTTTTTTTTTTTTTTTATTAGTATCCGTATAAAAAAAAAGGAAATTGTGCACGATTGTTTCTGTACTATATTACAGTTACAAACAAGAAATAACATACACATATGTGGTATCGCTGCGATCGTCAGGAGCAGGAGAAATTATTTTTGGTTGTAGGGTATAGTAGTAACAAGAAATATACAGCTAATTTTTTTTAAAAATTATCTTTATTTTTACTAATTTGGGCAAGTTTTTCTTTGATAATTTAAAAAAAAAAAAAAAGGGAGATATCCATAACCATTTACCACCAAATAAAAGCCCAGTTTGTTGTGAAAAAATCAATCCACATGGATGCACAAAGTAGTTGTGATGATATTTATGGTTTTACTAACACATGTCAATGTTGCAAAATTGTGCTTAGGCATTAAGACCCCTTTATGCACTTTATGTCCGCTAGCGGGGCACTTTTAATCCCAAAGAAGGGGTTAAAAACTCCTGTGTTGCGGCGCTTCCGAAACTCTGCCCATTCATTGCAACGGGCAGGGCATTTTGGGAGCGCTAAATACAGCGCTCCCGGACCGCCCCAAAGATGCTGCTTGCAGAACTTTTCGGAACGTCCCACAAGCGCACCGCCCCAGTGTGAAAAGTCACACTTGAATGAATAGGAGGCGGTTTTCAGGTGCTTAGCAGAGACTATTTCCAGCACTAAAGCGCCTGAAAACTGCCCCAGTGTGAAAGGGGAATAAGATTTGTTTTACCCTTAAGTGTGAAGTTCCAATTTCTCTTGTCAGTTACATATAGCGTGTCTTTGCACAATATCCATTTAGAAATATATAAGAAATAGGGGAAAGTTGGCCTATGTTGACTTTTTTATGTTTATATTTTTTTGTCAAGGAGTATGTTCCTTTGGAATGCATCTGAAGTGATTTATTACCTTCTACTTTATTACATTACAAAGACTGTGTGGTATTAAATTTTAAATCTGGGACACTGGCGTTTGCAGGATTAGGAAAGTTGTAAAGTTTTCATTTTATTGCTTAAATATCATAACATTTGTTATAAAATCCAGTAGCTTTTAAATGTTAAAGACAAACATAGCCAGAGTCTGTAAACACCCATCCTGTATTTCCCTTAATCTTTCGATTCTGTGGCAGTTACTGCGATTGCTGGATCTGTCACATGTATTTGTTAAAAAGTACTGACTATTTTCACCCTTTCCACCTCCCCCTTCCGATCATGCAAGCTGTACTATAGCTTCCATGAATGAAAAGAGCTCTATGAATTCATCCCCCATCCTTGTTTAATAGATCTCTTTTCATTCAAGGAAGCTAAAGTTCAGCTTCTAAGAATGAAAGAAGGTGGTGCTTTCTTCATTAAATTCCATTGCTATCATAAAGCGAGCTTCCTATGTGATAGCATGGGCAGGTAACAGGTGCTCTTTATAGAGACATCATGGGTCTGTTGGACCCCCAATGTTTCCCCTGCCCTCCAATGCAACTAATCAAGCACAGATTGTGTAGAAAACGCCTCGGGCTTTGTAGTCAGTGGGAGTAAAAAGACATAGCGTCTGTGGTTAGTTGGAGGAGGAATCGCGCCATATTAGTGGAAGGAATAGTGTCCCATCCTTGGTATCAGTGGGAGGAATAGTGCCCCATTGTTGGTATCAGTGGGAGGAATAGTGCCTTGTTGGTATCATTGGGAGGAATAGTGCCCCATCCCTGTTATTAGTAGGAGGAATAGTGCCCTAACTTTGGTGTCAGTGGGAGGAATGGAGTCCCATCATTGGTGTCAGTGGGAGGAATGGAGTCCCATCATTGGTGTCAGTGGGAGGAATGGAGTCCCATCATTGGTGTCAGTGGGAGGAATGGAGTCCCATCATTGGTGTCAGTGAGAGGAATGGAGTCCCATCATTGGTGTCAGTGGGAGGAATGGAGTCCCATCATTGGTGTCAGTGGGAGGAATGGTGCCCCATCATTGGTGTCAGTGGGAGGAATGGTGCCCCATCATTGGTGTCAGTGGGAGGAATGGTGCCCCATCATTGGTGTCAGTGGGAGGAATGGTGTCCCATCATTGGTGTCAGTGGGAGGAATGGTGTCCCATCATTGGTGTCAGTGAGAGGAATGGTGTCCCATCATTGGTGTCAGTGGGAGGAATGGTGTCCCATCATTGGTGTCAGTGGGAGGAATGGTGTCCCATCATTGGTGTCAGTGGGAGGAATGGTGTCCCATCATTGGTGTCAGTGGGAGGAATGGTGCCCCATCATTGGTGTCAGTGGGAGGAATAGTGCCCCATCATTGGCGTCAGTGGGTGGGAGCAATAGTGCCCCTTCATTGGTGTCAGTGGGAGGAATAGTGCCCCATCATTGGTGTCAGTGGGAGGAATTGTGCCTCATCTTTGATGTCAGTGGGAGGAATTGTGCTTCATCTTTGATGTCAGAGGGAGGAATAGTGGAAGGAAGTATGACCCATCATTGGAGCCAGTGGAGGGAATAGGGCCCCACTGTTGTCAATGAGAGTAATTTTGCCCCACTGTTGGTGGTGGAAAGAATGGTGTGCCTCAACATTGGTTTTAGTAGAAGGAAATAATGCTTTGTATTAGTGAGAGGAATAGTGCAAGGGCATAAGGGCAAGCTAAGTTTTGAGACTACTGCTTTAGTAAATCAAACCCTTACCTTTGTTGTCCACAGCTTCCAGCCTGACTTCATTTCAATTGATCTAATTTTTCTAGGTAAAGGTAAATATTGGTAGCCAACACCTGATTTGTTGCACTGGCCAAGAGCTATATTTTGAAATGTGCTTTAGTTTTCATGAAATGAATCCCAAGGACACAATAAAACTGAGCATAACCTATTATTAATGAACTGCAAAGCTTTCTTTATAACTCTACCTGTATAAACCTACCAACATTATCGCTCTGTTGTTGTCCTTTTGGACAATACTGTTTTCTAAGGTGTACATAAAGAATGAGATCTGGGAACACAGGAAATCAATAAAATATCTGTTTTAATAAATCACTTTAAAAGCAATTGCTTGTGCACAAAGATATTCCTGAGTGGGCGCACAAAAATAATTGTTTGGGCTAGACCGTACGTGTTCTAACCATTTTAAGAATGTGCGCATCAAAACCCAGAACCCAGTTTCTTCTCCCTCTCTCTCTCTGCAAAAAAAAAAAGTCAATAAACACACGTTTTATGTCCCCTAAGGTGAGGCAGTCAAATCTTCAATTTCTGTACATCACAAGCATGTGCTTTCATTCATGCTTTTGCTGGGGGTTTAAAGAAGCAATTAAGGCTTCTGGGTTTGAAATGAATTTGTCATTTGGATCTTGTTTATGGATCATTGTCCCATCATGTTTGTATGATTCAAAAGCTTACTGGACCAATACATTGTTCTAGAATGAACTATTTGGCTGTGTATAATAACTGCAAAACCCATACTGGTGTATGTAGTATATTTTTTTAGATGCAAAGGGACAATTTTCATACTCCTAGAAAGCATCTGTTTTTGCGTGTGTGTTGTGGCAGTGCAAGTAGTACTCCATATTCCCATTGCACTGTTATTGTTTTTTTTGTGATGTGATCACGCTTTAATAAAAACCATTTGGACTCTACTTGATGATCCATGGTGTACTGGCAAATATCCTCATTGTGGCGGTGCAAGGCCCTGCCATGGTGTGAGTTTATGAAATGGAAACAAAAATAACACAGGATTCTCAAAGTTACACTTTAAGAAACTCTGGCGTGTTTGTTGTGAGCATATAACGCTGTATTTTAAGCTTTCTCTGGGTTTTGTAATCCTGGATCAGGGTCTGGAGCTTGAAGACTTTAAAGTGGTTGTAAAGGCAGAAGGTTTTTTACCTTACATTCTATGCAGTAAGGAAAAAAGCTGCATGCAGCTTCTTCCGCAGTCCCCTAAATACATACCTGAGCTCGATCCAGCATTGTGCACAAGAGCTGAAACTTTCTCGGGTCTCCCGCTTCTTATTGGTTTAGCTACAGCAGCAGGATCTATTGACTCTCGCTGCTGTCAATCAGAGCCAGTGGGTAGGGGGCGGGGCCACGCCCCACGCAGTGTGTCTTAAGGACGCTCAGAATGGGGCTTGGGAGCGAGCACGCATGAGTTCCCCTATAGCAAGGCACTCAGTAGGCAGGGGGAGCCAGAAACGCCGGTGGGGGAACCAACAATAGGTGGATCAGGGTTGCTCTATGCAAAACCATTGCACAGAGCAGGCAAGTATAAAATGCTTGTTATTTAAAAAAAATAGAAGGGTTTACCATTACTTTAAAGTGTCCTGGGAGGGATGGGGGGCTTCAATCCTGTGTCCGAACTTTGCTGAAGGCCTGAAGGCTGTGTGAGTACACAAGTGTGCAGGGTCGTTATAAGCCAAGCCTGATCATATTATTATTATACAAGATTTATATACCACCAACAGTTTACGCAGCGCTTTACAATATAAAAGGGAGACCGTACAGTTGCAAAACAATAAGATACAAGAGGGTTAAGAGGGCCCTGATCATAGCTCAGGGCTCCCATTTTGATACACAGGCTTTGTTTGAAGACAGCTGTGTGATCCTGTCTGGAGACCGAGGTGCTGTGTCTGAGAGACTGAACTCCATGTTGGAGGGGTTGTATGTCCACGAGACTGCAAAAGTGGAGGTAACTATGGGAGTCTGGCAAAACTGTGAAGGCTGGGACAACTAGGCGGGTCCATGGGACAGAGAGACCCTAATTTTTATAGGAGTGAAAATGGGTGTCAAGGGAAACCAGGCCATGAGTAGGCCTGTGCAGCAGGGTGCTATATTCAAGTCCAAGTGAGCCAGGAGAGCAAAGAGAAGTTGGGTGAGACAGGTCTGAGAGACTGGAGACAATAGCAACAATGCTGCTGATGAGAGGTGGCTCTGCATTCTTGGTGACTGCTTTGTTCTGACTGCCAAAACTCACTTAAAAACGTATCTACCACGAGCGAAGCATCTTCTATATCAGTGTGTGTATGTATGTATGTATGTATGTGTGTGTGTGTGTGTGTGTGTGTGTGTGTATATATATATATATATATATATATATTGTATCTCACAAAAGTGAGTACACCCCTTTTGTAAATTTGTTATTTTATCTTTTTTCAGTGACAACACTGAAGAAATTACACTTTGCTACAATGTAAAGTAATGAGTGTACTGCTTGTATAGCAGTGTAAATGTGTAAATTTGCTGTCCCCTCAAAATAACTCAACACCCAGTCATTAATGTCTAAACCTCTGGCAACAAAAGTACACCCCTAGGTGAAAATGTGCAAATTGGGCCCAATTAGCCATTTTATCTCCCTGGTGTCATGTGGCTCAGTGGTGTTACAAGGTCTCAGGTGTGAATGGGGAGCAGATGTGTTAAATTTGGTGTTATCGCTCTCACTCTCTCATACTGGAAGTTCAACATGGCACATCATGGCAAAAAACTCTCTGAGGATTTGAAAAAAAAAGAATTGTTGCTGTACATAAAGATGGTCTAGGCCAGTGATGGCGAACCTTGGCACCCCAGATGTTTTGGAACTGCATTTCCCATGATGCCCATGCACTCTGCAGAGTAGCTGAGCATCATGGGAAATGTAGTTCCAAAACATCTGGGGTGCCAAGGTTCGCCATCACTGGTCTAGGCTATAGGAAGATTGCCAAGACCCTGAAACTGAGCTGCAGCATGGTGGCCAAGACCATACAGTGGTTTAACAGGACAGGTTCTGCTCAGAACAGGCCTCGCCATGGTTGACCAAAGAAGTCTAGTACACGTGCTCAGCGTCATATCCAGAGGTTGTCTTTGAGAAATAGACGTATAAGTGCCGCCAGCATTGCTGCAGAGGTTAAAGGAGTGGGGGGTCAGCCTGTCGGTGCTCAGTCCATACGCCGCACATTGCATAAAATTGGTCTGCATGGCTGTTGTCCCAGAAGGAAGCCTCTTCTAAAGATGATGCAGTACAAAGACAAGTGTGTCTTCCCTACAGTCAAGCATGGTGGTGGGAGTGTCATGGTCTGGAGCTGCATGAGTGCTGCCGGCACTGGGGAGCTACAGTTCATTGAGGGAACCATTAATGTCAACATGTACTGTGACATACTGAAGCAGAGCATGTTCCCGTCCCTTCGGAGACTGTGCCACAGGGAAGTATTCCAACATGATAACGACCCCAAACACACCTCCAAAATGACCACTGCCTTGCTAAAGAAGCTGAGGGTAAAGGTGATGGACCTCAGCTTCTTTAGCAAGGCAGTGGTTGTCTTGGAGGTGTGTTTGGGGTCTTTATGTTGGAATACTGCCCTGCGGCCCAGTTTCTGATGGGAGGGGAACATGCTCTGCTTCTGTTTGTCACAGTACATGTTGGCATTCATGGTTCCCTCAATGAACTGTAGCTCCCCAGTGCCGGCAGCACTCATGCAGCCCCAGACCATGACTCTCCCACCACCATGCTTGACTGTAGGCAAGACACGCTTGTCTTTGTACTCCTCATCTGGTTGCCGCCACACACTCTTGACACCATCTGAACAAAATAAGTTTATCTTGATCTCATCAGATCGCAGGACATGGTTCCAGTAATCCATGTCCTTAGTCTGCTTGTCTTCAGCTAACTGTTTGCAAGCTTTCTTGTGCATCATCTTTAGAAGAGGCTTCCTTCTGGGATGACAGCCATGCAGACTAATTTGATGCAGTGTGCGGCGTATGGTCTGAGCACTGACAGGCTGACCCCCCACCCCTTCAACCTCTGCAGCAATGCTGGCAGCACTCATATGTTTACACAAATGTATGACTCAGAGGGTTGGCTGTGTCATTGCCATCATCCCTTGTAATTTTTAGAACTAAATGTATACCTCAAAATGGGATTTTAAGGGCAATGCAATAATTTGGCAGTGTTGAATTATAGTTAAAAAGAAATTTTATTGGTACAAAAACGAATAGGATATACATAAACATACACATTGATCTATAATTAAGAAGTATTGAATTATTGTAAAAACATCAGATATATGGAAACATGTGATGCATCCTACTGCTAATTACAAGTACCACCCCCGATAGGTGTGATGGCGTCCTGATAGCAGATTTCCAATGCTTTCCCAGTGCTGGCAGGGGTCCTAACACGTGATTGTCAATGCTGCTCAACTATCCTCTACGGGATGGCCTGGTGTATTGTGAAAAAAACAGTATTTGGCAGTCGTGATAATTAAACAACTTAAATAAATTGTATCAGGTGTCGTGTTCCAAGTGGCAGGGAGCTCCGATCCTGGAGTACCTCTCTGTAGCAAAGCCAGTTGTGGAATGCCATCCCGTAGAGGATAGTTGAGCAGCATTGACAATCACGTGTTAGGACCCCTGCCAGCACTGGGAAAGCGATTTTTCACAGCTAAATGCAAATAATGTGATGCAGTCCCTCCCTGAGGAAGACTTTATCCGTACAATAAGTTGAAACGCGTTGGAAATCTGCTATCGGGACGCCATCACACCTATCGGGGGTGGTACTTGTAAGTAGCAGTAGGATGCATCACATGTTTCCATATATCTGATGTTTTTACAATAATTCAATACTTCTTAATTATAGATCAATGTGTATGTTTATGTATATCCTATTCGTTTTTGTACCAATAAAATTTCTTTTTAACTATAATTCAACACTGCCAAATTATTGCATTGCCCTTAAAATCCCATTTTGAGGTATACATTTAGCACTCATATGTTTATTTCCCAAAGACAACCTTTAGATATGACGCTGAGACGCGTGGCCTGTTCTGAGTGGAACCTGTCCTGTTAAACCAACGTATGGTCTTGACCACCATGCTGCAGCTCAGTTTCAGGGTCTTGGCAATCTATTAGCCTAGGCCATCTTTATGTAGAGCAACAATTCTTTTTTTTTTCAGATCCTCAGAGAGTTCTTTGCCATGAGGTGCCATGTTGAACTTCTAGTGACCAGTATGAGAGAGTGAGAGTGATAACGCCAAATTTAACACACCTGCTTTCCATTCACACCTGAGACCTTGTAGCACTAACAAGTCACATGACACTAGGGAGGGAAAATGACTAATTGGGTCCAATTTGGACATTTTCACTTAGGGGTGTACTCACTTTTTTTGCCAGCGGCTTAGACATTAATGGCTGAGTGTTGAGTTATTTTGAGGGGACAGCAAATTTACACATTTACACTATTATACAAGCTATACACTCACTACTTTACATTAAAGCAAAGTGTCATTTCTTCAGTGTTGTCACATGAAAAGTTCGAATAAAATATTTACAAAAATGTGGGGGGTGTACTCACTTTTGTTAGATACTGTGTGTGTGTGTGTGTGTGTGTGTGTGTGTGTGTGTGTATATATGTATATATATATATATATATATATATATATATATATATATATATATATATATATATATATATATATATATATAATCTGCTTTAACTTTACTTAAGAGTAAGGATGAGCTCAGGCGTGTTCGCAAACAGCACGTGCAGAGCCCGCCAGGAGGTCGGCATTGCGGAGCGCTAATCACAAGCAGTGAGAGACATTGTCCCGATGCGCGGCTGCAGAGATCGGGAAATGTCTCGCTGCCTGTAATTAGCGCTGTGCAGTGCTTACTTCCTGGCGGGCTCTGCACGTGCTGTTTGCGAACACGCCTGAGCTTATCCTTACTTAAGAGTGATGTTTGGGAAGATTATTTGGGTGGTGATTCTGCTTTCATTTACATGTGTGGCTTTATGGTTCTTTTCATTTCTTTAAACTCTCTAGCACAATCTTGTCATACATCCTACTATATGCTGTGCTGCAGCTTCAATGTATACGTCTTGGGTTTAAATCCTGTAACTGTTTACAATTAGTCAGCTCTGTTTTTTTTACAACGCATGGATAGTAATGCAAAACAGTTGATTTTGTTTTAAAGTTTGATAACTCATGTCTTGTCCTTCCTGGAAGCCTCCATTAGCACCACTCCACCGAGGAAACAGAGGCTCTGACATATGATGCATATGATTCCGTGACATGTCACATCTGGTCATAGAGCAGACTTTACTGCTGCCTGCGGCCTCTCACTTTCTCTTGTACATTAGGGACAGCTTTGAAGCAGTTGCTGGGGGAACTGTGCTCTTGCCTTTCTCAACAAACTGACACATAAAATCCAGATAAGCTATCTGTAGATGCAAAAAGTTGGCCATTATGCTGATTAAACAAAAGCTTTAACATAAAGAGAATATTTCTATTGTTTGAATAGGTTGTATTTAGAGATTTATACAGCTCTGCCTTTCAATTTGTAAAGTTTTTTAAGAACTATGAAATCCCAATATGCAAATCAAAAAACTCTCTATGCCCTACAACAATGGTTATACTGTGTGGCCAATGAAGACAGACACAGCTATTGATCTTTTTAAATTCATCCACTTGTGAATTACTGTTAGAGAGATGAACATCCCATAAAGAGTAAAGCTGGTCACACACTAGAAGAATTTACTTTCATGAATGTTCATTTCAAATTTCAAATTGTTAATTGGAAAACTGGTGTTCATTTTCAACCATGGTGAGGAGAAAATTCAAAGGATCCAGATGGAAATTTTTTGAATGGATTAATTTCGAACAGTAAATGTGGTTTTCGTTCAGGAAATTCCATTCATTTCAAAATCGAATGTTAAAAGAAAATGACATTTTTAAGTACTTTAGAACAAAATTTGTCAAATCGAATGAGAATTTTCATACCAACGTTAGTTTTGAAAATCTACTAGTGCATGGCCAGCTTAAGTAATTTTTTTGCAGAAGGAGATTTTTGTTTTAATTAACAATTGCCAGTTTCGTGAATAGTTCTTGGCGTCATTTTCCTTTACAAATATTTATATCTTTTTAATTAATTGAGGTATATGTGGCCCGACTGCGCTTGCAGACAGCTTTGTGAAGCTTATTCTTTCTGAATGGTGATGGTGCAAATATCCAGTGGCTTCCAGTGCATTCAGCAACTGAGATGGACATGGGATTGGAGACTGCTGATGACTCGGCATGGTTTGGTTTACAGCCAGGGTAAAGCGGGTGCAGCGCATTGAATCCATAATGCACGTTAAGCCTTTCCAGCATTATATGGGTTAAGCCCGACACAATGGATGAAGCGGAGCTTTGATGCAGAGTCTTTGATCTCCAATAAGCTTGAGTTGGGCGATTTCCAATACAAGCAATACATGTTTCTTTCTTTATTTATTTATTTTTCCCAAAAGCCAATGTCCGGGAGATCTTACTAGAACAGTAAGTCCAGGCATCAGTTTATTCAACGCTAAATTCCGCTTCATTGCAGAAAAAGCTGAATGAAAGGCGATCGTGAAAGCTGAAGTCTAGCATATGTTTTGTGTTGTAATGGTTTATTTTCAGCAGTTACCCTCATCACTTTTTTATGCATGCTGGTTTTCTTGTTGTTACTTATGAATTTACTTGAAGACGGAACCTGTTCTGTAAATGTCTGACAGTGATATATATTCCTTCAATGGCCCATAGAATGATTCACATATTGCAGTAATGCATGACGGTTAACTGCTGTTGTAACTGTAATTAAATAACAAAATAAGTCTGAAAATTGCAATATATAATATATAATCTCTCTCTCTCTCTCTCTGGGTATGTGTGTGTGTGTGTATGTATATGTCTGTGTGTGTGTGTGTGAAAGAAATAAAGAGTCTATCATTTTAAATGATAGACACAGAATATCAACCAAAAATCCAGAAAAAAAATTATACAAATTATGGTATATAAATTGAGTTTATATTTGATCCCTAAGCAAAACATGACTTCGTACTTGGTGGAGAAACCCTTGTTGGCAAGCACAGAGATAAGACGTTTCTTGTAGTTGGTTACCAGGTTTGTACACATCTCAGGAGGGATTTTGGTATACTATTCTTTACAGATCTTCTCTAAATCCTTAAAGTTTCTTGACTGTTGCTTGGCAACTTGAAGTTTTAGCTCCCTCCATACATTTTCTGTAGGATTAAGGTTTGGAGACTGGCTAGGCCATTCCTTGACCTTAATGTGGTTCTTCTTCAGCCACTCCTTTGTTGCCTTGGTGGTATGTTTTGAGTCATTGTCATACTGGAAGACCCATCTTCAGTGTTCTGGCTGAGGGTAGAAGTTTCTCACCCAAGATTTTACAATACATGGCCCCATCCATTGGCCCCTCAATGCGGTAAAGTCAGTCTGTACCTTTAGCAGAGAAACAGCCCCAAAGCATAATGTTTCCACCTCCGTGCTTGAATGTAGGGATGGTGTTCTTAGGGTCGTAGTCAGTATTTTTCTTCCTCCAAATACGGTGAGTCAAGGTAATGCCAAAGAGCTGAATTTTGGTCTTATCTGACCACAGCACTTTCTCCCAATCCTTCTCAGAATCATTTCGATGTTGATTGGCAAACTTCAGACGGGCCTGTACATATGCCTTCTTAAGGGGGGGACCCTGCGGACGCTGCAGGATTTCAATCCATGGCGGCGTATTGTGTTACCAATAGTTTGTTTGGTGACTGTGGTCCAACTACCTTGAGATCATTCTCAAGCTCCTCCCGTGTGTAGTTCTGGGCTGATCCCTCATTTTTCTCATGATCATCCTTATCCCATGAGGCAAAATTTTGCATGGAGCTCCAGACCGAGGGCGATTTATGGTTATTTTGTATTTCTTTCATTTGCAAATAATCGCTCCAACAGTTGCTCCTTCTTACCAAGTTTCTTGCTGATGGTCTTGTAGCCCATTCCAGCCTTGTGCAGGTCTACAATCTTGTCCCTCATGTCCTCAGACAGCTCTTTGCTCTTGCCCATGATCGTGAGGTTTGAATGGAAGAAAGATTCTGTGGACAGGTGACTTTTATACACATAACCAGTTGTCGTTGGGAGCACTTTCTTAAATTGACAGGACTAATCTGTGTACCACATGAGCACATACTGTAGCCAGTCTGTGGGAGCCAGAATTATTGGTTGGTAGGGGATCGAATGCATACTTTACTCACTGAACTGCAACTCAATTTATAACATTTGTATCATGTTTTTTTTTTCTGGATTTTTGATTGATATTCTGTCTCTATCATTTAAAATACACCTATGATAACAATTATAGACCCTTCATTTCTTTGTAAGTGGTCAGACTTCCAAAATCTGTAGGGGATCAGATAATTGTTTTCCCCGCTGTATGTATGTACTGTATATAGGCTATGTAAGTAAAATGGCTGTTTTTCTGTGTGCTCTTTCTTTCTTCATCCCATTTCAAAAAGCTGATTGTCCAATTTTGTTCCTCCCAGATGTTTTTGAAATTTCAATTGCTAAATGGTAGTCCAAAACAAATTGAATTTTTAGCTTTGTATCATACTCATGGCGGTTTCCAAAAATGTATCATTTTTTTCTAGCTGGCCAACCTGTAGATATTCCTTGGAAAACAGTGTTCAAATTCTGTCATAGTTGTGCATAAAGAAGCAAACGTATATCAGTTACAAACTTTCCGATAAATTTGTCCTTCTTGGTTTTAGGAATATTTGAGCAATATTTAGCAAGTCACTTAACCAAAGCTTACTTTACATTTTTGTCAAGTAAAGGCCTTATTTTAAGTAAAAGTTTTCTCAATTTAAAAAAATACGCATGAGAAAAAATTCAGTTGGATCAGCGTGTGTTGACGATTGTAAAAGCTTGGTACTGTGAATTGTTTCTAATTCCATATGTAAGTGGGAGCAGCCATATTGACTCATTACATTTTATAAGGATCTGCTTTCTGCTTTGTAGTGCTGCATGATTTATTTATTACAATATAGCACTGTCAATTTATACAGCACTTTACATATATATTGTACATTCACATCAGTCCCTGCCCTCAAGGAGCTTACGATCTAAGGTCCCTAACTCACATTCATACATACACAAAACTACCCCAGTTTGGAGTGTGGGATGAATCGGCAGTACCTGTAGGAGACCTATGCAGGTAGAGGGAGAACATGCAAACTCCAGGTAGGTAGTGCCATGCATGGGATTTGAGCCCTAGTTCTGCTAGGTGGAAGTTGGCCATAATAGTTCAGGTTTACTTCTTCTAATGCCCTGTACACACGACCAGTTTTGCCGTTGGAATAAACCCCCGAAGGTTTCTCCGATGGAATTTCGCTCAAGCGGTCACACCAAAGACCAAAAAAGGAAGTGCAATAGCCAGTAGCCAATAGCTTCTGTCTTGTACTTGCTTCAGAGCATGCATCGTTTTTGGTCTGTCGGAACAGCATACAGACGAGCGTTTTTCCCGATAGGAATTTTTAGAACATGTTTCATTTCTAGGTCCGTCAGAATTTTCGAAAAAAAAAGTCCGATGAGGCATACACACGATCGGAATAGACGATGAAAAGCTTACTCATTGAAAACTGTGCCCTCTTTTTTTCTTAATCAAACAGCGGGCACTGGAATAAATGTACCCATTGGAAAATGTTCTTTTCATTTCCAGTTCTGGTCCCAGTGATTTCAATGGCTACTGCGACAAAGAAAAAGAGCAGACTTGTAAATACCGTGTTTATCGGCGTATAACACACACCCCAAGTTTAGGAGGGAAGTTTAAGGAAAAAAGTTTTAGCAGGGAAGTTTAAGAAAAAAAACTTACATTTTAAATGCCCATCAATACAGCCTTATCAGTGTCTATCTGCAGCCTTCCCCAGTATCCATCTGCAGCCTTCCCCAGTGTCCATCTGCAGCCTTGCACACTGTCCATCTGCAGCCTTGCCCAAAATTGCAGCATGATGGGTTTTTAAATTTAGCGCCGCCGAGATACACAGATGTCCTGTGTATTCGGCTCTTCTTGGCTCCTCCCCGCTGTCTCTGAGGGCAAGAGGAACGCCCCCGACATAAGCCAAGTGTACTGTGTACTTGGCTACTATGCTCCGCTAGCAGTCCCGCCCCGTCCCGCCCCTTGGCCCTGCTCCTATGATGGACACAACACCGGTCCAATGGCGGGCCGTAAAGGCTAGGAGGCGGGACTGGGCGTTACTGCGAGCGGAGCCGAGCCTAGCCGAGTACACAGTACACTCGGCTCAGTCTATGTCGGCGGCGCTTCTCTTGCGCTCACAGACAGCGGGGTTCGGCGTATTACACACACCCAATTTTCCCCTGATTTTAAGGGGAAAAAAGTGCGTGTTATACGCCGATAAATACGGTATGTAAAATTCCACCATTACTTGTGCATCCTGAAATACATTATAGTCTCCCTTTAACAACTTCGGCAGCCGGCACAATTGATTATGACATTGCTTGTATTTTACTTTTGACATCTACTTACATCTATATTACATTTTTACATCTACTGTCTGTTGGATATACTGTATATTAAACATTTAAATTGATGGTCTAACTGATTAATACTAGTAAGAATAGATTTAAAACACTGGCTGTATGCAAAAGTAAAAGAATAGTTAGTTCCACTTGAAATTTGAATCATACTTAAAGGACATTGGTACTTTTTCTCTAATATCCTTCAGCTGACCTCCCAGCACCCCAAAGTCTTATAATCACCAAAGGATTGTGGCTGTAGTGCTCCCAGCAGGGATCTGGGAGTAGCCAGGGCAGATGACTATAGCGGCTACCATACACAGATGAATTTTGGGTGATACATGTGAAACAGTCGAAATTCAAGCCATGGGTGCCCCTGTCTGCACCACCTACTGGGTGAAAATACTTCAGCCAAAGAGCCTGCATCCAATCAGATGCAGCCACTGTTCAGGTATTCTGACAGCTGTGGGCACCAGCTGTCAGAATACAATAGCCGCGGTAGGAAATTGATCTGTTTGTGCTGTTTAGCACAGATTGAGAAATCTGGTAGATTTGTTTTGTTTAGCCCACAGGTGTGTATATACAGTTGTGCTCATAAGTTTACATACCCTGGCAGAATTTATGATTTCTTGGCCATTTTCAGAGAATATGAATGATAAGACAAAAACATTTCTTTCACTCATGGTTAGTGTTTGGCTGAAGCCATTTATTATCAATCAACTGTGTTTACTCTTTTTAAATCATAATCACAACAGAAACTACCCAAATGACCCTAATTAAAAGTCTACATACCCTGGTGATTTTTGCCTGATAACATGCACACAAGTTGACACAAAAGGGTTTGAATGGCTATTAAAGGTAACCATCCTCACCTGTGATCTGTTTACTTGTAATTAGTGTGTGTGTGTATAAAAGGTCAATGAGTTTCTGGATTCCTGACAGACCCTTGCATCTTTCATCCAGTGCTGCACTGACGTTTCTGGATTCTGAGTCATGGGGAAAGCAAAAGAATTGTCAAAGGATCTGCGGCAAAAGGTAGCTGAACTGTATAAAACAGGAAAGGGATATAAAAAGATAACCAAGGAATTGAGAATGCCAATCAGCAGTGTTCAAACTCTAATCAAGAAGTGGAAAATGAGGGGTTCTGTTGAAACCAAACCACGGTCAGGTAGACCAACTAAAATTTCAGCCACAACTGCCAGAAAAATTGTTTGGGATGCAAAGAAAAACCCACAAATAACTTCAGGTGAAATACAGGACTCTGAAAACATGCAGTGTGGCTGTTTTGAGATGCACAATAAGGAGGCACTTGAAGAAAGATGAGCTGCATGGTGGAGTCACCAGAAGAAAGCCATTACTACGCAAATGCCACAAAGTATCCCGCTTACAATACGCCAAACAGCACAGAGACAAGCCTCAAACCGTCTGGCACAAAGTCATTTGGAGTGATGAGATCAAAATTGAGCTTTTTGGCCACAACCATAAACACTACATTTGGAGAGGAGTCAACAAGGCCTATGATGAAAGATATACCATTCCTACTGTGAAATACGGAGGTGGGTCGCTGATGTTTTGGGGATGTGTGAGTTACAAAGGCACAGGAAATTTTGGTAAAAATTGATGTCAAGATCAGTATTTTTCGAGGAACATTTGCATTCATCAGCCAGGAAGCTGCGCATGGAACGTACTTGGACATTCCAACATGACGATGATCCAAAACACAAGGCCAAGTCGACCTGTCATTGGCTACAGCAGAATAAAGTTAAGGGTCTGGAGTGGCCATCTCAGTCTCCTGACCTCAATTTCATTGAGCCGCTCTGGAGAGATCTCAAACGTGCAGTTCATGCAAGACAGACCAAGAATTTACAGGAACCAGAGGAAGTTAAAGAGCCTCATCCACAAATGCCACAAAAGCTGGATTTGATGTTAAAGGGGGCAATACACGGTATTTAGAACTGGGGTATGTAGACTTTTCATCAGGGTCATTTGGGTAGTTTTTGTTGTGATTATGATTTAAAAAGAGAGTAAACATATATTATAAACATAATATTATTCTCTGAAAAATGGCCAAGAAATCAAACTCTGCCAGGGTATGTAAACTTATGAGCAGAACTGTATACATGTATGGCCCTCAATTAAAAGATGACTGGGCTTTGGTAGGTAGATGTGCAGTAAATATAAAGACTAGATTTTGGCTGATAACAATAATATATATATACACACACACACACACACACACACACACACACACACACACACACACACACGATTACCAAAAGTGCATGCCAGTCCTCAACCCAATAGAACACCTTTGGGATGAATTTGAGTGGAGACTGCAAGCCAGGCCTTCTCATCCACATCAGTGCCTGCCCTTACAAATATGCTTCTGGAAGAATGGTCAAACGTTCCCATAGACACTCCTAAACCTTGTGGACAGCCTTCCCAGAAGAGTTGAAGCTGTTATAGCTGCAAAGGGTGGGCCAACTCAATATTGAATCCTACGGACTAAGACTGTGATGCCATTAATGTTCATGTAAAGGCAGGTGTCCCAATACTTTTGGTAATATAGTATATACTGTATATATCCACACACCATACTGGGTTTAGATATCCATGAGACTTCTAATACCACAACTAGCTTGTTTCTGCTCTCCAAAGACCTCATTACAAAGACAATTAGCTGACCTTCCCAGCTTACACTTGCAGTACTGTACTTGAGGGACAGCGGCTACATCTGACAATTGTTTTGATTTCTGGGAAAATTGAATGTTGGCGATGCGTAGTCTTTATTGTCTTTATATGTAGTACTCGCTGCAGACCGTGCTGTCTATAGATGTCAGGGTATTCATTTTTCTGTTCTCTAAAGCATAAAAGCGAGGTTAAAGTACAGACCAGATAGGCTATCCTTAGCACCTGACATAACGTCATGTTACACAGAAAGGAGAAACGTGTTTGGTGCTTTATAAATAATAGATGTTCCATGCAGTATTGCAGTTACAAATGACATAGAATAAAATATATTTTTCTTCTCGGCACAGCTAAAAGTACTGTTTGTTCATGCATCCTTTGGTATTTGCCATTACATGATTGTGCTGGTTTATTTAATGTTTAATGAAGACAAGTTCAGCGGAATTCTTAACTCTGGGGGAAGAAAATTATTTTAGATACTGTGCTAGCTAAATAAAGTGAAAATAAAGTGAAAATATGTATACTGTGTGTGTATGACTTCTGCATAGTATAAAAATCATACCTTGCTACATCCTTCATGGCAGTGAAGGGCTTCAGTCCCTTACCTGCCCCCTCCACTCTGCTTGTTCATTCACACTAAGCCTGGTATTTTGTTTTCACTGAATACAAGGCATTATGTGAATGGAGAAGGGACTGGTATGTGACATGGTCTCTCCTCCATTCACAGAACACCACAGAATATCATATATATATATGTAAAAAGGCCAGTATGGTGGCCTGAATTTATGGGAGGAGCCCGGGGAGTATTTAACCAGCCAGCTCGTCTGTGGTCTTTGTCGGTTTCCTGTGCATGATACGGTCGGTTTCCTGTGCGCGATTCCACGTCATTAGGCCGACTCTTCGAAAACTCAGTTCCCGTGCTCGTAGATTTTCGAGGCTCACGTTTCCGTTCGCAGTTTTCGTACAACGCGTCTGGTTCGGCTGTCGCAGGTAGGGTTTTCGGTTGACTTTTTCATTTCACGCATTGTTAGATATCTCGTCACTAAACCTTGATATCAAACTTACGAATCATTCGTAAAACCCTACCCAATCACTCGCATCGTTATCATACCAAACATTTCTTCGTTTTTATGTACCTCACTCCGATGCCAAGACACTGCTTCGTTTAGGCGTGTCTCACTGTTTTATGCTCCACAGACAAATCAATGTCACTCGCGAATTTACTGTACACCGATCAGTGCCATATCAAGGCTAAACCATTTCAAACCATTTCAATCATTTCACTGTCACGTACCACGCTCCGATTCGAATCCAGTCGCATCCACGATGCACCGATTCGTTCCAGTGTGCCCCAGTTGTTTTTGGGCCTCATTTCAGTACGTTTCAGAGTCCCGTTCATTGTCAGTCGCAGGTTGCAACACACCGGTTCGTGCCTCTTATATGGCATATCATTTCACTGTCACGTATCACGTTCCGATACGAATCCAGTCGCATCTACGATGCACCAATTCGTTCCGGCATGCCCTAGGTATTTTTGGCCTCATTTCAGTACATGCTCCAGAGTCCCGTTCGTTGTCAGTCGCGGCACAACCGATTCGTGCCTCTGTCATGGCAAACATTTTCACTCATTTCACTGTCACGTACCGCACTCCGATTCAAATCAAGTCGCATCCGTGATGCACCGATTCGTTCCGGTATGCCCCAGTTGTTTTGGCCTCATTTCAGTGCATGCTCCAGAGTCCAGTTCGTTGTCAGTTGCAGTCGCGGCACGACCGATTTGTGCCTCTGTCATGGCAAACATTTCATTCATTTCACTGTCACATACTGTTGCCCTGATTCGAATCCAGATGCACCGATTCGTTCCGGTGTGCCCCAGTTGTTTTTGGCCCCATTCAATACATGCTCCAGAGTCTGGTTCGTAGTCAGTCGCAGTCACGGCACGACCAATTCATGCCTCTGTCATGGCAAACACTTCATTCATTTCACTGTCGCGTATCGCGCTCCGATTCGAATCCAGTTGCATCCGCGATACACCGATTCGTTCCGGTGTGCACTAGTTGTTTTTTCCCTCATTTCAGTACATGCTCCAGGTCCGGTCTGTTGTCGGTCACAGTTGCGGCACGACCAATTTGTGCCTTTGTCATGGCAAAACATTTCATTCCTTTCACTCCATGGCAAAACATTTCGTTCATTTCACTGTCACGTACTGCGCTCCAATTCTAATCCGATGGCATACGCGATGCATCGATTCGTCCCGGTATGCCCCAGTTGGCTTGGTCTCATTTCATTCCTTGCTCCACAGTTCGACTCGTAGCTTGTCATCCGACTCGTTTATCGCAGTTGCGACCGATTCGTGCCTATGTCACGGCAAAACGTTTCACAAATTTCAATTCACACACTTGTCGCTTGAGTCGAATCCACTCAAACCAACAATGCATCGATTCGCACCTGTCATTTCAGCCTTACAGGTATCGTTCGCATGTTGCCTGTCATTCCCCCAACTCCGGCAGTCACTTCATATCAAATCCTTCATGCATTTTCTATTTTCGTAAACACGACTCCATGGATGTTCGACTTCTGACGCCTCTACGACACACATAAAAAACACACCCCGTCTTCCTTCGAAGTTCAGTCAGGGTCTCGATTCATTCCTGTCCCTTTCTCCATTAAGTACAAGAGGGAATACCTGAACAACAAAGAAAAAAAGTCTCTAACCCTTCTCTACTTTAAAAACACATTATTGCCATGTGCAAACCTAATGGACATAGTGATACTCACAAATTCCATCACTCAACATAATCAGTTGGTGATTTTGCTTTCAAACTACTGATTTGATTCATTAGAACGATAACTGTGAAAGCAAGTCGTGTTCACATCTATGCACGTTTAAATTCCTGTCCAGGTTCAGCAATGAAGTGGTTGGCGCTTTTGGGTTATTGATGATGGAGTGCTTTCTGCATTGCGTTTTTGGTGCACATTACCATAATTGGTATCTTTTTTCACGTGAGTTCGAAGGAAACTTTACTGTAATTTTCTGCGCTGATGTGATGAATTTGTGCTCATGCATTCCCATGGTGTCTGTATGGATGCAGATACCTAAGCAACCTGGTAAATGAGATGCAGTGGTTGTGCTGAGGAATGTACAGTTTTTCCACTAGAGCCAGTCTACATGATCTAGTCATATGGTTTTTCCCAGTGGGATTCTTTCATTTCTCCTGTCTGCTGTAATGTCTAGCAGCTGGGGACTTCCAGTGGTCTGTGTTCACGGTAACTTAACCCTTGGTTGGTCTGAAGAGTAGGCTTGTCTTACTGCCTTTCTTTCAGCAGCTAGCTGTAATGCTTTAAGAGAACGTAGAATAAAATGTCAGTCCTGGCATTGTACACTGCAAGTAGTTTTCAATATAAATTATTATACATTTCCCTTCCATTGTGATTTTCTAAAAATTATTATGCATTTTACTTTTCAGTATGGGAACCTGGAGCTTATCTGCACACAGTGTACGGAAAAATGTTTTTGGAAAGATGCTGTTTAGGCTCATCCATTACTAAAAATGATGCAGATGCCACAGGTTTTCTCTTTACAACACTTAGAAAGCATTGGGTGGTTGTCATGAAGGCAAACCCTTTTATTCAGAAACTGGTTTGAGGGATGGTGAAAAACGCAGGTTGATCAGAGCAGACAAAGAATGAATCGACTGATGCAACTGTGAAGCAATTTATCCTTGGTGATTACAAGAGTAGCACTGAAGTCCTTGTCTAAAGCAAGCAATACACAGCTTGAATAGCATTGAAGTCCTTGTCTAAAACTGACCATACAAGTTATCAAATAACACTGAAGACCTTGTTAAAAGTTGGCCATGCAAGGCTTGATTAGCACTGAAGTCCTTGTGTAAAACTGACCATACATGGCTCAGTCTAAAGCTGGCCATACAGAGCTCGAATAGCACTGAAGTCATTGTCTAAAGCTGACCATGCAAAGCTCCCATAGCACTAAAATCCTTGTCTAAAGCTGACCATACAGAGCTCAAATAGCATTGAAGTAATTGTCTAAAGCAGTGGTTCTCAACCCTTCTATTGCCGTGACCCCTTGATAAAATTTCTCAACTTATGGGGACCCCTAACAGTAAAATTATTTTCGTAGCGTGGGTTGTCAGCATCTAAGGCAAGACAAGTAATTTGCGCCTCTAACCCGCAGACATTTAGTGCTCCCTGAGTCCCTTCCACTCATACATTATTAAATCCCCTTCTGGTACATGTTACTCACTGTGTCTCCGGCTCCGTGGTGTCTTGCAGCAGTGACACCTATGCTGAAATCAGGAGATAGGGTCTCTTCCATCCCCTCCCACTTCATTATCCTCACCAGTCAACCGTCTCTAGTCTCCGCCCCCCAGCCATGCCGTGAAATGAATGGATGGCCGCAGGCCCCAGGAACAGCCCAGCTGGGCGGCCACAGGATCCAATGACAGTCGTGCTGGGCGGCCATGAAGGGGCTGAGATAGTGGTGTGGGTTCCAGGAGCAGCACGGGATTTGGCGACCCCTGGCAAATCGACATTCAACCAACAAAAGGGTCACGACCCACAGGTTGAAAACTGCTGGTTTAAAGCTAGCGATACCCAGGTTCGAAACACAATTAAGTCCTTGTCTAAAGCTAGTAATACACAGTTCGAATCGCTCTGAAGTCCTTGTCTAAAGCTAACTATACACGGTTCAAATAGCACTAAGGTCCTTGTCTAAAGCTGACCATATAGGGCTCAGATAGCACTGAAGTCCTTGTCTAAAGCTGGCCTACAGAGCTCAGATGGCACTGTAGTCCTTGTCTAAAGCTGGCCATACATGGCTTAAATAACCCCGAAGTCCAGATCTAAAGTTGGCCATACACCGCTCAAATAGCACTGAAGTCCTTGTCTTAAGCTGGCAATACACAGCTCCAATTTCGAGCTGTTGGATGGCCCTGCCAAAATCAGAGGTGCTAGGTGAAAAAAAGTTTGGCTTAACATTGATTGCAGCAAATCAGCTGAAGTCGATCTATGGGAATTCTAACAAGCAATGATGCTGGCTGTCAGAATACAATAGCCTCCAATGGGAGAGTCATTAATGTACATTTATTTTTTATTTATTACAGTACTTGTATAGTGCCGTCAATTTACACAGCGCTTTACATATATATTGTACAATCACATCAATCCCTGCCCTCAAGGAGCTTACAAGCTAAGGCCCCTAACTCACATTTGTACATACACATACTAGGGCCAATTTAGACAGGAGCCAACTAACCTACCAGCAAGTCTTTGTAGTGTGGGAGGAAACAGGAGTACCCGGAGGAAACCCACGCCATAGGCACAGGGAGAATATGCAAACTCCTGGCCATGGTTGGGTTTTGACTGGTGTACATTATAAAGACTGCTAACATGCAAGTAAGTTTATGTTATTGCTGTAGAGCAGTGTTTCTCAACTCCAGTCCTCAAGGCGCCCCAATAGGTCATGTTTTCAGGATTTGAAACGGCTGTGGTAAGTACTAAGGCAGCGAAATTGATCAAATCACCTGTGCAAAATAAAGGAGAGCCTGAAAACATGACCTGTTGGGGCGCCTTGAGGACTGAAGTTGAGAAACACTGGTGTAGAGACATAACTGTCTCTTTTGCGATAAATGACTTGACTGCTTGCGGTGGAACTTCAGTCATTTTTTCAACTTTCCATCTATTAAATCTTCTGCCCTTGTTGTTTTAACTTTGGATAGTAAAACCTTTTTTTTCTGCCAGTAAATACCTTATACAGCCCACTTCCTGTTTCTTGTCTGGTTATTTGGCTAGGCTTATGACATCATGCACAACTCTCCCTAACTCTCGTGAGAGTTTGCCAGGAAGGGAGGGAGGATGAGTCATAAGAGGGCCAAGGAGGGCTGCAGAGCTGGAGGTGTGCCTCCGTGTAAATCCAGGAAGTGAACAGGCAGCAGCTTCAGCTGCCCACAGTTAAAATGGCTGCAGCCAGACTTGGTGGAGGGAGATTTCTGCAGCATATTTGGCAAGTACAGAATCACAGTATGTATAAAATAATATGCAAAGTGGTTGGAGGGAAGCTTCAGAATGGCAAAGATGTTTTTATTACAAATTATGTGAGCAGACTGCAATTCCTCTTTGAGAATATGTAACTGGTTGAATGTCTGTAGCCTGGACACAGGTTCACTTTAAGCAGATCATGTTAGTCCGTCTTTTGTTTTTTTTTTGTTTCTTACTTTTAGATGAGACCACATTGCTGAAATCCTGATAGATAAACCATGTAGAATATTTTTTGTCTTTGTTATTGTATCAGACGTGCGTAGAGCAAAGAGGACAAGCCAGTACATCTAAAAAATGGTTTAATAAAAGTGGAATGTCATAAATATGATTTCCTTGCATTTAGCATGGAGGAGTGTATGTATGATTAAAGCACTGGTCTGTGAAATTAAAATCTCTGGTCCACAGCTAACGCCAACTAATTGCGACCTTGACCAAGTGCAGTTAATGTAGCTCTTTACTCTGCTTCAAAGTCACAACAAAACAAGCGTGTGAGCAGTGAATAATAAGCAAAAAGCAAGGCAATGTTTTATATGTTTGTTAGGTTTTTTTCCACATTATTGCATTTTGTTTACATTTTATAAAAACATGCAATTTCTGTGTTAAAAAAAAATTAGGATAATACAATTTTGTGAACACTTTTATTAGTTGGATATAATGCATATTAACAGTTAAAGTATAATTAATCCTTAAAAAAAAAAAAAAAAAAAAAAGTTAGTATTGTCATCTTAGGACATATTTTTACAGGATCAACAAGTACAAGTACAAATAATACAAATAGTCAAAAAGCAAGCCTGCAGTGAAATAGTAATACATTCATTACACATAATAAAGGAAAAAATCACCAGTTATTCATTTTTTGAGGGGGGAGGGGTTGATACACTTTAAGGCTGGCCATACATACATTGGTAAAATTTTGAAAGAATTTTCTTTTGAAAATCAGAAAAGTTGTGCGTTTTGTGATCTGATGATGCCACCATTGATTTCGAAATTCGGCCAACCAAACCTTCAATTTCACCTCATGTTGCTACAGAAAATAATTTTTGTGGCTGGGAATCTTCTTTTCTTTCTGGGAATTTTCCTTTCTTTCCGGGAGTTTTCTTTTCTTGCACACGCGCATTTCTTTTTCAATTACATTTCTTGCACGATTATCCCATCATTGATTAGAAAATCGTTATTTTTTCAAAAAATTTCCAACATAGCCGATTACTCAAATTTGATTGCCGCACGAGAATCGGCTGATGCTGCAGCCCACTCACTAATGGTGCGAAATATGAATGAAAATTCTTAGATAAGATTTTCAAAAGAAAATTCTTTTGAAATTCCACCCATGTAGGATTCTTGCACCTTGCCATAAAGTTCCACATATTGGCATACAATATAAAATGTGTGTTGTGGTGGCACAGGAGCCACAGCTGCAGTGTACTTTATCCCATAGGACCGCATTACCAAAAATGCTGTTTGTGTGTAACTGCTGGTACCAGTGTATAATCGCGTATCGGCATATTTTTCAAAACCTGCATAATATTTCAGTCCAATAGGCTAAAATACACTGTAGCTGTGGCTCCCAGGCACCACAATAAGATGATTTTTTACACTGTATGGCCATACGCTCAACTTTATGGCCACATGCATGAGACCTGACTGATTCTACAGTCCATTTAATGGGTTAGATTGACACTCTTGGCTTCCACTTTTCCAAATTTGCCTGAAAATTTCAGAGCCAATTGGCTGTCAGTAACACTACTTGGCTGTCACTAGGACAGGAAGTGAGGGAAACGAATTTCCATTGGGGACATACAATTTTTTTTTTTAAATCTCTGTCAGAGGAAAATTGTCACTAGAACAGTGGTGTTTATATGAATTTATATTGCTTTATGATTACAAATGTACAGTATGTTTTCTCACGGGTTGTCTGATCACACAAGTTGTATAATCAGGTCTACCAGTCAGTTGATCGGACCCTCCAGTCTCTTCTATGGAGCGGCAGATGTCAGCAGACGCATGTCCGCTGACCCCTGCCGCCATCCAATCTGATCCTGTCAGCCAAAAACAGACAAATGGGGGACCTATTCCCTATCTGGGTGGCATAGGATGAAAACAGACAGACGATCCGTTTCCATCTGATCGCCCCATAGACGAGAGCTGGCTGTGTCCATGTTCACTCTGCATAGCACTTGTCATCTGCCTGCTCAGTGGGGATCAGTGGAGAGATCTGCTGACACCCGCTGCCATCCCATCCCATCCCATCCCATCCCATCCTGTTCACCAAAAACCGACGGATAGTGGTCCTTTTCCCCATCCGTCCGGCGGATCAGATGGAATCGGACAGACGGTCCGTTTCCAGTCTTTTGTTTTTTCCTTCGTTTGTCAATAAGTAGGAATATATATAGATTTCATTATACAATAAGATAATCCAAAGCTAAATTCAGATAAAACTAAACTTAATAGATTAATTTAATATGTTCTTTGTAAATGTGGTTTAGTGCCATATTTTAAAGGCAAGTTAGCTATGTTTTGTTATAACAGGAGCTGCCATTGCTGATGTGGTAAGGTGACAGCTGTAAATATATAATGGTCCTGTTGCTGACTTCAGTAGAGAGTCTTGTAATAAGTCTGAACAACAGGGGGTCATACTTCACTGGCTACATGCTTGCTCCAATGGAATTAAATTTTGACATTCTGTACAATATACAGTATAACAGAAAATATCAATGTCATCCTATAATGAAACACAAAGCTTGCCAATGTGTCGTCTCCTATTTTGATTATTTTTGTAAAAGATTTTGAGAATGTATTTTTGTGTAGTATTGTGTACTATTTGAATTTGGAATATAACCTCTTTTATAACCTATTTTAATTGGAATATTCTTTTGTGTCTAATTGTAACTGAAGCTTACCAATATCAGCGCTACCCAAAGTATTTTAGATTACTGTTTCATGGGGAGGCTAATTTGGCATAAATGTTTCCATGTCTAGCTCATGAATTATTCATTATGCAATTACAGGAGAAAGTCAGAGGCAGAGGAATACATGTGGATTTGGGCCATACGCCCAAACATCTGCAAAAATGTGTGATGTATTATTGCTTGATGATTAGCTAAGTGTAGCGCCTTAGCTATCGTCTTGTCTATCCAATGGAACAAAGCTAAAACATTCTCAATCGGAAAGGATCTTTAATAGATGCCTATAATAGCTCTGCCGTTAGTTTATTGATAATACATATATATATACATATAATATATATATCTAGATAGATAGATAGATAGATAGATATATATATATATATATATATATATATATATATATATATATATATATATATATATATCTAGATATAGATCTATATCTAGATATAGATCTATATCTAGATATAGATCTATATCTAGATATATATATTATGTGTGTGTATTTTTAAATAGCTGTTTTACTTATTATTTACAAAAAATATTTAGCAAAAATCAATAAATATATTGTAAATGCACCGAATGTAATTGCCTGCGTTTAACTTGATTTCAAGTTCTCTAAATCTTTTCTACAGCAGCAATTGGAAAGGGGGTAGGGGGCAGTACATGGGCCCAGTGAAATGGCCGGCATTCACATGTGCTAATAAGAAACAAGCTAACACAAGAAGATAGCAAAGCGTTGACTTCACAAGTTTACCTAGTTGTGCTGCTTAAAGTGGAAGTAAACCCTCCTATCGTTTTCAGCCAAGGAAGCTGCCATCTTGGCCTCTGTTGAAACTTCAACTCTCATGATGCTGCACATGTAATCCGTTATGGCACCAGCCATTGGATGGTTTGACAGTTTTTTTGCGAGCACAACCAATGTGACAGGCAATGCCGGGAATGTAACCGTTTTTTTTAAACTATTAAATTGATGGGTTTACTTCCGCTTGAACTGCATGCCTTAAAGGGTTTGTAAAGTTAATTTTTTTTTTTTTTTTAAATAACAAACATGTTATACTTACCTTCACTGTGCAGCTCGTTCTGCACAGAGTGGCCCCGTACCTGGTCTTCTGGGGTCCCTCGGCGGCTGTTTCAGCTCCTCCCCGCAAGCATTTACCACCTTAATGCGAGCTCCCTCGCACGGTGGTGAGTGCTTGCGGGCGCGCTCCCGTGATACAGCCGGCGGCTATAGCCGCTCGCTGTATCACTCGGCCCCGGCGCGCCGCGTCATCGGATGTGATTGACAGCAGCGCGAGCCAATGGCTGCGCTGCTTTCAATCCATCCACTGCAGCCAATCAGCGACCAGGCTGAGCTGCAATAAGGATGACGAGGACGTGCAGCGAAGATTCGAGGCGTCAGGTAAGTAAAACGGGGGGCCTGGGGGCGGCGGTACTGTCAAAAGATTTTTCACCTTAATGCATAGAATGCATTAAGGTGAAAAAATTTTTACCTTTACAACCCCTTTAAGGCTGACAATACTATGTGGCAGGTGTGTATAGACTTCAGGACAGGATGGGTAAAAATAAATATCCTGTGGCAGGTAAGATAACTCCCATTTGTGCGATTTAATGATGTGTGATTTCATGATTAATTTAGTTATTTGCTGTTTTCATGAAAGCATGTCAGCTACCTATGGCTGTTACATTCACTCTAGCTTCCTTACCAGTGAGTTATAGCCGTTGAACAAACATGCAGCCCTTGAAGCCTGAAAAAACTAAACTCGTACTCTTTGCTTAAAGCTCCTATTGTACCTCTTCTTTGCCACAAGATGTCCCTACGGTCTTCCAGGTTCAAAGACATCCAGCGTTACTCCACCCAAAAGACAGAGGATTTTACCGTAAATGCAGGGCATTATGAGCCCACCCCCTAAGGGGCATCACAGTGGCACCCATCATTTACACTATAATGCTCTGTACACAAGATCGCACATTCCAACAACAAAATCCATTGCATTTTTTCTGAAAGATGTTGGCTCAAACTTGTCTTGCATACACACGGTCACACAAAGTTGGTCGGAAATTCCGAATGTCAAGAACGCGGTGACGTACGACGAGCCGAGAAAAATGAAGTTCAATAGCCAGTGCGGCTCTTCTGCTTGATTCCGAGCATGCGTGGCACTTTGTGCGTCAGAATTGTCTACAAACGATCGGAATTTACGCAAACAGATTTTGTTGTCGGAAAATTTTAGATCCAGCTCTTAAACTTTGTGTGTCGGAAATTCCGATGGAAAAGGTCCAATGGAGCCTACACACGGTTGGAATTTCCGACAACAAGCTCCAACCGCACATTTTCCGTCGGAAAGTCCGATCGCGTGTACAGGGCATAATGGTGCAGAAAGTGGTGTTGATGTCATCCCATCAGTCCCACCTCTGTGTCAGCAAGGACCATCCAGCCTGCAGAAAAGGCAGAGACGAAGGGGACATCATGTGACCGGCTTAAAAACTTAGAAAAAAAGGTTAATATATATAACAAAAACTGGAAAGACCTTCAGGGAAGGGAGGGTGGGAGTTGATCTTTAATCCAGGTCAGTGATTTACCAGGACTTAGCCAGGATCATTATCACACTACCTGTGTCTAAACCTTTTAATTACTAATCAACAGTTGCAGCTCCCATGTCGCGATCCTAACTGATTCACTTTAAACATGGGCAATAAAATAAAGTAAAGCTTCTTAAAACTTGGGTCACATCGAGTAGAAAAGGGATCCTTAAATACTGTATTTTACAAATGTGTTCTTTATAGCAATGCCATAAAATGTGTAAATGGCTCTAATCAAAAATTCTCCTCTCGCTTTCAGCGCTCTTGGTGTGAGACTCTTCATTCAGCAAAGTAATTACACAATAGCACCGTAGCATATTTTATGCTTTGCTGTCTTATAGTGTTGTATTCTGCTTTTGTTATGTGGATGATGACTGTATAGACTGTGCAGTATCCAAGGAGTGATTAAGTCATTAAATTAAACAAAACAGATTAAAGGCCTGTTTGGCTTATAATTTTGTGACGGGTGCAATGTACAGGAGCCTGCAGGCATTATGTGTATATTACCCGCTTGCTCATGATAGGTGTAGCAGTGGAACAGCTCTTGATAGTAGGGGGTTCTGGTTTCCATGGCAATTCAATCAACATCCTTTGTGCGAGTGAAAATGAGTGCTAGTCCTCTGCACTTTCAGACATCTTTATGTGTGTGATGTCACCTCTGCCGAGAAATAAATTCACATTTAACTTTCACTGTAGCCATTGGACCGTGAAGAGATGATGTCTAGACTAAAGCTAATGTAAAAGCAAAACCATTATTTTTGTCTTGATGACTTTATGCAGTGAAAAAAGCTTTGCTCTCATTCTGCTTGGAACAGGTTAATAAGCTTGAAGAAGCTGCCTGTGTATTTAATATTCAAAGCAGTCCTCCTTATCAAGTGTTTTATGTGGCTTAAATTACAATGTGGATCCAGTGATTAGTATTATTTTTCTACAGCCATCGGCAGAACTGGAACAAGGTCATCCAGTGCCCAGAAGATGCCAAAGTTTGCCCCTTTCCACTCGGTGCATGCCTTAATCATCTTCTATAGCTGAGGTCCCGCTCCCAGTTGCCACCGCGCTTATCTCAGCATCGCTGTGTAGTCCACCAAAGGATTTTAAGTTGACCCAGAACTGCCCAGTGACGTTACAGAACCTTTCTGCTGTGTGTTCTCTGCCAGTCTCCTTGTTCTGATTGTGAATAGCGCTGGACTGGTTGAAGGCAAAGTGAATGGCGGGGGGGGGGCACCAGTGCCATACCTTAGCTTACCTGGGGCCTGAGGGATAGATATTTTTTTTTTCCTAGCGACAACAAAATTACTTGCAGTAATAGTCCTGCAATGAAATGTCATGCAGACTGGGGGTGGAAGTAAGAATTAACTGGTGGAGGGCATATTTCAGCAGCTGTAAGTACTTTTTTCTTTGTCAAGATACTAAACGTAGCATATCAATCTGTCCCAAGCGCAGGAATTTAGAGGTGCTATTTGCTGCATAGATACCAACATTTAAAAATAATTAGGAGGGATGCATTGAAAGTATAAAGAAAAAAAATGTGATACACCTGGAGGCGTATCCAATAAAGGGGGTGTCACTTTACCACATATGGTTCGTAGTGTGGGAGTAAAATTAAGTCCAGAATTGTTACTGGCAATAATGGAAACCCACAACAGTGGTGTAATTGGCAGCAATAATAATCCACAGCACTGGTATTTCTGGGCGCAATATTCACCCCTTCATTGATGGTCAGTGGTGGTAAAATTAGCCCCCCAGCATTGGTGGTCATGGTCTGGCTGTAAAAATAACATAATATGGCTGTGACAGTAACCCCCTTCATTGGTGGTCAGTGGCTGACCACTCCAGCATTTGGTGGTCAGTGGTTGGCTGAAACACGAAACCTCCTTCTGCATTGCTGGTCAGTAACTGGCTTTAAAAATAACCCCCTCTTCCGAATGGCTCATCAGTGGGTGGCTGGATCAACAACCCCCTCCCAGCATCAGTGGTCAGTGGCTGGCTGTAACAATAAACCCCCCAATATTGGTGGTCAGTAGCTAACTGAAACAATAAGCCCCCCCAGCATTGGTGGTCAGTAGCTGACTGGAACAGTAGTAATACCCCTCAGTATTAATATGCAATTCACTGTTTGCTGGCTTTTCCAATTGAGCTGGAAATATCATTCAGTTGTCAAGTGGAATGCAGAGAGCACTTCCCATCTGCATGTTGCCTGCGGTGGTACCTGATGTAGACCATTCCCTCCAGGTATGCCACGAATGTGATAGGGAGGGTGTAGCCCACCACACAGTCCCCCCCCCCCATGAAAGCACCCCACCTGGGGTAGCGGCCTCTCATCCTGACCCTGACCTATTGATATTAATTCCAGATCTTCAGTAATATTCTTCTTCATGTGTAAAAGTAATGCAATTCTGGCTAACAATATTTTCTGTCCTCATCTAACTTTTAAAATTGTTATTCAAATAGCAAATTCGATCTTCTTTCTCTTCCAGCATAAGCCTATTAACTACATAAAAAACAATGATGCTATATTAAAAGCTGTTGTTTTAAGGCATTTGCAATACAGTAAGCACACTTAAAGCATTCTTTATGCTAAAGAAGGCTGTGTGTTGCGATCACACAGCATTCTTTAGCATAAGAGAAGCCAAAACACATGTGAGTTAATTAAGTAGACACAGACAAACCTTATTAATTCATTGTAAATGTTTGCAAGAAGGTATCTGCCCTCACAACTGGAACTGATGTCAATTAATTCATAAGCAGAACTTCTGCTCCTTTATTCATTTTCTTTGGAGTAGTGCAATTCTGGGACCTACTAATGATAACCATTGCCTTTGGCAATATAGAAACGTCACAACATTCGCAAGCAATGCTCAGAATTAAAAAAAAAAAAAAAAACACCATTAACTTTATCATGCTGTCTCTTACTGGCCTTGGGTAAGTCGCTGTTAAAATTAAAGTGTTTTCTTACATTTGCAGGTAAACTGGGATAACACAACTTTTATGTTCTCATTTACACAGCATAACTTTAAAATAATATATAAAAAATGCTGCTAACCTTTTTCCATGCTCTTTTCAGGAAAATCCAAAACTTAAAAAAAAAATCCTATGTAGTGCTAACCTTCTATGTAATTTTTAAGGGGTCTGGGAAGGTATTTTTACCATCATTAACCTTGTCTGTACTGTGCTGGAAGATCTCATTATCAAATGTTGGACTTGATATGTACACTGTACAGATACTCGTTTAACGACTTACCTGTTTAGTGACCACTCAGACTTACGACCAGCTCTCCCCACCCAAGCGACACGCTGTACATCATTGTATTGTACAGTACAGAATTTTCATTTGTTTTAATTTGCATAAGTACAGAACACAATGTTATTGAGCTGGAGTTTTGTGTTTAGACATTTTTTTCACAGTACAGTAGTTAAGAATGTTTAAAATATTGATTTACATGTGGCTCCTCGTTTAATGACCAATTTGTTTGACGACCTGGTCGTTTGAACAGAATCTGGTCGTTAAGCGAGGAGAGCCTGTACTACCAAATGATCAAAAATATGAAGGCTTGGGCTCTGCATTGTATAGTAACAGTTTTATTTCAATTGATCCCTGAAGTTTCCCTAAATAGGCAAGCTTTTCTGAACAATACAAGCTGCCTATAGAGTGTACAAAAAAGTGGCAACCACCCCAACCTATACCTAGCCTTTTGCAGCAAGGTGCACATTGAAGGGTAATGGACATCACAAACAGAGATTTACCAGCACACTTGCCAGCCTGCAAAACAACCAAATTGACCCCGTGGCCAGGTTCACACTGGTACGACACGACAGTCGTACCACTTTGGATTCGACCTTGCCCTGTGACTTGAAGTCCGACATGTGTCCGACTTCAATGAACAGGGATCCTACTTTGATCCCAGACAATACCAGGCACAGTGTCTGGTATGAATCTTTAGGGGGAACTTCAGGCAAAATGTTTAAAAAAAAACGGCATGGGTCCCCCCTCAAGGAGTATACCAGGTCCTTCGGTGTGGTGTGGATTTTAAGGGGAACCCCCCCACGCAGAGGAAAACAGAAATAAACGGCATGGGGTCCCCTCAAAACCCATACCAGACCCTTATCCGAGCACACAGCCTGGCAGGTCAGGAAAGGGGGTGGAGACGAGCGACATGGAGGGGGGTGGGTGCTTTGGGGCAGGGGGGCCCTGCGCCCCCCTGCCCCAAAGCACCTTGCCCCCATGTTGATGAGGACAAGGGCCTCTTCCCGACAACCCTGGCCGTTGGTTGTCGGGGTCAGTGGGCAGGGAGCCTATTGGAATCTGGAAGCCCCATTTAACAAGGGGGCCCCCAGATCTCGGCCCCCCGCCCTATGTGAATGAGTATGGGGTACATTTTACCCCTACACATTCACCTAAAAAAAGAATGTCAAAAATAAAACACATTACACAGGTTTTTAAGTATTTTATTAAGGCAGCTCCGTCGTCTCTTATGATCTCTTCTTCCCTCTCCGGCTCTTCTGTGTACTCCGCTGACGTATTTTGCCTCTGTCGGTTATTCTCCCCTCTTCAGTTCTTCTCCCTCTATCCGCTGTGTTCTGCTGGCTCTCCTCCACTGTCTTCTCGCTATTTTGCCCTGTCTTCTCTCTCTGTTCTTCTTCCAATGTTGACTCAATGCTTTTTCCCGCTCTGATGCCGGGTGCGCGGTGTGCCACTACTTATATTGGCATGGGGCGGGGTCACTGGAGGCATGCCTCTTATGACATCACCACCCATCATGCCCCGGGCGGTGATGTCATGAGGGGCGGGGCATCCACATGACATCACACAGTGACCCCGCCCCATGCCAATATAAGTAGTGGCATACCACAGTCCTCAGAATTGCCCTACCAGGAAGTGAGCAAACCGGTGTCTAGTAGCAGATATAGCAGGTAGGGATCAAGCAGAAGTGTAGTCGGTACACAAGCCAAAGGTTGCTAACCAGCGGTTGCAGGTTGGGATCAAGTGAAAGCATAGTTGAGGAACAAGCCAAAGGTCAATAATGAGTGGCAGTAGAGATAAGGACAGCTGCAGGTATGCATAGGAGCATGATAACGGCTAAAGAGAGCACAATAATTTGGCAAACAGGAAGTGCAGAAACCAGGCTTAGATCAGGAATTCATGGGAAGAGCAAAGAGTTCAAGGTTCACCAGAAATGAGAGACAAGGCAAAAAAGTACAACGGATCAGACAGGGAGCCGTCCAGTATCTCAAGTGGCTCAGCAAGAAGAGCTACTGCTGAATGCAGCAGAGGTTGTGGGTCCAGATCCCCGTCCTGACATAGATTGTATAATGGGCAAGTGGACATCACAAGTCAAAAAGATTTTTTCAATGGTTTAGGATAGGGTTTCCTACAGTAAGGTATTAAGCGATGGAATGTTTGCCGTATAAGGTATTCCTGCAGATATGGTTGATCCTACATGCCATGATGTGTACCTTGAAGTCTCTAGCATGGTGTTTTTTACTGTTAGTTCAGGCTTGGCTTAGGTCAAAAGGAGGTTAATTACTATGCCATATACAGTGTCCACAGTGTCTAATAGGCTTTGGCTTTTATTTTTTACTTTATTTTAACATTTTTTGCTCTAGCATATTTGTTATCGGCAAAAAAATATGTATTTAGCACCCATTCGTTTTTAAGTTATTAACATCATTGTTAAATACTTTAAAATATAGTAAAGCCATTTTAGTGTTGTAAACCTTTTCCAAATTATCCCCTCTTAAAATCTGTTCCTTATTTTAATTGTCTGTCACTTCCCCACTAAGAGGAAAATATATTTGTGTCAAAATCCACTGCCAGTCTTTATAGGGACTGTTTAAGGTGCTGTCATTTCAGAGGTATTTATTTCATCATAATTATGTATCTGAGGATGTCACCTTCACCAACTGTGCAGTCTTGTCTGGTAAGAAGGAATAATTCCTGTAAAGAAATAAATTTTAAATTAACATCGAAAGACTGTAATTACAGTACCCGCATAGTCTCCTAATATGAAAAAAATGGTAACACCTCTTGGGAGATTTTTGTGTAACATTTGCACGACATGAGTTGTTAATTTAGTAGCAAATCTCTACAAATCCTTTAGGATAATATTTTTTGCTTAAAATGGATATTTTTTGCAGAGCCATTGGATACAGTATAAAGGAAAAGTAAAGCTAAAAGCTTATGTTCTCACATAAGCAGAAAGTGACAGTCTTGCTTTGTTGGCACTAGAAGAAATGGCAATAATGAGCTTTGGACGCTAATAATGCACTCATAGAAGATCCAAAGCCTTGACACATTTTGGCTGACATGCTGTTGTCCTCTGCCTAATTCAACAAAGATGAGGCACACACTGGGCACTTTTGCATTTTATGGTGACATCAGTGGATCACATTTGATTTGTGCTCCCCAGTTTGAAATCAAAAAGGAAAAACTAAAATGTAAATTTAGCAATGACTGGCCCTCTGGTTAAAATTGATTCCTTGAGTTCAGTTATGAAAAGTAGTAAGCCCAACATGCCACCAAGTGCTGTGACACCTATGGCCAAAAGAGGACCTCTTGGTGTTAAACTTGCAGTAACGCAATGAAATATATGTTGTTAAACTTGCAGTAACGCACAGAACTATATGGAGTTAATCTTGCAGTAACGCAATGAAATATATGGCAATAAATTTGCAGTAACGCAATGAAATATACAGCGTTAAACTTGCAGTAACGCTTCTGTGGTTGCTGGATCTCATCCACGCCTTATGCCCTCTATATTTTACTATTGGCCCACAACTGTGATGAATGGTGGCATTAACCAAAAAATAACGTGCACAAACGCGCAGCCCAGGTTTAGCGTTTACAGGAGCTGTTCGCTATTTTGCATCTTAGAGAGCCTTTTGTTTTCAGATCCTACAGAACCTAACCTACAGACACTTGGACATGTAGATTTTTCATCATATGTGGCGTTTTTTTAGGTAATTTTCTTTATTGGTTATCTTTCAAATCTGTAATCTGGCCAAAATTGACTAAAACCACACCCATGTTGTGAAAAAGAAGACCCATCCCCAATTAGAAAAAAGAGGGAGATTATACAGCTGGAATAGATATATTGTATTTGGTTGCTGTATTTTTACGGATGGGTTATTTTGCCATTTTCTGCTATTTAATTGTGTTTATGCTCTATTGATAAGTATGAACATATTTCCATAATAACTAGCTGTTGATCAAACATTTATCTCTGCCAGCACAATATTTTCTGCAAATTAGATCTCTTTCGCCAACTGGATGCCATGATTAATTTTTCTTTCATGGAGTGACATGATGCATTGCATTTCTCATCAAGCTGTAAACATATTCTTGTTGTTTGCTGTGCCTCATTAATTAATTGCATGTATATTTTAGGACATGACTAGGGATTGCATTTAGAAATAGTATATACTGTACTTTGTTAAAAGGTCACATCATAAAATTCAAATGCTTTTTTGTTAGATTTTTTTATAGTATATAGCAGTCTTTTTTCAACCAGGGTGCCTTGGCTAAAATCCTAAAAAATGTCCAAAAATTACATACAAGCCAGCAGGTGGATGAAGCCTGCCTTTTAGTTACACAAAGCCACTGGTTTTCATTGTGCACCATTACAACCTTCCAGATGCCAGCATCCTAACAACCAATGACCTCCTCGTTTGATAAAGAGGACAGTTGCATGCACAGCATCTTTGTTTGCCCTTCCTCTACCCCTCTCTATCAGCACTGGGGTCACATTAGCTGAGTAAGGGAGAAGAACTGAGGAGTAAGAGAAACATTAGAATGCTAGTCAGTACCAGTGTGCAAAGATGTATTTTCTTTGGAAGAATAAATCACCTATTATGTTGGGTGTCCTACATGTGTGGATGTTGCTGCATTATGTAAAACTATTAGTTTATTTTTTTTACATTTTAGAATGGGGTGCCTCGATAGTGTGCAGAATTTTAAAGGGTGCCTTGAGTGAAAAAGGTTGAGGAACAAAACGCCTATCCTGGTCAATTCTTGTACATGTTATTGAGCTATCAATTTTGTTGAATAAGAAATGTTTGCATCCTCTATTTATAATGGAGTTTTGGCAGTTGTCTATAGAATGTTTGCATAGACACAGCATTTAATTTATAACTTTCTCGTAGTAGAAAGGAACATTTAACAATTTCTTGTAAAGCGAAATGAACATACACTAGATTGTTAAGTATTGGGACGCCTGCCTTTACATGCACATGAACTTTAATGGCATCCCAGTCTTAGTCCGTAGGGTTCAATATTGAGTTGTCCCACCCATTACAGCTATAACAGCTTCAACTCTTCTGGGAAGGCTGTCCACAAGGTTTAGGAGTGTGTCTATGGGAATGTTTGACCATTCTTCCAGAAGCGCATTTGTGAGGTCAGGCAAGTTTTCTGCTGCCATAACCCTGGTATTTAACGTCATAGTACGGTCCGGAAGTGTTTAGGGGAACAGGATCCAATTTTTATTTATTTTTTTATTTTTTAGGTTAACAAACACTTTAATGCATTCTATGCATTAAGATAAAAACATTTCTGTGTGCAGCAGCCCCCCTAATACTTACCTGAGCCCCATCTCGATCCAGCGATGTTGCACAAGAGACTCTGCCCTCCGGACTCTCCCCTCCTCATTAGCTAAGACCGCAGCGAATCGCCATTTGGCTCCCGCTACACTCAAAGTCAGTAAGCCAATGAAGATAGGGGGGGCTGGGCTGGGCCACGGCTCCTTGTCAGAATGGACACACGGAGCAGCAACTCGGCTTAGGTGCCCCCATAGAAAGCTGCTTGCTGTGGGGGGCACTCAACAGAAGGGAGGGGCCAGGAGAGCCAAAGAGGGAACCGAGAAGAGGAGGATTTGGGCTGTTCTGTGCAGTGGTTTTGCACAGAGCAGGTAAGTATAACATGTTTGTAATTTTTAAAGGAGAAAGAAACAAGACTTTAGTATCACTTTTATTGCTCTCTGTGCTGGTCTAGCTCCTCCACCCCTCTTTACATAATTTTTTTATGTAGCAGCTGGGAGGAGTGAAAGGGAATTCTATAGAGTGTCACTTGAGAGACAGCTCTAAGTCTGCTGGAACTGTTGACATCACATCCAAGATGGCGGTGCCCAGTAGCAGTCTAAGGCTGGGTGTAACCTCATCCAATTCGCATAACATGTGAATGTGACCGGCTTTTAATTGAGCTGGTTCGCACATGTCCGGGGCAGCTGCGGCATGGTTTTTAAGAGGTTCCTGTGCATTTTTGGGTCCGGTTCAGGTTCAAATTCAGGGAAAAACTTGCCCCTGAATCGCACCTGAACCGGTGAACATAAGCGCACCGGACTCCAGACTGCAAACCGCAGCCAGGCATGTGTGAACCCAGCCTCACATCTTTTGAGTGAGTATTTTACAGGTAAATAACATACAAAAAAAACACCCTAATTGCACATATAATCTTATTGGAAGATAAAATGATTGATCTGGTGACAGTGTCTTTTTAAATGAGGGGCTATGATTTCAAGCTTCCACCTGCCATTCCTTTTCCATGCACAACCTGATTTTGGTGGCCCAATCTTTAAATATGAAGCCATTTAATTTTATGGTTGGACTCCCATCCCACTATTGTGTACAAAGGGTCGCAAACAAAGGAGATGCTCCCTGTGTTCCTCGTAGCGCAAACAGGGCATTACCATATTTCTAGCAAACCCTCTTTATCTTGGCACAAATATTTTGAAAATGTATTCTTATGATGGCACTAAGCAGTACAGGTGCCATTCATAGACAGTAGAATTGCTCAGTGTGTGTTAATTGGTGTGTTAAGGCATTATCGCATGCTTTGCACATCTGCAGTCTGTGTATTCTAGATAACATAGTCTGTGTGCAGAGGAGATTTCTATTCTGGTTCTCTGTGTCATCCTGAGCTGTAATTCCAGTCATTGTTTCCTGATACTGATATTGGTCCCGCATATTTCTAAAGATAATGGGAACTTAGATTACCATACTGCAAATCTCACAGACATGCTAGTTGTGCTGGTGACACCTTTCATGAAACTACAGCGGATGAATTACAAGCCTCTCTAGCCTGCTCCTAGGCTGCAGTTGTTTTACTATTCATCCTTTTTTAGTACATTATAAATCCTTCCTTTTACCTGGCTATAATGAGGCTGTTAATTCTGTTTTTAGTGTTTTTGTTGCATAGTTAATAATCTAGGTGGCAGAGTCTCTGTAGCACTAATCTTGTAGATATGGATAGTGGGTTTAGAAGGAATACAGTCACTGATTCAGGCTTTTCTATTATCCTCAGTGATGAGTAGGATATAGTGGTATTAAAAAAAGAGCTTATGGTTAATTACACTGTCAAAATAATTGGTGTTACTAATATGCATTTTTAACTCTTTTATGCAAACTGGTGAGCTCATTGAAATGTTTAAGCATAAGCTGGGAGCAGGTACTTTTAGGCTCGGTTCACACAGGGGCAACCCGACTTACAGCGCGACTTTGCAAGGCGATTTGGAAGCGACTTCAGGGCGACTTTAAGCAACTTACAACGTGACCTAAAGTTGCCTCCAGGACAGGCGACTTTGGCTGTGGCCAATCACAGAATAATCAGCTCTCTTTGAGGGAGGGGTTTGCCTGGGTAAACTCATTTCTTTTCCTGTGAAGTCGCTTCAATATAGATGGAGATCCGACTTGGAGGCAACTTCCATTGAAATCTATGGATACAAGTTGGCTAGAAGTCACCTTGAAGTAGTACAGGAACCTTTTCTGAAGTCAGAGCAACTTCAGTAGTGTACATTAAGACAGCTCCCATTCACTTCAATGGAATTTCTTATGTCCCGCGACTTGGGGCAACTTGAGGTCTGACAAGTCGGATCCCAAGTCGTTGTAGTGTGAACCAGCACTTACTGTCAGGTTTGGCCCCTCTTTTGAGCCAGTATGTCCTCACTTCCTGGTGTGGGTATAGATATACCCCTGGTCTTGTCCCACTAACATATGCAAATAGTGACTTTGGGAAAGTCAACAGAGATGGTGGTATAGAGGTCATAAAGGTGCCGGCCATAAGCCTATGCTTTTAACTGTCTGCTAGCGTAACCGAAAAAGAAACTCTCTCCTGCGCTCAGGTATCTAGATTCTCAGTGTGTGATAAGGCCAGAAAGCTTCAGTGGTATCTGCCGTCTTGCAGCCCTCTTCAGAATGTTGGGTATTCATAGGCCATTTCTCTCATACATGTAAAAATTTGCATATTTTTTGCTAGAAAATTATGTCAAACATATTAAACATATATATTTTTTAAGCAGAGGCCCTGGAAAATAACATGATGAGTGTTTTATGTCACATGCTATTTGCGCAGCGGTTTATCAAATGCTATTTTTCAGGGGAAAAAAAATTACATTTTAATGAAAACAAACTCAATATAATAAATCTGAAAGAGTCTAATAGACTCCGGCAGCGCTTATAAAAATAATTGATCATAAACCATAAACAATCTAAACGATATGTACATTCAATAGAGTCTGTACACTCATATAATAAAAAACACTGATTAAACAGAGAAGCGCCAAGTCCTTTAAAATCAATCTTATGAAGAAAGATCCACAGAGACAGTTGCTGTCACCCAAGCGAGTTCCACATCACACATGCTCAGATAAAGAGGGGGTGTGCAAGAGAACCCCCTCCTAGTAAGACTCTTACCAGATAAGAGCTTGATCTTTAGCGTGTATGCTACTCAAAACCGTGGAAATCCTTGCCGGTATCCTCCTTCTATTATCCGAAGCGGGACAGCTCTCAGATCATTCAATTATTCCAGGCAATGAAAGAAAAAAGGACGGACATAGCGTAATCCAGTTTAAATCATTTTTATTATTAAAAAAGAAGAAGAGAAAAAACCCCCTTCAAGGTGTACACTTACAAGAAATTGCATATAATCAAGCGGTTTTCACAAACAGACATCAGGAAACTTCAGGTTACACAGCGTCTCCTACTGCTCTCAACAGGTACCTTCTGCGGTAATCGAAGCTGTCTTTCCCTGAGTTCACTGGTGTGTCTATGTACGTCGTGTGGCTCCACCCTGATGCGTTTCGTCACTCAGTTTTTTGTAGAATAAAAAGAGGATGTTACACCGAGTAAAAAGATACCAAAGCCTGTCACAATTTAAAATTGTGAATGCTTGTGAAATGGCTACAAGCTATGAAACATTTAATTATCCATAGGCGATGCATTAAAAGCCTTTACAGGTTACCAGTTTAGAGTTACACAGGAGGTCTGGTACTGAAATTATTGTTCTCACTCTGACATTTACAGTGATATCTCACATTTGTAGTGGAGTCGCCATTTACATATGCGCGCGGGACGAATGTGTATGTATTTTTTAATTTTTTTTCACTGTACCTTTATATCACAAGGGATGAACAACATCCCTTGTGATAGCATGGGCTGTGACAGCTCCTCTTTATGGAGAGACCTGGGGTCTATTAACCACTTCAGCCCTAGAAGGATTTGTCCCCTTAACCACTTGCCGACCGCCGCACGACGATGTACGTCGACAAAGCGGCACGGGCAGGCAAAAGGGCTTACCTGTACGTCCCTGCCTGCCCGCGGGTGGGGGGTCCGATCGGACCCCCCCCCGGTGCCTGCGGCGGTCGGCAAATGTCCCCCGGCGATCGGTGGTGAGGGGGAGGCCATCCATTCGTGGCCCCCCCCTCGCGATCGCTCCCAGCCAATGGGATCATTTCCCTGCCTCTGTATTGTACACAGAGGCAGAGGAAATGATGTCATCTCTCCTCGGCTCGGTATTTTCCGTTCCGGGCCGAGGAGAGAAGACTGAACTGTGAGTGCACCAAACACACACACACAGTAGAACATGCCAGGCACACATTTCACCCCGATCCCCCCCCCCGATCGCCCCCCGATCCCCCCCCGATCACCCCCCCCCCCCTGTCACAAACTGACACCAAGCAGGTTTTTTTTTTTTTATTTTTTTTTTTTCTGATTACTGTATTGGTGTCAGTTTGTGTCAGTTAGTGTGTTAGGGCAGTGAGTCTTAGGCCCCCTTTAGGTCTAGGGTACCCCCCTAACCCCCCTAATAAAGTTTTAACCCCTTGATCACCCCCTGTCACCAGTGTTGCTAAGCGATCATTTTTCTGATCGCTGTATTAGTGTCGCTGGTGATGCTAGTTAGGGACGTAAATATTTAGGTTCGCCGTCAGCGTTTTATAGCGACAGGGACCCCCATATACTGCCTAATAAATGTTTTAACCCCTTGATGGCCCCCTAGTTAACCCTTTCACCACTGATCACCGTATAAGTGTTACGGGTGACGCTGGTTAGTTCGTTTATTTTTTATAGTGTCAGGGCACCCGCCGTTTATTACCGAATAAAGGTTTAGCCCCCCGATCGCCCGGCGGTGATATGCGTCGCCCCAGGCAGCGTCAGATTAGCGCCAGTACCGCTAACACCCACGCACGCAGCATACGCCTCCCTTAGTGGTATAGTATCTGATCGGATCAATATCTGATCCAATCAGATCTATACTAGCGTCCCCAGCAGTTTAGGGTTCCCAAAAACGCAGTGTTAGCGGGATCAGCCCAGATATCCGCTAGCACCTGCGTTTTGTCCCTCCGCCCGGCCCAGCCCAGCCCACCCAAGTGCAGTATTGATCGATCACTGACACTTACAAAACACTAAACGCATAACTGCAGCGTTCGCAGAGTCAGGCCTGATCCCTGCGATCGCTAACAGTTTTTTTGGTAGCGTTTTGGTGAGCTGGCAAGCACCGGCCCCAGGCAGCGTCAGGTTAGCGCCAGTACCGCTAACACCCACGCACGCACCGTACACCTCCCTTAGTGGTATAGTATCTGAACGCATCAATATCTGATCCGATCAGATCTATACTAGTGTCCCCAGCAGTTTAGGGTTCCCAAAAACGCAGTGTTAGCGGGATCAGCCCAGATACCTGCTAGCACCTGCGTTTTGCCCCTCCGCCCGGCCCAGCCCAGCCGACCCAAGTGCAGTATCGATCGATCACTGACACTTACAAAACACTAAACGCATAACTGCAGCGTTCGCAGAGTCAGGCCTGATCCCTGCGATCGCTAACAGTTTTTTTGGTAGCGTTTTGGTGAACTGGCAAGCACCAGCCCCAGGCAGCGTCAGGTTAGCGCCAGTACCGCTAACACCCACGCACGCACCGTACACCTCCCTTAGTGGTATAGTATCTGATCGGATCAATACCTGATTCGATCAGATCTATACTGGCGTCCCCAGCAGTTTAGGGTTCCCAAAAACGCAGTGTTAGCGTGATCAGCCCAGATACCTGCTAGCACCTGCGTTTTGCCCCTCCGCCCAGCCCAGCCCACCCAAGTGCAGTATCGATCGATCACTGTCACTTACAAAACACTAAACGCATAACTGCAGCGTTCGCAGAGTCCGGCCTGATCCCTGCGATCGCTAACAGTTTTTTTGGTAGCGTTTTGGTGAACTGGCAAGCGCCAGCGGCCTAGTACACCCCGGTCGTAGTCAAACCAGCACTGCAGTAACACGTGGTGACGTGGCGAGTCACATAAGTGCAGTTCAAGCTGGTGAGGTGGCAAGCACAAGTAGTGTCCCGCTGCCACCAAAAAGACAAACACAGGACCGTCGTGCCCATAATGCCCTTCCTGCTGCATTCGCCAATCCTAATTGGGAACCCACCGCTTCTGCAGCGCCCGTACTTCCCCCATTCACATCCCCAACCAAATGCAGTCGGCTGCATGAGAGGCAATTTCTTTATGTCCTCCCGAGTACCCCTACCCAACGAACCCCCCAAAAAAGATGTTGTGTCTGCAGCAAGCGCGGATATAGGCGTGACACCCGCTATTATTGTCCCTCCTGTCCTGACAATCCTGGTCTTTGCATTGGTGAATGTTTTGAACGCTACCATGCACTAGTTGACTATTAGCGTAGCGTACAGCATTGCACAGACTAGGCACACTTTCACAGGGTCTCCCAAGATGCCATCGCATTTTGAGAGACCCGAACCTGGAACCGGTTACCGTTATAAAAGTTAGTTACAAAAAAAGTGTAAAAAAAAAAAAAAACACAAACAAAAATATAAAATAAAAAAAAAATAGTTGGCGTTTTATTGTTCTCTCTCTCTCTCTATTCTCTCTCTATTGTTCTGCTCTTTTTTACTGTATTCTATTCTGCAATGTTTTATTGTTATTGTTATTGTTATTGTTATTATGTTTTATCATGTTTGTTTTTCAGGTATGCAATTTTTTATACCTTACCGTTTACTGTGCTTTATTGTTAACCATTTTTTTGTCTTCAGGTACGCCATTCACGACTTTGAGTGGTTATACCAGAATGATGCCTGCAGGTTTAGGTATCATCTTGGTATCATTCTTTTCAGCCAGCGGTCAGCTTTCATGTAAAAGCAATCCTAGCGGCTAATTAGCCTCTAGACTGCTTTTACAAGCAGTCGGAGGGAATGCCCCCCCTCCCCAACGTCTTCCGTGTTTTTCTCTGGCTCTCCTGTCTCAACAGGGAACCTGAGAATGCAGCCGGTGATTCAGCCAGCTGACCATAGAGCTGATCAGAGACCAGAGTGGCTCCAAACATCTCTATGGCCTAAGAAACCGGAAGCTACGAGCATTTTATGACTTAGATTTCGCCGGATGTAAACAGCGCCATTGGGAAATTGGGGAAGCATTTTATCACACCGATCTTGGTGTGGTCAGATGCTTTGAGGGCAGAGGAGAAATCTAGGGTCTAATAGACCCCAATTTTTGCAAAAAAGAGTACCTGTCACTACCTATTGCTATGATAGGGGATATTTACATTCCCCGAGATAACAATAAAAATGATTTAAAAAAAAAAAATGAAAGGAACAGTTTAAAAATAAGATAAAAAAATAATAATAATAATGAAAAAAAAAAAAAAAAAAAAAAAAAAAAAGCACCCCTGTCCCCCCTGCTCTCGCGCTAAGGCGAACGCAAGCGTCGGTCTGGCGTCAAATGTAAACAGCAATTGCACCATGCATGTGAGGTATCACCGCGAAGGCCAGATCGAGGGCAGTAATTTTAGCAGTAGACCTCCTCTGTAAATCTAAAGTGGTAACCTGTAAAGGCTTTTAAAGGCTTTTAAAAATGTATTTAGTTTGTCGCCACTGCACGTTTGTGCGCAATTTTAAAGCATGTCATGTTTGGTATCCATGTACTCGGCCTAAGATCATCTTTTTTATTTCACCAAACATTTGGGCAATATAGTGTGTTTTAGTGCATTAAAATGTAAAAAAGTGTGTTTTTCCCCAAAAAATGCGTTTGAAAAATCGCTGCGCAAATACTGTGTGAAAAAAAAAAATGAAACACCCACCATTTTCATCTGTAGGGCATTTGCTTTAAAAAAAAAAATAATGTTTGGGGGTTCAAAGTAATTTTCTTGCAAAAAAAAATTATTTTTTTATGTAAACAATAAGTGTCAGAAAGGGCTTTGTCTTCAAGTGGTTAGAAGAGTGGGTGATGTGTGACATAAGCTTCTAAATGTTGTGCATAAAATGCCAGGACAGTTCAAAACCCCCCCAAATGACCCCATTTTGGAAAGTAGACACCCCAAGCTATTTGCTGAGAGGCATGTCGAGTCCATGGAATATTTTATATTGTGACACAAGTTGCGGGAAAGAGACAATTTTTTATTTTTTTTATTTTTTTTTGCGCAAAGTTGTCACTAAATGATATTTTGCTCAAACATGCCATGGGAATATGTGAAATTACACCCCAAAATACATTCTGCTGCTTCTCCTGAGTACGGGGATACCACATGTGTGAGACTTTTTGGGAGCCTAGCCGCGTACGGGACCCCAAAAACCAATCACTGCCTTCAGGCTTTCTAAGGCCGTAAATTTTTGCTTTCATTCTTCACTGCCTATCACAGTTTCGGAGGCCATGGAATGCCCAGGTGGCAAAAAACCCCCCCAAATGACCCCATTTTGGAAAGTAGACACCCCAAGCTATTTCTTGAGTGGTATAGTGAGTATTTTGCAGACCTCAGTTTTTGTCACAAAGTTTTGAAAATTGAAAAAAGAAAAAAAAAAAATTTTTTTTCTCGTCTTTCTTTATTTTCAAAAACAAATGAGAGCTGCAAAATACTCACCATGCCTCTCAGCAAATAGCTTGGGGTGTCTACTTTCCAAAATGGGGTCATTTGGGGGGGGTTTGTGCCACCTGGGCATTCCATGGTCTCCAAAACTGTGATAGGCAGTGAGGAGTAAAATCAAAAATGTACGCCCTTAGAAATCCTGAAGGCAGTGATTGGGTTTCGGGGCCCCGTACGCGGCTAGGCTCCCAAAAAGTCTCACACATGTGGTATCCCCGTACTCAGGAGAAGCAGCTAAATGTATTTTGGGGTGCAATTCCACATATGCCCATGGTCTGTGTGAGCAATATATCATTTAGTGACAACTTTGTGCAAAAAAAAAAAAAAAAAAAAAAAATGTGTCACTTTCCCGCAACTTGTGTCAAAATATAAAACATTCCATGGACTCAACATGCCTCAAAGCAAATAGCTTGGGGTGTCTACTTTCCAAAATGGGGTCATTTGGGGGGGTTTTATGCCATCTGGGCATTTTATGGCCTTCAAAACTGTGATAGGTAGTGAGGAGTAAAATCAAAAATGTACGCCCTTAGAAATCCTGAAGGCAGTGATTGGTTTTCGGGGCCCCGTACGCGGCTAGGCTCCCAAAAAGTCCCACACATGTGGTATCCCCATACTCGGGAGAAGCAGCTAAATGTATTTTGGGGTGCAATTCCACATATGCCCATGGCCTGTGTGAGCAATATATCATTTAGTGACAACTTTTTGTAATTTTTTTTTTTTTTTTTGTCATTATTCAATCACTTGGGACAAAAAAAATGAATATTCAATGGGCTCAACATGCCTCTCAGCAAATTCCTTGGGGTGTCTACTTTCCAAAATGGGGTCATTTGTGGGGGTTTTGTACTGCCCTGCCATTTTAGCACCTCAAGAAACGACATAGGCAGTCATAAATTAAAGGCTGTGTAAATTCCAGAAAATGTACCCTAGTTTGTAGGCGCTATAACTTTTGCGCAAACCAATAAATATACACTTATTGACATTTTTTTTACCAAAGACATGTGGCCGAATACATTTTGGCCTAAATGTATGACTAAAATTGAGTTTATTGGATTTTTTTTAGAACAAAAAGTAGAAAATATCATTTTTTTTTCAAAATTTTCGGTCTTTTTCCGTGTATAGCGCAAAAAATAAAAACAGCAGAGGTGATCAAATATCATCAAAAGAAAGCTCTATTTGTGAGAAGAAAAGGACGCAAATTTCGTTTGGGTAGAGCATTGCATGACCGCGCAATTAGCAGTTAAAGCGACGCAGTGCTGAATTGTAAAAAGTGCTCTGGTCAGGAAGGGGGTAAAACCTTCCGGGGCTGAAGTGGTTAATGACCGGGCCATTTTTTGCGATACGGCACTTCGTTGGTTTAACTGACAATTGCGCAGTCATGCGACATTGTTCTCAAACAAAATAGAGCTTTCTTTTGGTGGTATTTGATCACCTCTGAGGTTTTTTATTTATTTATTTTTTTTTGCGCTATAAAAAAACAAAGCGACAATTTTGAACAAAAAAGGGTTTTTTTTTTACTTTTTGCTATAATACATATCCCAAAGAATATATATATATATATATATATATATATATATATATATATATATATATATATATAAACAAATGTATTCATCAGTTTAGGCCGCTATATATTCCTTTACATGCTTTTGGTAAAAAAAAAATCCCAATAGGCTTATATTGATTGGTTTGCGCAAAACTTATCACGTCTACAAACTATGGGATTGATTTAGGGACTTTTATTTATTTTTATTGTTTTTACTGGTAATGGTGGCGATCTGCGGTTTTTTTTTTTTTTTTTTTGCATGACTGCAACATTGTGGCAGACAAATCTGACCCCAAATGACACTTTTTGGGGACCAGTGACATTATTACATTGATCAGTGCTATAAAAATGCACTGATCAATGTAAAAATGACACTGGCAGGGAAGAGGTTAACATCAGGAGGTGATCAAGGGGTTAAGTGTGTTCCCTAGGTGTGTTCTAACTGTAGGGGGGATGGGCTGCCAGGGACATGACAGAAATCGCTGTTCCCGACAGGAGAGCCAAACTGACGCCGTATAACGGTGGCTGGTCGGTAAGCACTTAAACCACTGATCTCTCCTCTGCCCTCTAAAGCAAGCAATCAAACTAAGATTGGGGGGTGGAGTGAGAACAAAAAAGAGAATCACCTACTGTAAAAAAAAAAAAAAAATACCAGGATCATGACTGTAGCTGCAGCCATGATCTTGGTATACCACCTCAATATGAGGCTGTATATACAGTGCCTTGACAAAGTATTCATACCCCTTGCAGTTTTCCACATTTTGTTATGTTACAACCAAAAACATAAATGTATTTTATTGGGAATTTATGTGATAGACCAACACCAAGTGGCACATAATTGTGAAGTGGAAGGAAAATGATAAATGGTTTTCACATTTTTTTACAAATAAATATCTGAAAAGTGTGGCGTACATTTGCATTCAGCCCCCCTGAGGGGGGAGATGGAGGGGGTGGGGGTCTGGAAGGGGTGGGGTTTACAGATGATAGGGCGGGTCTTAAATATGAGGGGTGTGGCCTTGACAGGAAGGGTGGTTCATATTTAATTTAGGGGGTGCATGAATTTAGTCAGGGCTAGGGCAGCACAAAATCTAAATACACCACTGAGTGTGGGCTTGGCCCAACTGCAAAGGTTCATTTTCAAGTTGGGCTTTAAGCTAGCCACCCACTGTTTGAATTTCATCCATTTACTAAATTGGCTGAAATTCACTCCATGGGTGGCCTTTTCATCACCAACAAACTTTGATTTAAAAGCTGAATGGAAGATTGTTAGACAAACAGTGGCTGCATCCTATCAGATGCAGTCACTGTTCTGGTATACAGGCAGCCGATTGCGCTGTCCCTTGAATACAGTAGCCAGCAGGGTACGCTGCTTATCATGAATAGAGGAATCTGTTTCTCTAATTCAGCCCATGGCTAGACAAGAGAAAGCTATGTATGTATGACTAGCTTCAGTTCATAAAGTTTGCACAGTCATTCACCTCCATCCTGTGCGCTGAATGAGAGAAATCTCTGTGTTTATGACTATTGTTAAATGAGATTTAAAAATTGGAGTCGCATGGTAAAAATAATGAAGGCCCCTTGAACCGCCTTTAGGGAAAGGGAGCCTTGACTGCTGGAAGCATGGTGTAACGTCACATATGGCGACCCATCACATTTTGCTACACGCTGGAGTGCGCATGCGTGACGCCGCCATATGCGTTCCAACACTTTTACGACAAAACTCCACCCCTAAGTCCAGGTTCAAGCTCCACCATCCAAGTGGACATAGAGTCAGATCATAATTATGCCGAGCGGAGCGAGGCTGTGCCCGAAGCATGGCGAGTGAAGCGAGCTGCGAGGGGTGTGGAGTTTTGTCGTAAAAGTGTTGGAACGCATATGGCGGCGTCCCGCATGCACACTCCTCTCTATGAAATGTGATGGGTCGCCATATGTGACGCTACAATGGCATCACTGTGGGTGTGAACTTAAGGGGAAGTTAAGTAGCTCCCTTATGAATTGGCTACAAGACCTGAGGTGACTGGGTGGAGCCTGAACTCTAGGAAAAGTCTATGCTGAGGCACATCCAACTGCTCTGAGGAGATTCAGCTGTCACAAGAGTTGCCCACCCTCCCGCTCGTTGGGATGTTTTGTCACAGTTTTATTGGCGGTTTTGACTTTGCCAACAGTTGATGTTGCTTTATGGGCTATGGCCTCAAGTTAAATTCTGGGGTCAGTCTAATGCCTGTCTGGCACTGATGGTAAGGACAGGCCTCTTAGACTATGTGAGTTTATATTTATGGGTACACACGGTATACTATGACTGGCATGTTGTTTGGTAAATTCTGGGGTCAGTCTAATGCCTGTCTGGCACTGATGGTAAGGACAGGCCTCTTAGACTATGTGAGTTTATATTTATGGGTACACACGGTATACTATGACTGGCATGTTTGGTAAATTCTGGGGTCAGTCTAATGCCTGTCTGGCACTGATGGTAAGGACAGGCCTCTTAGACTATGTGAGTTTATATTTATGGGTACACACGGTATACTATGACTGGCATGTTGTTTGGTAAATTCTGGGGTCAGTCTAATGCCTGTCTGGCACTGATGGTAAGGACAGGCCTCTTAGACTATGTGAGTTTATATTTATGGGTACACACGGTATACTATGACTGGCATGTTTGGTAAATTCTGGGGTCAGTCTAATGCCTGTCTGGCACTGATGGTAAGGACAGGCCTCTTAGACTATGTGAGTTTATATTTATGGGTACACACGGTATACTATGACTGGCATGTTGTTTGGTAAATTCTGGGGTCAATCTAATGCCTGTCTGGCACTGATGGTAAGGACAGGCCTCTTAGACTGTGAGGGAAAGGAAGAACCCAATAGGGTGGGTTCAAGAAAAGGGGTTACTTCATGCAACAATAGATTACAGAGTGGGTATAGTGATAAAAACAATTTTATTAGTCTTATGCATACAATTGTATTGTTTGTCAAGTCTGTCCTGTCTGGTATATTCTAGGCCTAATTACATTACCCATTTCTAGAAATTAATGAGTTCATTGTGTTTCATTTTTATGCATAAGACTAATAAAATTGTTTTTATCACTATACCCACTCTGTAATCTATTGTTGCATGAAGTAACCCCTTTTCTTGAACCCACCCTATTGGGTTCTTCCTTTCCCTTGCCCCTTATGTGATACTGTACAAGTTATGGTTACAGCAACAATACCCTAACGGGCTAAAACTACTAAACAATAACTTACGATTTAACATAGGTGTACTCACGCCTTCCCTTTTTCCCCTCCTATCCCTCATTCCCTCCCCTCCCCCCTCCTTCCCCTTCCCCCTCATTTTTTGACTCTTAGACTGTGAGTTTATATTTATGAGTGCTCATGGTATACTGTGACTGGCATTGTTTGGTACATTTGGAAAGTTGTACTTTTGAAAAGTTCAATAAAGCTGTGGCCTTGTCCTATTTCCAACTTAATCAGCTTCTGTGTCTTTTTGGGGGGGGCAAGGTATTGGTTCATTAGTTGGTCAAAAATGAGCCTATGCTTCTCAGCAGTCAAGACTCATATTCTTGTGTTTAAAATGTTGTGAATTGAAAAATGTTAAAATGTATGTATACTGGGAGACGAAATGCTGCGATCAAGAATTTGTTTTGTAGTAACTTACGATTTGTTTGCAGCAGACAATTTGGGGTTGTTTTACTAAAGGCAAATATGTGCAATTTGCAAGAGAATTTTAGCTTGGTGAATGAGGTAAAGCTCTGCTAACTTCAATCAATCACATGCAAGAAAAAAGTTTTCTTTTCCTTGCATGTGATTGGACATTTTGTGCAAAGTTCATTTTATACCACATTCACTAAGCAAAGTGAACAGCTTATTTGCCTATAGTAAATAAACCCCAATGTGTTTCCCTGCATTATTTGTAAAACAAAATGTGTACAGCCTTCTGACTGGCTCTCTATGAATGCTTTTCCCCAGTGTATGCATACGGCAAAATCTCTAGTGTCAGTAAAGGGCCTGGGAGCACTTGGGCTCAGTGTTGACAGCTACTGTCAAATGACAGCTAGCACTTGTGACTTGTCATTTTACTAGACTGTGGTAAATGTAAACATCGGAAATATGGTCTTCAAATATCACCATCTGGCAGAGGAGGTGTATGGAGTTTAGGAGATTGCAACCTGTGGGCCAAGACCTTAAATGTGGGGATCTTGTAATCAGTTTGGGTCTACGAATTATTAGAAGCAGCAGAATGAAACCGATCACCTCTGTTTTAGATAATGTATAATAAAGCTTTGAATATATTGCCTACTGTTCATTTGTCCCTCCGTTGGATTTCTGCTCTCTGTAATTACACGGGTACCCAACTATAAAGTTTTGTTTTGTGTAGTGTGAGCTGTCTGTAATTTTCGCTAAAATTTACAGCATTAAGAATCATAAAACACCAGGTTATAAGTTTATTTCTTAATTGTAATTATCTTTTTGTTATGCCCAAGTTATACTGACCTCTCTACCCATTTTTTTTACCTAACATTGTTACATTTTCAAATTATACATTTTGGCAAAATGTTTACAATATAATCAACGCTATTATATTATCCTCATATTCTTTTGACACATTTAGTACTTTGCGTGGTTTTAATTAAATGCTGTGTCTATATACACTATATTACCAAAAGTATTAGGACGTCTGCCTAAGAACTTTAATGGCAACCAGTCTTCGTCCGTTAGGCTCAATATTGAGTTGGCCCACCCTTTGCCGCTATCATAGCTTCAACTCTTCTGGGAAGGCTGTCCACCAGGTTTACGAGTGTGTTTATGGGAAAGTTTAACCATTCTTCTAGAAGCGCATTTGTGAGGTCAGGCACTGATATGGACAGGAAGGTCTGGCTCGCAGTCTCCACTCTAATTCATCCCAATAGGTGTTCAGTCGGGTTGAAGTCAGGACTCTGGGCAGACCAGTCAAGTTCCTTCATCCCAAATCTGCTCATCCATGTCTTTATGGACCTTGTTTTGTGCACTGGGTTGGGCTTGGCTTCTTACTGTATATACTCGAGTATAAGCCGAGTTTTTCAGCACATTTTTTTGTGCTGAAAGTGCCCCCCTCGGCTTATGATCGAGTCACTGTGATCTGCCTACCTGATCAGCCCATGTTTAATGCTCAGACAGCAGCCCACCAGTGTACAAAAGCCACGCCTCCTCCTCATCCTCGTCCGTGACAGGGGAACACTCATTTTACCAGCAGTGAGTCAGTGTTCGGTGTTCCGCCTATCACGGATGTCAGGCAGAACACTGAACAATGACTGCTGGGAAACTGAGTGTTCAGCCTATCACGGACGAGGACGAGGAGGAGGCATGGCTTTTGTACACTGGAATGGCCGCCGTCTGACTGCATGACACGGGCTGATCAGGTAGGCAGATCGGCACAGGGAGGCTGCAATGGACACAGGGAGGCATGCAATGGACACAGGGAAGGCATGCAATGGACACAGGGAGGCATGCAATGGACCCAGGGAAGGCATGCAATGGACCCAGGGAAGGCATGCAATGGACGCAGGGAAGGCATGCAATGGACGCAGGGAAGGCATGCAATGGACCCAGGGAAGGCATGCAATGGACACAGGGAAGGCATGCAATGGACACAGGGAAGGCATGCAATGGAAACAGTGAGGCATGCAGCTGCAGATGGGCATTGTTGACCCTCTTTTTCCACTTACAGTAGCTGCTGCATTTCTCACCCTCGGCTTATACTCGAGTCAATAAGTTTTCCCAGTTTTTTGTGGTAAAAGTAGGTGCCTTGGCTTATACTCGGATCGACTTATACTCGAGTATATATGGTAATTCCAGTGAAGCGAACTCTTAGGATGTCAGCCTACCAAGACATTTTGGACAATTTCACGCTCCCAACTTTTTGGAAACAGTTTGGGGATGGCCCATTCCTGTTCCAACATGACTGCGCACCAGTGCACAAAGAAAGGTCCATAAAGACATGGATTAGCAAGTTTGGGGTGAAGGAACTTGGCTGGCCTGCACAGAGTCCTGACCTGAAACTGATAGAACACCTTTGGGATGAATTAGAGCTGAGACTGCGAGCCAGGCCTTCTCTTCCACATTAGTGTCTGACCTCACAAATGCGCTTCTGGAAGAATGGTCAAACATTCCTATAGACACACTCCTAAAGCTTGTGGACAGCCTCCCCAGAAGAGTTGAAGCTGTTCTAGATGCAAAGGGTGGGCCAACTCAATATTGAACCCTATGGACTAAAATTGAGGTGCGTGTAAAGGCAGGCGCCCCAATACTTTTGGTAATACAGTGCATTTATATATTCATGAATCTTAAAAAGGCATTTCACCCAGGTTTTACAAAAGTAAAAGTCTGCAGCTACAAGTATGAACAATAGAAACAAGCAAACAATCACATTTCTTTTATATTTCAACCTGCTGTAGTAAAATGACAGTTGAAACCTAATTGGCTGGTGTTGACAGTGCAGCCACTTTTCTTCCCTCTACATTTATAGAATACATTTGAGCCTATACGAATTGGATGGCTACAATGTTCTTACGTGTTTTTTTTGTTTTGTTTTTCCACAGGAGCAGTCAAGGATTCATGCACATGAAACTGTCGAAAACCAAAGAAAAATACGTATTGGGTCAGAACAGTCCTCCTTTTGAAAGTGTTCCAGAAGTCATCCATTTTTACACCACCCGGAAACTTCCAATAAAAGGAGCCGAACATTTATCACTCCTCTACCCCGTAGCAGTGCGGACCCTTTAGGGTTCCCAGAGACTGAGCTACCCCCCCTTCCTGTGGACAGGGGACTGTGAAGAAGCATTGTTGCCAGTACAGCACAGCTGCACTATGAATCAGCAGGGTACTGCAGGGGGACTATTCAAGCACTGACATTGTGAAACGTCAATTACGGGCACTCACAATATGTACGATGTTGCACTACGGCTTTCACAAAGGACACTACTTCTGGTTTTAAAAAGAGCCTTTGGTAAAAATGTAACGTGATTTGGAGGGTTTTGTGCTCTGTGAAAAGAGTTCTTGAAAATGCAATGCTTATTTGGGAGAAATTTCAAATGGACAATTCAGATGTTAAACTCTAAACTGATATAAGCGTAGCCTGAGGCCATTTGTGTTTACTTGTTTCAGTGCATAAAACATAGTTATGTTGTATTAAATTCAGTTTTGAAGCTACATTGTTTGCTATATAATTTGCATTTGGAAGAAAGTTCTATGTTTTGTACGTTGTTCTCACTCTTTCTCCCTTGTGGCAGCAATGCCTGGGGTCATCAATGAACAAAATGTCATCATTGGCTGACAGTCTTATATAACGAAGTGTTGTGGCTCTCTCAAAAAGTTTTTTTTGTCTTTCCAGAGAAACTGAAGTTTAGCAGTGTTAGCACTTGCTGTCGAAAAGGGGGTTTTAGAGCTACAAGTCTGACAGCTCAAAGCTTAGTTGTAGTAAACTATTGGCTCCAATGAAACTTGATCTTACTATGGTTTTAAGACTGTTAATTTCTCCTTCAAGCAAGCAATGCATCTTTCTTGATTAAAGGAAGCTTTCAGCAAGTCCAGGTGATGTCCTGTGGAGATTTCTGTCTTGATTGCTGTGTGTGGAGCATAAATGGCTTTAGCGCCCGTCACTTTTTAACACCATGCTTTGGAATACAAGCCAAGCATTATTTTTTTTTTTTTGTGGTACCTGTAAGAAGCCGCACATAGAGCCCGCATAGAGGGCCCGGGCCTGCTCTGACAATATATCTAGTAATACGTGTCTGTTAGAGCAATAATGTATCAGTTTCTCACTTGCTACTTCCGTTACCATAAATTGTCATGGCACTCTAGCGAATTTTGGTTTAATTATTTATGAATAGGGTATGTAAATAAAGAAAATAGCAGTTTAATATATAATTATATTTTTGACCCCCATTTTTGGTACAAAGAAAGAGTTGTTGTGCACCTTTTTACAGTCAGAGGCCTTAAAAGGCAGTGTTGACCATGTTTTGTGTTTGTACAGTGTGACTGTTATTTAGCGGGTAAGAGTTACTCGAACGGTGTAGGTTAAAATGTAAAAAAACCCGGGTATTGTTTTTTTCTTACTGTTTTGCTTGTGAAGGCTGTTTTTTTCTTTCCTATCAGGATAGCAAAAACCACAGTATTAGGGGTTCCATACTTCTCTTTAATAAAATTGATCTTCAGCATGTGTGTTTTTTGTGTAAGTGAATATTGTTTCTGCCAAGCTGTTGTCATCCGTTCATTGGATTTCGTTGTGCAATACAGTATCTGCTTTCTAAGCAACGTTTTTGTGTCTCTGACTTTTACTAGTAAATTGGGAAGAAGTGATCGAGCCCGTGAGATCATCATAGAAAATGGTTCCTAATTGATATCTGAAGCAGGGGTTTACTCATGTTTTAATGCAAAAGCTATTCACTTATGCTTTTGGATTTGCACTTCATTACCCCCGAATTCTAATGCAAATTGGGTTCCGATTTGCAAAGAACTTTGCCTAAGAGGTCAGGCTTGAAAAAAATGTACAAGTGTCCTGATGTGAATGAGAGAAAATGAGAAATCCCTGTGCGGGGAAGCAGCCCTGTCTGACATTTGACATTTAATTACAAGCCTCTCCAGCAAGACACCCAAATTATACCACTTCAGTGATTTCTATAGACATAACTGACAGGGACCATACAGCGTTCCCGACTTAAGCATCAAGGAAGGCAATCTTGAGACTTGAACAACAGCTACATTTATTTATGAAGCCAGTGCAGAGTCCTTGATGTGTTATCTGAGAACAATGGCACTCAGAGAGCTAACTTATGGATTTTGTGGCTAAGTGGAAGCCATATTTAATTTTAGTATGCTTTTAGCATTACAAAATTTAATTCTCAAGGGAAAGGCTAAATACATAAAACGCTTCTTGATTTTGGATGATTTACAAACATGAGGCCCCAATATGCCCCTTTTAGTAAGCAAAAAACATTATTATGCATTACAGAAGGTTAATACTCCATTAATAACCATAGATGGGTAGATAATTGCGGAGAGAACCATGAGATATCTGTCTATCTCTTGGAACACTGCAACTTTGAGTAACTTAAGCTGGCCATACATGGATCGAAATTTGCCCAGTTCAGCGAAGATTGTGAATGAGGGAATCAAGTCATTTTTTTTCATTCAACCCACTAGTCAAATGACAGAAACTGACTCCTCTGTCGGCTGACTTAGCTAACAAATACACAAAGCAGAAATAGATTCCACTGACCTAGGATTTTTTTTTATTATAGACACTACAGGGTTGATTTACTAAAAATGAGTGCAAAATGGTAGCTAGTCAACTTCTAACTTCAGCTTGTTCAATTAAGCTTTGACAAAAAACCTGGAAGCTGATTGGTTTCTATGCAGAACTGCACCAGAGTTTGCACTCTTCAGTTTTAGTACCGTATTTATCAGCGTATAAACAAGTTATGTTTAGGAGGGAAGTTTAAGGAAAAAACTTTAAAAAACATTTTAAATGCCCATCAATGCAGACTTATCAGTGTCCATCTGCAGCCTTGCCCATCTTTGCAGCATGATCGGTGTCCATCTGCAGCCTTGCCAATCATTGCAGCATAGCATGATCAGTGTCCATCTGCAGCTTTGCCCATCATTGGAGCATGATTTGTGCCCATCTGCTTTAATTTGCTGCTGTTTGCAACATGGTTAGAGGCTAACTGCACATCAGTCTTTCCCCTGCCGAGGAGGGAACGAGTGACGCTGAGATAGACAGAGCCGGATATCCTGTGTACTCGGCTCTTCTTGCAGTCCCACCCCTGGCCCCGGCTCCTGTGATGGACATAACACCAGTCCAATGGCGGGAGGCAGGACTGGGCGTGACTACGAGCCAAGCCGAGAGAAGCCGAGTACACAGGTGATAATATGGGTAAAGCTGATGTCCATGTTTCATGTTACTTTAAATAGTTTGTTGAACCAAGCTGGCCCAAACTAACTATTTGCCTTACTAAGTGCTGCAGTGTCTCTAAGCACTGTATGTACTGCATGTAACTTCAGCTACATACAGTACACAGTGCTGGGTTCTGGCTGTGAGACAGAGACTTCCCACTCTCACACCTGGAACAAAATAAAGTCTGGCTGAGTGGTGCCAAGCCATTCATAGGAAGCTTTGTATTCTGTGAATGAATACAAAGCTTCCTCTGAATGGGCATGTCTGAGAGCGTGGCGTCATCAGCCCACTGCTCCCACTCGGCCAATGCCAGGAAGTTTTGTATTTTATTCACAGAATACAAAGCTGCCTATGAAGCAGACTTCCCGTCTCACACCTGTAACAAAAGCAAGTCTGGCTGAGCGGCGCTCAGCCATTCGTAGGCTTTTATTCTGTGAATGAATACAAAGCTTCCTCTAATAGGCCCAGTCTGAGAGCATGGCGTCATCAGCCTGCCCCTCCCACTCAACCAATCAGAGGAAGTTTTGTATTTAATCACAAAATACAAAGCTGCCTCTAAATGGCTAACTGCCGCTCAGCCAGACTGTTTTGTTCCGGGTGGGAAGCCAGCAATGTCTCACAGCCAGAACCCAGCACTGTATACTGTATGTAGCTAAAATTACATGCAGTACATTCAGTGCTTAGAGACACTGCAGCACTTAGTGAAGCAAATACTTAGTTTGTTTGAACTAGCTTGGTCCAAACAAACTATTTAAAGTGACATGAAACAAGGACATCAGCTTTAAGTAGAAGACTACACCAAGGTGTGTTCTGCCTGCATGATCTTATCCTCTGTGTTGGAGTACTATTCAGCCTATAGACACACAGATTTATGGGTTTACCATAGCTGTATTTAATATGACACTTGTAGGCCATTACGAAGGTCAGCAGGGTGAGGTAGAACAAGAGAGAGCACCAAGCCTCACTGTGTACACATTGAGATTTTCTTTTTCCCTTTTGTTCACCTCTTCTAGTCACATCTGAACAGTTGTGGTAGTAGAAAAGTGTGCAGAGAATATTGAAAGGAATCCAAAGACCCTTTGGGGTTCATTTACTAAAGACAAATAGGCTGTTCACTTTGCACTGAAATTTTCCTTTCGTTTTGTAAATGTTGTGAAAATTCCATTTGTAGAAAGATAGCCACATACAAGCATAATTAAAAAACATAATTTTGCTTGCACACAATTGGATGATGGCTGTTAGCAAAACTTCACCTCATTCATTAAGCTAAGGGAAATTTACCCTGAAAAGTGAAAATGTCCTTGCAAAGAAAGACGGTCTATTTGCTTTTAGAAAAATCATTCCCTTTTAGGGCAAATTATTATGTATTTTTATGCAGGTTAGCACATGCTGGTAAGATACATTGCACGTGCATTTTTGGGAGCATCCCTTATTTTCAATGGTCATCCAACACGCCAATGAACATTGTACCTGATTCTAGATGTGAACACACCTGCACTGCATTGGACAAAAATGGTTTAGGGACATTTTTGAGCGTTTGAAGTTTCAGGGCTGTCAAGGTAGATGTCAATGAAGTGCAAGGAAAGTTTAGATAAACCTATTAGGGTTGCTTTACTAAAACTGGAGAGTGCAAAATCTGGTGCAGCTCTACATGGTAACCAATTAGCTTCCAGTTTTTTTTTTCAAATCTGAATTGAACAAGTTGAATTTAGATGCCGATCTGCTACAATGCAGGGCTACACCAGATTTTGCCCTCTCCAGTTTTAGTAAATCAACCCCAATTAAGTTCCAAGTGTTTGACTCACCAGATAGTAAAGGAAAGAAAGATGAGGGCCAAGAACCTCACAATTTCACAATTTCAAATAGAATTTACCAATGCCAACTCCTTTACTTATCTGTGTATGTGAACCCTAACAATGAAATTGCTACATGTTTGGTCTGTTAAATATACCAATAAAAGTGTTTTGATAAGTGCCAAAAATACCTGTTGGTCATGTTAGAACTGTATAACTATCCTGTGCACACTTCCTAATATAAAGGAGATTAATAAATCCCTCCTAGTTCTTTTCTTGGGGTGTAGAAAAAATATTTCCTGTGTTGTGGAGATGAGGAGAGAGGGGAATACAGTAGTTTAGTAAAGAAAAAAGACCATTAGGTCCACCACACTGGTCCACAAAAAAGTTGTTTGTTGTCCGCCTATGACAGGAAAGTAGGAGTCAATCGCGGTTTTTGGCAGATCAACATTTTTCACTACTTGCAAGGTCTTTAATGGTTAGAACATGAGAAAATGTGCGTCATGTATTGCAGAGATGTACCGCATATGTTTTTTGTTTTTTTTTTTATATATGTCCTTTAAAGACTAGCTAATCCTTATGATATCTTTAGAGAAAAACTATTATTAACTACTAACATTTTTTAGAGTGTTTTGACATTAGACGGTGATTGGAAGTATTGGCATGATCCAAATGCTAAAAGAGCTTGTCTCACCTGTGCGACTTGGGTAACCAAGCTTACATTTTTATGTTTATAGAGTAAGGTAGGATAGAAGTCAGAAAATTAAGTGCTAACCTTCTGGGAAAACACTAGACATTGGCCAAAGCATTCAACAACTTCCCCCAAGGTCAGTTGGCCAGGGATGTCTAGTACAGTCTGACAGCATCCATAAACATGAAGATCATTAGTTAGATCAAGAAATGATCATCTTTGCCCAAATCCATACATATTTGTTGCCATAATAAAAAATGGGTAACCACTCTATTCATACCAACTATATTAAACCAAGCTTTTCTTTTTTTCCTTTTGCTGTTTTACAACTTTACTGTAACCACAAGAATGCAAACCAGTACATGGGTTAGCTTATCAGAAAAAAAGGAAGTTTTAATCAAGCTCGACTAAAGTTAAAAGATTTTTTTGCAATAATTATTATTGTAAGCCTCACCCTGTTCTTCCTCTGATTGTGGATGTTTCCTTTTTGTCAAAATGTACTTGAGTTTCCTTGAGCAGTTAACAATTGGGAGACTTCATGCTCGCAGAGATAGCAGCACCTCATGCTTGCCAAATTATTTAGTTTAAGATAGTATTAACTATGTGAGAATACAAATGAAAATCCATTGGCATGGGTGCATAGTCTATCCATGCTGTGAGTCGGTTAAACTGATGTAGACAAAGTTGTTTCCGTGTTATGTACACAACTAAATTGGGATATATAATGTGGGAATTTTGTTTCCAATAATTAGCAATATGTTTCACTGCCAGTTCTCCTCTACAGGTTATTACACCTGCAAAACAAAGTGAAAAACACAAGTAGAGCTGCAGGTTAAGAGCCCCTTCACTATTGTGGTGTGTTAGCCAATTTGAATTGGCTGTCTAATACACCAGAACGCAGCAAAAGAAAAAAGTTGTATGTAACCTTTCTGAGAGTGCAGTGCATGTTAGTGTGTTGCTGCAAGGTGCGCTCTTCTGCATTGCGTGTCCATCAGCAAGGGAGCAGGGGTGCAATTCAGAATGAATGGCACTGCATCGCACAAACCCAGGTACATTGTTCAATAGCATAAGTGTAAATAGACCTCAATAGATCCATACTTGAAATATAGGTAATTGTTTCCCATGGTAACTGTGCAAGCACAAAGACAGTAAGTGGGGAAAAAAGGAGTCGTGTACAGTGCTTTGAAAAAGTATTCACACCCCTTGAAATTTTCCACATTTTGTCATGTTACAACCAAAAACATAAATGTATTTTATTGGGATTTTATGTGGTAGACCAACACAAAGAAAACAATGTTTTTCAAAATTTTTTACAAATAAATATCTGAAAAGTGTGGCACGCATTTGTATTCAGCCCCATTTACTCTGATACCCCTAATTAAAATCTAGTGGAACCAATTGCCTTCAGAAGTCACCTAATTAGTAAATAGAGTCCACCTGTATGTAATTTAATACCAGTATGAATGCAGCTGTTCTGTGAAGCCCTCAGAGATTTGTTAGAGAACCTTGGTGAACAAACTGCATCATGAAGGCCAAGAAACACACCTGACAGGTCAGGGATGAAGTTGTGGAGATGTTTAATGCAGGGTTAGGTTATAATTAAAAAAAAAAAAAAAAACAGGCTTTGAACATCTCACGGAGCACTGTTCAATCAATCATCCGAAAATGGAAAGAGTATGGCACAACTGCAAATCTACCAAGACACGGCCGTCCATCTGAAACTGACAGGCCAGGCAAGGAGAACATTATTCAGTGAAGCAGCCAAGAGGCCCATGGTAACTCTGGAGGAGCTGCAGAGATCCACAGCTCAGGTAGGAGAATGTGTCCACAGGACAACTATTAGTCATGCACTCCACAAATCTGGCCTTTATGGAAGAGTGGCAAGAAGAAAGCCATTGTTGAAAGAAAGCCAAAAGATGTCCCATTTGCAGTTTGCGAGAAGCCATGTGGGGGACACAGTAAACATGGGGAAGAAGGTGCTCTGGTCAGATGAGACTAAAATGTAACTTTTTGGCCTAAAAGCAAAACGCTATGTGTGGCAGAAAACGCACTGCACATCGCCCTAAACATAACATCCCCACCATGAAAAGTGGTGGTAGGATCATGTTATGTGGATTCTTTTCTTCAGCAGGGACAGAGAACCTGGTCAGAGTTGATGGGAAGATGGATGGACCCAAATACAGGCCAATCTTAGAAGAAAACCTGTTAGAGTCTGCAATAGACTTGAGACTGGGGTGGAGGTTCACTTTCCAGCAGGACAACGACCCTAAACATACAGCCAGAGCTACAATGGAATGGTTTAGATCAAAGCATATTCATGTGTTAGAATGGCCCAGTTAAAGTCCAGACCCAAATCCAACTGAAAATCTGTGGCAAAACTTGAAAATTGCTGTTCAGTTGCTCACCATCCAATCTGACAGAGCTTGAGCTATTTTGCAAAGAAGAATGGGCAAACATTTCACTCTAGATGTGCAAATCTGGTAGAGACACACCCAAAAAGACTTCCAGCTGTAATTGCAGTGAAAGGTGGTTTCACAGAATATTTTACCAGCTAAGGCCTCATTCATATGGGTGTACTAATCTTTACATTCATGCAAAGGAACTGTCTTCACTCACGTGGAATGCACAGGTGTTCTGTGGAACTCCACGCACATCCCATATTGTACATTAGTGCAGGTCTGCTGTAACAATCAGGATGCAGTCTTTCTTCTGATCCATGCAATGGACCTGCATAGATGTACATTCCAGAATGTGTGTGGAGATCTGTGCAGCTGGCTGTTTGTCACGGATTTGAACAGACTGCCTGCATGGGTCTGTAACGAACACCTGTGCATTGCGTGTGGGTAAAAAAATGTACAGATCGTTGCTCCCATGTGAATAAGGCCTTATTTTAGTAGAATTGCTAGTAATAATCACTAGGTGTTGCAGTTGATCCCTAAACAGATGGAACAAATAACTTCCTATGGAGTAAGTAACACAGGTTGCATGTAGTAGCATTTTGTAGTGATCAATCACGTATGCTTACACGAGTGGAGCATTGTGCAACCATGCAAGCTTGAGAAGTTCTACATAGGCTACTCTCTCTGCCTATCAGGGTCGCACAGGACAACATTCAAGTGGGGAAAAAACATTACAAAAAAACTTACAAAAAAGTCCAAGCTACAGTGCCTTGAAAAAGTATTCATACCCCTTGACATTTTCCACGTTTTGTCATGTTACAACCAAAAACGTAAATGTATTTTATTGGGATGCTCTGTGATAGACCAACACAAAGTGTCACATAATTGTGAAGTAGAAGGAAAATTATAAATGGTTTTCAAGTTTTTTTTTACAAATATATCTGAAAAGCCCCCCTGAGTCAATACTTTGTAGAACCACATTTCACTACAATTATAGCTGCAAGTCTTGTTGGGTATGTCTCTATCAGCTTTGCATATCTAGAGAGTGAAACTGTTGGAAAATCTTCTTTGCAAAATAGCTCAAGCTCTGTCAGATTAGATGGAGAACATCCGTGAACAGCAGTTTTCAAGTCTTGCCATAGATTTAGGTCTGGACTTTAACTGGGCCATTCTAATACATGAATATGCTTTGATCTAAACCATTCCATGGTAGCTCTAGCTGTACGTTTAGGGCTGTTGTCCTGCTGAAAGGTGAACCTCTGCCCCAGCCTCAAGTATTTTGCAGACTCTAACAGGTTTTCTTCTAAGATTGCCCTGTATTTGTCTCCATCCATCTTCCCATCAACTCTGACCAGCTTCCCTGTCCCTGCTGAAGAAAAGCATCCCCACAACATCATGCTGTCACAATCCTGTTTCACGGTGGGGATGGTGTGTTCAGGGTGATGGGCAGTTTCAGTTTTCCACCACACATAGCATTTTGCTTTTAGGCCAAAAAGTTCAATTTTAGTCTCATCTGACCAGAGCACCTTCTTCCACATGTTTGCTTTGTCCCCCACATGGATTCTCACAAACTGCAAACAGGACTTGTTATGGCTTCCTTTCAATAATGTCTTTCTTCTTCTTGCCACTCTTCCAAAACGTCCAGATTTGTGGGGTGCACAACTAATAGTTGTCCTGTGGACAGATTCTCCCACCTGAGCTGTGGATCTCTGCAGCTCCTCCAGAGTCACCATGGGCCTCTTAGCTGCTTCTCTGATTAATACTTTCCTTGCATGGCCTGTCAGTTTAGGTGAACGGCCATGTCTTGGTAGGTTTGCAGTTGTGCCATACTCTTTCCATTTTCTGATGATGGATTGAACAGTGTTCTGTGAGGTGTTCAAAGCTTGGGATATTTTTTTTATAACCTAACCCTGCTTTAAACTTCTCCACAACTTTATCCCTGACCTGTCTGGTGTATTCATTGGCCTTCATGATGCTGTTTGTTCACTAAGGTTCTCTAACAAACCTCTAAGGGCTTCACAGAACATCTGTATTTATACTGAGATTAAATTACACACAGTTAGAATCTATTTACTAATCAGGTAACTTATGAAGGCAATTGGTTCCACTAGATTTTAGTTAGGGATATCGGAGTAAAGGGGGCTGAATACAAATGCATGCCACACTTTTCAGATATTTATTTGAAAAAAAAATTGAAAACCATTTATCATTTTCCTTCCACGTCACAATTATGTGCCACATTGTGTAGGTCTATCACATAAAATCCCAATAAAATACATTTATCTTTTTGGTTGTAACACGACAAAATGTGGAAAATTTCAAGGGGTATGAATACATTTTTAAGGCACTGTACATCACCACCTTCGCTACCTGAGTGAATATACCTGCTCTAGACTAGAGGTGGTAGAAACGGGAGAATAAAAAGGATCTGGAGACAGTGGTAAAGGAGGCTGTGCAAGATTTCTGCCCCCCATGCTTCAATACACCTAATACCATGGCTTCATTCAAAATGCTTACCATTGTAGACATGCTCATTTTTGCCATGCAAAGTTACACTTAAACTTCCTCTGTCGCACCATGCCCCTATAGCAGTGATGGCGAACCTTGACACCCCAGATGTTTTGGAACTACAATTCCCATGATGCTCAACTACACTGCAGAATGCATGAGCATCATGGGAAATGTAGTTCCAAAACATCTGGGGTGCCAAGGTTCGCCATCACTGTCGTATAGGTACTAAGAGACCTGTAAAGCAAATAGAATGGGCAGTTTATGATGATTTGGGTACTCCTGGAAAGATTTTCACTTCTCTGAGATTTATTGCCAAACTATATCCAGTGGAAAAAGAATTCACAAAAAGTGGACTGTTCCGATAGTAGACTCTGCCATCAACAACTTACTGTCCTAATTTAAGCTGTGCCTTCATTTAAGGGTTCTGCAAACGGAAAATTAGATGCTTTTAAAGGCTTTCTTTGCTGTTGCAGGTCCAACCCTGCAACTGGCTATTGCTACAGTTTATTTTTGTCAAGTCACAGCCAAGTGGAATAGGGCAATGCACAATCAACAGGATCCTATATTACAGGACCAAGCTCTGACAGAACACTGATAAGCATTGTCTTCTGCCCTTCTTTTCTTTGCTGATGCCCTAGAACAAGTCATAACAAAAACATTTCCATAATGACTCATTTCTGCCTGGACAGCTGAAGCTCCTGTAAAAGACACTCGACTTTCCAGGGAGGACATCTCTTTGGTAATGTACTTGGCAAGTTCGTAAAAGAGGTAATTGGAGAAAATAAAAAGCCAATTTTCCACAAAATATTCAAAGCCTTTCTTCTCAGGGGCCTCTATCTCCTCTAAATGAAGGGTGCGCTCTTCCCAATCTTCATCTTCAAAAGAAAATTGCAGCTCTTCCTTTTGGCACAAGACTTGGAACACAAGGGGGGGATTTACTAAAATTGGTGCACTCAGTATCTGGTGTAGCTGTGCAGAGCTGGTGCAAGGATTTTAGACACCCTAGGCGAAACAATTTTACCACCGCCCCCCTGCCTCCACCCCCTTTACCCTGCCCATGTTTACCCCACCTTTTTAATGAAGTGCCCAACAAATACAGCCTCACCAGCGCCCATCAAATACAGCCTCACCAGCACCCATCAAATGCAGCCTCACCAGCGCCCATCAAATGCAGCCTCACCAGCGTCCATAAAATGCAGCCTCACCAGCGCCCATCAATGCAGCCTCACCAGCGCCCATCAATGAATGGTAGCTTCCATTCATTCGGGACTCGGGACAGACACAGTCCTCCGCTGCGCCTCTGACAGTATGTGCAAACGGAGCAGCGGCTGCCTGCTGATGCTGAGACTTAGTTGCATTGCTGCAGAGAGTAGGAACACCAGTGGCTGGGCACCCTAGGCAGCAGTGCGCCCTAGGCGGCTGCCTAGTTTGCATAGTGGTAGCACCGGCCCTGTAGCTGTGCATAGTAACCAATCAGCTTCTAGGTTTTATTTGCAAAGCCTAATTGAACAAGCTAAAGTTAGTAGCTGATTGGTTACAATGCAGGGCTGCACCCGTTTTAATCAATTCCCCCAAGTCTGCTCCAAAGGCCTCAGATACAATGAATGGACTCCTTCAATCACGTCGGGTCATAGATGGCCCAGACCCATGGATTCAATTGATGGTCTCAAAAGTGTACAAATTAGAGTTTCAAACTCTACCCTAATATCTGCCCAAAGACAGTCATATTTGTAGACCATCCTGAACATTCTTTTGTCCCAGGGAGTATTTCTGGTTCCTCTAGAAGACAGATGCAAAGGATTATTTTAAATCTTGTTCATGGTACCAAAAAAAAAATGGGGGCATTTGTCCATTTCTGGGTCTAAAATCCCTAAACAAGTTTCCATGGACCCTGCAAGCTCAGTAATTGCCTCTCTGAGACAAGGGGAATATCTGGCATCAGTAGACATTTAAGATGCCTACCTACACATTTACATTTACCCACCCTCCCCCAGAGTATTTACAAAGGTGCTTGAACCCCGGGTCATTCACTTAAGAAATCAGAGCATTCAGGTCATAGGGTAACCAGAAGATCCGCTTCTTAAAGACTTATTTTCTTCAAAACTATCTGCAAACGTCCAAATAACTATCCAGATTCTTCAGGCCCTCGGCTTGGTAATCAACTTTCAAAAGCCCGCTCTCCAGCCTTTCCTTAATCTAGACTGCTTAGGCCTCATTGGAGACATGGCCCAGGCAAAAGTTTTTCTTCTAGCAAACAAAATGGCCTCTCTAAGGCCCCATGCTCAGACTTTAAAATGATTCTAAACCTACATTTTGTTTTAAATAATAACCATGTTATACTCACCTGCAGTATGCAATAGTTTTGCACAGAGCAGCCCCAGTCCTCCTCATTTGGGATCCCCGTCGGCACTCCTGGCTTCCTATGGTGGCACTTCTGTGCCCATAGACAATGACAGTTTTGCCCCACCCCCTCATCACAGAATTTGATTGATAGCAGCAGGAACCAATGGCTCCTGCTGCTATCAATCTGCCCTGTGAGGAAAGAGAGTGCCTCTGCTTGCCAAACGGCATCCTTATTCAGAGTCACCCGATCAGGGTGCAAGCAGACCAAGTTACAGCAGTGGTCAGGCAGCCTCCAAGGAAGAAAGTCTGATTCTCTCCTAGGTGGAGAACCACTTACCAGCAATCTCTGCTGTTCACATTTCGGGAGTAAGTGATTATTTCAGGCATCACTACTTGGACCAGAGGAATGTCCTTCATCCTGACATCCTAAACCTCCTGTCAGAAATGAGTACTCCAGATGGGGACATTCTGGCTTCTAGGTTCAACAAGTTACCCCTGTTTGTGGCCAGAACTGATCCATCAGACTGATCTGACAGCCTCTAGCCGAAAACAGATTTTCTCTTTGTATAACCAACAGGCTCTTATATAGGACAACCTACCTCTAGGTTCACTGTTGCTATGTGGATAAAACAAGGAACTGTGAGGGCTTATGGTCTCAAAGATAAGGTACCCCCAGTATCTATACATCCTCACCCCACCAGATTGTTTGGAGTTTCCTGGGCTTTCATTGGGCTTTCATATTTTTTCCCAAGTTTTACATGCCGGATGTCCATCGCTCTGCAGATGCAGCCTTTAGCTGCAATGTTTATTCAGCCACACTCAAGTCACTGTCCTGTTGGCATTGTTGTTGCCCACCCCTCTCTTTGTTTGGGGCATCCTAGGGTTTATGATTATTCAGCCTGTACAATTAGTATGATAGGAATTTTGACTTACCTGTAAATTCTGTATCTTGGAGTACAGTAAAGGACAGAGTCCACCCTCCTCTCTGTTCCTGTGTTATTCTGTATTGCTTGCTAAAAAACGGAGGTCTCATGGAGTGGAATGGGGTTAGAGGAGTATCCGTGCCCAGCAAAGCTTTTATCCCATGTTCAAACACCTGAAGGTAGACGCCTATAATCAGGTCTATGAATATCCATGCTGTGTCCTGTACTGTATTCCTAGATACAGAATTTTACAGGTAAGTCAGATTTCCTTTTATTCAAGTACATTTATATTGGATTGTCAAAAAATAACTATTGCTTTATTACAATGCTGATGTTAAAAAGATCTCTAAGTACTGCTGGGTCTTCTTCTCTTCTTTTGGACATGTCCTATGGAGCATTGGCCTTATCTCAGCACATCTTCACTTAGCGATTGAAGAAAAGCAGTGGACAGTGGCATAACTGCTTGGATATTGCTGAGGTAAATGGAACATCAGACAAAATGTCTATATAGTTTTGGATAGAGTGTGGAAGGGTTTAGAACTTCTGTCCTGTTTTATTCCTATATGCGTCCCTGTTTGTGAAGTCAACTCTCACTTTTTTTGATCACCAGGTTACAAAGCAAGCAGAATCTCTCTAAGGCCTGGTTCACGCCTATGCAGGTTGCAGTTTGCATATTCCAGGTGCATTTTGCGTTTTTCAATACACATTTTGGATCCATTGAAGTCTATGTAACCAAAAACCAGAAAAAAGTCCCTGACCCTTTAAATAAAATGCACAGATGTGAACTACATCCATAGGAAACCATGTTAAATAGACTGTAGTGTGTTTCTGCAAAACTGAAAACGCACTAAAAAATGCATAGGTGTGAAACAGACCTTACTGAGACATCGACCGCTTTAAAATTATTTTTTGTTTGGATTTCTAAGGTTTAGAAACTATTGAGTAGATTTAATTTACTTCCTCTGGTATTTACATAAAGAATGTGAGAGAAAATCACTGTGAGAGAAAATTTCCCTAAGTGGGACATAAACCGCAATATAAACCTGACAGAGCTTTTAACCCTCTCTATGTTCAAAACTGAACAGAAATTTGTAATTTAAACTTTCTGTTGAATGCTGAATATTGTAGGTTATTCAATAACTCCAATTCCCTTTCCTGTGAATGTTATAAAAAAAATCTGTAGGCATCCTTTACAAAGAAAAATAAACACCTGCATGAACATTTATAAGCATACAAGAGGAATTCCCCTTCGTTAGACAATCAAAAAAAAAAAGTATAACTGTAGGGGAGTGCCCATTTACTTACGATGCTCAGGCGCAGGCCCCTTTAACTCCATTTTCTCCAACCTCCTGGACATGTCTAGGAAGTATACATTTCTCAGTTTTCCATCCTAACCAGCTCTGAAAGAAGAGACCACATCTAATGAGGCAGAAGTAGCTGGGCAAGTGATTTGCAGCCATGTGAGCGTCCTTCCACTATCAGAACCAGCATGTGGGCAGGCGGGCCAGAACATAAGAGTATGGAGTAGCTCCAGAAGACTCAACTACTGTGAGGAGCCTCTCCCCGCCTGCTATCAAAGTAATCCAGTTCCAGTAGGGTAGCCCTTTGTCCTTGGGCCTTGAATCGATGCAGCTATTCGCCCTTGTTACCAGAGCTACCCTGCAATTCACTGTGAGTGGCGCTATTATGAGGATAAAGGTCGCTGAGCTGTGTCCTGAAGTGTTTTAATAAAGTAGTGATTCTCAGCTTGACTCTCTATAGTTAGAGTCTTCAGAGACTACGATATGCAGTCACTAGTTATCCTGATGCCGCGTACACACGACCGGACTTTACGGCATACTTGGTTTGGCGGACCGGAGTCCGTCGGACAATTGGATCGTGTGTGGGCTCCAGCGGACTTTTTTTCCCCAAAATTTCAATGGACCTAGAAATGAAACGTTTCAAATCTTTTCGCTGGACTCGAGTCCGGACGAAAAGTCCGCTCGTCTGTATGCTAGTCCGAAAGACAAAAACCGACGCTAGGGCAGCTATTGGCTACTAGCTATGAACTTCCTTGTTTTAGTCCGGTCGTACGTCATCACGTAGGAATCCGTCGGACTTTGGTTGATCGTGTGTAGGCAAGTCCGTTCATTCAGAAAGTCAGTCGTAAAGTCTGTGGAAAAGTCCGCAGGACAAAGTCTGCCGTAAAGTCCGCTCGTGTGTACGCGGCATAACTGAGCCACGGAGACATTGCTGTGAAAAGTCCATGTTTGTTATGCTTTAATATGTTTGTGCGGCTTTCATTATGTTGCAGTGTGTAAATGTTTTGTGCTTTCCTGAACCTCTTTTGCAGTATTTCTTGTAACTTGTTAATTAAAATGATTTCCTTTCTGATAATTCAGCGGATTACTTATTCTGTTAAAATTAGCATCTACAAACAGGATTGGCCATGTCAGATAATGGAGATGAGAGTGGAGTGACAGCAAAGTTCAGCAGTACTACAAATTAAAATGACTCCCTGTCTGATAATTTGGCGGATTACTTATTCTGTTAAATTTAGCATCTACAAACCAGATTGGCCATGTTAGACAATGGGGATGAGAGTGAAGCAACAGCAGCGTCCAGTAGTACTACGCCAGAGGGTAGCAGGTAGGCCACCCTTGCAATAGTTGACCCCTTATTTCTGGTTGTATTCCTGCTGCAACAATTACCCAAATATTCAGGACCCAGGTCAATTGGGTGATTGGGTCAAGAGATTGAGGGGCCTGATCCAATCTTATGAGGTTAAAGGTACTGAAGGGGGACCCTGCACACTAGGGTCCACTTATGGAAATTGGACAATGGCCTTAGGCTCTGGAAGCACTGCAGGGTGCTGACACATGCTCTGTAGACATCTGGGGAAAAGCTGAAATCCTAAGGATTCCCTCTGGGACATACCACCGAATCAAGAATTACAACCCCAATTCCAAAAAAGTTGGGGTACTGTGTAAAATATACATAAAAACAGAATGCACTGATTTGCATATCTTATAAACCTATGTTTTAATCACAATAGAAAACACACTAAATGTTTAAACAAAGAAAATGTACCATTTTAAGAAAAAAAATAATAAGATCATTTTCAAATTTGATTTGCATCTTGTCTGAAGAGTCCATAAAAAATAAATACATTTTTAAAACCTCATTGCCAAATAAGCCTCCAGCCCAAAAATAGCATATCACCACATAAAGGGCCCTATAGTGGAAATGTAAAAATTGCTCTGGATCATACGGGATATACAGGTATGGGGGCTGAAGTGGTTAAAGGGTTAAAACATGGCAAAATGGGCCTGTATGACAGATGTACTAAATTACATTTTACCTTGACATACACTTTAAGCCTTGTCATGTTTGGTGCTACCTAATATATAAATATTCACCAAACACTGTAATTCTAAGTACCAACGAGTTAGCCCAACATGATGGTATCCGGTTGGATTTTCTGACTCAAGTCAAAGAAACCACACATGTATATTCATTAGAAATAACATATAATGCTTGCTGATAGATGTTACAGGCACAGTCATGTTTTGTGAAGGCTTTTGACTTGGTCAGGGATAAGGGTGATTGCTTCTCTCAATGTACTATAGCAGGATATTGCCTTCCAACCCCCTGCTGTTTGTGAAATAGTTCCTTTTAGAAATTCTAGTGAAAAGAGATGACAGGCTGTGCCAGAAACTGCTCTGATGACATCAAAGTGCATTAAGGTATCCTTGCTACTTCTGCAATCATCCGCTTTTTACCTTCCCTTTGTGAGAGTGTCTTGCTGTGACACCCCACCCAAGCACATTATACTCTTATAGCCAGGAATCTTTAGGTCATTCTTTTTCTGAAGTAATGGAATAGCAAATCCATATTGAAAGACTATACTGCTAAAATGACTTGCCTACACAATAGCTCTTCAGGAATTTATGTAAGCTAGAATCATCACAATAAACTTTGCTCAAGAATACTGAGATAGTTCATTAGAATGGTGACATTACAATCATTTCAGAATGAAATAACTGAAGATTCCTTTTTGTTTGTTGAAGAATGTACTTTTAATCATGAAATCATGAAAAATATGAAAGAAAAAAATAATTTTAATTGTGAGCAGTTCCAGCATGTCCTTTTTCAGACAGAAGTATGTTTTTTTCCCATCAGATCTTGCTCCAGAGTTGCTTACATCTGATGCGCTGATTTACCTACTGGCTTTCTATATATATGTGTTGGCAACTCTAAACGTCCTAGTTATCTGTTCTGTTCCTGCCCACTTTGATTTTTCCCAGATGTCTCCACTTCATCTATATGGTCCATGATATTTATTAAAAACCCAAGGAGGAGAATTGGACATCCAATAACTGCCACGACAACTCTGCAGTCATTGAACATCAAGAATAGAGAGCTCTCTATGGAACTCTTGATAGACATAAGGGTATTTGGCATACCATTTGAATGTTTATCTATCCTCCCAAAAAAGTTTATGCCTGGATAACTGGAAATACACTCTTCTTTGGTTCTCCGTAAAGCACAGTAGTGACTTTTGCAGAAGAAGCTAAGTCTCTGAGCAGCCCAGCCTGCACCTAAGTCAGGTTGTCTGGCTACACCTTACAAGTGTTCAATTAGCATGACTATCAGTTTTAAGGTTTATGAATAGGATTCCTATTAAAATGCATTATAGGTTGTTAACCTGTGATCATCATTGTTTTAGGGGATGTAAATAGGGATACACAATAGACCACCTGCCACTGTACTTAAAGGTGTGAGTCCTGGATGTGAACATATTAGCAGTTTTGCAAATAATTTGCTTTCTTTCTTTTTATGCTTTTTCCATTTCAGTCATGTAAATACAAAATAGTGCATATTAATATTATTGTGTTCCTGACAACAGTTGGAGCTCTAGCCTCCTTTTCATCTATGGAGCAATGTCTCATTGTTTGCTGTATTTAAAGAAGACTATGGTTTATAGAGCCTGAAGAGTGTACACAGCAGTAATGCATCCCTTATGAGATCAGTTGACAGGTTCAGTCAAGCAAGGAGAGCTGCATAAAAAGTATCTTCTGCTATGTTGTCTCGTTGGCTAACCCATACTGCTTTAGGGACTTCTTTTTATGTATTAAATGTTTATTGATAAAACAAATGTATATATACGAATAAGGGGCATGGCCACAAACCTGCAAGGGAAAAAATTCAAGAGAAACATTACGTATTATTTGGGAAAATATGCTTGGAACCTACCTCCAGCAGAGTTAGTGAGCTAGCTAGTGAGCCACCCGACAGTAAGTGAATTTAAAGCTGAACTCTGTGCAAACATTTTTGATATCGTTTGATTGGTGACTCCTTACCTTTAAGCAAATTAATGATTTCTTTTAATAGAATCTTCTACCCACTGAATGCATTCCCCTTTACTTCTGTTTCATAGGACCGGTGCCTGATATACTAGCTTCTCCCCAATGTTGTCACATCCCTGTGTAGCTCATTCACAGTTTAGCAGGAGGACCTGGGTCCTGGTCTGACCTGCCAACTGTGTTGAATATTAATTGGTATAGTGGGAGGACCCGAGTCTGTCTGACCCATAGACTGTGCAGTTCATTTACCGTGTAGTGGGAGGACCTGGGTAGTGGTCTCACCCAACCACTGTGTAATTAATGCAGTGTAGTAAGAGGGTCTGGGAGCTGGTCTGACCTGCTCACCCCCAGCATCATTGAATAGACAGGCCCATGTCATTTTCTGAGGCTTGTTAAATGTCATTAGGATGTGACACTGGATGCCATCCTCAAGCAGCCAGAAATAGCTGAAGGACAAGAAGAGGCTGTGACATCATCCATTTATACCAAACAGCAATTTATCAGAATATGCGTAAGTAACAGAAAAATGTTCTGCTTGTAAGTACTTTGCAGACAGAAGGGTGAAAAAAACAAGTATATCCTGATATTCATCTTTTAAGTGGTTTTAAAGGCATTTTTTTTTAATTAACATAATAAACATGTTATACATACTCACCTGCCCTGTGCAATGGCTTTCCACAGAGAAACCCATAACCTCCTCTTCTGGGATCCCCTGCTGATGATTTTGGCTTTTACTCTGCTGTGTCTGCCTCCATAGCAAGTATTTGCTATGGGGGCAGACATCTGTCTCAACCCGGAAGGCAGGCTATGTGTCCATTGACACACACAGCGTGGCTCAGTCACGCTCTCTGCTCTCTGCTCATAGGATTTGACTGACAGCAGTAGGAGCCAATGGCTTTTCTCTGCTCTCAGCCAAGCGAGTGAGAGAAGGGAGAGAAGAGGGGCAGATGGGAATCTATACAGAACTCAGGTAAATATGAGGGAGAAGGGCGGCACAGAAAGCAGCAACTTTTTTTTACCTTAATGCAGGGAATGCATTATGGTAAAAAAAAGTTTTACTTTAAGAACCAGGAGAAGTACAGTCAAATCTTATTTGGCTGTACTTTTCCTGTTGTCAGAAACCATGAATCAGACTGAGACAGAAGTACAGTTAAATCTCATTTGTTTAATAATAACAAAAAAGGTAAACAGAGTAAACGTAGTCAAAACATAGCCAGAGTACAGGAACTGGAACTGATAGTCAGACAAGCCAAAATGTCAGGGAGCCAGAGATGAGCGTAGTAGAACAGCAAGCAGGATCCGGAGCCAGAAGGAATGTCAGCAGAGCAAGTCTTTAACAGGAACACAGAAGAGCGCCTCTAGAGACATGACCAAGGTGAAGGCAGAAATCATCTGGGCTGGATGGCTTAAGTAGGCAGGACTGACAAGCAGAATATCATCAGTCACTGTGGAGATATAGGAGCTGGCAATTAGCCGACAGCTGAGCGGCCAGCTCAGAGAAGAAAAAGCTGAGCCCAGCCCTGACAGTACCCCCTCCTCAATGACCCCTCCCCCTCGGAGGACCACCAGGCTTCAGGGGAAAACGGCTTTGGAAACCATGGAGGAGGACAGGGGCATGTACGTCCGAGGATGAGACCCAAGAGTGTTCCTCTGGATCGTACCCAGGTACTGTATGCGCCCACGGAACCTACGGGAGTCAACAATGGACTGTACTTCATACTCCTCAACCTGTACAGGGTAAGGACAAGGCACCAAGATGGTAAAGCGGTTGCAGACCAAAGGTTTTAATAAGGAGACATTAAATACATTTGAGATACGCATATTAGAAGGAAGGTCTAATGCGTAAACCACTGGGTTAATCCTGCGAAGAATACGGAAAGGCCCAATAAACCAAGGTGCGAACTTCAGAGAGGGAACACAAAGTCGGAGGTTGCGAGATGACAGCCAGACCCTGCTCCCAACCTGGTAAAAAGGCGCAGGCAGGTGTCTGCGGTCAGCATGGAGTCTGTACCTATCATTAGCATGTCGCAAAGCCTCCCGGACTTGTGCCCAAGTGGAAAGAAGACCACGGAGATGCTCCTCTAACGCAAGAATACTCTGTGGAAAAAATGAGTCGGGCAACATGGAAGGTTGGAAACCATAGTTCGCCATAAACAGGGACAATCGGGAAGCAGAATTCAAGGCACTATTGTAAGCTAACTCCACCCAGGGTAAGAGGTCTGACCAGTTGTTATGGTCAAAAATATAGCAACATAGGAATTGCTTCAAAGACTGACTGGCTCGTTCTGTGGCCCCATTAGACTGCGGGTGATACGCAGAGGAGAAAGCAAGCTGAATTCCCAACTGTGCACAAAAGGCTCGCCAGGACCGGACACAAACTGACTACCCCTGTTCAAGACAATCACCTTGGGTAGCCCATGTAAGCGAAAGATCTCCAGAGCAAAAATGGAAGCAAGTTCTTTAGAAGTGGGCAACTTCTTAAGTGTTATACAATGAGACATTTTCGAGAACCAGTCAACCACCATAAGGATAACTGTGTTGCACTGGGAGTTGGGTAACTCCACAATGAAATCCATAGACAGGAGGGCCCAGGGCCTCTCTCCATTGGGTATGGGTTGTAGGAGGCCCAATGGAAGGTGTCATGGAGTCTTACTCTGAGCACACATGGAACAGGCAACTATGAAGGCAGTTACATCAACACATAGACTAGGCCACCAGAATTGTTGGGAAATGGCCCAAAAGAGTTTATTCTCCCCAGGGTGGCCAGCAGACTTGGGAGAATGGTAAGTCTGGAGCACGGCAGTTTGGAGACTCTCTGGGACAAAGCAGCGGTCACAAGGTTTCTCAGGAGGAGCATGAACCTGAGCAGCAAGAATTTTGTCACCCAAAGGAGAAGTGAGACTTGTGCAAACCATAGCCAGAATACAATCAGGAGGAATCACAGGAACTGGAACCGACTCCATCTTGGAAGTGGAGGAAAATTGTTGTGACAAAGCGTAAGCCCTTACATTCTTAGTACCGGGTAAGAATGAGACAATGTAATTGAAACTAGACAAGAAAAGAGCCCATTGCGCCCTTCTGGGAGAGAGGCGTTTAGCCTCAGACAAGAATGTGAGATTCTTATGGTCAGTAAGAATGAGAACCGACACAGTGGTACCTTCGAGGAGATGTCTCCATTCTTTCAGGGATAAAATGATTGCTAACAGCTCTCTGTCACCAATCTCGTAATTGCACTCCGCAGGTGACAATTTCTTGGAAAAGTAGCCACAAGGATGCATAGCGCTCTCAGAGGTAGGATGTTGAGACAGAAGGGCACCAACTCCAGTCTCAGAAGCATCAACCTCAAGCATTAAAGGTAACGTAGGATCAGGATGTGCCAACACAGGAGTAGAAACAAAGGCAGCCTTGAGACTCTCAAAGGCCTTAATGGACTCCTGAGTCCAACACTGTGGGTTACCGTCCTTTCTGGTCATATCAGTCAGGGGCTTGACCAGAGATGAGAAGGTACGAATAAACTTCCGATAATAGTTAGCAAAGCCAAGAAAACGCTGCAGAGGACGTAAACCCACAGGTCAGGGCCACAGTAGGACTGCTGAAAGTTTCTCTGGGTCCATCGAAAAACCAGCAGTGGAAATTGCATAACCCAGGAATTTAACCTGTTGACGATGGAATTTGCACTTCTCCAATTTACAATAGAGATTGTTCTCTCAGTTTCTGAAGCACACGACATCTGTGTGGTGGCTCTCCAGGGACTTGGAAAATATGAGGATAATGTCGAGATAAACCACCACATATAACTGCAACAAATCTCGGAGGACATTGTTAATAAATTCCTTGAAAACTGCCGGGGTGTTACAAAGGCCAAAATGCATTACGAGGTACTCATAATGGCCTGTTCTGGTATTAAATACAGTTTTCCACTCATCGCCCTCCTTAATCCTCACGAGATTGTATGCCCCTCTCAAATCGAGCTTCATGAAAACCGTTGCTCCCTTGAGGCAGTCAAATAATAATAATAATATCTGTAATCAATGGAATCAGAAAGGCATTCTTAATCGTGAAACGATTGAGACCCCTATAATCAATACAAGGTCTCACTTCACCACTCTTCTTCTTCACAAAGAAGAAACCAGCACCAGCAGGAGATGAGTATTTGTGGATGAAACCTTGAGAAAGTGCGTCTGCCACATACTCCTTCATGGCCTTATCCTCCAAGACCGACAGAGGGTAAACCTGTCCACGAGGAGGTATGGCACCAGGTTGAAGATCAATTGCGCAATCGTACGACCAGTGTGGAGGCAAACTACCAGCTTGACCTTTGTCAAAGACATCACTAAAATCGCGGTACTCCTCTGGCAGGGAGGAGAGAGAAGAAGTGCACAGGACCTTGGATACCTTCTGGAAGCATATCTTACTGCATTGTGGTGGTGACCAGGAGAGAACCTCAGCATGGAGCCAATAAAAAGAGGGGTTGTGCCTCTGTAACCAAGGATAACCAGCGGAAACTTAGATGAGGACATAACTTGGAATTAGATTCTCATGGTGAAGAGCCCCTATGGCCTTCCTGAACAACGGAACAGTCTCATGAGTCACATGGGCAGGCTGAAGAGGTCTCTCGTCAAGTGCCTCAATGGCAAGTGGAGTGTCACGCAGCTGCAGCGGAATCTAGTGCTTTGATACAAAGGCAGCATCAATGAACAGGCCTGCAGCCCCAGAGACGATTAGAGTCTGTATGTCAACGGATGACTCAGCCCAAGAAAGGGTAACCGAAACCAGGGGCTTATCCTTCTGGATAACTGGGGATGAAACAACGCCACCTAAGGCCTGTCCGTGACGTGACCTCAGGGTTCGGGCGTTCCCTGGATGGGTAGGACAAGACTTCAAAAAGTGACCTGCCTGGCCACAAAAAAAGGCACAATCTCTTCCTCCTCCTAAGGGTTCTCTCATCCGCAGAGAGATGCGTGAAGCCCAGGTGCATGGGTTCATCTTCCCTGACCGACTCCTGTACCAGGAGGCATGGGAGGTGAGGGAGGCAAGGGTGGGACTGCAAAGCTCGGAGACAAATATGCATGAGTCTTCTGCACGCACTCCTTAAAAGAGAATCTTTCTCTAAGTCTGGAGTCAATGAGGATGGTAAACATGATCAAATTCTCCAGCTCAGTGGGTATATCTCGGGCTGCTATCTCATCCTTGATGGTATGTGAGAGACCATGAGAAAAAGCAGCCTCAAGGGCCTCATTGTTCCAAGCAACCTCTGCTGCCAGCGTACGGAATTCAATGGCATAATCCACAACAGTTCTCATACTCTGTTTGATGGACATAAGGCACCTGGCAGCAGAAGTGGAGCGTGCAGGGACATCAAATACCCTTTTAAAAGAAGCCACAAACTCAGGGTAACTCAGACAACAGGCTTTTGCGTCTCTCATAGAGGGTTTGCCCAGGCCAAGGCTCTCTCAGAAAGCAAAGATATCAGAAAACCTACTTTGCTTCTGTCCGTGAGAAATGCCTGGGGCAGCATCTCAAAGTATATCTCAAGCTGGGTAATAAACCCTCTGCATTGGACGGGATCACCCCCAAATCACTGAGGAAGCGGAGCGGAACCAGACATACCTCTTATATATGTATTACTCGAAGGGGGGTGCCTGCACAGAGACTGGAACAGCAGCAGGGACAGCCTGCAACACAGGTTGTACCGCACCAGCCACAGTGGGAGCATCCTGGTGAGCCGTGCAACTCAGGAGCATTTGTACGCCATGGCAAACTGATCCATGCGGTGATCCTGCTCATCCAATGTGGAAAAACTATTACCAACAAGTGGATTGACTGCATCTTCTGAATTCATGGCCTTCGCCTACTGTCAGAAACCATGAATCAGACTGAGACAGATGTACAGTTAAATCTCACTTGTTTAATAATAATAGTAAAAAAGGTAAACAGAGTAAACGTAGTCAAAACATAGCCAGAGTTCAGGAACCGGAACGGATAGTCAGACAAGCCAAAAAGTCAAAGAGCCAGAGATGAGCATAGTAGAACAGCAAGTGGGATCTGGAGGCAGAAGGAATGTCAGCCAAGCAAGTCTTTAACAGAAACACATAGAACAAACCTCAAAAAAATGCGATTTTATGGGCAATTTGAAAAAATATATAAAACTTCATGTATATAAAATTGTTATTTATTATAGAAAAATTGCATAAAAAATCTCATATTGAAAATACAAAACATTGCTTCAATAATGTTATCAACATTACACATTTGACTGTTAGCCATAAAGTGGTAGCCCCCATCTACTTGCTGTTCCCTTCGTCATTGATTGTGCCTAGGAATACAGCAGAAGGGGATATCCAACGCGTTTCAAAATGTACTGTTATAAATCTTCTTTTCTAAAAAAACAGCTTGAATTAGTAAAACATCATTGTATGTGCATGATTTTATAAAAAATATACATGTAAATTATCATCCACGTGCACTTACAAAAAATGTGTTTAGCAGAAGCACTCCTCCAAATGTCAAGGATACCATACATCGTCCATTAAAGACCTCCCCCAAGAGGACACCAAAGTGTCAACATTCATTGGTTGCCTGATGTAAACTGCCCTAGATGGCACTTGAAACCTTTGCGCTGTAAGGTAGAGGGAAAGAGCAAGACAAAAAAAGATGATAAATCCCCGGGAAAAAAATAAGTCTCAATTCCAGGGGATGCTGGGTCAGCCTGGGATGTTATTTCCCAAAAGACTGGCCCAGTAACTAATGAAAATTACTTACTTGAAAAATCCTTTAAGCCAAATGTGCATTGGTCCAGAGGCCCTGTATCTGAATGTCAAATATGGTATAAAGCAAGGTTCCAAAGGGCTGGCAATCAGAGACAACAAGGAGACAACAAGGCTCCACATCGGTGAACACAAGAGGAATGGCGCTGAGGGATGCCCATGGCGTCTCAATATATTGTGCAGGTGCAAGAGAAAGTGACACGATGCACGTCATTACACGCAGTCCGTGTCACCACCACTTCCGCTCCTGCACCGTTTGAACTAAGGACATGTATGAGGAAGTGACGTAATACACGTCAGACTGACGCGACCACGTCACCTCCACTTGTGTCATCACTGCATTGCTTCTGGTCTTTGAAAACCAAACATCCGGAGACCAGGACAGCAACTTTGATTGATACAAATCAAGGAGATCCCCCACTGGTGAAAAAAACACCTATAATCAAGAAGGAAACGTGCTTCTGCCATTACAGACTATACATATTGTAAATTGCCAAACATTGTAATTTCTGTATACAAAAATATTATTGAAAACCCAAAAAGATGAATCAACCTATTCAAAATAGACAACCCACTAATGGGAAATCCACACAGAAAGTTAGAAACAGGAGAGGAAAACCCCAGAGTCCATGCATTGCTAATCATTTAAGCCAAATAACATTGAAACATAAATATGAGCACAAAACAACAGAGACACAGAGAAAGAAAACAGATTATATTCACATATATATTCCACGGGCTGGAAAATGTACTCTATCAAGAACAGTAAAGTTTACTTTGGGCATCCTATAGTTATGCTCCTTGGCCACATGTCGGCCTAGTGGTAGTTATAGATTACCGATACTCATGCTGTGCATGTGTTTGGTAACCGTTGGCCTAATTCTTGTTTGGTTTTGCCTACATAGAACGCCCCACATTGGCACTGCATAAGGTACACCACCCCTCACGTCTTGCAATTAGCAAAATGCTTCACCCAAAAGGAATCACCACTGGGCAAAGAAATTTGTGTCCTTCTTCCAATTACAGGGCATTGAGAGCATGACCCACATGGAAAAGTTCCCCAGGTCTTAAAGGGGTCTCCCCTCAAATCCCCTTTGTATTCACTTTGAAGTTTTTCACCAATTGAGCCCGCTTTTTTGTATGTAATTTGCAGGCTTTTGGTTACTAAACTCCTCAAAGTGGGATCCTCAGTCAGAATTGGCCAGTATTTTGTGAGAATTCTTCTAATTTTATCATGTTCATTTGAATATCTTAGAATGATCCTGATACTTGCGGATCACAGGGGTGTAGTTCATTTTGCACTCCTGTGATCCATTTTCAGCAGACAGCGGGCTGAAGTCCGCTGTCGGCTGATGTCACAGAGCCGGTCCAGGCTCGGGCAAGATCGCAACAATGGAGTCAGGATCCACCCAGATGTCTGGAGCGGCACCCGGTTCAGCTTCTCAGCGAGCTGTTGAGAGCCTGAGCCGGCCGCTCCCACACCCTCCACGGCCTAGTACTTCAGTGAGTGCAGAGGGGCAGAGCAGAGAGATGCTGACTCACAGTAACCTAGGTTAGTATGATAAAAAAAACAAAACCCATACATCTCTTTTAAACATGTTTGGGATAAAAATACTGTAGGTCTATCTGCAGACAAAACATCAAAAATGGTAGATTCGATAGACCATATCATCTTTATCTGCTGTTAAGGGGAAAGAGAGAAAAGCAAAAAACTTACAAACCAAACAAAAAACAAAAAAAATAAAATGAATTGAGCCCAAACTAATATAGCTTCCTCTTAATGTCTTCTGTCATAACAGACGAATAATCCTCCAAGTGTGGCAGGAACAGAGTATTTCCACTAACTTCCATACTGAGATGATGTAGAGGTCAGCAGCTTAGTGTGCAATTTTTATTGGGTGAATCTCAGTTTAAATAAAAAACACTTAACAGGAAACGCTTTTGTCTGTCATTATTCCAACATAAAGTTCATTATATTTTGAAAGATAACCATAATTAATATGTGTTCTAAATATGAAATAAGGATTAGCAATTATTTTTTTTTAAAGAACAATTGAGAATGCAGACAGTGTGCACACCTTCAAACATATTTATTTCCTCTGATATCTAATATATGTGAACTGAAAAAGGCATTATCATTTTTTTTAAAAAAGGAGTTTGGCATCTATGGAATGATGAATCTTTACAACATATTTTAAGATCTGCTCTCTAATATTGCTCAGGTCAGTTTTGCCATTTGGCTTTCTGGCACAAGATAGCAGCTCTGAAGAACACTTTATTGAAGTCAATAGTGTCTGAAGTGTCTTTCATCTCAAGTGATAAATGGTCATTTCCACTCTCAATGGGAAGTGCTTTGTTTGAAGAAATATGTTTTTGATTACACTGTGTGCATTATATATTTTTCTAAAATATAAAAACCCTAAGCAGGACTGTATTTCACCTTCCTACAGCATGGGCAGTTCCTGCCAATGTGAGAACAAAATAAAGATCTGACTTTTGCTAACATGTATAATGTGGTGAATGTCCGACAATCATTTAAAATAGCAGTTATTAGGCCACTAAATGTTTTGGCCAGAGCTCTTTTTAGTACTGAAACCATGCTTTTAAATAATTTCAACATCTGAAAGGTTCATTTAGATTTTTAGGGGTTTTCAATAAATGTTTTAAAACATGCAGTTTGGTATTGCTATGAAAAAAGTGCAGCAAATGGGTGATGCCCTGATATGTTGATGCCTCCCACATTCCTTCACAATTGGTGGGTGCTTTGAGAAATGTCCTTAGAAAAAAGCAATACCTTTTCCAAGACCCAATGCTAATGAACCTGTTCTTGTCAGCACCCCTGATGCCACGGAGGTGCTAGCATTAGGGGCTTATTTGCCATCTGCATACCCACCATTGAGGGACTGTATTTGGCTAACCTCCTTCTATGTTGAAATTGTTTAGTGGTCCTTTGAACCTCCTAACCTATTCATCTTGTGTGCAGGTCAAAATGAAGGTCTTCTTTTCATCTTTCTAGTGCTGGTAACCCTAGTTGAACCCCCAGATAGAAAATAGTATGTTGGAAGAATTCCGTAAATGTGATGGTTTTAAGTGCACAGAAAACTCCAAAGATTGTTTTCCAGGGTTGTTATGTAGCTTTCATTTTTAAACTCAATGTGACCTGCAGAAGTAAAATGGTTGCATATAATCTAAGACATGTCAGTGCATTGAAATCTGTGTCCATGTAGTATAATCAAACTCCAAACAATGCATGTAATAAATGTGAATACTTTCCTCCCCTCTGCAAAATGCATCTAAGGAGAGTAAACAGCATTTTACTGATGTAAATTTAAACTTTTCATGAAATGTTAGAAGCTACGTTATCAAGTCCATTTCAGAAAAAAACAGACGGGCATACGGTGACAAACAGCAAACAAGGATCTGATAAATCGGAACCAGCATATGATAGTACATCAACATCGAGTCCATTTTTAACCACTCCCCCAAACTGCTGAGATTTTCAAATAGCAGTGACACAACTGTGACAGGAAGGACAGAAGTGTATTTGACTTGTGGGCTATAACCAAAATTGACAGGCTGAAGTAACCTTTATAGTCAAGAAAGTCAAAATGGTGTCACCCACTGGGGGAATAGCTGAATCTCAGGGAGGCATGGATTTTAAATAACTTGACCTGAGGAAGATTTACCCCTCTTCATGACCAGGCCATTTTTTGTGATACAGCACCACTTTACTTTAACTGACAATTGCACGGTCATGCAACACTGTACCCAAATAAAATTGATGTTGTTTTTTTTCCCCATAGAGTTTTCTTTTGGTGGTATTTAATCACCACTGCATTTTTTATTTTTTGCGCTATAAAGAAGAAAAGACAGTCAATTTTGAAAAAAAAAAACAATATTTTTTACCTTCTGCTATAAAACATATCCAATAAAAAAAGTTACATATTTTTGGTAAAAAATCCCAATAAGCATATAATGATTGGTTTGCGCAAACGTTAAAGCATCTATGGGATATACAGTGCCCTTGGCTTTTTACCTATTTTGTTACATTACGGCCTTTAGTTCAATGTTTTTTTTAACCTGAATTATATGTGATGGATCAAAACACAATAGTCTAAGTTGGTGAAGGAAAATTAGAATAATATATACATAAAACTATTTTTCAGAAATAAAAAACTGATAATTGGCATGTGCGTATGTATGCACCCCCTTTGTTATGAAGCCCATAAAAAGCTCTGGTGCAACGAATTACCTTCACAAGTCACATAATTAGTGAAATGATGTCCACTTGTGTGCAATCTAAGTGTCACGTGATCTGTCATTACATATACACACCTTTTTGAAAGGCCCCAGAGGCTGAAACACCTAAGCAAGAGGCACCACTAACCAAACACTGCCATTAAGACCAAGGATCTCTCCAAACAAGTAAGGGACAATGTTGTTGAGAAGTACAAGTCTGGGTTAGGTTATAAAAAAATATCCAAATCTTTGATGATCCCTAGGAGCACCATCAAATTTATCATAACCAAATGGAGAGAACATGGCACAACAGCAAACCTGCCAAGAGACGGCCACACACCAAAACTCACAGACCGGGCAATGTGGGCATTAATCAGAGAGGCAGCACAGAGACCTAAGGTAACCCCGGAGGAGCTGCAGAGTTCCACAGCAGAGATTTGAGTATCTGTACATAGGACAACAATAAGCTGTACGCTCCTTAGAGTTGGGCTTTATTGCAGAGTGGCCAGAAGAAAGCTATTACTTTCAGAAAAAAACAAAATGGCACGTTTTGAGTTTGCGAAAAGGCATGTGGGAGACTCCCAAAATGTATGGAGGAAGGTGCTCTGGTCTGATGATACAGAAATTGAACTTTTTGGCGCAAACCCAACACATTACATCACCCAAAGAACACCATCCCCACAGTGAAACATGGTGGTGGCAGCATCATGCTTTGGGGATGTTTTTCAGCAGTAGGGACTGGGAAACTGGTCAGAATGAAGGGAAAGATGGATGGCGCTAAATACAGGGATATTCTTGAGCAAAACCTGTCCCACTCTGTGTGTGATTTAAGGCTAGGACGGAGGTTCACCTTCCAGCAGGACAATGACCCCAAACACACTGCTAAAGCAACACTTGAGTGGTTTAAGGAGAAACATGTAAATGTGTTGGAATGGCCTGGTCAAAGTCCAGACCTCAATCCAATAGAAAATCTGTGGTCAGATTAAAGATTGCTGTTCACAAGCGCAAACCATCCAACTTGAAGGAGCTGGAGCAGTTTTGCAAGGAGGAATGGGCAAAAATCCCAGTGGTAAGATGTGGCAAGATCATAGAGACTTATCCAAAGCGACTTGGAGCTGTGATAGCCGCAAAAGGTGGCTCTACAAAGTATTGACTTTAGGGGGGTGAATAGTTATGCACATTGACTTTTTCTGTTATTTTGTCCTATTTGTTGTTTGCTTCACAATAAAAAAAACCTCTTCAAAGTTGTGGGCATGTTCTATAAATTAAATGATGCAAATCCTCAAACAATCCACGTTAATTCCAGGTTGTGAGGCAAAAAATACAAAAAATGCCAAGTGGGTGAATACTTTTGCAAGGCACTGTATACTGGAATTTTTTTTTTTTTTTTTATACTAGTAATGGCTGCGATCAGCAGCTTATAGTGGGACTGCAATATTGCAGTGGACAATCAGAAACTAACTGACACTTTTGAAGGAAAGAAACTCCATCACTTTCACCCTGTCAGAATGGAGCTCTGCCTTGTTTACATGTGCCTTCCTGATGATCAGTGGGTTCCGGCAGACATCTATTGGCTGGCACCTGCTGATCGGCTTCTGCTATGACAAACCACAGCAGAAGCAGCATGGCCCCTACCCAGAAGTACGGAATCACATATATAGATATATATCTATATGTATATAGATATATATCTATATATACGTGATTCTGCACAGCACGGCTGCTCTGTAGAAGTGAATCTACTATAGGGTGGTCAGAAAGCAGTTTATGCACTCGTTAGGTATTGTGTGGCTATTGAAAGCGACATTCAATCTACACAATCAACTGCATCCTCCATGGGGCCTCCTGAGAACATTCTCAGTGCAGGTCAAGTAAGCAGCATAATTGTTTAACTAAAGTCACGAAATAAAAAAAAACTCATGTCTAAGTTTTATGAATTTTACATTCAGGCACAGCACAATGAAAGGTAAATCCCTTTTTTCATCCTTAGATGTTTTTTTAAAGCATACAGGCAGAATATGTTGAATGCATTAATGTATAATTATTGGATACACATGCCTGGGATGTGACGACACCAAAGGCACCGACCTTTCCAAATCTAAATTAAATCAAAGGCAGCTTCCAAAAATATGAACACAATTGTTAGGCCGCCATCTTCATTTTGTGCATGTAAACAAAACAATATTAGAGTTCAGAAGGACGAATATTTGTTAATATTTATAATGTGTTTCCTTTGACACTGAGGAATTGCATAATTTACAACACCAACAGTGTTTTATGTCCATGTATGTTTAGCAAATAGACATCCATTACCAGATATGATGGCTTTTGGCAATGAGAACAATCATTTCATGGCACTGTCATGTGCACAAGGTCCCAATGCTAGGAACTCCACAATCGGTCTGTCATTTCCTGTAATGTGCTCACATCCATGATGGAGGATGGAAAACAGGAAGGACTTTCATAAACACTGCCATTAGTTTTACTTTCTCTAATTGCACTACACACAGAAAGGACTTTAAAATGGGATTTCTTTGTAAACTGTTAATGTGTGAGCGGCCACAGCTATAACAAAATGTCATTTTAATGACAATGTTTCATGCAAAATGCGGCCAGACAAATACATCAAGTCTGCCACCACAATGAACATAATTTAGCCAATGCTCCAGTTCTGTAAATGTCCGTTCCATCCTTGCTTGTTGTTTTTCAATACATATTTTCTTTTTTCTTGAATGAAGATTACTTTCTTCTTTTTTTTTTTATTAATTATACAACATAATTAATTTCTTGAATTGATGATGATTACTTTCTTGATTGGATTGATTCTTGAATAGAAAGTTATAAAAAAAAACACCTCTTAATGTAGTCATTTAACATTTATTTAACATTTACTGTAGTACACTACTGAAAAAAGGGGTAGCAATGTGGGCCAATAAGGTAGGCTGCAGTCCTGACAAGAAACATGCTGACCGGAGGAGAGAGCAGAATGATGGCTAACCTTTCTTCTGCTGCTCTGTCACATGTTTGGGGCAGGAAGTTGACTGAATGTTCATTGTTTAACTACAGTAGACAAATTGGAGATCAACAACATAACTGAGCGCTGTGGCAGAGCTGTGTTAAATCTCAAAACTGTATGGGCAGAAATACAAACCTTTTGGCAGATAAAATAGCTCCCATATATTAATTTAAATTGTCCGTTTATTAGCTGTTTGCCTGGGGTTCGGCTTTAAGTAAGTAAAGGAAAAGTAAAGGCGTTTTGCAAAGAATAGGCAGTGCGTTGCCCCTAGAAAATTAATGATTTTAGGAAGGAGTACCAATCTAAGCAGACAAAAACCCATAATGTATGTTCTGCAGAGTTACGTGGTTTTCCTGTTGTATGCATCTGTGGCCCAAACTTTTTCGGCTTTCTGACATGCTGAGGGGATTGTCAATTGACTATTACAGCTATATGGACACAATGTGTATATTGCACATAATATTGAGTGGGTTCCCCTTTTGCTGGGAAAAAAAGCCCCTCTTGCCTCCAAAACAACTCAGACTCATTACGGCACGGACAACACTAGACCTCTGAAGGTATGCTGTGGTAGCTGTCAGTTGAAGTTCCTTTAAGTCCTGTAATTTGTGAGGTATAGCCTCTATGGTTCAAACTTGTTTTTCCAGCACATACCACAAATGCTTGGTTGGATTGAGATCTGGAGAATATGCAGACTGAGTCAGCATCTCAAACTTGTTGTTGTGCTCCTCAAACCATTCACAGTATGGCACTGCGTGGCACAGTGCATTATCTTGCCATCAGGGAAAACAGTTTCCAATAGGTAGTTGGTGTACTTGATCATCAACAATGTTTAGGTAGGTGGTACTTGTCAAGTAACATCCACATGAATATTAGGACCGAGCATTGCCTACAGAACATTGCCCAAAATAGTGCCTCTGTTGGCTTGCTTTCTTCCCATACAGCATCCTAGTCCATCTCTTCTCCAGGTAAGTGATGCAAACATACTTGGACATCTACATGATGTAAAAGAAAGCATGATTCATCAGAACAGGTCACCTTCTTCCATTGCTCCCTTGTCCAGTTCTGATACTCATGTGCCAATTGTCAGTGCTTTTGGCTGTGGACATGGGTCAGCATGGGACCCCAGACCAGTCTGCGGCTACACAGTCCCATACACAACAAACTTTGATGCCCATTTTTTCTGAATTCAACACCTCAACTTCAGGGACAACATGTTTACTTGCTACCTAATATATCACACTGATTTCAGATGCCATTAAAAAAAAGATAATCAATGTTGTTGACTTAACCTATCAGTTGTCATCATGTTATGGCTGAGTGTTATACGTTACTTACCTCCCTTTTTCTCCCCCACCATTCTGTTTAAGCACAGGGAGCATAGAAAAATAATTCACTTGGCTGACTGTCTTCCTGCCCCCATGAAACAGCGCTGGACCAACCACCAAGCACCAGCAGAGTAGGTTTTCCATTGTGGAAGTAACAGGTATTTCCATCACTCCCAGCAGCTGAATGGAGGAACAGAGGAATAAAGGGCAAATACAGGCTCACTTTAAATGTATTTTTTTTTTTTTATATTTTACTGGTGTTCAGTTTTAATAACCATATTGTATTTTGTGGCTAAATGAGATACAAGAAGTAAATGGTGTAGTTTAAATTGAACTTATAACATTTTAATATTTTCTTACTTATGTTATTTTAAGGACCAAAAAAATTTGCAAACACCAGGCAGAACATCTATGTGGACGAGTGCTAAAGAGCATCTCTCTTGTTTAGCAGGACAGATCTTCTGGATTAGTCAGTTACACACAGGCTGCAGCAAGCAAGAAGGAAGTATTTTTCTTTTGTTATAATATGGTATGCAAATGAGCGTCTTAAAAGCTCACTGCTAATAGTAAATATATAGAGTATGACATACAGTATATACTATATGTAAAACAAGATTAACAGTGGTTTATAAAGTAAAAAAATAAATAAAATACCTACATTTTTTTTTCAATTTACCTTTAACCCATAATACAATTTTTTTGTTTTGCAAATATGCATTCCAGCTATATGTGTTATCCAATATATTAATACCATGCCTTGATAGATTTTGTGAAAATATAGGTTTCCTTGTGCTTTCACAATAATATTTGATGCATTCTGTGAAACTGTTCATGCGATTTCTAAATTGAGAAATCAATAACTCAGCGCTGGCATTATTAAGAGTGTAAAAGAATTCACAGGCCAGAACCCTTTACAAAGGCTTGTCTAGGATGTCACGAGGGACTTTAGGTAATTAGCAGCAGCAGCATTTAATAGCTAACAGGTTATTTCTTATAAAAAATCCAGCCGTATACGCCGTAGCCGTGTTACAATGTAAATTCTACCTGATATCAATACCATTTTATGAAGATTAATTGAATGCCGGGAACAACTATATCTTGCCTATTAAGGGGCATAAACGCAACTATGCCACTGTGAAAATCAATCTTATTGTTAAGACAGCGGTTGCAAGGACGAAATGCGCTGAGCTTATTAATCAGCATTGATTGTTCACGGGGCAGCCACCAATGTAATTAACACTTTTGCTAGAAGAAATCACTTTCACAGCATGGACATGTCACTCATAAGCTGTTGCTGATGCATTACCAATACTGTCTATGCTCTGCTTCTTGTAATTAGGTTGATCTGTGCAAACAGGATTTTTGGCCAATGGGTAACGTCCAGAGGGAATACCCACAGATCAGCTGTAACTGGATGAGACTGGCAAAAGAGGCATAAACAATGTAAATAGGATTTACAGTTGTCCATAACATTGGTTGAATTGTTTCTGACTTAGTAACGGTCAATTTGTATGTGTAGTTTCTTCACACTTCACAAAGCCTCAATGTGGTGTTGGAGGATAACTCCAAATATAGTGCCTGTGTCTAAGTTCTCACTAAACATAAACCAATATTAAAGAAACAACAGCCCTCTTTGTGTAAAAACACTGTTTTTAGCATTCGTATATTTCTATCACTCACTCATACATAGCAGAATTTATAATTCCAGTACCCCTGTATGGCTACTCTTCCTCTCCTTTCATGGCATTGATGTCAACAAATAAATCAAACATGACCTCCCTTGATTTCCTTCCAACATTATTGGGCTTGTCTCTTTGTGGAAATAAGTTATGCTGTTTTGCATGTATCCATTATTTAAAAGCAAATTCTCAAAGATGATATCCAAAGCAAGGGTGCTTAGTATAGGTCACATGATTCCCTTTCTTTCCCTCCTGGGCTGTGAGACAAGCCTTTAGCCATGTACTGAAAACAAATCACTGAGTTTATAATTGAAAGTATAGACAGCGCCTGCTTCTCCTTAACACTAATTCCTCTTATAAATGTACCCAGTCAGTATACTTATATGTACTAATAACCTAGGATAATGGGATACAAAATATGACTATGTAACAACATAATTGATCCATTACTAACATAAATGCATGATTTGTGTGAACCAAATAACCATTATTAAAAATGTTGGTTGGACTCCTTTGCCTTACAGCAAAAAGTCATACGTGCCTGTAGGTCATTTGTTGGGGACCAAACCCAATGTTGTAACTTTGGGTAGCTTCCGGTATCTCCTCTGTGGTGGGTATCCTCCAATTTTGGCTCCGGCACTTCAGGGGTAAATCATTTGCAGCACGTAATAAAGGAAAGAGAGAGCTCCTCATAGAGTAAAATCCTCAGGTTTTGTCAGGGCTGGCCCAGCCCTTCCTTCTCTGAGCTGGCCGCTCAGCTGTCGGCTAATTGCCAGCTCTCATCTCTCTCCACAGTTAACCAGCTGTTGTGGATCTGCTCGTCAGTCCCGCCTACTTAAAGATCTCCAACTTACTTCATTCCTGCCTTCGGCTTGGTCACATCACAAGAAAGCATCTCCTGCTTTCCTGTTTAAAGACTGGCTTTGCTGACATCCCTTCTGGCTCCTTATCCTGCTTGCTGTTCCTCTACTTGGATCCCTGACTTCTGGCCTGGCTGATTTCCTGATCCGGTTACTGGACTCTGGCTATGCTTTGACTACACTTACTCTATTTACCTTTTTATTTTTTATTAATAAACAAGTGTGATTTTACTGTACTTCTGTCTCGGTCTGGTTCATGGTTTCTAACAGGTTTATTTGTTAAAAAAAGGCTTGCAAAATATAAATAACTCTAATGCTGACAGAACCGGTTTCACTATTAGAACCCTCGGCATGTGCAATTGTGGAGACGTATCTATTCAGCACTGTACATGCGTTCCACTCTCCTGGCCAGAAGTGACATTAAAGAGAGTCAGCATGACGCGTTTCGTCATTGAGATGTGATGTTGTCAAAAGCCAGGAGAGTGGAACGCACATACAGTGCTGAATAGATATCGCGTCTCCACAATTGCACGGGCCGAGGATTCTAATAGTGATGTCGGTTCTGTCAACATGACAATTTTTTATATTTTGTAAGCTGTTTTTAACAAATAAACCTGAGGATTTTACTCTATGAGGAGCTCTCTTTCCTTTATTACGTGCTGCAAATGATTTACCCCTGAAGTACCAGAGCCATAATTGGAGAATATCCACCACAGAGGAGATACCGGAAGCAACCAGAGGTTACAGCATTGGGTTTGGTCCCTAACAAATGACCCACAGGAACATCTGACTCTTTTTTGTTGTGAGGCAAAGAAGTCCAACCCATCTGGGGAGTTTGGAATTTTACACCATCCCTAGGAGGAGGATCACTAACTCCATTGGGACACAGAGCACTATAGTACTTTCTTGCACAATGAAAAGGACTATTTTGCACTTACATCACTTTATGCACTTTAATTAATTGTATTAGTGTCACTTTTAAATTACAATTATTGTCACGTTTTATCAATTAATTTACTACTTGAAATTTTTTTAATAATGGTTATTTGCTTCACACAAATCATGTATTTATGTTAGTAATGGATCAATTATGTTGATACATAGTCATATGTTGTATCCCATTATCCTAGGTAATTAGTATGTATAAGTATACCGACTGGGTACATTTATAAGAGGAATTCGTGTTAAGGAGGAGCAGGCGCTGTCTATACTTTTAATTATATTTACCTTGCCCCATTAGTGGGGTTAATACTGGGCAGCAGCGACTTAAACACATTTGTTATTTAGTCACCAAGGCGCAAGTGTCTCACTACAATAATCACTGAGTTTATTGGGTTTGCCAGGGGAATGTATGTTGGTACAAGATGGGGTAAAGCATTTTTCATGCAAATGCATATTCTGCTATGACTGAATCTTGATATTTCTTTTGCTGGACACCATCACTTTTCAAAGACAAATCATTTAAAATGTTTCTTGCAGTAATTACTAGATTTTGCTACATGTGCATACTTTTATATACATGGTGGAGGGATTCAGTAAGACTGCCGCCACTTTTCTGGCATTAATCTCTCATGTTCACTTATTGCGCCAAATTCATGAAGCACTTGCAACACTTTTGGGTCTGGCAGTGACTTGTGCGCCAAATTCAGGTAGATTTAGAATGTGCCACTTTTACCTTGTGTCACATTGAATGTGCCACTTTTACTTATGGCACGTTCAATGTGACCCAATGTAAAAGTGGAGCTAATTAAGACCAACTCTCTTTTGGCGTACAGAGAGAAAAACTGTCTCCGACAGATTTAGCGAAAGTCTCTCTAATGTATTCTAAAAGTGGCGCAGCATGAGCCAAATTCACGTACAAGTTCTAGACAGGTATATGAATTTGCAGCATTCTTTACCACTTTTTGAATACATGAGAGACACTTTCACAAAATCTGCCTGTGCCGGTCTTTATAAACTCCAGGGGTGGTGTTTTAAATATATTTTTGTGTGTTTTGCTCAGAACTCCAAAATCTGTTTCATTTTATTTAGGTGAATGGTAAATGTTTGATATGGAAATTTTTATATTTACTACTTGTTCCTTGCAGGTAGTAGCTTAAGACTACAACCAAAGTTCTATGCTAATTGCATAAATAGTCAGTTTATAAAGTAGTAATGTTTCACAAAAAAAAAAAAATATATATATATAAACCTAAAAAGGTTTGCTTTTCTTGCATGTTTTGTGGGTGACGGGGACCATCCCCACACTGTATAGAGAGGAGAATATTTGTTTGGTTAGAGCCGGACGGCAAAGATTTAATTTACTGTTTGTTTGTTTTTACTTTGCAAACCTCCTGCAAATAAACCTGGCATCCGCCAGATTTTAAAGAAAGTGCTAGTTTGCTGACTGTCATTCAGAAAAAGGTGATCCCCACGAGCTAATTCCCCACACTCATGTGACAACACTGAAGAAATGACACTTTGCTACAATGTAAAGTAGTGAGTGTACAGCTGGGGTGTACTGACTTTTGTTGCCAGTGGTTTAGACATTAATAGCTGTGTGTTGAGATATTTTGAGAGGACAGCAAATTTACATTGTTATACAAGCTGTACACTCACTACTTTACATTGTAGCAAAGTGTAATTTCTTCAGTGTTGTCACCTGAAAAGATATAATAAAATATTTACAAAAAATGTGAGGGGTGTACTCACTTTTGTGAGATACTGTATATCCCAAAACTTATTGTACTGTCCATTTCTTTTTTGTTAGTCTTAAGGGCCGTACACACAGGTTGAATATCGGGGGCATTGGCCAGTTTAATAGAAGCCGGCTGACATTCGGCCCTTGTGTACGGCAGCTGGTCCGACACAAGATGTTCGGCCAGCTTCTGTTGAAGGAGCATGACCAAGAAAGGTCTGCCTATTGGCATCCGCTCACTGATGTGTTCTGTCAAAACACAATAGCTTAGCGGAGGAGATCATTGCATAGCTAGTACAATGGCTCCTCCCGAGCTCTTCATTTTTTTTTTTTTTTTTCAGCCGCCTGGGTTGAAAAAAAAAATAGTAGTTTGTACTAGGCTTTGCAGTAAACATTTTAGAATGAGCAAATTGCAACCACATAAAATAGCACATTGTGTCTAAAAAATTTGACATTTTACTGAATTCAGAGGTAAATTTAATCTTGTAAAAGTCCTTTTAAGAATGATTTCAGCTTAAATGTGAAATGCAGTATTTGTCTGTGACCTCTGTTGGTAGTAATATGGACTACCCGCCATTCTAGCAGGTAATTAACATTTGTAAAGTTCACAACATAGCCACAAGTAGTAATTCTGCATGATAACTAATATCTCTCAGTGTTCAAAATGTAATTCATGAGCACCAAAACGACACAAGGATGGCTCTACCCCCACTAAATGAATGGGGCTGTAATGCATGGAGATAATCATTAAAAATGCAAAAACTTTCAGTGCAAAAAAATTTTTCCAACAAAAGCATTAGGCAAACAGTGTAGTGTACCATTAAAATACATTTATATGAACTTCTGCTAAATGATTTTTAATTCTGTTCAGACAGTCTCATGAATCCTCCACCACTACCATACTACACAGACAGGCAGAATACACCACTACCTTCTGGTTCAGCTTTCCAGTTTATTGTGTTGTCTTTCTGCCTTCAGCCTGCCCTTTGGAAAATCATTCAGCGTCATTACACTACCATCGACCAGTACACAGGAAGGTGACCAGGAAGTTGTAAAATTGAACCAGGAAATAATAGAATTATCTCGCTGTCTATGGAGTGTGGCTGGATGAATTACAAACCCTTTGGTATGGGTGCATAAGATAGCAGGAGACCGATCCCAAGACACGTTCTGCATGTATACCAGCTGTACATAAAATCTGTTTTTTAGGCCTAATTGAAGCCTAACCATTTGTACTGTTTATGCAGTCAGGCTGCATAACAATTAAGGATAATGGAGTTTTTTTTTTTGTTTTTTTTTACAATGCTTGTGTGATATCTACTATAAAAGCTTCCCTAACTCAGAAGCACACTGGAGAACAGGACCACTGCTCTCACACAAAGATCAGCAGTCTGACTGCCCCCTGCACAGTGCACTAACAATGCTGCTCAAGGACAACAAGCATTGTGGATTGGAGTGCTGTACAAGGAGAGTGGCAGATCAACAAAGACCCGGACCAATGTGCTCTCTGTGAGAAGAGTGGTCTGGTTCTTCTTTTTTTTTATTTAGAATTTATTTTTGATAGATTTATAACAAATAAACAACAACAAAAACCAAGGTCAAATCACCATTCCAGACAGTATCAGCATCAATACATTTGATACAACAACATCTCTAATTTTCCCATGATATTCATAGATACTCAAAAAGATATTCATAAATAGTCAGAAATATTTAGAAATTTTCAGAAATACTACAGAGCAGATAGTATATAAATATTTTATAGGTCGTCCCCCCCCCCCCCCCCCCCCTCTCCACCAAAGCAAAAAAACACACCCAATGTTTAGCAAAGATTTTGATTAAAATTAGAACATGATGCATCAATCCATTTTCTCCAGATCCTTCCAAACTTCCAAAAAATGTCGCGTTGAACATAGGTATGTTTTCAAACATTGCATATTTATCCATTTCCCAAATTCTCGGTCTGGCTCTTCAGTGTGATGCTGACACAGACTAGCTTTTTCAGTACATACCACTAATTGTTAAAAAAAAAAAAGTTATACTCACTCATGGGTGTACTCACTTTTGTGAGATACTGTGTGTGTGTATATATATATATATATATATATATATACAGTGGGGACAGAAAGTATTCAGACCCATTCAATTTTTAACTCTTTGTTATATTGCAGCCATTTGCTAAAGTCATTTAAGTTCATTTTTTTCCTCATTAATGTACACACAACACCCCATATTGACAGAAAAACACAGAATTGTTCACATTTTTGCAGATTTATTAAAAAAGAAAAACTGAAATATCACATGGTCCTAAGTATTCAGACCCTTTGCTCAGTATTTAGTAGAAGCACCCTTTTGATCTAATCCAGCCATGAGTCTTTTTGGGAAAGATGTAACAAGTTTTTCACACCTGGATTTGGGGATCCTCTGCCATTCCTCCTTGCAGATCCTCTCCAGTTCTGTCAGGTTGGATGGTAAACATTGGTGGACAGCCATTTTTAGGTCTCTCCAGAGATGCTCAATTGGGTTTAAGTCAGGGCTCTGGCTGGGCCATTTAAGAACAGTCACGGAGTTGTTGTGAAGCCACTCCTTCCATATTTTAGCTGTGTGCATAGGGTCATTGTCTTGTTGGAAGGTAAACCTTCGGCCCAGTCTGAGGTCCTGAGCACTATGGAGAAGATTTTCGTCCAGGATATACCTGTACTTGGCCGTATATACCTTTCCCTCGATTGCAACCAGTCGTCCTGTCCCTGCAACTGAAAAACGCCTCCACAGCATGATGCTGCCACCACCATGCTTCACTCTTGGGACTGTACTGGACAGGTGATGACCAGTGCCTGGTTTTCTCCACACATACTGCTTAGAATTAAGGCCAAAAAGTTCTATCTTGGTCTCATCAGACCAGAGAGTCTTATTTCTCACCATCTTGGAGTCCTTCAGGTGTTTTTTTCACATACTCCATGCGGGCTTTCATGTGTCTTGCACTGAGGAGAGGCTTCCGTCAGGCCACTCTGCCATAAAGCCCCGACTGGTGGAGGGCTGCAGTGATGGTTGACTTTCTACAACTTTCTCCCATCTCCCGACTGCATCTCTGGAGCTCAGCCACAGTGATCTTTGGGTTCTTCTTTACCTCTCTCACCAAGGCTCTTCTCCCTCGATAGCTCAGTTTGGCCGGACGGGCAGCTCTAGGAAGGGTTTAAGTCATCCCAAACGTCTTCCATTTAAGGATTATGGAGGCCACTGTGCTCTTAGGAACCTTAAGTGCAGCAGAAATTTTTTTGTAACCTTGGCCAGATCTGTGCCTTGCCACAATTCTGTCTCTGAGCTCTTCAGGCAGTTCCTTTGACCTCATAATTCTCATTTGCTCTGACATGCACTGTGAGCTGTAAGGTCTTATATAGACAGGGGTGTGGCTTTCCTAATCAAGTCCAATCAGTATAATGAAACACAGCTGGACTCAAATGAAGGTGTAGAACCATCTCAAGGATGATCAGAAGAAATGGACAGCACCTGAGTTAAATATATGAGTGTCACAGCAAAGGGTCTGAATACTTAGGACCATGTGATATTTCAGTTTTTCTTTTTTAATAAATCTGCAAAAATGTCAACAATTCTGTGTTTTTCTGTCAATATGGGGTGATGTGTGTACATTATTGAGTAAAAAAAATGAATTTAATTGATTTTAGCAAATGGCTGCAATATAACAAAGAGTGAAAAGGTTAAGGGGGTCTGAATACTTTCCGTATATATATATATATATATATATATATATATATATATATATATATATATATAAACACAGAGACACTATCCTACCAAAAGTATAGGGACACGTGCCTAAAATTTACATGCACATGAACTTTAATGGCATTGCAATCTTAGTCCGTAGGGTTTAATATTGAGTGGGCCCACCCTTTTCAGTTACTGTATAACAGCTTTGTCTATATTGGGAAGGCTGTCCACAAGGTTTAGGAGTGTGTCTATGGAAATGTTTGACCATTTTTCCAGAAGCACATTTGTGAGGTCAGGCACTTATATTGGACAAGAAGGCCTGGATCGCAGTCTCCACTCTAATTCATCCCAAAGGTCAGGACTCTGTGCAGGCTAGTCAAGTTCCGCCACCCGAATCTAGCTCATCAGTGTCTTTATGGAGATTGCTTTGTGCACTGGTCCAAATCATTTGGTGGAGGGGGGATCATGGTGTGAGGTTGTTTTACAGGGGTTGGGCTTGGCCCCTTAGTTACAGTGTGAACTCTAAAGGCATACCAAGGCATTTTGGACAATTTCATGCTCCCAACTTTGTGAGAACAGTTTGGGAATGGCATCTTCCACTTCCAACATGACTGTGCACCAGTGCACAAAGCTAGTTCCATAAAGACATGGATGAGCGAGTTTGAGAACATCTTTGGGATGAATTAGAGTGGAGACTGTGAGCCAGGCCTTCTCATCCACATCAGAGCCTAACCTCACAAATGTGCTTCTAGAAGAATGGTCAAACATTCCCATAGACACTCCTAAACCTTGTGGACAGCCTTCCCAGTAGAGTTGAAGCTGTTATAGGTGCAAAGGGTGGGCTATTAAAGTTCATGTGCGTGTAAAGGCAGGCATCCCAATACTTTTAGTAATACAGTGTATGTCTTATTTAGTTATTGCTTCTTGTTATACAAAACACGTTTGAGCGATATCACGTCATTTACTATATCTTACTTTTTCATAAATTGCTATCTTAATGTTTTCTCTGTTACGACTATTCAACGTTTACTTTTGACGTCCTATTGACCTATCATTTTTGTCTTTATTTTACCATATACTCACAACCTTAATAGTTTCATTTTCAAAAAAAAAATTTGAAACGTATCTAGAGGCGTTCATGGTCCTAAAAAGCACATCACAGCAGATTAACAATGTTGGTATCAACCAGGCTTTTTCTTATATCATGACCCAAGTACAGTGGTTCAGGTTTAGGTTAAGTTGAAATAAACTGAATTGACTTTAAATATCCAGTCATGTAAACAAGCAACTCTGTTTTTGTATAATGCCCTGATCATTGGAGTTTTTGAACATGAATATTGGGTTGAATGTTTGAAGGATCACATCTTTACCATATTTTGTACAATTATAAGTCAGATTTAGTGTGTACGTTGTACATCTGTTTTATGCTACACAAGTATACAACCCGCAAAACAATTATACTATGCTACTCTTTCAAGACAATGTACAAAAGTGGAGTTTACCTTGCCCAAGCTTGACATTCCAAAGCCTCTCCCACCATACTGCTTGAAATAAAATGACTATTACCATAACATACATAAACGTGTATGTACTTTGACAGTCTGAGGGCTGAAAATAACACCTGGACTATTTGATCAAAATCTCCTGATAATCACTTGTGACATTTCACATAAAATAAGAGTGGAATTGCCCTTTAGAGGAAATGAATCATATTGGATTTTAAGTTTAAAAAAAAAAAAGATCCTGAAACATGATAAGTCTTGTGTGTTTCTATCTGAAATGTGATTGTTTATTTTTGTGACCATCTGTTATCCTTCTGTTAGATTTTTTACTTCCTGGTGATATCTATACCGATCGTAATTTATTTCCTTTTCTGACAGCAGAAAATTGTAAATACATGCAGAGTAAGTCAGCAAACATGAGGCAAGAGATTGTTTGTTGCTATACAGTGACAGACGGTTATAATTCTGGTTCTGTATGCAGCCATACTTTCAAATGAATAGAGTTCTTATAATATCATGCAGACGTGAGAAATTAATTCAAGACAACCAAATATGTATCTATAGATCTCTCTGATCTGTGCATTTTGGAAATCATGATTTCTGTTGTCTTGTAGGGGTGTCTCAAATCCAAATATTTTTGTCAGTTCAGATATATATATATATACACTGTATGTATTTCAACAGCTTTATTTAATGTAAACTTGGCTGCATATCTTGCCAAATTATGTGAAATTTGGATTTTTACCCAGATTCTTCAGATTTGCAATTTTTTATTCATCTCTAATGCCATACCAATGACTAGACTTGTGCACAACGCGAAATTTCGCTTAGTTTCGATTAGTTGTCATTCGTAAAATACATAATTTCGTTCTGTTATATTCGTTATGTTCCGTTAATTCCTTTTCAGATAATTCGTTATTATTCGTAGAGTTTCGATATTCGTTATACTGAATCTCGAATCATGTCGATTTCATTTGTTATATCCGCTATAATTTCTTTTGTATTACTTGAAATTCGATATTTATATATGTATATATATTTGCGATAATGATTCGTAGTTTGGGAAGTCGTTTGTTTATTGAATCTATTTGTTTATTTTATCTATTTTATCTATTCTGTTTATTGAATCTATTTTGTTTATTGAATCTTTTAACACACACAATGACAATATCTCTTCTCCTCTGCTCAAATACAATACAACACCCTTCTCGTTCAGTTCTCAGGAATGCACTTTGCCAGTAATCCAACCTCCAGCACAAAATTAATCAGCTGATTGGACTGTAAGATTTTCTTTGAGTTGACCTTTTCTTTCATTAGATCTTTAACGAATTACCGAATCATGTCAAATTCATTCATTAAATTCGGACATTCGGATGCATTCGAATGTCCGAAAGATGCAAAACGTATTGCAAATGTCTACCAATCACTTCTTCATAGAAAGTATACAGCATTTGCATTAGTAAAACATACTTTCTTTGGGTAGTTCAGTTACAAAGCAGTCACAAAAACCTCATATAAGGTTTAACATATCAATGTAAAGCAATTTTGTCTTCAATCTCTCTTTATTAGATTTTCACTTTATATAAAACAATTATAAATACCATTACATCCCAATTAATCATAAACTATTTCACAAAAAAAAAAAAAAAAAATGTTTCCTTTACTAGTACTAACAATACAAACTAAAAATGCATCTATATTCGATCCTACTCATCCCTCCCTAACCCGTGTTACCCATATTTACATCCATATCTCTTTCATACAAAAAAAAAAAAAAAAAGGGAAAACCATCATTCCTTCCCAACACTCCTTCGTTCCTTCTATATTCTATACAAATTCTAATATTTCTTTTGATGACCGAAACTCTTCCCATTTTTGCCATATTGCTGGTAATTGATTTGTTAGATACCCCTCATCTCTTATCTGTTTTTCCATATATTGAATTTCGTTCATTTTACATATCCATTCTGCTATTGTTGGACTCTTTGTTATTTTTCAGTTTCTTGCTACTAGTGTTCTGGCCGCGGATGTCATATGGTGGATGATATCTGTTTTAATTGTCTTTATTGATTTAGGTATCAGGGACAATAACGAGATTTCCACACTTGGGGTCACCTCTATTCCCGATATTTTATAATAAATCTCGAATATCTTGTTCCAGAATCCTCTCACCAGACGGCATCTGTACCATATATGTTCAATCGTTCCTTTTCCTATTTTACATCTCCAACATAGATCTGTATTTCCTTTATTAATTAAATTTAAAGCTACCGGGCTCCTATACCATCTCATTGCAATTTTATAATTTCTCTCTTGATATCTATTTGCAGTGGTTGTTCTGTGTATGATTTCAAAAATGTTTTCCCATTGTTCCTCTAATAAAGATTTACCCATTTCTGCTACCCATTTCTTTATATTTATTATCTCTTTAAGGGGACTATTCGGAATCAATTCATCATATATCTTTGATAGTTTCTTTATTGGAACCTGTTCTCCCAGCAATAATTTTTCAAATTTATTTAATGGTCTATTTATCTTAGATAATTTAGGCTCTATAAACGTCCGTAGTTGTTGGTATTGCAGCCACTTGTTCTTGTTTTCCAATCCCAGTTCCTGCATCCTGGGTATTTTCCCTTTATCGAGGATTTGTATCAATCTTATATGTTCAGTTCTATTCCATTTCAGGAAGTTTGTAATCCCCATGATTGGAGGAAATTCGGGATAGAAAAACAATGGAGTCATTCCAATCACTGTGGAGAGTTTCCCACCTTTCACTATAGCGTCCCATATCTTTAGTGTAGCATTTACAAAGAGTGTTAGTTTGCTTCTTTTTGGTCTTAAGTGGGGCTTTAACCATGGGAGAACTTTTAATTGGGGCAGTATTATTTCCTCCTCCATACTAACATATTGTTTCGTTTCTTTATTATGATACCAATCTACTAATCTACTATCCTGGTCAGTGATGCTGCCTGCAGATACTTTACGCAATCCGGTAGCGCAAGTCCTCCGTTTCTTTTTTTCCTAATTAGATTTTCTCTTTTTATCCACGGAGTTTTATGAGCCCATTTAAATTCAACTATAGCTTTTCTTAACTCCTTCATCATTTTTTTGGGGGGTTCTAATGGTATTGTTTGAAAAGTTCCATTATTAATATAAACAGTAAAGGGGATAGTGGACAGCCCTGACGGGTTCCATTTGATATTTTTATATCTTTTGATAATATTCCATTTACTCTCACTTTTGCTTTTGAATATGTATACAAAGCGGAAATCCTACTACGCATTTTCGGGCCCATGTAAAGCAATTTTGAAAATAAATTTAAAACATTTTTAAAATCAGCCACTTTCATTAAATTCATATCTGGTAATCCTGCTATGAAGATTTTTGTTCAGGCCCTTCCTGTTATAGGGTTCAAAATTTTAATTTCCTGCATTATGATCCTGGCACATGACTTCTGATGGAGACTACTGGTTTCAAACACACATTAGGGAGACATGATCTACTGTGTCACTATTAGGAAACCTTCCCTGAGAAATCATATGCAGGGCAAGTAGAAACGATGTGGCTGTAAAAAAGGTGAAGATGTTTGGCAGTGTTGAGGTATAAAAAAGGTAAAGACAGTAATTCATTTTTAAAAAGACAGTTATTTATGATACACAGTGCTTTAGCAAAATTAATGTCATTCAGGTAGGGTTTACATCTACTTAAACTAACCAACTGCAGTTTGTGATAATAATAATATAGAACAGAGTTTCCCTAGACCTTAATTGGGAGGATACCATCATCACTGTCCTTGTTATATCTCAGTGTCAAATATTTTTATAACAATTTCATTTTGGAGATAGGCCTTCCAAGCCTACACAGACCCTTCTTTGCACACTCCTGGGCCTTAGGATCAGATCCCATTCTTTGCTTTGCATACCCTCTCCAATAGTGCCAGCATTTAAAACAATACCCTCTAGAAACTAACCATTGAAGCTCATAGTACGGGACTAGTTCTTTAGCTGAATCACCATGCTCCCCCTTGTGTCAGACAACCGTCACTAAAATGACCAAATTCTGAGGATTCTTATTCTCCAGACAGCTGTCAAATAGTGGATAGAGCACAGGGTTGTACATATTAATTGTAAAAGTAAAAAATCATGTGCAACCTAAGGGCTCTAGGATCTACAGGAGGTAAAATTCTCATACAGTCATGAGGTAATAAACTGTCTTTTTGGTAAAGACACTGGGAGAGTAGGTCTAGATTCCAATAAAGTGAAAACAAATTATACAAATCAGAAATTGTGTTTTTAAAGATAACACATTATGTCTTTCATCATTAACCTAGATCAGTGTAACTACTCTGTTTATGTTCAGTTCATCTACATCGGTCATCTAAATCCAGTGAGAGTGACAAGGAAGGTATCTGCTCTGCATACAATTTGATCAATTATACTTAGAAAACAATAAATGATGATTTCTATACTGTGCTCATGGAATCCCTTGAGACATCGATTCAGACAGAGTGCTAGACCCAAGTAGCCCTTGCAACCATTTAGCTACAGGTTTGAGAACACGTCTCCAGACCAGACAGACAACAGTAAAGGCTAATGCACCGTACACACGAGCGGATTTTCCATCTGAAAAATCTTGGATGGTTTTTCCAACGAAATTCCGCTCAAGCATGGCTTGCAAACACATGGTCACACAAAAGTTCTCTGAACTTTCTACCGTCAAGAACGCGGTGACGTACAACACTACGACGAGCCAAGAAAATTAAGTTCAATGCTTCCGAGCATGCATCAAATTGTTTCCGAGCATGCGTGTTTTTTTAGGTGTCGAATTGCATACAGACGAATGGAATTTCCAATAGGAACTTTTTCCGACAACAAAATAGAGAACCTGCTCTCAATCTTTTGCTGGCGGAAATTCCGCCAGCAAAAGTCTGATGGAGCATACACACAGTCGAAATTTCCTATCGAAAGTTCACATCGGACTTTTGCTGGTGGAATTTCCGCTCGTGTGTACAGGGCATTAGGGATTGCTAGACTTGGGCACTGGAAGAAAATGCCATGGGTTTCAGGCCAGCAACATCGCTACTGTCAGTGTTGGTTTTATACTGTTTTACACCCACTTTAAAAGAACAGTTATGCAAAATAATGCAAAACAGGTTTAGAATGACAAAATCATGCACAATTTCTTGTTCAATATTTTTATTGAAATTTTGCATAAGAAAAAAACAAAGTATATCAGATAATGTATCAAGGGATATATATATGAACAATAGAGACATATCTATATGGCTTTTACAAAAACAAATCTCACAGGCGAGGTGAAATCAGAGGTAAATAAAATTTTAAATTAGTCAATAAATTGTGAATCAAAATATGAATCTATATTTATATATGAAATATATAAAGTATGCCTCCAGACCACCTATCCACCCCGCTTGGGCTCAAACTGTGGATAGATGGGGGCATGGATAATCAAAAATGAAATTAATATTACAAATAGCAATTAATCCATATAGTACACCTGAGAGAAGATGAAAGAAATTTAAATGAAGAACGGAAAAAAGGAGTGATACTCTCATTACAAATTATTGACTATATTTAACTATCGGAGGAGAAAAAATTATGAAAGTCTAATATGCAGAAAGACATTACTCATTGATAATGAGATATGAGTCACTTAAGTAAATTGTAAAAATATCCCATAATTATCAATCGCTTAATAAATGATAAAGGAAAAGATAGTAGAGAAGGAAGAGAAAAGAATATGAGACTTATACGGGCATTTTAATCATAGTGCTGAATATTAAATAAAATTACATAGGTTTGCCCTAGAAATTAAAGAGATCTTAAGAGAAAAAGGTAGTAAGGTAAAAGGAAAAAAGAAGAAAAGAAAGAATCCCCCGGAGTGGTGTCCCGGCTCCCGACATAGATAAGCAATAATATATCAATATTACAGGAATTTTAATAGGGTAACATCAATGACTGGTCGAAATCGGAAGAAAAGAAGTGCTTAACCCAAGGCTGCCAAATCCTACTAAATTTATTAATATTATTGTCTTTGATAGCTGTCATTTTTGCGAAAATGAGGGCCTTGTTAGTTCTATGTTTGACTTCTGCCACAATCAGTGTATTAGACTTCCATGCTTTGGCTATAGTTTGTTTAGCTGCAGTATTGATTTGAATAAGCAATTTGAATTGATTACAGGTTATGTTGTCTGGTTTAAGATTGAGGAGTGCAATGGCTGGATCTGGTGTTATAGGAATTTCTAAAGCTTTAGATGCCATGGCAAATACTTTTTTCCAGAATTCTTGCGCAATTGGGCATTGCCACCATATGTGCACGTGGGTACCTGGTGAGGAACAACCTCGGAAGCAATTATTAGGATATGAAGGAGTAAATTTAGCAATCCTAGCTGGTACTAGATACCAACGCGCCAAAACTTTGAAGTTAGTTTCAAGAGCAAAGCAATTAGGGGATGAGGATTTGGTAGCCATCCATATGTTAGACCAGTCATTGATGGTGAACGTCCGTCCTAAATCTGTTGCCCATTTAGCAGTATAAGGCGGAAGTATATCCTTAGGAGTGTTAATGAGATTTTGATAAATGAGTGAAATAATCCCTCTAACATGTGGGTCACTCATACAAGTGACTCATCTCCAGCCACTAGTTGTAAAAACCAAATCATTCCTACGTGATACTAAGCAAATTCTACAAATCTTACCTACCCTCCCTTGCACTCCGTCTAGCATTCTCATTACTGCTGACGTGAGTTCTCTTTATACTATCATTGATCACAAACAGGCCCTTGATTCAGTTAGATGGGCTCTGGAGACTTCCAATCTTTCGAGTGACCATATTTCGTTTTTATTGGAAAGCTTAGATTTCTGTTTGTTAAACAATTATTTCTGGTTCAATGGAGATTTCTACTTGCAAACAAGGGGTGTTGCCATGGGGGCTAGGTTCGCTCCCAGTGTGGCCAATTTATTTATGGCCCACTGGGAGGAGGACACCATATTTCAGGATCCCCCACCTCAATTGTCGTGTTACAGACGTTATATAGATGACCTGATTATGGTCTGGGAGGGGGATATGCCCAGTTTGCAGATTTTTATGAATGGGCTAAATGCCAATAATAAAAATATCGAGCTAACTTGGACTATTAGTCACCAACAGATTATATTTCTTGATCTCGAAATATTCAAAGGGGAAGGAGTTTTCCACACTAGGAACCATTTCAAAATGACTGATAGGAACGCATATATCCCTCTTACTAGTTGCCACCACAAATCCTGGCTCTGTAACATACCGAGAGGCCAGTTTATCCGCCTACGCCGTAATTGTACTTCAGACGAAGATTTTCTTGTACAGTCACAGGTGCTCGCTGATAGGTTTAAGGAGAAAGGGTATTCCCAATCCTCGGTTGATGCTGAAATAGCCAAGGTATTGGCAATTGATAGAAATACAGTGGTCGCAGACAAGGTCAAACCCATGGAGGATAGTGCCAATATGTCTAGCTATCGTATTATATTAGATTACAATATCCAGTACAAAAAACTTGAAAATATTATAGCTAGACATTGGCCTATACTCAAGGGAGATAGGACCCTTGGCCCAGTTCTTCCTGATCACCCTCGGTTTATTTACCGGAAGGCCCCCTCCTTACGAGACCGGGTGGCACCAGGGGTCACTGACCCGCCTAAAACTGTGACTAATGGTTTATTTGGGTTCCTCTCTGGCTTTTATGCATGTGGGAAGTGTGCCACATGTAGGAATGCCTGCAGAAATATTAGGAGACGCAAGGATTTTGTTTCACACACCACACAAAAAAGTTACAAAATTGAAGGTTTAATTACGTGCTCAACAGTTGGAGTGGTCTACATGTTGGAGTGCGATTGTGGCCTTCAATATGTAGGTCGGACCTCAAGAGCACTTCATGTAAGAATCGGAGAGCATATCAGTAACATCAAGCGGGGGGTTAAGACCCACAGTGTCTCTAGACATTTTCGCCTTTTTCATCATAAAGACCCCAAATGTCTCAAATTTTGGGGGATAGAAAAAGTGCCGCGACACTGGAGGGGCGGCCACTACATCAGACAGCTCAGTCGTAGGGAATCTTTCTGGATCTATGAGACCAAAGTCCTCTCCCCCTTTGGAATGAACGTTGATTTTGATTTGAATTGTTTTATTTCAAATAGATGATTTTTTAGTTTTTTTATATATTTTTTATATTTAACTCATTCTCTATCCTATTGTACATGTGATCGCGCTTGACCGATGCCCGTGGGCTGATGTCTTATTATTATTTTTTGTTATTATCCATACAGGTTATGGATGGGGTTTTTATGCGACTTACTTTGCATGCGATTTTGCAATAATCATGTAAGCGTATATATTGCAAACATTTTGAGTTTCTAATGTATTCCGTGTATGGTAATTTATGCCATCCGGCTAAATGTTAACTTTTTGTCTCTACATAATATGTGTTTTGATTATGCGACTTTTTCTGCGATTTTGCAGCATTAGTTTATGCGTAACTAATCGATATCACCTTCATGATTTACAGACAATCTGAATCAGAGAAATCTGAAAGTTTGCCATGTAAGGTGATATTTTTTATTGCAATCCATTATTTTTATTAAAAATATAGCCTCTGTCTTTTTATAGTTGAGGAGAGAGATTTCTACATCTCCGCCAGTAGTAAAGGGTAATAGCAACTATTAACTAATAGGTAATGACAGGGAGGCGTTCGATCCCCTGATTACCATTTCTACCCTTCTGATTGGTGCTGCTGTCACCATGGTTTACCATATTAACAATGCGGGCCGTCACTGCGCATCCCGCCCCACGCCGATGAAGTCCCGCCCATAGGACGTAACGCGTACGGGGGTCAGGAGCGTGTGACGTCACCCGCGGTCATCCGACAGACGCGATCACAAGCCTGCTAGCCGGCACTCGGATCGGAGTGCCGGTGAGATGTGAGTGTTTAGAAGTGCCGTTTTATATGTGCTTCGTTTTACCTGCATTCATTTTAATAAATGTTACACGGAGAACACTATGGTTTGTTGCTTTATATTTTATATTCAACATCCGCTACATACTGAGTATTGGAAAGTGAGCCTGTGAATAGGAGGAGGTGAAGGAGTGTCCCATTGAATGATCCATCCCATCCATTTAAAGTGGTGTGACCTGTTTCAGGTCGAATAACTGAGGTGAGGGGCCATCCAAGAACGGTGGAGGGATTAAGTCACCATCCTGCTAATTAATGTCACCGGTGGTTCCTGTTTTTCCATTTAATTACATCAGTTGTATAACTATATGGACTTTTTATTTGCGCAGCACTTTTATATTTCTTTATGCTTCTGAGGTATTTTTTGAATTGACCTTAGTGCCTGCTTGCATTTAATCTATTAGTCAGCGCTGAATATAATTACATTATTTTCTGCACTCATACAAATATGCTCAAATTGAGACAATTGATTAAGCATGGTACCGGTCCTAAACAAAGGCGTATAAAAATTTTTGATTTGTAAATAACGAAATATTTCATTACAAGGTAATTCATTGTTATCACATAAAGTAGAGAATGTTTGAAATTTATCGTTAGAGACTAGCTTATATAATCTGACCAAGTTTGTAGAGGACCAAGCTGAAAATGACTTTGGAAATTTCCAAGCAGGATAAAAAGCTGGGTTCCCTAGAAAAGAAAGAAGGGGATTGTGCATAGATTGAAGCATATGGATTTTACTAAACTTATCCCAAATAGTTAATGAATGTTTTGTAATGGGGTTAAATAGATGAGATCTATCTCTAGGTTGCATCCATAACAAATTGGCTACAGATATGGGGTCGCTATCAATAGATTCAATTGCTACCCAAAGGGGTATTTCTTCCCTAGAATGGTATTTAGTTAAAATTGAAATTTGTGCAGCATGGTAATAAGAGGAAAAGTTTGGTAACCCCAGGCCCCCACATGTTTTGCTAAGGTACAGAGTGGATTTAGATATACGGGGTTTAATGTTACCCCAGATGAACGATAACACTTTACTTTGTGTAATTCTAAAGAAATATGATGGTATAGAAATCGGAAGTACCCTAAATAGGTATAAAAATTTCGGTAATAACGTCATCTTTATAGTATTTATCCGTCCCAACCATGACAATGGGAGAGAGGACCATTGTTTCATGAGGCTTGTGGTTTGTTTCAATAGGGGTAGATAATTAACTGCAAAAAGATCAGAAAGTGAGGATGTGAGGTATACTCCTAAGTATGGTAATTTATGAGAGACCCAATTAAATGGTAAGGAAATTTGAGCCTGTTGAAGCTCTGATAGTGGTAAAGATATATTTAGCGCATTTGATTTAACGGGGTTTACAAAGAGCCCGGAAATATGTGCAAATTTATCAAGTACGTTAAGAAGATTAGGGGCGGAAATATGGGGATGTGATAAAAAAATAAGAATATCGTCAGCAAAAAGACAAAGCTTATGTTGATAACCACCCAATTCAATACCTTTGATGTCTGGATTAGATCTGATTAGTTGTGCTAAAGGTTCTATAAGCAGAGCGAAAAGCAACGGGGAAAGGGGGCAGCCTTGTCTCGTGCCTCTTCTAATATCGAACACTGTCGATTTGTATCCGGCATATTTAATATAAGCCCTCGGATTGTTATAAAGAGAGGAGACCCAAGTCAGAAAATGTATTCCGAAACCCCATTTTTGAAGCATATACTGCATATAAGGCCAGGTGACTGAATCAAATGCTTTTTTGATGTCTAAAGATAAGAGGCAGGTTGGGATGCGTCTGGATTTAGCTGCATGGATGAGTAAAAGGGATCTTCTTATATTATCTCCTGCTTGTCTCTTGGGCATAAAACCCGTTTGGTCCCTGTGTATGAGTTGACCTATAATATTATTCAATCTAGATGCCAATATCTTAGCAAGCAACTTAATATCTAAATTGAGTAAAGATATAGGGCGATGATTAGTCCAAGAGGTAGTATCTGAACGGGGTTTGGGAATCATAACTATAATAGATTTTAATGTTTCAGATTGAAATAAGTGTCCTGCTAAGATAGAATTGAAGGCTCTAGTCAAGACTGGAGTTAGGGTGTGTTCAAAATTTTTATAATATGATGCCGAAAACCCGTCGGGGCCCGGTCTTTTATGAAGTTATAAACTTTTTATAGCATTCTGAACTTCAATATTTGTGATAGGACACTCGAGTCTCTCTCGTTGTTCAATAGCTAGAGTAGGGAGTTTGATATTGGAGAAAAGAGTATCTGCATTGGTTTGATTAAAATCATGAGTATAGGAATACACTTTAGCTAAATTAGATCGAAATATTTCTAATATTTTAATTGGATTGCTAGTGTACGCATCACTTGACGTTTTTAGTCGTATAGGGGTCCGTATATGATCTATTGATTTCAAATTTCTTGCCAAGGAGGTGGTGGGTTTGTTGGCATTAAGGTATTGAATGTGTTGTCGTTTACGTATAAGTTTGTCTGCTGAATCAGTTAAAAATAAATCTAGATCAAGACGCGCTTTGTCTAATTTAGTATTATTAATGGCATTCGGGTATGATTGAAAGGCGGAATGACAAGAGTTAAAGTTATCTTCCAACTTTGCAAACAAAAGTTTACGTTCTCTTTTGAGGTTTGTAGCTTGTTGTATTAGTCTACCACGAATAACCACTTTGTGAGCTTCCCACAACGTGGTGTCAGAAGTATCTCCGGTATCATTGGAGGAAAAATAATCCTTTAGTGCAATTTCAATTTCACTACGACGGGAAGGGTGGGTTAATGTGGAGTCATTAATACACCAATTAGTATCGTGGGATCTGGGTATAGTAGATGCAATGGATGTGCATATCGCACAATGATCTGTCCATGTAAAGGGTAGAATGTTTGAAGATAAAATTTCAGGGGTCATGCTATAAGGGATTAGGATATGGTCAATGCGTGAGAATGATTTATGTGGGTAGGAATAATGTGTAAAACGTCTACTAGTAGGGTTAAGCTCTCGCCATGTATCCACCAAACCATGTTTAGTAAGTAGATGTTGAAGGGTTACATTAGTAGACCTATTGACGGGTGCCGGCGGAGACTTATCTAAGAAGGGGAAAACTGTTGTATTTGAGTCTCCACATAAAACTACAGTGCCGAATTTGTGGGTTTCTACGATTTGGAAAAGATGGGACAAAAAGGATTCTGGTTTCTTATTTGGTGCATAATATGATACTATTGTGACAGCCATATCCAATATGTATCCTGCGAGAAGTAAGTATCTTCCCTCCGGATCTTTTAGTTGAGTTAAAAGGGTAAATGGCATAGAACGATGAAATCCGATAAGAGTCCTTCGTTGTTTAACTGTGGTTGAGGCGGTATAAAATTGTGGATAAGAGGGGGAGAGAAATTTAGGAGTAGCTTTATCTGTAAAGTGAGTTTCCTGCAGACAAATAATGTGTGCCTTCTTGGCTGAGAAAGATCTCATTGCTTTTGTGCGTTTATGCGGAATATTAAATCCTTGAACATTCAAGGATAGAATATTTATCGGGGCCATAATAGAACAAAGATGACTATCACACCATATGAAATACAATTAGTAACTAGAGTCGAGGACACCACCCCGAGAGAAAGAAAAGGAAAAGAAAGGACAGAATAGGAGAGAATAATTAGCAATCGAGCAACCCCAATATGATAACATATTAAGTATAAAGAAATGCAAAATGCTAGGGTAAGGGAGCAACTTGGAGGCGTAATCAAAAGACTCCAAGAGGCTCCAAAACCATCCGCAGACTCCCACATAATAGCAGCGAGAATCTGAGGATGGAGAGGGGGGCGACAAGAAATTCCGAAAGGACGAACTTCGCCGGAGAACCACAGCTCCATAAAAATATACTACAATAACTTATAATATTAGACGCAATCTTAGGCAAACTAAATTATTTAAATCACTACCGGCCTTAAGATTGTTAATTTATATAATAATCGTGGCAAGAAATAAAAAAAAAAAAAAAAAAAAATATATATACATATGATACTAAAAATTGAATAAATAAATTAATTAATAAAAAAAAATAAAAAAAAAAAAAAAAAAAAAAAAAAAATTTTAAATAAATAAATAAATATATAAATAAATGAATTTATATATATATATTATAAATACACACATACATACACACATACATATACATACATATACATATATATATACATATACATATACATACGCATATACGTACATACATACATACACTTACACATAATTACACACATACATATACATATACACATACACATATACATACACATGCACATACACACAAATACATACACATACATACACATATACAAAGTAAATAAATTAAAAATAAATAAATAAATAAATAAATAAAAATAAATAAATAGATAAATAAATAAATAAAAAAAGATAATATATATATATATATATTTATACATACATATATATATAAAAAAAAAAAAAATAAAAAAAAAATATATATATATATATGCAAACATATATACATCCATACACCTATGTATACATGCATATATGAACATTCGCATACACTTTATTAACAGATAGGATATTAAGTGCTGGTCATATCCAAGTACCAAAGTGTAATCAAAAAATTATTAGTAAAAAGCTTGTAAAAAAAAAAAAAAGGGGGGGGGGAACAAAAAATATATTTTCACACAAAAAAGTTATGGATGGCATAGACAATAAAAACAAGATTTAGACTGGAAGTCCAAAAACCTGAAACCTTGGTATAGTGAATAGTGGGTTCACTGAAATAGGTTATAATATATTACTGAAGAGTCAAATAGAAAACATTCTTTAACAGATATATATATGAAAAAAAAACATATATATCAGTCCATTGAGTCTTCATTATTAGGGGAAGAGTTGTCAAAACGGCCTCGCTTATGTAGATGTTGACGCGAAGAGGTGGAAGAGTTATGTACTCCTGTTGCATTTTGCTGAGGTGAACCTGAGGCTGACCTTCTGCGTGGTAAATCTTTAGGTGAATCCTGGTCCTTTAGGCCCAACTCAATCAAGGCTGACTGCAATTCCTCTGAAGAGCGACATATATATTTAGTTTCTAAATGTGTAAATCTAAGCGAAAAAGGAAAACCCCAATGATAAGTAATTTGATGACGTTGAAGTACTTGTAACTGGGGTTTAAGTGCACGTCTTTTTGCCACTGTAATAGGAGAAAGGTCTGCAAAAAGCTGATATACATGACCCTGAAAAGTGAGAGACTCCTTTCCTCTGGCTGCTGCAAGCAATTGTTCTTTAGTGCGATAATAATGCATTTTAGCAATTATGTCCCTAGGAGGGCCATTTATTCTACGTTGAGCTAAAGCTCTATGCACTCTATCCATTTCTAATCTCTCAATTGGAATATCAGGTTGTAGCTCTTGAAATAGTGCAGTAATAGTGGCTTGAACATCAAGGACATTCTCAGGGATACCTCTAATCCGCAAGTTAGCCCTGCGATCCCTATTCTCCTGGTCCTCTAAACGTGACTGTAATACAGCATTTTCTTCTTTCAGGTTCATAAATTCTGATTCATGTTGCTGTGTTTGACTTTCCAGATCATCCATCCTTATTTCTAACTCAGCTGTTCTTTGCCCCAGGTCTCTAATTTCCCTTGTTAATTTATCTGTTATGTGGTCTGACGTCTGTTTCAGGGCTTTTTGTAATATTCGCTCAAATTTTTTAAATAAATCAGTTTGTAATGCTGTTTGTGAGTCTCCTATGTCTGTATCAGACTCTCCAGAAAAATCTATGGTGCTTATATTGAGTTTCAGTGGCTTGGCAGTATGTGAGGTCCTGGGCTGTGAGGTAACTGCCGCCGCCATCTTGGATAGCTGACGGGCCGGTGTTTCCTTAATGTTACCAGACTTAATTTTAGATTTGGTGCCTTTCAAAACCATTCTTATAGTACCTGAGTGCTTTACAGGTAAGTGCCAGGTGGTTTTGATGCTTTTCGGCGTCTCTGGGACCTGTAGTCCTCCGGCGAAAACGGCCCTGGAGCGGAGCTCTAAGCAGGCATATCTAACCTCTCAGGCATCCGCGCATGCGCCCCCAAATCATGCACAATTTGCAGAAAAAGGAAAGCTGCACAAATGTATGAAAGCCTCAAAGACATGCACTCTTCACACCAATGTATGCAAAAAATGGAGACCATCAGCTCACTGGTGTTGTGTATACTCTGCACCACTCAGTAGATGTGCAAACAGGTGCAGCGTCCCTTAAAATGCAGACTCACCTGGTATGGTGGGGTCTCCGGGACTTAAAGCCTTAATTGAATAACAAAATGCAGAGGGAAAGAGAACCCTCTGGGAAGAAGTAACGGTGGATCAAGCTGCTTATGAAAGGGAAATTAGTTTTATTGCAAAATAGAAATAATACAAAATTGGGGTAAGATCGGGGTAAAGGGCCAATCATAGTGGCCCTTTAACCACGTGATCAGCTGTGTTCAACAACAGCTGATCACAGGCTGTAAACACAAGCCGGTTATTGGCTTGTCTTTCCTCACAGTGACAGCGTGAGGAGAGAAGAAAAGAGCCGATAACTGGCTTGTTAAAGGGACATTGACACTGATAGACAGTGTCCTGATTATCAGTGCAGTCCCACCAATGCCCACCAGTGCTGCCAATCAGTGCCCACCAGTGCTGTCAATCAGTGCCCACCAGTGCTGTCAATCAGTGCCCACCAGCACCACCTATTAGTGTCCACCCGTGCCACCTATCAGTGCCTATCAGTGCTGCCTATCAGTGCCCATCAATGCCACCTATCAGTGCTACCTCTCAGTGCCCTTCAGTGCCGCCTATCAGAGGCCATCGGTCCCACCTATCATTGACGCCTATCAATGCCCATCAGTGATGCCTATCAGTGAAGCCTCATCAGTGCCTCCTCATCAGTGCCCACCAGTGCCGCCTCATCAGTGCCCATCAGTGCAGCCTATCAGTGCCCATTAGTGCAGCCTCATCAGCCTACATCATTGAAGGAGAAAAATTACCCGTTTGCAAAATTTCATAAAAAAACTTTTATATTTTTCATTTTCTGTATTTTTTCGTTTGTTTAGCAAAAATAAAAAACCCAGTTGGTGAATAAATACTACCAAAAGACAGTTCTATTTGTGTGACAAAAATTATAGCAATTTCATATGGGTACAGTGTTGCATGACCGCGCAATTCTCATTCAAAGTGTTACAGCGCTGAAAGCTGAAAATTGGCCTGGGCAGGAAGGGGGTAAAAATACCCAGTAGGCAAGTGGTTAACACAGTTCCTTTTCAATATAAGGATCTGGCCCACAAGAAGGCTCTCTTTCATATAGAATCTGTCACAATGGACTAACTTGAGCTGGTAATGTGGTAATAAACTCAAAAGCAAACATTTATTATATTGCAACTTACCAATTCTTAGATGTTGTTTTTTGACAGAACAAGCTCTCCTGTAAATAGAGAAGTTAGAGTGCTGAGCCATTTAACACTGACAGGTGTGCTTACAATGATCAGCTTTTATTATTACATTTGCTAGCATTGCTAGAGTGCTAGAGTAGGATATTTTGGTGTTAGTATAGGTAAATTGGCAGCCAAGCCTGTGTGTTAATCTAGGTTGGGTGACTGACTCAGTTAGGCTGGATGACTCATCAGCAGCTTCTCTGGTGACTCCCCCTGCTCTCTGGAAACTTGGAGAAGATTCCAGAAGCAGTTGGGAGGGGTCTAGGAGGCGCTAGCTGGAGTGTTTTTAAGGACCCTGACCAATCCTCAAAAGGAGGGTTGGCAGGGAGCAGGCCCCCTCAAATACTCAGGATCATCCCAGCAGGGGCAGTGTGGAGTTTGGTTGGAAGATGGAGAGAGTGTTAGGCTGTCGGGGCCTTTGAGAGTAGCTCCCCAGTCTGGGGGTGAACTCAGGCCTGGGCTCGGGTGCGAAAGGGACCACTCCTTATGACACAATCCTGACCAAGAGGCACAGGAGCAAGGAGAGGACAGCAGGAGGACACTGCCGGGCAAATCTCCATGGAGAAAGACAGCCAAGAGGGCTGGTGAGTGTTACAGTCAGAGGACTGAGAGGCCTTGGTGCAAGCAATCTGGGATGGATGCAGAGTCAGTCTGGGAGGACTGTGGAGAAGTAGCCAGGAAGGTTAGTGAAAAGGGGAGCTGCAGCCAGGTGGGCTGGCAGTGCCTGAAGATGTGGTACTGAGAGCAGTAGCCACAGGAGAAGGACAGCTAGCACCAAAGACCTCTATTTTTGCTGCACTACTAAGGGGCCCGCAGTCTCTGCCTGCAAAGGGCATTCGCAAGGATCTGACTAAGATTTTGTTAGATCAAACCATCTGTGCTAGCTGGTCCTGGGAGTTGTAGTTCTACAAGCAAGTCTGTACTGGAGGTAGAAGAAGAGGAGAAGTGTATATACCGGATGTATGTGAGTTTCTACTGATCAAATGGACATCCTATAACAACCCTTCCCCATACAAGTTTATTTCCCCTAAATAAAAAATAAAACAAAGCTGCAAGGACTGCTTTTTGTCTCAGGAGTGATTGAGAAATTCATGTGCCCGGCTGTGCAGGGTGGGAGATAACCAACATTCACCAGCAGCTCCTGTGGGGGTAGCGCTACATATTTAAAACCTTTATCCCCCCCCCCCCCCCCGCCAAGAAAAAAAACCCCTTGTTGTAACTGTTTGTGTAACTGCAGTGTGAGCTGGAGTTTAGCTTCAATTTGTTAGTGTGTCTACTATAAATATGCAAGTGCATTTAACATTCCTGACAATGCTGCTGTCCAATGGTGCCCCTGTGCTCCTCCATCCACAGTGGGGGCGCTCTAATACAGGAGGTGTATTACTGGCCAGATCACCAGGTGAAAACAAAGGGAAAACACTTACAAATAAGAAAACTAATGTAGCCACCACATCTACAAATTGCTAAGCTGCAATATATTACCTTTTTGGTTTTGGCTTTATTACCACTTTAACAGTGCATACCCCCTTCATTGAGTAACAAGTAAAATATTGCATAGGTCCTGGCAGTCAGGATATTGTGACATGTGTAACAGGAATCAATGTTACTGGACTGTGCAGGACTCCTATTTATCCCCAAAATGGCAGCAGCAGGTGTGCTTGTTGTTGAAATTTACCTTAGACTGCAGAATGCTGGAAAATGCGGTTTGGGCAAAGATCACAGTCACTACCAAGGCTGGGAAAAGGACTACTGTACCCAAGTGTACCTGAGAGCAGGAGGAGCGGACAGGAGGGGCTATAAAATGCAAAGCCCAGGAAATATAGAGGTGGAGTTGGAGAGAGACGCCAACTGGAGAGCTGCTGCAGACTGAGAGTTGCTGTTTGTGATTCACTCGGGGAGCAAGAAGTTGGCGGGTTGAGTCCATGCAAAGCTCTGCTGTACCCAACACAGACGGCTGGATTGAGCTAGACAAAGACTGTACTGTTGGCTGCTCCGGTGCTAACCTGAATCACCAACCTGAAACCCAAGTTGCCTCTGACCAGGCCTGCTGCAGGAGCAATGGAGGCATGGCACTGCTATAGTACCCATCATCTTTCATCTGGTCAGTGTGTTGGGCTAGCAACTTATGCCAGCCATGATCACCTACCCCATTCATTGTCAATAACCCCCTCTTTGTTATGGAATGTACTGACAGTGTACAGAATGAGGCAGTGTGCAAAAGGGAATGTGCAGCAAGCCATACAGAATGAGGTGTTTTTGTTTTGGAACAGGAAATGTACAGCACAGCATACAGAATGAGGCATACAGAATATAGATGGCGCTCTGCACAGAACAAAGTAGGGTTGCCACCTATCCAGAATTCACCCGGACAGTTCAGGTTTTGAATCTGGTGTCCGGGATTCAGACCACCTGAAACCTGGACACATTATTCAGACTGGACCATGGCATGGCTTGGCTTGATCTTGATGGCTTGATCTGCTCCTCTTCCTCCCGCCCCTATTCTTCTGTGTCTGCCCACACTCCAATCCAATAAGAAATGGGAAGTATGGGAGGGACATTTGAAGCCCAGCAGACGCAGATACATCTGAATGGGAGGTGCTGACTGCCAAGGCGTGAATGAGCTCGCCCTCCATCCCTGTCTGTGACTGAAGTCTCCCCTCTCCCCCCTTCTCTCTCCTGCCTGTGAGTGAGTACACTAAGGTAAATCAGGGTTCTCAGAGCACCCCTAACATCAGAGTTCCCCTTTACAACAGTGGCCACAGTAGTGTTCCCCCTTACATCAGAGTCCTCTCTGTACATCAGAGTTCTCAGTGTTCCCCCTTAAATCAAGATTCCCGGAGCATCACTTATGTCAGAGTCTCCAGAGTTCTCCCCTACATCAGTCTGCAGAGTCCCCCTTACAGTGTAAGGGAACTCTGCAAGTCCAGGTGTAAGAGCAAACTCTGTGGATTCAGATGTAAAGGGGAACTCTGTGGATTCACGTTTAAAAGGGGAACTCTGTGGACTCTGATGTAAGAGGGGACACTTGTTATTTAATCACAAAATATATGTACTGTATAGTATATACTGTAAAAAAAATTGCTGTGCGCCGCTAAAGTGTTGGGGTTTTGACTTGAAGAAAAGGTGGCAACCCTAGAACAAGGTGGTATGCAATTGGAAATATACAGTGCAGCATGCAGAATGAGACAGTGCAGAATAAGGCATGTATTGCACAGTATAAAGAATGAAGCTGTGTGGAAATGTACAGAATGGAGTGGCAGAAAGGAAATATACAATGCAGCACAGAGAATGTGGAATAGGTAATGAGCAGTGCTACATAACAAAATAAGACAGAGTTGAATGAGAAATATGCAGCAGAGTGTACATAATGAAGCAGTGTGGAATATAGCACAGTGTACAGAATGTGGCGATATGGAATAGAAGATGTACACCACAGTGCAGATAGTGTGCAATAGGGAAAGTTTAGCACAGTCTACAGAATGTGGTGGTGTGGAATAGGGGATGTACAACAAAGAATATATAATTTGGTGCTGTTGAGTAGGGTATATACCGTCCGGCATATAGCATGAGGCAGTGGAATAAGTAATGTACAGCACAAAGTAAAAATAAGGTGGTTTGAATATGAACTATACAGTGTGCATGCAGAATGTGGAGGTGTGCAAAAGGGGTTGTATAGCACAACATACTGTATAAAGTGGAGTGGAACAGAGTTGCAATTGCAGAGGGTGACGACCATGTACATTTCTTTGAAGACCTGGAGGAAGTCATAACCTGGATCGAGCAACAAGAAACAAACAGATAAGTTGCTTTCCTGGTTCTCCTTTTACTTAGGCCCGGTTTGCCCCCCCTGCAACAACTTTACTGTTTTTCCCCAACATGGCAGTTCTTTTTATTCCCGCAGCTACTGTTTATTACCACATTAACACCCTTGGGATGTGTGCTCATCACCTCCCCATGCATGGTCAGCAGTTATCTGCTGTAGCTTCCCATATTCAGCAACACAGGGGTGTGGGTATGTGAACCATCCCAAAGTTACAAAGGAAAACTTCACGCACTGCACACATGTATCCAGGCAACCAACCCTCAGGATTGTCAACGCCCTCTACATCAAAATAACATCACAACAGGCATCTCTCCTTACCCCGAAGTTCTCGTATTACAATGGGGTCCGTCTAATCTTGATTTAGTATACTCCTGTACTAAACTTGTGTAAACGTTCTTCAGCTTCTTCTGGTGGAACATATTTTGCCACTTCACGCCCACCACTGTAAGTGGGCACAGTTCTATGATGTGTTTTGAAACTCAGCGAAGTCCCCCCACCCCCCACCCCCAACAGTAACAGCATATGTTAACATATGTTTTTCACATACTGTATTTGTCCTGGGTAACGTCTTGGGTAACACTTGGTATCCAATTCACATGCAACTTTGTATATACAGTATCTCACAAAAGTGAGTACACCCCTCACATTTGTGTAAATATTTTGTAAATATTTTATTATATCTTTTCATGTGACAACACTGAAGAAATTACACTTTGCTACAATGTAAAGTAGTGAGTGTACAGCTTGTATAACAGTGTAAATTTGCTGTCCCCTCAAAATAACTCAACACACAGCCATTAATGTCTAAACCACTGGCAACAAAAGTGAGTACACCCCTAAGTGAAAATGTCCAAGTTGGGCCCAAAGTGTCAATATTTTGTGTGATCACTATCATTTTCCAGCACTGCCTTAGCTCTCTTGGGCATAGAGTTCACCAGAGCTTCACAGGTTGCCATTGGAGTCCTCTTCCACTCCTCCATGATGACATCACGGAGCTGGTGGATGTTAGAGACCTTGTGCTCCTCCACCTTCCGTTTGAGGATGCCCCAAAGATGCTCAAAAGGGTTTAGGTCTGGAGACATGCTTGGCCAGTCCATCACTTTTACCCATAACTTTTTTAGCAAGGCAGTGGTCGTCTTAGAGTTGTGTTTGGGGTTGTTATCATGTTGGAATACTGCCCTGCGGCCCAGTCTCCAAAGGGAGAGGAACATGCTCTGCTTCAGTATGTCAAAAGACATGTTGGCATTCACGGTTCCCTCAATGAACTGTAGCTCCCCAGTGCCGGCAGCACTCATGCAGCCCCAGACCATGACACTCCCATCACCATGCTTGACTGTAGGCAGGACACACTTGTCTTTGTAGTCCTCACCTGGTTGCTGTGACACACGCTTGACACCATCTGAACCAAATACGTTTATCTTGGTCTCATCAGACCACAGGACATGGTTCCAGTAATTCATGTCCTTAGTCTGCTTGTCTTCAGCAGTTTGCAGGCTTTCTTGTGCATCATCTTTAGAAGAGGCTTCTTTCTGGCACGACAGCCATACAGACCAATTTGATGCAGTGTGTGGCGTATGGTCTCAGCGCTGACACGCTGACAGGCTGACCCCCCACTCCTTCAATCTCTGCAGCAATGCTGGCAGCACTCATACGTCTATTTCCCAAAGACAACCTCTGGATATGATGCTGAGCACGTGCACTCACCTTCTTTGGTCGACCATGGCAAGGCCTGTTCTGAGTGGAACCTGTCCTGTTAAACCGCTGAATGGTCTTGGCCACCGTGCTGCAGCTCAGTTTCAGGGTCTTGGCAATCTTCTTATAACCTAGGCCATCTTTATGTAGAGCAATAATTCTTTTTTTCAGATCCTCAGAGAGTTCTTCTGGAGCAGATCTTCAGTTCTCCTGGAGGAGAGGCCGGACATGGCGGATATTCTGTATCTGTATTAGACAGGTATCTGCTCCCCCCTGAAAGGGGCCAAATGTGACGTCGGAGGGGGGGAGGAATCCGGACAGCGGAAGTTCCATTTTTGGGTGGAACTCCACTTTAATTTGTACTACTTAGCAGCTCAGCTATCCCAGCTATTTCACATTGATAAGACCCACAGATTAAGATTCTTTACTTTCTTATGCCCCAAATGGACACACTCATCAAAAGACCCCCGATATGTTTTAACAAATGGAATTAAAGGAGCCGAAGTTCCGGGATAGGGTGGGAGAGAGATATTGGTGCACTGGTGGATGAGGAGTGGAACGAAGCACTAGACACCTGCAAGTCAGTGTCACCCAAATTATCAGATTGCCTTAACCAAATATACATACTTCACCGCTTTTACCTCACCCCTCTCAGATTAGCCAGATACCAAAGAGACCGAAATACTGACTGTCCTATGTGCTCCCGTGAGCTGGGAACATTCTATCACTTATTGTGGAAATGCCCAGCAATACAAGGTTTCTGGAAACAAGTGGTACAATTCTTACATGATAGCATGGTTTTTCCTCTAACACTATACCTCAAGCCATGTCTTTTGGGAATATTCCCTAAACCCGACATAGAAAAATTCACTAAGATCTTTCTACATGAAACTTTATTCTCAGCTAGAAAAATCATTCCCAGACAATGGATGAGGAATACACCTCCTGAATTTAATACATGGTTACTGGAAATTAACAACACATTACCATACAAGAAGCTAATATATACACATAGAGGTTGCCCGTCTAAATATAATAAGATGTGGGACAGATGGCTCCAGGCCTCAGATACTTGCACGTAAACAAGAGTTACCTGTTTAAAGACTTAATTGACTTTCCAACACTGTTATTGGTTCTAGGTATGTATTCATGAGTATATTTGTCTCATTCATTAAGAGAATGTTCAATAACCATCTTCTCCTTTATGTTGATCTATGTTTTGTAAAACCTTGTACCCATTAGGGATGAAAAATTCCCAAAAAAGTTTAGAGATTTTTATTGTCAATTCGTTCAAAGTTCAAATTCGTTCAAAGTCTGTAGTCTTTAATATGTACAACTTTCAATAAAAGTTACTGTTTAAAAAGTAGAAAATTGTTTATTTAAAGATATTGTATTTCCTCTGATTACAAACAAATATTAGTCTAATACGCTCAGGGCCGATCCTAGGGTCACAGACGCCTGGGTGCAGAAATATTCCTGGCGCCCCCACGTGGACGTGGTCATCTTACCAACTCCTCCCCTTTACAAATGTTTCTATGGCAACGACTCAAACACAGAGATGTTCCCCTAAGAACTCTTTGTTACCCTGGGATCCATCCATGATCTTTTAACAATAAAGAAAATACAGGAAGTGCGTACACTAATGAGTCCTGGAGGGGAGTCTCTCTGATGCACACAGAGAGGGCTTCTGTTAGAGAATCTGTTAGAAAGAGATAGTACAGAAGATGGTCAGAGACTGCAGACATGTTACAAGAGATAGTCAGAGACTGCAGACATGGTACATGAGATGGTCAGAGACTGTAGACATACTACAGGAGATGGTCAGAGACTGTAGACATGTTACAAGAGATGGTCATAGACTGCAGACATGTTACATGAGATGGTCAGAGAATGCGGACATATTACAGGAGATGGTCAGAGACTGCAGACATAGTACAGGAGATAGTTAGAGACTGGAGATATAATACAGGGGATGGTCAGAGACTGGAGATATAATACAGGGGATGGTCAGAGACTGCAGACATGTTACAGGAGACGGTCAGAGACTGCAGACATACTACAGGAGACGGTTAGAGACTGCAGACATACTACAGGAGATAGTCAGAAACTGCAGATATGATACAAGAGATGGTCAGAGACTACAGACATGATACAAGAGATGGTCAGAGACTGCAGACATGTTACAAGAGATGGTCAGAGACTGCAGACATATTACAAAAGATGGTCAGAGACTGCAGTTCCTATGGATGTTAGTTAATAATGGCCGATTGGCCCTCTCACCTGACCCAGCGATACAGCAACAACGGTTCCTCTGATTAGGAGTCAGCTCACTCTGAATTGCCCCTGGCGAATCCGCTGGGTAGAGCCCAGATCTGTACTCTGGCAATGACTCCATTCCTTTCTCCGCCAGGGATGGCGCCAGGCTGTGTGGCTTTCCCTCATGTGGCACAGGGCAGTGGGGTTCTCTCTCTGATGGTGTTCCCTCAGCACTGTCCTCCCCCTCTGGAGTCCTGGGTGTACTTCCCTGAAAGCTTTCCTGGGCTCCTGGCTCTCTCTCTCCCATTCAGCTGAGCATGCTGTGTGGGCTGCAGTTTCCGTGTTACAGTGGGGCTGAGAGTCCTCGGGACTACATGTCCCACAATCCTCTTCTTTGCTCCTTTTTTTCTTCCCTGGCCGATATGAAGGCGTGGGAAGAAACATAGTGCACCACTCTCTAGTACAGCAGCGCGCACGAGGAGGAGAGGGAGAGGGGAAATAAGAGCCCGCGGCTGCAGTGGCATCACTAGGGTTGGTGTCACCCGGTGTGGTAAAACATGGTATCACCCCCTCCACCAACTATAGTCGCCCCTCAGTACAGACCCCCCTCCACTAAGTATAGACCCCCCTCCGTCAGTGCAGACCCCCCACTAAGTATAAACCCCTCCCTTAGTATAGACCCCCCCAGGACAAAACACCCCCCTTTATCAGAATAGACCCCCCTCAGGACAAACCACGCCCCCTCCATTAGTACAGACCCCCCATAGGACAAACCACCCGCTCCATTAGTACAGAACCACCCCCCTCCATTAGTACAGAACCCCCAGAACAAACCACCCTCCTCCATTAGTACAGAAGCCCCAGAACAAACCACCCTCCCTCCATTAATACAGACCCTCCCAGAACAAACTACCCCCTCCATTAGTACAGACCTCCCCCCAGGACAAACCACCCCCCCTACATTAGTACAGACCCCCCGCAGGACAAACCACCCCCCTCCATTAGTACAGACCCCCCATAACGAACCACCCCCCTCTAGATTAGTACAGACCCCCCCAGAACAAACCACCCCCCTCCATTAGTACAGACCCCCCAGGAAAAACCACCCCCTCCATTAGTACAGACCCCTGCGACAAACCACCTGCCCCCTTCCATTAGTACAGACCCCCCCAGACAAACCACCCCCCCTACATTTGTACAGACCCCCCAGGACAAACCACCCCCTCCATTAGTACAGACCCCCCCAGGACAAACCACCCCCCCTCCCCTAGTACAGACCCCCCACGACAAACCACCCCCCTCCATTAGTACAGACCCCCAGGACAAACCACCCCCCTCCATTAGTACAGACCCCCAGGACAAACCACCCCCCTCCATTAGTAAAGACCCCCCCAGGACAAACTACCCCTCCATTAGTACAGACCCCCCCAGGACAAACCACCCCCCATTAGTACAGACCCCCCCCCAGGACAAACCACCCCCCTCCATTATTACAGACCCCCAGGACAAATCACCCCCCATTAGTTCAGACCCCCCAGGACAAATCACCCCCTCTACATTAGTATAGACCCCCCAGGACAAACCACCCCCCTACATTAGTACAGACCCCCCAGGACAAATCACCTCCCCCTACATTAGTTTAGACCCCCCAGGATAAATCACCCCCCTACATTAATACAGACCCCCAGGACAAATCACCCCCCTACATTAGTTTAGACCCCCCAGGACAAATCACCCACTCCATTAGTACAGACCCCCAGGACAAATCACCCCCCTACATTAGTTTAGACCCCCCAGGACAAATCACCCCCTTCCATTAGTACAGATCCCCCAGGTCAAATCACCCCCCCCTACATTAATTTAGACCACCCAGGACAAATCACCCCCCCACATTAGTATAGTCCCTCCAGGACAAACCAGCCCCCCTCCATTAGGCTAATTAAAAACACCCGGGTGGCAGCTGAAGAGGAGAGGACGGTGTGCAGCTGTGCCGCCCGGGTGGAGAACCGTGCGTGTCAGGCTTGGGCAGCAGGCGGAAGTGAGACACAGGAGGAGAAGTGGAACACGCCGGGGTTAGGATTGGACCGCCCTCCCCCATAACGTCACTGCGCGGCCGCAGCTGGTCTCTCTCTGCACACAGAGACAGCTGCTCCGGTCTCCGGCTGTTTCGCTCTCCTCCTCTGACAGGAGGAGGGAGGTGGGATGGGCACAGCGGCGGTGGCGGTGACCGGGGGAAAGAGCCGCCTATGGACAAGAGGAGGAGAAGGAGGGAGGGGAGCACTCTGGCGCTTCAGTGCCCCCACCTCTGTGGCGCCCGGGTGCACTGCACCCCGTGCACCCCGGCCAGGATCGGCCCTGAATACGCTGTGATTTTCCTAAATTAACTATTTTGTACTATTACATCATTTTTGCATCTTTTATATGCGCTATATACATATACTATTTTTGTAACCTCTCTATCGAGCAATTGAATCTCACTCCTAAAATATTGCCCCACTGTTGAACTATTTGTAATATGTTTGGGATGATGACAAATAGTAAATAATATTGCTCACTGTATCTTTCTAATAGGAATTCATAATCAACTTTACATTTCTATTATCTTTCAAAACTAAATCTTAAAATTAAATACATTGCATATTATAATCCAACTCTATTGTTTAACAGATAAACTATTTTGACTTTTTTTCTGTATCATCCTAGAACAACATTACATTGTCAATAAATTGATGCCATGTGCTTATATGTTTCACACATTCCAACACATCTTTATCAGGAAACAACTGGTGTTTTCATTAAAGCGGTATTATTCACAAAACCAAAAATGTAATATATTGTAGCCTACAAATCACTAGAGGTGGCTGCATTCATTTTTTTAAATCTGTTTTCACCTGGTGATCTGGACAGTAAGAAACCTCCTGTATTAGAGTGCCCCTACTTTGGATGAAGGAGCATAGGGGCACCTTTGGACAGCAGCACATTCAGTCTGGGGGTCTAGGGGGAGGGGATTGTTAGATGGATTAGCAGATTTAAATACACTAACAAATTGAAGCTGAACTTTAACGCTTTATACGCAGTTACAGCAAACAGTTTTTTTATCATAGCAAGACTCTGACAGCCACAAGCATTACACCCAGAGGCAGAGGCATGATGGGACTTGTAGTTTTGCAACAGCTGGAGGTCGGCTAATTGCATATCCCTGGTCTATAACATAAAATCCCAATAAAATACATTTACGGTTTTGGTTGTAATATGATGAAATGTGAAAAATTTCAAGGGGTATGAATACATTTTCAAGGCACTGTACATGTGCAGATATCAGTGACAAAGGGTATAATTTTGATAAGACTATTACTGGTGAGTAGTTAAAAGCATGGGCTGTATGTTTGTTCCTTGTATCTAGCATGGCCCTAAAAATTAAATGAATTGGACAGAAAATAAATAAAAGCAACGAAAAAACAAAGGTTTGTATTTAACCGATAGTCACAGCCCAATTTCAAACAAACGCAGTATTAGAGCAAGAAGTAGTAATTTAGGCTTATATAGCTGACTGTGTCCCAGTTGTGGAGATTTAATCTTTCTGCTTTGTCTACTATAAGGTGACCAGATTTTCAAAATAAAATCACCCCAACCTACTTTTAACTACATCCCCATTTGTAGTTCAAGGAGTTCTACTTCGGAACATACAGTGCCTTGAAAAAGTATTCATACCTCTTGAAATTTTCCACATTTTGTCTTGTTACAACCAAAAACGTACATGTATTTTATTGGGATATTATGTGATAGACCAACACAAGGTGCTACATAATTTGTGAAGTGGAAGGAAAATGATAAATGGTTTTACATTTGTTTTATAATCAAATATGTGAAAAGAGTGGCATGCATTTGCATTCAGCCCCCCTGAGTCAATACTTTGTAGAACCACCTTTCACTGCAATTACAGCTGCAAGTCTTTTTGGGTATGTCTCCACCAACTTTGCATCTCAAGTCTTTTGCAGGCAGGTTTTCTTCTAAGATTGCCCTGTATTTGACTCCATCCATCTTCCCATTAGGGATCAGCCGAACACCCCCCGGTTCGGTTCACAGCAGAACATGCGAACAGACAAAAAATTTGTGCGAACATGCGAACACCGTTAAAATTTATGGGACACGAACGTGAAAAATCCAAAGTGTTAAATTTAAAGGCTTATATGCAAGTTATTGCCATAAAAAGTGTTTGGGGACCCAGGTACTGCCCCAGGGGACATGTATCTATACAAAAAAAAGTTTTTAAACCGCCGTTTTTTTCAGGAGCAGTGATTTTAATAATGCTTAAAGTGAAACAATAAAAATGAAAAATTCCTTTAAATATAGTGCCTGGGGTCCCCTTAGTTTCCTGTAAAGTGGCGCATCTTTTCCATGTTTTTACAGTACCGCAGCAAAATTACATTTCTAAAGGAAAAAATGTAATTTAAAATTGCTCGCAGGTGTAATGTATTGCCGAATCCCGGCAATATACATTAAAAAATCATTGAGGAAAAACAGCGTTGGTTCCCCCCCAGCCCATACCAGGCCCTCCACGGGGCCTCATCCCCACAATCCTTGCCCGTGGTTGTGGGGGTCTACGGGCAGGGGGCTTTTCGGAATCTGGAAGCCCCCTTTAACAGGGGGGCCCCCAGATTCCGCCCCCCAAGTGAATGGGTATTGACACTAAAAAAAGTGTCAAAAAAGTAAAAACAACAGGAGACCGTTTTTGGCAATTCCTTTATTAAAAAGAAAAACTGCGCAGACGGACCTGAAAATTAGAAAAAAATTAATGAAAATACTCCGCCTCCATGGGAGGCGTCCCGCCGACTGCTGTTTATTCGCTGTGACAGCTCTTATATAGGCAAGGGCGGGGCCACCCCCTGACGCAATCAGATGACCCAGCCCCCTCTGATGGCACATGATGTCCGAAGGGGCGGGGGTCACTCGGTTACATCACCAGGTGGCCCCATCCTTGCCTATATAACAGCTCCCAAAGCCGAGACAGCAGTCGGCGGGACACCTCCTATCGAGGCGGAGGGTTTTTTTTCTTTTTTCTGCCCGCAAACCCCCACAACCACCAGGCAAGGGTTGTGGGGATGAGGCCCTTGTCCCCACCAACATGGGCACAAGGTGCTTTGGGGGGCCCCCAAAGCACCCTCCCCATGTTGAGGGCATGTGGCCCGGTACGGTTCAGGAGGGGGGGCACTCTCTTGCCCTCCCACGTTTTCCTGCGGTCTTTCAGGTTGCATGCTCGGATAAGGGTCTAGTATGGATTTTGAGGGGGACTCCACGCCAATTGTTTTTTTAAATTTGGCGTGGAGTTGCCCTTAAAATCTATGTCAGACCCAAAGGGCCTGGTATGGGTTTTGGGGGGGACCCCATGCCATTTTTTATTTTGTTGTGGAGTTCCCCTTAAAATCTATACCAGTCCCAAAGGGCCTGGTATGGACTGGTAGGAGAAACCCATGCTGTTTTTTTTTCTCAATTCTGTCATAGGGTTCCCCTTAACCACTTCAATACACGATATTATATATTGTACACTGCACTATATACCCTGCACTGTATTATATATACTACACTAACTGCACTATATACTCTGAACTGCAGTATATATACTATATGGACTGCACTATATACTCTGCAGAAAAATTGGGCCTTAGGTGTTGGTGGTGCCACAACACTGTAACCCCTCACAGTTACTCTTGCTGAGCCAGGAGTGGGCCCTGCTGTTAAATATTATTTCAAAAATTGTAATTACATGCCCCTGTTAAACAGGGGCAGAAAAATGGGCCTTGGGTGGTGGTGGTGCCACAACACTGTAATCCCTCACAGTTACTCTTGTTGGGCGCAGGAACGGGCCTGCTGTTAAATATTATTTCAAAAATTTTAATTACATGCTCCTGTTAAACAGGGGCAGAAAAATTGGGCCTTGGGTGTTGGTGGTGCCCTAAACCAAAAATATTGTTGGAAGCTAGCATCATCGAGATTCAGGAGGAATAGGATAGGCAGCATAGGCAGTCTTCAAGGAATCCCACATCCATAGCAAATTCAATCAGTTACATCAGCATCAGGTGCTTGATAGCTGCTGTTCCAGGACTGATTCCTTTTTATAAATGTGAGCATATCAACAGAGTCTGTGGACAGGCGCACTCTTTGATCCATTACAAACCCTCCAGCAGTGCTGAATGTGCGTTCAGAAAACACGCTGGAAGGACTACAGTCCAGTAGCTCAATTGCATATTGTGCAAGTTCTGGCCAGTGGTCCAGAACTTGCAGAGATCATCTGGACTGGACGGCTTAAGTAGGCAGGACTGACGAGCAGGATATCATCAACAGGTGAGTCACTGTAGAGAGCTAGGAGCTGGCAATTAGCTGACAGCTGAGTGGCCAGCTTTGAGAAGGAAGGGCTGAGCCCAGCCTGGACAGTACCCCTCCTCAATGACCCTAACACATCCTCAAGACCCAGTAACCCAGTGGGTGCTCTGTTGGAAAGGTCTCCAAGTCTGCTCTTGCCCCTAGATATTCCTGCACCATATAATGCAGACGCTGGCGATGGTTGCTTGAACCTATCAAACCTTGGCACTGAGGACTGAGAAATTGTTTAAAGGCAATGGTCAGCCGGCCACCTTCTCCACCGCTCTTCCTCTGACCGAACGAAGCCTCAGAAACACATTGTCCTGCACGAGGAAATGGTAACCTCCTAGGGTCTGAAAAGACGTTACATAAACTTTTCTTCAGGCCTCCTGAAGATGTTTCATCCTCTGCTCCCTCTGCGAAGGCAGCATGAGTTGTGCAACTTTACCCTTGTAACGTGGATCATTAGCTAGTAATGATCCCTCTCCTTGATACCATGAATCCTAGGGTCCTTTTGAAGGCTTTACAGGATCAGGGAGGCCATGCGGCGAAAGTTTGCAGAGGCATTCGATTTTGAGTCCTCTGGGTCACTAAAGATAACATTATCCGTAACTACCTCCTCCCAGCCACGTACAACTCCTTGGGTTTCTGGGGACTGAAAACCATCCCTTGAAGACTGCTGCATGTTATCCTCTACATCCATGCTAATACAATCCTCCTCCTCCTCTTCTTCCTGTGTGTTTAGCGGCCCCGAAGGAATGCTCTCTGGATAAAGGGGGCCTTGAGAGGAAAGGAAGTACTCCTCTTCCTCCAACTGTTCTGCCTCAAGTGCCCTGTCCATGATTCCACAAAGCGTGTGCTCCAGCAGGAAGACTAGAGGGACAGTGTCACTGATGCATGCATTGTCGCTGCTCACCATCCTTGTGGCTTCCTCAAATGGTGACAGGACAGTGCATGCATCCTTGATCAGTAGCCACTGGTGTGGCGGAAAGAAGCCAAGCTTCCCTGACCCTGTCCTGGTGTCATACTCGCACAGGTACTCATTGATGGCCCTCTGCTGTGTGTGCAGCTGCTGCAGCATTGCCATCATACCATGCCCACCATTCCACCTGGTGAGCATGTCACAAATGAGGTGGTTGGTGGGCAGGCTGCATTCCCTTTAAATGTCAGCCAGCCAAGCACTGGCATTGTATGACCGGCAGAAATGACCACATACTTTTCTGGTCTGCCTCAGGAGATCTTGTAAGCCTGGGTACCTGCTCAAGAAACGCTGCACCACCAAATTCAGGACATGACTCTGAGCAACTTCCCTGTCCCTGCTGAAGAAAAGTATACCCACAACATGATGCCACCACCACCATGTTTCACAGTGGGCATGGTGTGTTCAGGGTCATGTGCAGTGTTAGTTTTCCGCCACACATAGCGTTTTGCTTTTAGGCCAAAAAGTTCCATTTTGATCTCATCTGACCAGAGCACCTTCTTCCACATATTTGCTGTGTCCCTCACATGGCTTCTCGTAAACTGCAAATGTGACTTCTTATGGCTTTTTTTCAACAATGGCTTTCTTCTTGCCACTCTCCTATGTGCTAGGCATGAGAGCAGCATCTCTTTTGGTTCTTTCCCTCCTCATTGGCACAGACGCAGCAGCTGGAGCCATTCGCTCCTGCTGCTGTCAATTATAGCCAGCGAGGAGGGAGCAGGGTGCAGGGCTTATGTCTATGGACGCACAGAGCTGGCTTAGGAGTGAGTGCCCCCATAGCAAGCCACTTGGTACGGTGGGCGATGGGTGGGGAGGAGGAGCCAGGATTGCCGGCAGGGGAGCTGAGATTATAAGGATCTGTTGATCTCTGTAAAACCATTGCACAGAGCAGGTATATAAAAATAAAAATAACATGTACAATCACTTTAAATAGTACCAAACAAGATCTTAAGCTGTACAATGAAACTTTAGTGATAAATCATTACACCAAAAAAAATTACTGTTCATATTTTTACAAATGTATAGTCAGTCATGACCTTTCTTACCCTGTTCTCACAAATGTGGCATCAATAATCATTTGAAAAATGATGGAATATGCATAGTTTATAATACGTATAATTATAGCTGGCTCTTCCAGCCAACTACATGGAAGTGTATGAAATTTATGTATTAATTCCATCTGACATGAGTAATTTACTGAAAAGAAAGGATTTGACATGGTATTTGAAATTGGAGCTGCTAGGAGCAATGTTTGCGCCCAAATTCAAAAGGAAATTCCAAATATGTTATAGACGCTATTAGGAAATTAATGGGTAAATATATAAGCAACCTGAGTGGCTGTACTTAATGAGATAGCTCACAGCAATAAACAGTATATTTGGTAACTAATAAAGCTCAGTCTGCTGCACTAATAGCATTTACCTTGAAGCATTGCAGGGCCCATAAATCACTGGAGGCTTTGTCTGCACTTTCCATTGCTATCTCTGACTACCGAACAAACAACATATCTTGGATTATTGTGATAACTTCATTAATAAATTAGGAATATATACTTTTTATAGTTTACAGTTTATTTCATGTTATTGCTGTTAAACGGATGCTTTTTTCATATTTCTAAAACTCATATTAAGTCTAAATTTCAAGCTGAACTGATATTTTTGAGGTGCAATAATGCGCCGGTATAGCAATCTATCTAAATCAGGGGTCTCAAACTGGCCCTCCAGCTGTTGCAAAACTACAAGTCCCATGACTTGTAACAAAATTAGAGAAATGGTCTACAAACACCAGAACATACATGTACCAAGAAGTTGCTAAAGTTAGGAAATCCATGGCTATCAGTTTAAATGGCTCCGGGCTCTGATATAGAGATTTCCAAAGGCATAGTATTTCCAGGAGCCCCTTTATGAAGGATACAGTTTTGACATTCCTTACAAACCCATTGTGCTTTGGACAGTAGAAGTAACAGAGATCATGAGGTTCCATACGCTCCACTCCAAAATGTCCAGTTGTATTATGGATCACTTGAAAAATCCCCATGGCAACAGACTGTGGGATCACTAATTGAAATATCTCTCTTTGTTCTGATGGAATACAAGTTCTCCTGTACAGCAGTTTGCCTCATATTTCTAATTTGCCACTGAACTTAGATGGAGGGTCAGGGTCATGGTCCTTCCATAGAGGATTGCTACCTCTCAAAACTTGACCCAACTCATACTTTACAGCGGAAACTTCCTGCCACATGGATGAGAGACTCAGCCAGCCCTTGAACATCCACAGCTGCTGCAGCTGTCTGAATACAACAATTGGCAGAGGAGATTCCTCCATCCAACCTATTTAATGTGTATAAGGGAATCTATTAAATTTCTTTTGCTCAGCCAGCTACCTTTACTGGCTAGCTTTAGTATAACGTATTCACTAGTTCTGTAACATCTGCAGTCATTTGTTTTGCTAATATTAAAAGGGCAAGTGTAATTTTTAGATAATTGCATTAACTCATTAGAACTGTCAGTTTCTTTTTGCAAAAACTATTCTTTATCCAAGAGAATTAAATATATAGATTTCCGACCAGTAATACAGTTTGACATGTACAAGTTTCATCTCTCATAGGATGTGGAAACAAGGCTAAGCAACTGAACTAAGCATGAAAACATAGATTGGGGTGCAGAAAAATAGCAGCAGGTGCTTTGGCCTGATGAGTAAAAATTTGAAATTTTGGCTGTAGCAGGAGGCAGTTTGCTGAAGGGCTGGAGGGAGGTACAGTAATGAGTATCTGCAGGCAACAGTGAAGCATGGTGGAAGTATTTTGCAAGTTTGGGGCTGCATTTCTGCAAATGGTGTTAAAGATTTGGTCAGGATCAATGGTGTCCTCAGTGCTGAGATATACGGCCATACATGTATCTAAATTTATCCGGTTTGACAGGGACCGGACAAGTTTTGATTCATGTATGGGCAGGCTGGTTGTACCCAAGTTGATTGATCGATGAACTTGGGTACAATCAGCACATCAGATTTTTCTACATACAGTTACTGCTAGCGGCTATACCTATAGCTGTGACCATTGTATTCTGCTGGCTGGAATTGCTCCCTGCTGACAGAATACAATAGCACAGCAGGAGGCATTTCCCCATCAACTCTGACTAAGTTGGGGGATTCAAGCGATTTTTTGAACTTCCACTTGTGGTGGAAGGGAAGAAAATCGTATCATCTATGGCCAGCATTATCCATCATGCCATACCATCAGGGAAATGTGTAATTGGCCTCAAATTTATTCTGCAGGAGAACAATGACCCCAATCATAGAGCCAATGTCATTAAAATTCTTCAGTGCGTGTAAGAACAAGGAGTTCTGAAAGTGATAACTGGCCCCTGCATAGCCCTAATTTTAACATCATCGAGTCTGTTTGGGATTACATGAAGAGACAGAAGAATTTGAGGAAGCCTACATCCACAGAACATCTGTGGTTAGTTCTCCAAGATGTTTGGAACAACCTACCTGCTGAGTTCCTTCAAAAGATTTGTGTAAGTGTACATAGAAGAAATGATGCTGTTTTGAAGGCAAAGGTTGAAACACACCAAATATTGATTTGATTTTGATCTCTCTTCTGTTCATTTCTTTTCCATTTTATTAATAGATATAAAATAAACTATTAACACTTCTATTTCTGAAAGCATTCTTAATTTACAGCATTTCAAACCTGTCTAAAACATTTCCACAGTTGTGTATATAGTTGACAGACTGGGGTTTATGTACTAAAGCTGGAGAGTGCAAAATCAGGCCCAGTTCTGCATAGAAACCAGCTTCCATTTTTTGTTGCCAAAGCTGATGTTAGAAGCTGGTTTCTATGCAGAAGTGAGCCTGATTTTGCACTCTCCAGCTTTAGTAAACAAACCGCATAGTGTCTAGATCCCAAATTCTCTCCCCTAGCCCCCGCTCCCTTCTCCCCCATAGGTTGTGCTGTAGGTAATGTTTTAAGTTGCAGTTTCCTATTCAGGAAAAAAGAATAAGAATTTGTTCAAATTTTATCATATTTGTAATACCTTTTCAATTTACTAAGAAACATTTTACGTGAAGTTGGATATTTAAAAAAAAAAATTAACACGTCTTTCTGCATATACGCATCAATAGAATGCTTTAACTGTATTTCCACTTTTGCAGTCAAATTTGAGAAAACCTTACTATATTTGTGTTTTGTGTTCCTATTCAAACAGCATACTTAAATATACGTATATATATATATTTCTTACCTTTTAGATGTCTCTAAGGAGAAGGTGTCATGGCTGAAGCTATCTCGGCGTGATCTGTCCCAATAGCTGAGCTGGGGTCCAGTTCTCATTAACATACAATGGAGAAGTCTAGTTCTAAACCTTTAACCCTTTGCTAAGACAGATGGTTTTGAAATATAGTGTAACTGATGATATATCTGCCTCCAGACATGGTTAATTATGGTGAAAACAGCTTCACAGCCCCCCTGATAACAAAGAGCACAAAAAGAATTTTCCTTGCTCAAAGTTCCAGTAAAGATCTTACAAAAAGATAAGTTGCAATTTTTACATTTTGCTATTTGAATGGGGACACCTAACAATACAAATATGAAGAAGCTATTGTCCCAATTTGGTTAAAAAATTGGAAATACCCTTTAAAGCGAGTCTAAGGGCATTTTTCTCAGGACAGAGTTTTGTAATTTTTTTCAATACAACATTGACATAAAATTCAGACACCCATATATTTATCTCTATACATACACAGTATACTGTATATACAGTGTGTATATATATATATATATATATATATATATATATATATATATATATACATACAGGGCTGTCTTTAACCATCAATACTGGACACTTTCGCCCCCTTCCTTCCCAGACCAATTTTCGGCTTTCAGCGCTCTCGCACTTTCAATGACAATTGCGCGGTCATGCTACGCTGTACCCAAATGAGGTTTTAATCATTTTGTTTGCAAAAATAGAGCTTTCTTTTGGTGGTATTTATTCACGACTCCGTTTTTTTATTTTTTGCGATATAAGCGAAAAAAGAGCGGAAATTTGGAAAAAAAATGTCTTCTTTCTATTTTAAAAGAAATCCAATAAAATCGAATTTTGTCATAAATTTAAGCCAAAATGTATTCTGCTACATGTTTTTGGTAAAAAAATTTCCAATAAGTGTATAATAATTGGTTCGTGTGATCACGGACAGATGTACACAAATGATCATGTACAGATGTGCGCAGGTTATCACGGACATGTGTGTGCAGATAATCATTGGGACATGTGATTTTAGTGGGACATATGTGGGGGACAGGTGTTTTTATTATTTGGGGACATGTTTTTTGGGGACATTGTGTGGGGACATGTGTGTTTTACATTGTGTGGTGAAGCTAGGTTGGTGATCAGTGAGTAAAAAGCTGTAAAAAACAGCTCATACTCACTGATTACCAGCCGGCTGCAGCGATCCCCTTTCCTCTCCTCACCGACAACTTCTGTGTGAGGAGAGGAGAGCCGATTGCCTAGCAAGAGGCTCTTTGTTTACATCACATGATGGCTGTGATTGGACACGGTGATCAGGAGGGCCAATCACAGAGCCCTCCTGCCGATCGGAGTTGCGCCGTGTCCGCAGGACACGAGCGCATCGGGATTGCGCCACTGCGCACGCCCGCGCGGGGTCCCCCTCCTTCTGAAGGACGTTCCTGAACGTCCACTCAGAAGGAAAGAGCGCCCACTCGGCCGTTTATGTACATTGGCCGGGTGGGAAGTAGTTAATATTGATTGGACCCTGGGCAAGCATTTTCTTGGGCCCCCCCCCCCCCTTCCATGTAATTTCACTCTCCACCTGCTCTGAGATGTACAATAAATAGCAGCTAGACTCAAAATCAGTTTACTGAATCAGATTAGGCAGTGATTGCGATTGGTTAACAGAGGTTACAGTGCATCATTGCTGCTCACTGACTGGCTGCTAGAGGTTACAGCACACAATATGGCTCACTGATTATTTTCTACAGGTTATAGCACGTGACTTCTGCTTGTTTATTGGTTGCTAGAGATTATTGTACATCAATACTGCTCACTGATTGGTTGCTAGAGGTCACTGGACATCCTTACCACTAACTAATTGGTTGCTAGAGGTTACTGTGCATATCCTTACTACACAATGATTGGTTGCAAGAGGTTAGTGTACATCATTACTGCTCACTGATTGGTCGCTAAAGGTTACAGCACATCATCTCCTTACTGCCTGCACGCCATAGACTGTGGAGGTGATCCATCAATAGACGAAAAACTCCTAGAGATCCTAGGACTCCTGGGATCAGTGGCAAAGCTAGGGAGGGGTGAGATGTGGCAATGCTGGTGGGTTAATGGGATCAGTGGCAGTGGTGGGGGGTGGGATTAGCTAGGAGGCAGTACACTGTGGCAGCTGGAAATCTTTGGAAAGTATATAGTGGGCGATTCTACACTGACTAGTGACTACCAATGTAATGGGGAATTTAAAATGACCACCAATGTAAGGGGGGTTTACGCTGACCACCAATGTGAGGGGAAATTTGCACTGAACATCATGTAATGAGGGTTTTTTCTCCACCAACTAATATACGGAGGGATGTCTACACTGAGAATGAATGTAATAGGAGCATTTACACCAACTACCAGTGTAAGGGGAATATACAATGACCTCCATGTAAGGAGGAATTTACCCTGACAATCATTGTCAAGGAGATTTGTACTGACCACCAATGTAAGGTGACACTTCTACACTGACCACCAATGTTAGGGGGATTTACACTGACCACCAATGTAAAGGGGGAGTTACACTGACCACCAGTGTAAGGACAATTTTGCACTTACCATCAATGTAAAGGGAAATGTACACTGATCACAATGTAATGAAGAATTTACACTGACCAACAATGTAAGGACTTCACTGGCCACTAGTGTGAATGAAAGGATTGTACACAAAGCCCCAATGTAATGAGAACATTTACACTGACCACCAATGTAACTGAGATATTTAGCCTGCGTTCACATTTCTTTTTGTCAGGAACACATGCAAAATCGCTTTACTGACACCACAGAAATGTGCAGCTCTTTAGCAGATACACAGCAGTGCCATTAATTGTTAATGACATCCTCACTCATCTGCTGAGATGTATATATTCACATCCACCAAAATTCACGGTGCTGTAGCACTATGTTATTTTGAAAAAGGGTTCCACCTCCAATTTGCTTACCTTTGCAGGCTGATGTTAGGTGTAATAACCACAATTGTAGGCAAGACTTTCCAGCATGCCCCTTTATCTCCCCAATGGGCAGCATTCAGCAGAGGTGATGGTGGATATGACCTCAGGAGGGCATGATATACATATAAATGCTGCCTCTATTTACATATCAATTGCCGCCGGTCTGCAGCTATTTACATATAAATGCTGCCGCTATTTACATATCAATGCCGGTTATTTACAGGGGGGTCTGCAGGGGAGTCATCTGTACACAACAATAGGGCAGAGCTGGGCAGCATTAGTAACAGAGCATTACACTGAGATATTGGGACACACAGCACTAAAACTTCTAGGGACAATGGAATTTAAACTGGGATAGTTGGCAAGTATGAGGCAGCTGCTTTGGGACCCACAACAATGATGGGACCCAGGGCAGCTGCCCCTTTTGTCCTACCTTAAAGACGGCCCTGTGTATATATATATATATATACAGTCAGGTCCATAAATATTGGGACATCAACACAATTCTAATGTTTTTGGCTCTATACACCACCACAATGGATTTGAAATGAAACAAACAAGATATGCTTTAACTGCAGACTTTCAGCTTTAATTTGAGGGTATTTACATCTAAATCAGGTGAACAGTGTAGGAATTACAACAGTTTGTTTATGTGCCTCCCACTTTTTAAGGGACCAAAAGTAATGGGACAATTGGCTGCTCAGCTGTTCCATGGCCAGGTGTGTGTTATTCCTTCATTATCCCATTTATAAGGAGCAGATAAAAGGTCCAGAGTTCATTTCAAGCAAGCCATCATTAGGCTGAAAAAACAAAACAAACCCATCAGAGAGATAGCAAAAACATTAGGTGTGGCCAAATCAACTGTTTGGAACATCCTTAAAAAGAAAGAATGCAACGGTGAGCTCAGCAACACCAAAAGACACGGAAGACCACGGAAAACAACTGTGGTGGATGACCGAAGAATTCTTTCCCTGGTGAAGAAAACACCCTTCACAACAGTTGGCCAGATCAAGAACACTCTCCAGGAGGTAGGTGTATGTGTGTCAAAGTCAACAATCAAGAGAAGACTTCACCAGAGTGAATACAGAGGGTTCACCACAAGATGTAAACCATTGGTGAGCCTCAAAAACAGGAAGGCCAGATTAAAGTTTGCCAAACATCTAAAAAAGCCTTCACAGTTCTGGAACAACATCCTATGGACAGATGAGTCCAAAATCAACTTGTACCACAGTGATGGGAAGAGAAGAGTATGGAGAAGGAAAGGAACTGCTCATGATCCAAAGCATACTACCTCTTCAGTAAAGCATGGTGGTGGTAGTGTCATGGCGTGGGCATGTATGGCTGCCAATGGAACTGGTTCTCTTGTATTTATTGATGATGTGACTGCTGACAAAAGCAGCAGGATGAATTCTGAAGTGTTTCCGGCAATATTATCTGCTCATATTCAGCAAAATGCTTCAGAACTCATTGGACAGCGCTTCACAGTGCAGATGGACAATGACCCGAAGCATACTGTGAAAGAAGTGGAATGTTTTGCAATGGCCAAGTCAATCACATGACCTGAATCCGATTGAGCATGTATTTCACTTACTGAAGACAAAACTGGAGGGAAAATGCCCCAAGAACAAGCAGGAACTAAAGAAAGTTGCAGTAGAGGCCTGGCAGAGCATCACCAGGGATGAAACCCAGCGTCTGGTGATGTCTATGTGTTCTAGACTTCAGGCTGTAATTGACTGGAAAGGATTTGCAACCAAGTATTAAAAAGTGAAAGTTTGATGGATGATTGTTAATCTGTCCCATTTTGGTCCCTTAAAAAATGGGAGGCACATATTACAATTACAAACTGTTCACCTGATTTGGATGTAAATACATTCAAATTAAAGCTGAAAGTCTGCAATTAAAGCACATCTTGTGTGTTTCACTTCAAATCCATTGTGGTGGTTTATAGAGCCAAAAAGATTAGAATTGTGTCGATGTCCCAATATTTATGCACCTGACTGTATATATATATATATATATATATATATATATATATATATATATATATATATATATATATATATTTATACAGTATCTCACAAAAGTGAGTAGACCCCTCACATTTTTGTAAATATTTTATTATATCTTTTCAAGTGACAACACTGAACAAAGGACACTTTGCTACAATGTAACGTAGTGAGTGTACAGCTTGTATAACAGTGTAAATTAGCTGTCCCCTCAAAATAACTCAACACACAGCCATTAATATATAAACTGCTGGCAACAAAAGTGAGTACACCCCTAAGTAAAAATGTCAAAATTGGGCCCAAAGTGTCAATATTTTGTGTGACCACCATTATTTTCTAGCACTGCCTTAACCCTCTTGGGCATGGAGTTCACCAGAGCTTCACAGGTTGCCACTGGAGTCCTCTTCCACTCCTTCATGACAACATCATAAATCTGGTGGATGTTAGAGACCTTGCGCTCCTCCACCTTCCATTTGAGGATGCTCCACAGATGCTTAATAGGGTTTAGGGCTTTACCCTTTAGCTTTGCCCTCAGCTTCTTTAGCAAGGCAGTGGTCGTGTGAGAGCAGTCACAGCTCTCCCCTGCAACACTTTCCAACAAGAAGATCCCTTCTCCAGCCCAACTTCCACAAGTGTCTCTTCTTCCTTAAGCCCCCTGCTCATAACACATTCAGGGGCCTAATATAAATAGCAGCTTCCCACATACAGGCCTCATCCTAACGGAAGCCTCTGGGAGAAGAGAGCATTGACAATATTCTTTAAAACATTTATGCTCTCCCAAGCCATACCTTCTGAGCCAGGACCTTAGGAACTGATTGGGTTGGATAAACATTCATACTTCTAGAGATTAACCCTCCCACGCTCTTTGCTGGAACATTTTTCCACCAACAGGCAGGAGTAATCAACCAACCAGGTTTAGGGAGAACCCTGGAAAAATAGATTTCCTCTTAGCTTGTTACAGCTTAGCCATAAAGACTTTCAATTTAGCAGGTGTGCTACAATGAATTACTTTAATTTGGGAAATTTCTGCCTTTTCTTATGAAGTCAGCAGAAGTCTAATTACACTGTTAAATTACAGAGCAGTACGGGGCTGGTTTATAATTCGGCAAAGTTTTGTTACCAAAATGAAAGCCCCCCTACGTCGTAATTAAAAATGCATGAGCTTCCCCTTAGTGTTCCAACAAGACCCGCCTTTCATTATTGGGGGAATACTTGAGGGAATGCATTACAAAGCCTCCCCCTGCTTGCAAAGTACCTTTGTCCCAATGTTGAGGGTGGAGAGATTCTTCCTCACTTTCTTGTTCCCCCACAAAAAATTATAAAATATTAATTCGGGTCTTCTGTGCAAACTCCAAAACCATGCCTCCTAAAGTGCAATGTGCTTCAATTCTTGACAAAAGTGTGCTTCACCCGAAGTGACATATAAATGTGCTGTATGTAAGGTACAACAGGTTGCAGCATAGCTGGGGGAAGAGGCAGAGGCCGGTCCGTCACTAGATGTGTGATACAAGAAGCGCAGCGTGCGTCTCAGTTGTAGGTGGGGGCAGGGGGCTCCTGTATCATGCGTGTCAAGCCTCAATTTCGATGCATTTCTTGCTCGTGCCCACGTCATCAGTAAAATGGATGCTCTTCCCCCAGCTGTGCTGCAACCTATACCTTACATATGACCTGTAATTGCTTTTTAAAGAAATAAAGACAATATTACACTACCTATGCCTTTCTGTGGCTCGTTTATGGTGGAGCCTAACTTTACAGATCGAATGAAAGGGAGCCGTGGATATGTACTCAAGAGCATAGTTGACTGAAGTCTATACTATTTCATGCCATTTATGATTGGAGTGTGGTCCGGGCTAATCTTGGAAGCAGTTGATAGAGGCTGAGTGTGGCTTGGAAGAATCTAGCCTACGGAGGAAGGAATCCTTTCATTTATATGCCTGGTGGTCACTCTGTGGCTTTAGATATCTGGTGAGCACATTTATATGTCACTTCGTTGGGTGAAGCACACTTTTGTCAAGAACTGAAGCACATTGCACTTTAGGAGGCACGGTGTTGGAGTTTGCACAGAAGACCCGAATTAATATTTTATAAAAAAATGTTTATAACTATTTTGTTTATTCTTATATTATACTGATCATTGAATTTTGGACTCTCACACAAATATATTATTTACTTTTATATGATATATCATGCACTTTATCTTATAATGTACTAGTAGTACATGTTCTATTTGCGCCCTTAACCACTCTTTTACATTTTATCTGCAAGACACAACACAAGACAAACCCTAATGTCGGGCTAAACTTTCCTAATCTTGTCCCAATATAGGCCTCAATCTATAAGCAATATAGGCCACTAACCACTGATGCCCCAAGTTACAATTGTACCTTTGTTTGAACGATCGGCAATAACGATCCTCTGTCCTCCACTCACAGATCGTGCGTATGTCTGTTACATCACCCGCGTGTTATGCTCTATATACACTGCGCATGTATGAAACTCCGCCCCTGTCCTTCTTTCTAGTGTATTCCTCTTCTCTTTCGAGACAGTGGGACAGCATATGACGGAGACACAGTAGGTGTGTGCTGAGAGCAGCAACGAGGAAAGCCCGTAGCAAGGCAGTTCCAGATCGAGGAGGAGATATAAGGCCTCAATTATGTCCTTTGAAGAGATGGTGGAGATGGTGGACATCTTAAAGAGGACAGACTATGATGGGGATCATCGGCCGTACAGAAACCATAATGTGAGAAAGGCCAAGATCATGGCTAAAGTTGTCAGAAGTCTGCACAATAATTTTGGGGTACGGCGATCAAAGGAGCAATTGAAGAAAGGCTGGTGAGACCTGAAATTGAGGGAGCAAAATCAGTATAGAAAGATCAGGAAAGTGCTGCAAAAAAGTATTTATTATTATTATTATTATTATTACTTTCATGCTTGTCCATGTGCTTTTCTTTACTGTTGTACAGTTTAAAATGTCAAGTTTGAGGTTCGTGGATACAGGAATCGTTCGTATTAAACATCGTTCGTTTGACCATAATACGCCACTTTTGGCAGATGCAGGTTAACTACATTTGTTCTTGCTTATTTTGATTAAGATAAGTTTATTATATTGTTGTCTGGATGTGTTTGAAACTATAATGAAATGACAACTTTATTCAGTGTCAGGAGAGGACACTCAGCAGCTGTTTACACATCTGGACGCAGGAGCACTACTGTGGGACACCATAACAACCTTGTTATGGTGTCCCACGCAGGTACTCCAGTGGATACTAGGGGTCTCTCCATGTGTGAAACTTGCACAAAACAGGTAAGTATTCCAGCTTTTGAAAGTGAAAAAATCATGTCTTCATCTTGGAACTCTGCCAAAACAGACAATTGGATGACACTTCCAAGCAATGTTTCATATTACTATTTTTAGCCTAACACATCTGTCTGCTAAGTATACGTTTTTTGTATTCACATAGGGGAGAAAAGAATAGGAACATCTGAGGACACCAGTAACCTCACACTGAATGAAGAAAGGAAACTCACCACACACCGTGAAGATGTGGATGCAAAGGTTCAGGAAGTGCTGGGTGAAATGGTAGAAATGGTGTCGACAACAGGTCAGTGTCTGAGACCACAGCTTTAGGTAATTGATGGATACATAGTGTGTTTTTTTATTTTTAGGTGATGTGGATGTTGTGGAATAAGAAACTCACTTCAGCAATGCAAGTGCACAAATACTGAACAGTGAGATCATGGTGTGCAATCGTGATTTGGAAAAGATGAAACAAAACATCCATGATGTTCAAAAAAGACTGAGCAACATCATTGAAATTTTAGGCAAAATCTAAACAAAATTTTTTCTTTAAAGTTGTCGTTATGTTGTCCATGTTTTTAAAGTTTTAAATGAATTGCAAAGCCAAATTTTGAAGATGCACACAGTGTCAACATGTGCTATCTCCCATCATGAGATATCAATGTATGCATTCTCTCTCTATTCTCTCTCTATTGTTCTGCTCTTTTTAACTGTATTCTATTCTGCAATGTTTTATTGTTATTATGTTTTATCATGTTTGCTTTTCAGGTATGTAGTTTTTTTATACTTTACTGTTTACTGTGTTTTATTGTTAACCATTTTTTTTTGTTTTCAGGTACGCCATTCAGTTGCAGAGCTGATTTATTATTCTTGACAGCAACAGCGTTTGCTCCCAGGATACATAAAGCCGTGACTCCAGCTCTGTCGGAGGTGATTTCACCACCACAGTAAAAAAAAAAGAGCATATATGCCGAAGCATGGGGGTAGCAGGGGCGGAAGAGCGATTTGTTCCTACCTTTTATGGGTGGATGCCCCCATGCTTCGGCATATATATATTTTAGGCACAGGTTGCGTTAAAAAATGTTTTATTTTTTACAATTTTTTTTTGTATTTGCTTTGCAGGTATGGTATGTCTTACTGTTATACTGTAATGTTACTTTGTTTTATTGTTAACCATCATTTGCTTAGCAGGAACGCCATTCACTTGCAGTGCGGATTTATTTATCTTGACAGCAACATCGTTTGCTCCCACGATACATAAAGCAGTGACTCCAGTGCTGTAGGAGGTGATTTCACCACCACAGTTAAAAAAAAGAGCATATATGCCGAAGCGTGGGGGCAGCAGGGGCGGAGGAACGATTTGCTCCTACCTTTTGGGGCAGATGCCCCCATGCTTCAGCATATATAAATGGTGCATGTATGCCCATCATTAGAAGTGGGTGGATGAAGGGAGGTATTCTAATGATGGGCATACCTACTGATCAATCTCTTTTTTTCATGCAGCCCACAGGCTGCATGAAAAAAAGTTTACAATATATGCCCAACAAGGACCAGCAACGTACTGGTATGTTGCTGGACTTTGAGTGGTTATACCAGAATGATGCCTGCAGGTTTAGGTATCATCTTGGTATCATTCTTTTTAGCCAACGGTCGGCTTTCATGTAAAAGCAATCCTAGCGGCTAATTAGCCTCTAGACTACTTTTACAAGCGTTTAGGTATCATCTTGGTATCATTCTTTTTAGCCAGTGGTCGGCTTTCATGTAAAAGCAATCCTAGCAGCTAATTAGCCTCTAGACTACTTTTACAACCAGTGGAGGGAATGCTCCCCCCCCCCACCGTCTTCCATGTTTTTCTCTGGCTCTCCTGTCCCAACAGGGAACCTGAGAATGCAGCCGGTGATTCGGCAAGCTGACCATAGAGCTGATCAGAGACCAGAATGGCTCCAATTATCTCTATGGCCTAAGAAAGCGGAAGCTACGAGCATTGTATGAGTTAGATTTCGCCGGATGTAAACAGCGCCATTGGGAAATTGGAAAAGCATTTTATCACACCGATCTTGGTGTGGTCAGATGCTTTGAGGGCAGAGGAGAGATCTAGGGTCTAAATAGACCCCAATTTTTCCAAAAATTTGTACCTGTCACTACAAATTGCTATCATAGGGGATATTTACATTCCCTGAGATAACAATAAAAATGATTAAAAAAAATGAAAGGAACAGCTTAAAAATAAGATAAAAAAAGCAAAACAATAATAAGGAAAAAAAAAAAGCACCCCTGTCGAACCCTGCTCTCGCATAAAGGCGAACGCAAGCGTCGGTCTGGCGTCAAATGTAAACAGCAATTGCACCATGCATGTGAGGTATTGACACGAAGGTCAGATCGCGGGCAGTAATTTTAGCAGTAGACCTCTGTCAGTCTAAAGTGGTAACCTGTAAAGGCTTTTAAAGGCTTATAAAAATGTATTTAGTTTGTCGCCACTGCACGTTTGTGCGCAATTTTAAAGCATGTCGTGTATGGTATTCAAACATTTAGGCAATATAGTGTGTTTTAGTATATTAACATTTAAAAAGGTGTGTTTTTTCCCCAAAAAATGCATTTGAAAAATCACTGCGCAAATACTGTGTGAAAAAAAAATGAAATGCCCACCATTTTAATCTGTAGGGCCTTTGCTTTAAAAAAATATATAATTTTTGGGGGTTTAAAGTAATTTTCTAGCAAAAAAAATAATTTTTTCATGTAAACAAAAAGTGTCAGAAAGGGCTTTGTCCAGAGGCGTAACTAGAACCTTCAGGGCCCCGGTGCAAGAAACCATGATGAGCCCCCCTTCCATCTGAGCCCCGGGCTTCCAATTTTGGGAGGGTGTCCATGGACATCCTCCCAAAACCGTACTTCCCATATGACCCCTGGGACATGCATCCAGCGCAATCACATCGGCCCTTTACCATGTGATCAGCTGATCAAATGTAAACAGACTGGTTATCCACAGCCCTTTCCTCACACGCTGTGTCAAGAAAGGACTGCCGTTAACTGTCAAGAATGTCACTGATAATCAGTGCCCCAATCATCAGTGCCATCTATCAGTGCCCATCAGTGCTGCCTATCAGTGCTCATCAATGCCACCTATCAGTGCCCATCACTTCCACCTACAAGTGTTACCTATCAGTGCTCATTAATGCCGCCTATTAGTGCCCATCAATTCTGCCTATCAGCACCACCTATCAGTGCTCATTAATGCCACCTAACTGCGTCCATCAGTACCACCTATCAGTACTCTTCAATTCTGCCCATCAAAGCCCATCAATACTGCCTGAGTTCAGTGCCCATCAGTACCACCTATCAGTGCCCATCAATGCCACCTATCAGTGCAGCCTATCAGTGCACATTAGTGCCTCCTATCAGTGCTGCCTATCAGTGCTCATCAATGTGGCCTATCAGTGCTCATCAGTGCCTCCTATCAGTGCTCATCAGTGCCTCCTATCAGTGCCCATCAGTGCCTCTTATCAGTGCCCATAAATGCCTCCTATCAGTGCCCATCAGTGCCTTTTATCAGTGTCCATCAGTGTCTTCTATCAGTGCCCATCAGTGCTTTCTATCAGTGCTCATCAGTGCCATCTATCAGTGCTCATCAGTGCCTTCTATCAGTGCTCATCAGTGCCTTCTATCAGTGCCTTCTATCAGTGCTCATCAGTGCCGTCTATCAGTGCTCATCAGTGCCTTCTATTAGTGCTTATCAGTGCCTTCTATCAGTGCTCATCAGTGCCCATCAGTGCCTTCTATCAGTGCTCATCAGTGCCTTCTATCAGTGCCCATCAGTGCCTTCTATCAGTTCTCATCAGTGTCTTCTATCAGTGCCTTCTATCAGTGCTCATCAGTGCCTTCTATCAGTGCTCATCAGTGCCTTCTATCAGTGCTCATCAGTGCCCATCAGTGCCTTCTATCAGTGCTCATCAGTGCCCATCAGTGCCTTCTATCAGTGCTCATCAATGCCGTCTTTTAGTGCTCATCAGTGCCCATCAGTGCCTTCTATCAGTGCTCATCAGTGCCGTCTATTAGTGCTCATCAGTGCCTTCTATCAGTGCTCATCAGTGCCCATCAGTGCCTTCTATCAGTGCTCATCAGTGCCCATCAGTGCCTTCTATCAGTGCTCATCAGTGCCCATCAGTGCCTTCTATCATTGCTCATCAGTGCCCATCAGTGCCTTCTATCAGTGCTCGTCAGTGCCCATCAGTGCTCATCAGTGCTTTCTATCAGTGCTCATCAGTACCCATCAGTGCCGTCTATCAGTGCTCATCAGTGCCGTCTATCAGTGCTCATCAGTGCTGTCTATCAGTGCTCATCAGTGCTCATCAGTGCCTTCTATTAGTGCTCATCAGTACCTGCTATTAATGTCCATCAGTGCTGTCTGCCTTCTCAGGACAGCACAGCTCTGAGCGGAGATCGTGTGTCATAGAACAAAAGTCGGTCCTCTCTGGCACAGATGAGAGAGGACACACAGCTGATCTCACGGCTCCCCCTTCTCCCCCCTCCCCTCTCCTGTGTGCTCCGCGGGCAGTCTAGTGTGAAACTAAGAAGCACACAGGAGAGGGGAGGGGGGAGAAGGGGGAGCCGTGAGATCAGCTGTGTGTCCTCTCTCATCTGTGCCAGAGAGGACCGACAAATAGAACATTAATGCTGCCGGTGTCTCTCTGTGCTTTTGTTCTATGACACACGATCTCCGCTCAGAGCCGTGTGTGAAGATCAACCCCACTGGGCCCCCCCCACAGTGGCGGAATGCTGGGGCCCGTCGCAACTGCGACTGTTGCGACCCCGGTAATTCCACCATTGGCTTTGTCTTCAAGTGGTTAGAAGAGTGGGTGATGTGTGACATAAGCTGGTAAATGTTGTGCATAAAATTCCAGGACAGTTCAAACCCCCCCCCCCAAATGACCCCATTTTAGAAAGTGGACACCCCAAGCTATTTGCTGAGAGGCATGTCGAGTCCTTGGAATATTTTATATTGTTACACAAGTTGTGGGAAAATGACAATTTTTTTTTTTTTTGCACAAGGTTGTCACTAAATGATGTATTGCTCAAACATGCCATGTTAATACAGGACCCCAAAAACCAAGCACTGCCTTCAGGCTTTTTAAGGGTGTAAATTTTTGATTTCACTCTTCACTCCCTATCACAGTTTCAGAGGCCATGGAATGCCAAGATAGCACAAACTCCCCCCCCCCCCCCAAATGACCCCATTTTGGAAAGTACAAGCTATTTGCTGAGAGGTATGGTGAGTATTTAGCAGACCTCACTTTTTGTCACAAAGTTTTGAAAATTGAAAAAAGAAAAAAAAATACATTTTCCTTGTCTTTCTTCATTTTTAAAAACAAATGAGAGCTGCAAAATACTCACCATGCCTCTCAGCAAATAGCTTGGGGTATCTATTTTCCAAAATGGGGTCATTGGGGGGGGGGGGTTGTGCTATCTTGGCATTTTATGGCCTTCAAAATTGTGATAGGTAGGTGATTGGTTTTCGGGGCCCCATATGCAGCTAGGCTCCCAAAAAGTCCCACGCATGTGGTATCCCTGTACTCAGGAGAATCAGTAGGATGTATTTTGGGGTGCAATTCCACATATGCCCATGGCCTGTGTGAGCAATATATCATTTAGTGACAACTTTGTGCAAAAAAAAATAAAATGTAATTTTCCTGCAACTTGTGGCAAAATATAAAATATTCCATGGACTCAACATGCCTCTCAGAAAATAGCTCGGGGTGTCTACTTTCCTAAATGGGGTCATTTGGGGGGGGGGTTGTGCCATCTTGGCATTTTATGGCCTTCAAAACTGTGATAGGTAGTGAAGAGTGAACTCAAAAATGTACGCCCTTAGAAATCCTGAAGGCGGTGCTTGGTTTTTGGGGCTCCGTACGCGGCTAGGTTCCCAAAAAGTCCCACACATGTGGTATCCCCGTACTCAGGAGAAGCAGCAGAATGTATTTTGGGGTGTAATTCCACATATGCCTATGGCATTTTTGAGCAATATCATTTAGTGACAACTTTGGGCAAAAAAAAAAAAAAGTTTGTAATTTTCCCGCAACTTGTGCCAAAATATAAAATATACCATGGACTCAAAGAAAAATAAAAAATTACCGCGCTTCCCTACACCCCCAAGCTGCAGTTCTAATTCTCAGGTGGAAGAATCAAATAAGTACAATTTATAAAAGAACCGCGCTAAAATTTAAGCATTTCAAATGATGTAATATGGTCAATATATATTGAATTCTAAACTCAAATATCAACACAATATGTAGTGAAAAATTAAATAATCAAAAAATGTGCTATAAAACTAAATATAAATAAATCTGAAGAGTGACAAAAAAGATAAAGTCCGTGACATTAAGAGTGACTTCTGATATCAACAGTCCTTATTAAGATTAGTTCCACCAAAAGTGATTGAAAATTTTAGTGAATAAAATCATCTTGTGAGAAGAATCCACCACCTATGCAGATATATGTTTACCAGAGGTAAGCTGTAATGAAGCTTATGCCAGAAATCCACTCAGTGGGGACACCACCATCTGTCTCAGCATAGAGGAAGGATCACCCGGGACTCACCGACAACAAGGCCAGATAACTCAGCAATGGGAACCCAGGGGAATAAAAAACTAAAAAACACATCCTCCATAGTGTGAATCCGCTTAATCAGTTTATTGAAAACAGTAAAAGTAGCGCACTTACCAAAAAGAACGAATAAAACAGCATATAATATATATCAGCCGGCCGGCCTGCATACACCCGTTCACAGTGGGATAGAAACGATGACGTCAGCACATTTTTTGATTATTTAATTTTTCACTACATATTGTGTTGATATTTGAGTTTAGAATTCAATATATATTGACCATATTACATCATTTGAAATGCTTAAATTTTAGCACGGTTCTTTTATAAATTATACCATGGACTCAACATGCCTCTCAGCAAATAGCTTGGGGTGTCTACTTTCCAAAATGGGGTCAATTGGGGGGGGTTTGTGCCATCTTGGCATTTTATGGCCAAAGAAAATGTGATAGGTAGTGAGGAGTGAAATCAAAAATTTACGTCCTTAGAAATCCTGAAGGCGGTGCTTGGTTTTTGGGGCCCCGTATGCAGCTAGGCTCCCAAAAAGTTCCACACATGTGGTGTCCCATACTCAAGAGAAGCAGCTAAATGTATTTTGGGGTGCAATTCCACATATAACTATGGCATGTGTGAGCAATATATCATTTAGTGACAACTTTTTAAATTTTTTTTTTTTTTTATCATTATTCAATCAAATACAAAAAAATGTAATATTCAATGGGCTCAACATGCCTCTCAGCAATTTCCTTGGGGTGTCTACTTTCCAAAATGGGGTAATTTGGGGGTGTTTTGTACTGCCCTGCCATTTTAGCACCTCAAGAAATGAGATAGGCAGTCATAAACTAAAAGCTGTATAAATTCCAGAAAATGTACCCTAGTTTGTAGACGCTATAACTTTTGCGCAAACGAATAAATATATGCTTATTGACATTTTTTTTACCAAAGACATGTGGCTGAATACATTTTGGCCTAAATGTATGACTAAAATTGAGTTTATTGGATTTTTTTTATAACAAAAAGTAGAAAATATAATATTTTTTTTTAAATTGTCGGTCTTAGCAGAGGTGATCAAATACCATCAAAAGAAAGCTCTATTTGTGGAAAAAAAGGACGCAAATTTCGTTTGGGTACAGCATTGCATGACCGCACAATTAGCAGTTAAAGCGACGCAGTGCCAAATTGTAAAAAGTGCTCTGGTCAGGAAGGGGGAAAATCCTTCTGGGGCTGAAGTGGTTGAGGACAACAATAACATTTGAACACATTTTAGGGGGTGTTTAGGTTAAGCACTACAATGGAGCTGACAAAATACATTGTTAAGTGACTAGGCTAGGTGTGCATGGGCCCAGGGTAGCATGCTGGGGAGGTTAGTGAAGGCAAATATGCATGAAGGACAAAAAAGGAGCATTAAAAGCTTACAGCATGCATGGGGACAAAGGGGACATTCACAGCATATTACAATCATGGTAATTATGGAATGATGAAATAGATACAATACATTAGGAAACATTAAATACATAGAATGTGATGTTAAAGGATAAAACTTACCCTAATATAGTCCTTCTGCAGGACTTGAGTTATGGCAGAACAGATCTCTGGAATAATGATTCCCAGAGCCTGGAGGGAGATCCCAGTCGTGAACTTGAGGTACTGGAGACTTCTCCCCGTCGCCAAGTACCGCAAGATGGCGACGAGCCTTTGCTTGGGAGAGATGGCTTGTCGCATGCAGGAGTCCTGTTTCGTAATATGAGGGGACAGCAAAGCCAATAGATAGTGAAAGACGGGGTCCATCATCCGGAGATAATTCCTGAAATCATAAGGATTATTCTCCTGGAGCTCCCGCAGCAAAGGCATATGACAGAATTGGTCACGATAAGGCAACCAATTCTTGGTCCAAGAACTCCTCCCCCCCCTGTTCATGGACTGGACTTGGGTCAAAGGAATAACACCAAGCCCAACAACAGCACGATCTCTATGACGAGAACGCAACCGCAACATGGCTACTAAACGAATGGCTGCTCAGAACGAACTGACAGAACACACTGAAAATCAGAAAGGACCTGACAAAAATGACCTGAAAATCAGAAATGACTGGACAAGCACGCACTGATAATTAGAAGCGAATTATAAATCGAACACACTGAAGGACAGAAACGACCTGACAAGCATGCACTGAAGAACAGATACGAACCGACAAGCACAACCTGAAAAGCAGAAACAAACTGAAAAGTATGAGGCTGAAAAGCGTGAATCGTCACTCTCCAAACTTCAAAAGGAGAAGGAGCCCAAAGGGTGGCGCATGACTATTGAACTTCCTTTGTATTGGCTCTTCGTACATCTTGTATGTCACTACGTTCGTAATTGTTGTGTATACAAGACAAGTTGGAGCCAACACCCTTTGAACAAAAATCCACGGTTTTGTTGTCGGAAAGTCCAATCGTGTGTATGAGGCATAAGGGTTTTTGTGAATTTTTGGACCAAACTGACAATGAATCAGACAGGGACATTTTCTAGCATTATCAATTATTTCCTTATCATTAATCAATGGCACACAAGTATACATTGGCTGGTGTGATGCTAAAGTTCTGGGGAAAACCATGCCAACCTATGATGACTACAAATTCCACATAGCTTGTAAAAACCCAATATTTGTTAAATGATTCATTCTGACAGTGTGCACACAATTGCCTGTAAGGTCTTTAACCTTTCCCTGTAAGGTTTTTTTTTTTTTACTTTTTCAACTAACCTGTAGCTGTATTTGCTAATGTTTTTTCGTGACAGAAAGCGATGTCATATTGGAAACTTTTCTCATTTGTAACATTTTATAATAGTTGTCATAAATTCCTGCACAGACAGGTTAAAATAAAGAGCATATTACTGTTTTGTGATATGTACTGTGATATGGAACTTATGAAGAAAAATTCTAGTTTATAATCTGTGTTGTTTTAAGATGTTTGGGCAGTAGATCCCTTACTTGTAAAACAACATTTAATATTCATATTTCAGCTTGTCAAAGGTGTTGATGTTTCATATCACTTGGAGAAAATATCACATTTCTAATAGGACCCTAAATCTGTCAGCATTGTTTAGGTTCATATGTGAGACTGGATGAATTATGATTTTATATACTGTACATCTTTTGACCAAAAACATACCAAGATCACATGCTACTCTACTCTAGAGATGCTACTCTATAAAGGAAACTGTAATTGTTTGGGGTTGCGCACATTAATTTGTTTTAAAGTTCATATATTTTTTAAACTGATATTTTATATATTTTTTTGCGATGTATGTAAAACTTTTTGTTTCAAAAATGCACATTTAAAGCAGGGAACACCATATTAATGGATCACAGCCAGTACTGACAAGGCCCAGGCCTAGGGCAGCACTTTGCGGGGGGGCGTCAAAAAAGCGCCCCCCCCCCCCCCCCGCACAGAAAAAAGCACCTGCACACAACTCCTGACTCACATACACAGGGCCGCCATCAGGGGAGTACAGCTGAATCCCGGAGCCCAGTGCCACAACAAGTTCCGGCACTGAGCTCCGGTAACTGGCTGGACAGGGGTGAGCTAGCATGGGCACCCAGGACATCTGCCATCCGGGGTCCCACAAGCTAAATTTAAAATATGAGGGTTCTTCAAAATGTTTTGGCACTTTTTTAACACTATTATATACGGTTTATAGAAGTGCAGAAACTTTTTGAAGAACCCTCATATACAGTTGTGCTCATAAGTTTACATACTCTGGCAGAATTTATGATTTCTTGGCCATTTTTCAGAGAATATGAATGATAACAAAAAAACTTTTCTTTAGCTCATGGTTAGTGTTTGGCTGAAGCTATTTAAAATCAATCAACTGTGTTTACTCTTTTTAAATCATAATCACAACAGAAACTACCCAAATGACCCTAATCAAAAGCTTACATACCCCAATTCTTAATACCGTGTATTGCCCCCTTTAACATCAATAACAGCTTGAAGTCTTTTGTGCTATTTGTGGATGAGGCTCTTTATCTTCTCAGATGGTAAAGCTGCCCATTCCTCTTTGCAAAAAGCCTCCAGTTCCTGTAAATTCTTGGTCTGTCTTGCATGAACTGCACGTTTGAGATCTCCCCAGAGTGGCTCAATGATATTGATGTCAGGAGACTGAGATGGCCACTCCAGAACCTTCACTTTATTCTGCTGTAGCCGATGACAGGTCGACTTGGCCTTGTGTTTTTGGATCATTGTCATGTTGGAATGTCCAAGTACATTTCATGCGCAGCTTCCTGGCTGATGAATGCAAATGTTCCTCCAGTATTTTTTGATAACATACTGCATTCATCTTGCCATCAATTTTGACCAAATTTCATGGGCCTTTGTAGCTCACACATCTCCAAAACATCAGCGATCCACCTTCGTGTTTCACAGTAGGAATGGTGTACCTTTCATCATAGACCTTGTTGACTCCTCTCCAAATGTAGTATTTATGGTTGTGGCCAAACAGCTCAATTTTGGTCTCATCACTCCAAATGACTTTGTGACAGAGGGTTTGAGGCTTGTCTCTGTGCTGTTGCCCTATTGTAAGCGGGATACTTTGTGGCATTTGCATAGTAATGGCTTTCTTCTGGCGACTCGACCATGCAGCCCATCTTTCTTCAAGTGCCTCCTTATTGTGCATCTTGAAACAGCCACACCACATGTTTTCAGAGAGTTCTGTATTTCACCTGAAGTTATTTGTGGGTTTTTCTTTGCATCCCGAACAATTTTCCTGGCAGTTGTCGCTAAAATTTCAGTTGGTCTACCTGACCATGGTTTTATTTCAACAGAACCCCCCCCCCCCCCCTGATTTTCACTTCTTCATTAGAGTTTGAACACTGCTGATTTGGCATTCTCTATTCCTTGGATATCTTTGTATATCCCTTTCCTGTTTTATACAGTTTAAGTAACTTTTCCTGCAGATCCTTTGACAATTCTTTTGCTTTCCCCATGAATCAGAATCCAGAAATGTCAGTGCAGCACTGGATGAAAGATGCAAGGGTCTATCAGGAGTCCAGAAACTCATTGACCTTTTATACATACACACTAATTACAAGCAAACAGATCACAGGTGAGGATGGTTACCTTTAATAGCCATTCAAACCCCTTTGTGTCAACTTGTGTGCATGTTATCAGGCCAAAATCACCAGGGTATGTAAACGTTTGATCAGGGTCATTTGGGTAGTTTCTGTTGTGATTATGGTTAAAAAATAGTAAACATAGTTGATTGATAATAAAAGGCTTCAGCCAAACACTAACCATGAGTGATAGAAAAGTTTTTGTGTTATCATTCATATTCTCTTAAAAATGGTCAAGAAATCATAAATTCTGCCAGGGTATGTAAACTTATGAGCACAACTGTATATAATAGTTTGTAGACTCTATACCTTTCTCACAGTCCAAATAATATAAACCGATTATTTATTTTTTTCCCACAGCTTTAAGACATGAAGCAGAATATAATTTGCCCTACATTTTTAAAGAAAGATCATTTATTTGCAAAGATTTTTATTTTTTTAAATTCTTTACAATTCCTGTGTTTTTCCTTTTATATATTAAAAAAAAAACCCAGTGGTGAGTAAAGACCACTAAAAGAAAGGTCAATCTGTCTAAAAAAATCAATTTAGGTACAGTGTTGTATGACCGAGCAATTGTCAATAAAATATCAAAGTGCTGAAAACTGAATAATGGCTGCAAAGGAGTGAGAGTTAGCATCCTGCATGCACTCAACCTTGTGAAATGTTGCATGTTTATGATGTCTTATGCATGTCTTATAAACCAAAACTGACATTTAGAAAAAAAAATTTTTTGTTTAAATTGCAGATTAAAGCGATTGTATACCCCGCTTTCACATTTTTTCCTACAGGTAAGCCTATAATAAGGCTTACTTGTAGGTAAAATGAATATCTCCTAAACCTGTATGGTTTAGGAGAAATTCACCTTGCATGCAGCCACTGATGTCAGCGGTGCATGCACTCTGAAGGTCCGGCGGATGCTGCCTGAAAATCAGAGTGACGCCATCGCGGCTCCGGCCACTCACAGCACCGGAGACACGAACACGGAAGAAATGCAGAGGGAACATGTCAGTTCCCTCAGCGGTGACGGGGCGGCCCTGTGGGAGCTTTGTTCTAAGGTAAGTATTTCATAATGAGCTAGTATGTGGTGCATACTAGCTCATTATGCCTTTGCCTTACAGGTTTGGGTTTTTTTGGGGGGGCATACAACCGCTTTAATTACAGCTTTGGTTGCTTTCTTCTGTTTGTAAACAAAGAGCCTGGAGATTTCCTTCATCTAATTCAAATTGCTGCAAAACTCGGAACTTGTTTGCGATGCCATTACTTCTTAATGGTACCCTCAATCATGCCGCAATTTTGCTGAGATTGTCACTCAAAAAGGAACATGAGCTTTGTTTGAGTAATAGCGTTGCACATTGCGATTTTCTGCGATTGCAGCACAATATACCGCACGACAATCGCAGTGTGATTGGGGGGGCATTAGAAGTAATGGCACCACAAATGCATCCCGTGTTTTCCAGCGATTTTGAATCAGGTATGAATAAAGCCTCAGGCCCCTTTCACATGGGGCAGACATCATTTTGATCAGCAGGGGATCTGCCTGTTGATCAGAGCAGAGTGGGTAGATGACAGGTCAGTGTCTGCTCAGTTTATGCAGCGTGAACATGGACAGAGCCATATGGGCGGCCAGGATTAAATGGATTCCGCTCTCCGTTGACACCCCACTGCCCTCCGATCTGAGCCACCTAGATGGAGGAGGACGAATACCCTTCTATTTTTAGTGGACTGGATCAGATTGGAGGTAGAGACAAGACAGAGACAAGTCTATTTAAACCCACTGGTCCATAGGGGTGAATGGACCGTCTGATCAGGTCTGATCAGGTCCACATGAAAAGCTGACAAGCAGACCGAATCAGACCCTTTGTGTTAAAGGGGCCTAATCCTAGATGAGGGTCTGATATAGACAATAATTGGGGATGCCACACACAAAAGAAAAAAAGCATAGGGACTCCCTAAAAATACATACCAGACCTTTATTCTTGATGAAGTCTTGGTATAGATGTCAAGGGTGACCCCACACAAACTAAAAAAAAAAAAAAAAAAAACCTCTTTGGATTGTGAAGCCCCCCAATATCAATACCAGACCCTTGATCTTAGCATGCAGCCTGTCAGGCCAGGAAAGAGGGGGGGTGGTAGCCCTGGATCATATCATTTCACAAGATCTCAACATGAGGAGGTACCTTGCCAGGGGCAAAACACCTCACCCACATGTTGATGTGAACAATTGTCTCTTACCCACATTGAAATAATAAAGAGGATAATTTTTATAGATAGATCAGTGTTTCTCAACTCCAGTCTTCAAGGTCATGTTTTCAGGCTTCCCATTATTTTGCATAGGTGATTTAATCAGTTTCACTGTCTTAGTATTTACCACAGCCGTTTCATCTGAGGGAAATCCTGAAAACATGACCCGTTGGTGCGCCTTGAGGACTGGAGTTGAGAAACACTGAGATAGAAATCCAGACAATTCATTCTTTTTGATGTCAGGAATTGTCCCTCTTATTCTGCACAGTACTTAGCAATTAAATGGAGTAAAGCAGCAGAGGATAGAACCATAATGGGGAGATTTGTATCTGCTGTGCTTTAAATTATCCTGCATATGAAATATGTACATTTTATAAAGCTGCATAAATGTGTATTTTTTTTACATTTTGGAAAAATCCAGTTACTGATTTATGGGGTGAATAACTCCACTTTTATACTTAGTTAAATTACTTCCCTTTTAACATCACTTAACCTCCACACAAGGCATACTTATCTCTTGTATATGTCTATCAAGGAAGAAGGATGCCTTTAGATAACCTATGAAAAGCAGTATGATGAAAAGGATGTGTGTATAATAGGTCATCATTGATGTCAAACTGCAGCATGGCCTTTCAGCTCAGTAAAAGCTTAAAACATATACACATCATTGTGCACAGCTACTTAGCATTTTAGATGTGCCTTGTGATCCATCATAAGCAATTCTTCCTTCCAAGTTAAAAAAAAAACTTTGAAATTGCTACAGAGAATTCAAACTGATGGGATAAAGTGATGCTATAAAATAGATTATGCTTTCATGTTGCTGAGGCCCTCTTCCACCCCTGGACTTTGAAAGATTTTTCTAGTCTAATGCAATTAGGTGATGTGAGAAGATCAGAGACTAAAAATATATGTATGCATAGTTTATATAGGAGACATGGAAATTGATATGAAAGGCATACATTACTGTATTTTTTTCAGTAAGCTGACTGGGTGAAAATTGTTTAAGCTCAGCGGTTTCATATGGACCAACCACTTTGTTATGCTGATAAGAGAGAACTTGATTTCCCAACCGGGAGTAAAGGCCATTTCATTAATCTGTGTAAGTATATGGAAAGGGACCCAAAATATATGATGATCATTGCCTGTTCTGGATTAGCATGCTTATTTATACCACAGATTTTTTTAAGCAGCTGTTTGTTGGTGTGCACTTTTATCTGACTGTGATCTACGTACTAACTGTAGCTAGTTTAACCTCTTCAGCTACTGTATTGTACCTTAATACCCCTTATGAACCAAAATCATTTTTACTTGTGGGCCCGTTTTTCAGCAACAACTTTGATTTTACATAAGATTACAAAGTAATACATATGTTGTTTTTTGGGGACAAACTAGACTTTATTTAGGAAATATTGTCTTGTAAATAATGTTTTATTTCAATGTAATAGCTAAACAAACAAAAAAAAATGACAAAAATGCATTTTTTTTTCTATTTGACCAGTGTTATTTTTTTAAAGTAGATTTACAGTAGAAAGTATAATTTTTCTATACCTTTTCCCATTTAAAATGACACCAAAATTATGTTTCTGCTTAAAAGCAGAGCAAAGTTATTTGCAAGTGAAAAAACATTATTTTTGTTAATTTAATGTGACACTTGAAACAATAACAAACAAAACAAATGAAATAAAAATGTTATATATTAATGGTTAAAAACAAAAAGACAGGAAAAATATAGCAAAGGGGAGAAAGGGAGAAGGACATAAATTGGGCTAACTAGAGTTGACTAAGGGATTAAATAGATATTTTATTTTTAAACGTATTTTTTTACTTGTAAGGTTTCTTAACTGATTTCCTTGTCAAAAGAAGTTTATTGAGTATACAATGTTATAAAGATACATAAAGTAAGTTTGCAAGGATCTATAAAGTAAGCTCATTGTTTTACAGTAGGGTTTATATAGGTAAATATCATGAAATTTCAAATATTAAACATTGGGTTCACGTAAACCTAAATTAAAGATATATATCATTTCCTTAGTTACTTTTGTAGGTATTTAAATGATTTATACCTACTATACATATTGTTTACAAGTAGAGTGTATATAGGTCAAATAAATTCTGATAATGAGCTTTAATCGTAAGGTGGAGAAAAGGAAAGAGAAAGAAGAAAAAGGGTTGAAAGGTAGAGGTATGGTCCACAAGGTTGTCCCGCTCGTCAGTTTATTATTCTTTTTAGTTCTCTTTGAAGCCTTAGAATGGGTGTCTCTGTAAGTCATTTAATCTGTTACCATGGCAACAGGACAGAGTCATTGAAATTTGACAGGAACTGTTGTTTTATCCAAGGGTGCCAAAGTTTTTCAAATTTTGGAATTTGATTTTGATCGATGGCTACCATCTTAGCATGGGACATTGTATTATTCATTCTGTGAATTGTTTCTGCTAGTACCAATGTAGGAGATTTCCATGCCTTGGCCACTGTTTGTTTTGCAGCCGTTATTAGTTGGATCATAAGTTTGAATTGAGAGAGTGTTAACCATTCCGGTTTTAGATTAAGTAAAGTTAAATATGGATCTGGTTGTATTATTTTTTTAAATATTTTAGATGCAATCACGAAGACTTCCTTCCAGAAGGTTTGGATTACTGGGCACGTCCACCATATGTGTAAATATGTGCCTATTTCTGGGCATCCTCGAAAACAAAGAGCTGAGGTATTAGGTGAATATTTTGCCACTCTAGCGGGTACAAGGTACCAGCGAGTTAGGACTTTATAATTTGTCTCCAGTGCTAAGATGTTGGGTGAAGATGACTTAGATGTGAGCCATATGTTAGACCAGTCCGTGTCTTCTAAAGTTTGTCCCAGGTCCTCCTCCCACCTCTGAACGTAAGAGGGTCTATTAAGATTTGCTACTCCATATAATTGATTATAAAGTGATGAAATTGTACCTTTAGCAAATGGATCTTTTGTACAGATTGATTCAAAAATGGATAATTGGGATAATGGTGTATCCCCCTTTAGGAATGGTGCATATAAATTTTTGATTTGGAGATATCTAAATATCTCAGAGTTTGGTAGATCATATTTTTCTCTAAGCGATGGGAATGAAAGGAATGATTTAGATGCTATGAAGTCATTTAGTGTCTGAATGCCTGATGTTGTCCAAGCTTTAAAAGAATTTGGGTAGATCCATGCCGGATAAAAGGCCGGATTTCTGATAAAAGAAAGGAGAGGATTGTGTGGAGATTGTAACTGATATTTGGTTTTTAGTTTATCCCAGAGAGATAAGAAGTGTTTAGTTATGGGATTATGAATTTTAAAGCGGTCTTTAGGATCAAGCCATAATAAATTTGATATTAATAGAGGGTCGTTTTCTGAAGCCTCTATAAATACCCATAATGGGATTTCCTGTTTTGCATGGTATTTGGACAGACTGGCCAAATGTGCTGCTCTGTAGTAGTTAGTAAAATTAGGGTATCCCAGGCCTCCTTTATTTTTGGGAAGATGTAGTGTGTGTATAGGTATACGTGGTTTAGAAGAGCCCCATATAAACGAAGTTGCTCTTTTTTGTACTATTCTCAAAAAATAGGAAGGAATTGGAATAGGGAGGACTCTGAATAGATAAAGCAATTTGGGTAGAATAGTCATTTTGATTGCATTAATCTTCCCTATCCAGGATAAAGGAAGTTGCGACCATTGTTTTATTAGATTTGTGATCTGTCTTAATACAGGAGGATAATTGGTTGAGAATAAGTCAGAATGAGATGCTGTTAAATGAATTCCAAGATATGGGATTGATTTTTCTGCCCATGTGAATGGGAGTGCAGCCCTAGCCGGGATCAATTCCATGTTTGTGAGTGAAATATTAAGCACTAGGCATTTCTTAGGATTAATCATAAGGCCGGATAGGGCTGCAAATCCATCAAGAGCTGGTATTAAGTTAGGACCAGAGACCTGTGGTGATGATAGAAAAAGTAATATATCGTCTGCAAATATACATAATTTGTGTGTAATACCTCCTACTTCAATGCCAGTTATAGTTTGGTTTGTTCTGATGTATTGGGCCATGGGTTCGAGTATAAGGGCAAATAATAAGGGAGATAATGGGCAACCCTGTCGGGTACCTCTTTCGATATTAAAGGCTTCAGATTTGTATCCAGCATATTTTATATAGGCTTTGGGTTTATTATATAATGCTTTGATCCATGTTAAAAAGTGGGGTCCAAAACCCCATTTTTGTAATGAATATTGCATATATTGCCAGGATACTGTGTCAAATGCCCTCTTAATATCGAGAGATAGAAAACATAAGGGGATTTTCCGTTTTTTAGCAATATGTGCCAATAACACTGCCCTGCGTATATTATCGCCTGCCTGTCTATTTGGCATGAAGCCTACTTGATCTCTATGTATTAATTTTCCTATAATGCTATTGAGGCGTTTTGCTATTATTTTTGCTAATAATTTAATATCGAGGTTTAACAGAGAGATAGGCCGATAATTCACACAGGAAGTATCATCAGAAAGGGGTTTTGGGATCATACAAACAATTGCCATTAGTGTTTCTTGCCGAAAAGAATGTCCATCTAGAAGTTTGTTAAAAGTTTCAGTGAGAATGGGAGAGAGTATTTCTGAGAATGTTTTATAGTATAAAGCCGAGTACGGTAGCCGTCTGGGCCTGGTCTTTTGTTAAGTTTTAGGTCTTTTATGGCGTTAGCAACTTCATCTATAGTTATAGGCTCATCCAAACTGCTTTTTTGATTCTGAGATAACTCAGGTAAGTTTATTTTTGAGAAGAAGGATTCAGCTTCTGTAGGATTAAATTCATTGTTTGTCTTGTATAAAGTTGCGAGATGTGAGTGAAATTTATGGACTATTTTAACTGGATTACAAGTGTAAACATTTTTTAATAATTTCAAGCGTATTGGTTTGAAAGATTTGTTAGTTGAATTTAATGCCCGAGCCAAATATGTACCTGGTTTGTTTGTATTCATGTAGAAATTGTGTTTGGAGCGTTTGAAGGATTTATCAACTGACTCAGTGAGAAATAGATCGTATTCCAATCTAGATTTTTCCAGATGAGATTTTGTACTCTGAGATGGATTATCTTGAAATGATATGTAGGCTGCATTAAAATTGAGTTCTAGTTTTTTTGCTAGATTTTTGCGTTCCCGTTTAAATAGTGCCATTTGTCTTTGTATTGTACCACGCAAAACAGCCTTATGAGCTTCCCACAGTGTTATTGGGGAGATGTCTGTTGTATTATTAATTGATATGTATTCCTTTAAAGCTTGTTCAATGGCCATCTGATGTAGTGGGTGTTTGAGCATTATGTCCGGTAAGTACCACGTTGGGTCATGCGCTTTTGGTATGGCTGAGGCTATAGTAGTGTATACTGCATTATGGTCAGACCACGGAATCGGAATTATATCTGATGCAATAATTTCTGGTATCATTCCTATTGTTAGAAAAATATGATCTATTCTGGTGAAGGTTTGATGAGGGTGCGAGAAATAAGTGAATTTCTTTTTCATTGGGTTACTTTCTCTCCATGAATCTACCAGATTGTATTTGGAAAGAAGTTGAGAAAAAGGTAATCTAGAGGTTATTTTGGATGGTGTAAAAGGTGATTTATCTAGAAATGGGAGGAGGACCTGGTTCGAATCCCCACACATTATCACTGTTCCTATTTTGTGTGTATTAATCACTTGTAATATATGTGAGAGGAATGGTGTAGGTTGTTTGTTAGGAGCGTAGTAGGAAATCACCGTGATTGCTGTATCCATTATATAACCCATGAGTATCAGGTATCTACCTTCTGGGTCTTTAATTTCTGATGATAAGGTGAATGGTGTGGATCGGTGAAATGCAATTAGAGTTCCCCTTTGCTTGGTACAGGCAGAAGCCGTGTAAATTTGTTGATAAAAAGGAGAAAGATATTTTGGAGTAGAATCTTTGGTGAAGTGTGTTTCTTGGAGGCATACTATGTGAGCCTTCTTGTTATGGAAAGTACGGAAGGCTTTGGTCCTTTTTTGAGGGACATTTATTCCCTGAACATTCAGGGAAAGTATATTCAGTGGTGCCATGGCAATAGATCAAATAGTTTTGACTTACTTTTTGTTATGCAGAGCTGACTGCGCAGATCAACCTGTGTGGACTGAAGAGATGAATAGATAGAAAAGAAACCAGTGAATTCTGGAGTAAAGAGTAAACAAAAAACATATGAGATTAAATGATACATTGTATAAATTATTTTTTGCAAGTAATCACAATTTACCCGTGAAAGAGAATAAATATCTCTCTCAGGGGAATAAGTGCCTTCGTTACACTCCCACATAATATGGTTGGGAGAATGAGGAGGGCTAATGGGGGTACACGGATCTTCCGCTTACAGGAGAGAAGTGCTATGTCAAAAGACATCAAAATGATGTTTCATTAATTGGAGTGCAGAATATAGTTTTTGTTGAAATTATTTATTCCAGGGTGGTTGTATATGGTTAGTCTTGCCCTAGGCTAAATAATTCAGTTAGAAAGGTACTGTTAATAACTTTGGTATTGATGAAGATAGTTTGAATTATTTTGGGATTTTAACCCTTTTAGAGTAAACAATTACATATTTTATTCATATGTAACTGTTTAGATATGTTAACTCATAAAATTGAGGTTGTATTGCTTCAGATTAGAATAAACAAAAACATAATTCTAGGAACTAGTTAGGTAATAATATATTTGTTTTAAGAAAAGAAAGAAAAAGCTTCCATTACTTCTGGATTATTGAACATATTTGTCCTAAAAAGTAATAAATCTATTGTTATTACCTGATAATATATAACTGAACAAGAATTTCCTTATTTCACTTATATATGCTAAGGCTATATGAATCAGAAGTAATAAGAAATATAACTGGAATGTAACATGATCCCACACAGTGTGTGACTATCAGAATGCAGTTACATTCAGTTATAAACATAGGTTTTTTAAAGAGAACCATCTCTTAGTATAATAAATGAAGAGATATCAGGAATTAGGATGTCAGTCCATTGAATCTTCTTGGTCCATGGATGATGTGGCATAACGGCCTCTTTTGTGAGAATGATGATTCCCATTTTGTTCTGAAATATTCTGGGTGTTGCCTGAAGGTGAAGATGATGCCATTCTTCTGCGTGTGGGAGAGTTGCAAAAGGGGAAGCCCCATTGATACATAATGTTGTGGCGTTGCAGTTCCATTAGTTGGGGTTTCATGGATCGTCTTTTAGTAATAGTAAGTTGGGATAGGTCAGCAAAAATTTGATAATTGTGTCCTTGAAAATTAAGTTCCTTTTTTTCTCTTGCAGCAATTAGTATTTGTTCTTTCGTTCTGTAATAATGAAATTTTGTGATTATATCACGTGGGGGTCCATCTTTCTTTTTGGCTGTGAGGGCTCTGTGTACTCTGTCCAGTTCTAAACGTTCAATAGGGATATCTGGCTTTAGTTCTTGTAATAGAGCAGTAATAGTAGATTGCAGGTCTGTCACAGTTTCAGGTATTCCCCTTATGCGCAAGTTTGAACGTCTGGCTCTATTTTCGTAATCTTCGAGCTTAGTTTGAAGTATTAAATTCTCTTTTTTTAATTGTTCCAATTCTGTTATATTTTCTTGGGTTGTAATTTCAATTTCATCCATTTTTATTTCTAAGGCTGCGGTGCGGTTTCCCAGCTCTCTTATTTCTTTGGTTAGGCTGTTTGTTATTTGGTCTGAGGTTTGTTTTAAAGCCTTATGAAGTATCTTTTCAAATTGTAATAATATTACTGGGGATACTGAGGAGGCTTGTGGAGAAGTTTGTGAGAGGATTTGTTCTGTATCTGACTCAAATGGAGAGTCTTGCTGTGACATTTTCTGTCTGTGAGAGAGCCCTGATGCTGTATCTTGTGAGGTGACTGGAGCTGCTTCAGCTGCAGTGAGTGCCTGTGAGCTCTTTGTGAGGTGATTTTTATTTCTGCCACGGTTTCCTCCCAGTACCATATTTCCTGCCCAAACTTTCACAGTTTGTTCCCTGGGGCAAAAAGGTTCAAATGGATACCTTTTGAGCCTGCAGGCTCCGCTTTGTCCTTCTCTTCTCTCCTCAGCGGTGTGGAGCTCTAACAATGCATGTCTGCTCCGCTAGGCTCCGCCTCCTGCCCCCCTTCTTAACTGATTTCAAAGGTGTATTGAAATAGTAAATAAAATGCAACATTATATTGTTAAATTGTTGAATTTCTCAATGACATTTGCAAACTATCCGCAAGTGTCATTTTGCACAGGGCTGGCTGCATTTTGACAGTCTGGCCTACTATGTAAAAATTGTGTGACATAAGATGTGTAACAAATGTATTTTCTAGATGTTTCTTAAATCCTAAGTTTAGATAAAAATAAACACAAAAGTCAGCACAAGGGACATAACTTAGAGTTAGTATGCAATGTGTCCTTATGTTGATTCTTCTCCTTCCAGTAGAAACCTTGCTCTGTCCTAGCAATCCTATTGGCTGCAGGGAGGGTGTGGAAGGAACCAAAATATATTGCATGGCAAATTACACTCTCCCTTCTTAATAGGAAGTCTCTGATATACTCAAGAAGGGGTGATGAAAAGTCTTATGCCCTGTACACACGGTCGGATTTTCCGACGGAAAATATGTGATAGGAACTTGTTGTCGGAAATTCCGACCGTGTGTGGGCTCCATCACGCATTTTCCATCGGAATTTCCGACACACAAAGTTTGAGAGCAGGCTATAAAATCCGTTGTCGGAAATTCCGATCGTGTGTACACAAATCCGACACACAAAGTGCCACGCATGCTCAGAATAAATTAAGAGACGAAAACTATTGGCTACTGCCCTGTTTATAGACCCGACATATGTGTTTTACGCCACCACGTTCAGAACGATCGGATTTTCCGACAACTTTGTGTGACCGTGTGTATGCAAGACAAGTTTGAGCCAACATCCGTCTGAAAAAATCCATGGATTTTGTTGTCGGAATGTCTGATCAATGTCCGATCATGTGTACGGGGTATAACGCTTCTGGGGAATTTCTGACAGTGAAATGGAGCTTACCGAGCCCTCCCAAAGCACCTGCAGTGGTGACAGTAATAACAACCCAACAGAGGTTCCAACACTTTCCTACAAAAACGAATGTACAAATATTGATAAGAGGTCTATGAACATTATTAGTTCCACTTTAAATATTGGTACAGATAAGGCAACCATACTGTCAATGCATGCAATGGTGATTGGCAATATTTTTTTAAACAGAATGCCTTCTTTAAAAAACGCAGAATATAAAAGATAATTCCTAATGTGTTTATTTGGTCACAGTCTCAACCTAAAACCTTAGCTTTAAACCCTTCCACAACTTCTTAATCTCAGACTTGTCTAACTGCAAACGCAATATATAAGTGCTGCTGGATACAATCTGCACTTGTATTTTATGTAGTGTGAATCCAAGCTATTCTGCATCATATACATTCACATATAAAGAACGATCATAAAGGAAGGAGTTTGGATGTGACAGCACTAATCCCCATCTGGCTTAGATTCCAGGTGAAAGCAACACTTGACCTATATTTCCGTACTGAGCTACTCCAGACAATATACTTATGTATTCCAGCATTGCAGATTAGGAAATAATTAAAATATTTGCCTAGATTTGGAAACCTTTCAACTCTTGCCATTTGTTGAGCACATAAGGAATGCTATGAAGTCTCTTACTTACAGTACAAGGGACTACAGCATAATCCCTTTGGGATTAAGGAAATATATATATAAAACTACATACATTCACCTATGACACAAAATGCCTTTTCAAAAAATTGGAAAAACTGGAACTTTTGAAAAGGCATAAATCAATCTCCAACGAATATATAATAAGATTCAGTAAGATTCACTCACTCAGTCATAAAGCAAATTGCTATACCTCTAAAAGTTCAGGCAGTAGCTTCTTGCTAACCATTTAGCAAAAAAACATAAAAAAGGAAAAAGCTCATTGTTGTTGTAGCGCTACCCCCAGAAGAGCCCCTGAATTGTTTTGTTATTTCCTCTGCACACCTGAAGATGACACCTCTTTCACTCAACACTTACCAACACACCCTGAGGTATGTCAAAGAATTTATTAGGCCAAGCATAGCCTAAAAGGTGAAATGACTAGCTAAACAATCAATAAGACAATAACAATACTCTGAGAGATATGGTTAAACAACTGCATGCTAGTATATAAAGACAGTCTTAACTTGCTATAACAGTCCTAGTTTTCTCACACTGGCCAGTAAATGCTGATAAAAAATTGGGGGCCCTTGAAGAACACACAACAGCTCGCAGCAGATAAAAGAATAATTGTATGATGTTAGTCTCTTACCAGACCAAGGGCACATTCTTCTGAGTCTCTGGACATGTGCTCCGATTCAATAAAAGTCAACTTCAAGGCAGACAGGGATAGAAGTTGCTGTAATCTCTCTCTCTTTCAATCCTGCTGAGACAGTCCCTCTTTTCCTTCCTTACAAGTAGTGGAAGCACTCACTTGTACAGTGTTTGTAATCTAAAGGGGCACTGGATTGTTCCCTAATAAAGAGGAGTTAAGGCAACCCCAGGTCGGACAGAACTATATCACAGAACAAAGAAGCAAGAAAAGTCAGTGACCAAGATGCCTCTCATCACAGTAGGAACTCTCCGAACTTCAAGCATTTCCAGGTAGCTTTGTGAAAGGGTCCTCTTTTACAAGCTAGCGCCCTGCAGTAGTAGTCAGTGGTCCTCTCCTGATGGTCAGGGATCTGCTGATGGTCACAGTCACTCACTCTCCGCATCCAGCAAGTGAAACACTGATTCCCCAGTGCGGGTTCTCAGGATCCAGATCCCTACACATGTAGCATTGCACAAAGTACATTGGCAGCAGCAGTCCCTGATCAGCACTCTTCTCCTGGGCAGCACAATATCAGATAACTCCAGCAGACCCTCTCCTCTTGTTTTGTTGCATTGGCCAATCACTGTCCTCTAGGACTGAATTAGACCCAGCCAAGATGGAGGCTCCCTGCACTGGAGATACTCCATAGATGAGCATTGCAAAGTGGTCTCCTTAAAGTGGAGGTCCATCCATCCCACAAAAAATTAAAAGTCAGCAGCTACAAATACTGCAGCTGCTGACTTCTATTATATGGACAATTACGTGTCTACGGAGACCGCGATGGCACCACAGCTGACCTTCGAAACGGCTGTCGGGTGCAGCTGCCGCCATTGCTGGTAAGGTGACCTGGCAGGGAAGCCTTTCAGCTTCAAATCTGGTTCCCTTCTGCACATGCTCGAAGCGTGCTGCTCTTTCTAATTGGCCTGGCGGCAGAGGAAGGAAGAAAAGAAAAGAATCTTTGGTCCTCCAAAGAGGTGGAAGACAAAAAGGAACTAAGTGCAAGTTATTAAACAAGTTACCTAGAAATTAAACTGATTTTATGACATTTCCTAACAAACACATCGGGTAACGGAGGCCTCTGGCTCTGTTATGGGTAGCACTGAAGCATCAGAGAACTGATGCACAGTCAGGATCATCTCTTATGAACTCTTGTACCGTAAGTCATATGTAAGTCTCTGTGGGGGTTGTACCATTCTCTTGACCTGCTGTTCCCTGGGTTCAGATGGCTCTAGGGTAGAATCTTCTTGTTTAGGCTCTGGCAACTCTAAGATGGGGGATGACTGCAACATTTTTGCATGAATGAATATTCGGTTTAACCCCGCCCACACTGCAGAAGGATAACACGGCAACAACAAAGGAAGAAGTTCCACAGCAGTTATAAGCTACAGTCCAGGTTACACTGTTTGCCAAACACGAATGTGTAATATGCAAGAACCCATAGCAGCCAATTGGACCATTGCTGTACAGTGTGTACTATAATTAGATCAATTAAAGTTAAATTGCAATTGCTTGCAATAGATTACTGCCTTTGCATTATCGAAAACTTGCACCTGTACATGAAAGTATATAATATATGATTAATCAACTAAGTCTGCTACACATTAGATATACGTTTATTACAATGTTATCATACCTTTATGTTTTTAAATAAAGAACAGCAAAATTGGTTCTATATATACTGTATATATGACTACATGTATGCTACCATCCTCCCTTATTTGAAGTGGTTATAAATGTACAAGGTATTTAACCTTAATGCATTCTAAAAAAACCTTCTCCATGCAGCTCCCCCCCCCCCAATACTTACCTGAGCCCGATCTCAATCAAGCAATGTGCACGGGAGCAGCAGCTCTCTCAGCTCTCTTCCTCCTCATGGAACAGAGAGGCAGCATCGAGAGCCATTGGTTCATGCTGCTGTCAATCACAGTCAGGAGAGAGGGAATGGGGGGACACACAGAGCTAGCTTGGGAGCGAGCAGGCATGAGTGCCCCCAGGGTCACTCGGCAGGAGGGGGAGGCAAGGGCACTGGTGGGGGACCCAGAAGAAGAGGATTGGGGCTGCTCTGTGCAAAAACCATTGTACAGAGCAGGCAAGTATGACATGTTTAATATTTTAAAAATGTCTATATAAAATCCTAGATGGCAATCTGGCCACCTAATAATCATTCCAATAAAAGATTATTGAACACATAAGGGGGCAACCTATACAAAAGTGTGGCAGAGCAAAACTGGCTGAACAGAATAACAAAACCTTAGTTCAGGGATCGGCAACCCGTGGCCCGCAGGCTGCACCCAGCCAACCACCACTAAATCTCCGGTCCGTCAGTGCCCGTGATTAATTCCCGCCCACAGACAAGTGGGTCTCTGTTTAATAATGTCATCTGCAAAAGTGTCTGTGTTATTTAATAAAAATGCAGCTATATACCAGTGCCGCTTGGCGCTCAGTTGACTATCCACCTCTCTCCTCCTCCTCTCCTCCCCCCTCCCCTCCTGACTGATGTCATTCTCGGCCCCGCCCACTGCAATTGTCAGACAAGGAGAAGAGAGAGGCGGCGAGTCACATGAGCGCCGAGCGACGCTTTTAATGAGATTCATAGCTGCATTTCTATTATATAACACAGACACTTTTGCAGATGACATTAATAAATGCTGGGCAAGCATTTTCTTGTATCCTCTGTTCACAGCCACCACTGTACCCCCGTCCACAGCCACCTCTATTTTCCCCCTGTCCACAGCCACCGCTGTACATCCCCCCTGTCCACAGCCACCACTGTATCCCCCCATACACAGCCACCGCTGTACCCCCCCTGTCCTGTCCACAGCCGTTGCTGTACCCCCCCTGTCCACAGCCACCTCTGTACCCCCCTGTCCACAACCACCTCTGTACCCCCCCATCAACAGCCACAGATGTACCCCCCCTGTCCACAGCCACCTCTGTATCCCCCCCTTTCCACAGCCACCACTGTACCCCCTCCTTTCCACAGCCACCTCTGTACCCCCCCCCCACAGCCACCTCTGTATCCCTCCCTGTTCACAGCCACCTCTGTATCCCCCCCACAGCCACCTCTGTGTCCCCCCCTGTCCACAGCCACCTCTGTATCTCCCCCCCGTCCACAGCCACTTCTGTATCCCCCCTGTCCACAGCCACCACAGTATCCCTCCCTGTCCACAGCCACCTCTGTACCCCCTCCCCCACAGCCACCTCTGTATCCCTCCCTGTCCACAGCCACCTCTGTATTCCCCACACAGCCACCTCTGTATTCCCCCCACAGCCACCTTCTGCATCTCCCCCCCTGTCCACAGCCACCTCTGTATCCCCCCCCCCCACAGCCACCTCTGCATCTCCCCCCCGTCCACAGCCACCGCTGGCCCCCCCCCGTCCACAGCCACCTCTGTATTCCCTCCCCAAAGCCACCTCTGTATCCCTCCCTGTCCACAGCCACCTCTGTATCTCCCCCCCTGTCCACAGCCACCTCTGTATTCCCTCCCTAAAGCCACCTCTGTATCCCTCCCTGTCCACAGCCACCTCTGTATCTCCCCCCCTGTCCACAGCCACCTCTGTATTCCCTCCCCAAAGCCACCTCTGTATCCCTCCCTGTCCACAGCCACCTCTGTATCCATGCCCCCCCCCCGTACCCCACCATCTTCATTTGTTAGCAGATGAATGCAGCCCTCCATTCATTCACATACATTGATTTCAGCCCTTAAGTGGAAAGAGGTTGCTGACCCCTGCCGTAGATAGGTAAAACAGTAATCATATATGTATTTCAACTGTGTATTTTGCTACAAGAAAAACAGAAATGGAAGGCGCATACACCTAGTGCATTACCAGACATAATTTAATAATAAGAAATATTTGTATAAAAGTGGGTACTCACAAAATGCAACTGACAAAAAGCCATAAAAACAGTGCATGGACATGCACAGAACACGGTACAGATAACGCGTTTCGGGGGTGCACCCCCTTCCTCATGCACTGTGTTTATGGACTTTTGTCAGTTGCATTTTGTGAGTAGCCAGTTTTATACAAACATTTCTTATTAAGTTTCCGGTAATGCACTAGGTGTGAGCGCCTTCCATTTCTGTTTTTCTTGTAGTTCCTTTCGGATTACCCCATCTGAGGAAGGCAGCATCCACGAGTTCTGGGATACCATATATACCTTTAACACCACCATTTTATCTGACATCTGTTACTCCTTACCTTGGAAGACCTATTAGCCCTGGAAGTGACTGTGTTTTGTGTATTTTGCTGTTTTATAGAGTCTTACTGTAAGGCCGTGTACACATGGTCAGACTTTTCGACCAGACTGGTCCGACAGACTTTCCAGTGGACTTTCGACGGACTTTTGACGCACTTTTTAATGAACGGACTTGCCTACACACGATCACACCAAAGTCCGACGGATTCGTAAGTGGTGACGTACACCGGACTAAAATAAGGAAGTTGTTAGCCAGTAGCCAATAGCTGTCCTAGCGTCGGTTTTTGTCCGTCGGATTAGCATACAGACGAGCGGATTTCTGGGTCCGGTGGAGTTACGATGTAAAGATTTGGAGCATGTTCCAAATCTAAAGTCCGTCAGATTTGCGACTGGAAAAGTCCACTGAAGGTCCAGTGAAGCCCACACACGATCGGATTGTCCGCCGGATTTGGTCCGTCGACGTCCATCGGACAAGTCCGGTTCGAAAAGTCTGACCGTGTGTACGCTGCATAAGGATCACAGATATGCATGGCTGATCTATAATGACTCTAATGAGGAATTGCAGCCTTGTGTTCCCAGTACAATATTTTTTAGTAGTCAAAGGATTTTACATAGGTAAGTGGCCTGGTGTCATAATGTTGCTAGACTGGGCATGTAGACTTGGTTCCCTATATAAACGTTTGGCCACATCATGCCTTTAAATATGTGTATTTATTATATTTGCCATCCCATCTATCATATCTGGTCTCATAGTTAACTTTTAATATTTTCTCACATTGCAACTTAGGGAGTCATGCATCATTAACAACTTTTACTGTGCTATTATGAAGCTTTGCCTTATTCCTACAAAGTCCCTTTATAAAATAGTGCAGATGTCATCAAAGACATCACAATTCTGTCTACAGCATTAATGTCTATCCCTCTAAATAAAAGAATAAAATTCAGTGACTTGTGCAAGGAAATTACTCATATGACTGCTATTCTATTTGACTGCTTTAGAAGGAAGATATGGAATGTAGAAACTTATCCACAAAGAATAAATGACATCTTAATCCAAAAGAAAGAGGATTTATGTACAGTAAGTGCAATCTTCTCTACTGTCTTCCAGAGATATCAAGTAGTAGAAACTCAGAGCTGACATTTCCAAATGGAACTGCACATTACTATACAAGAGTTGCACAGTGTGATGTGCGTGTCGTGTATGCACATGTCATGTGCATGGTGTATTTCACTTTTGCAATCTTTTAGGGCTAAGTCACACTTTACATGTGTTGGTGTGATGTACCATTCATTATAAATATCACACCAATGCACCTTGCGCAGAGTGCCTTGTGATGCAGTGTGCAGTCAAAAATGCTACATGCACCTTATAAGTGCAGTCTGGTGTATTGGACAAGCCAAGCAGAATTATGACATTTTCATGGGTGTGAGATTGCAAAAATTCCAAACTAAAGATTGCTTGTTCATGGGAGTGTTTTATTAGGTGTTATTCAGAGAATTTGACATATTTGTTGGTACCTGTGAATTAATTGTAGAAGGGTCATTTACATTTTAAATCTCTTTTTTTTTCTTACTTTTTCTTTATATGTATCTGGTTAAGACCAGAGTAGTAAAATGTCATAATCATCAAAAACCTACACTGGTACTTCTACATAATAAGGTTTGCCATACACTTTTACAGATTTTCAAATGAACATTTATGTGAACATTCTTACAACCATTCGTACAAAAATTCTCATCAGTACATTCAATGATTAATGTAATTTGAAAGTACTTAAAAAAGTTAAAGTGATTTTAAGTGCTTTTTTAAAAAAAATAATAAACATATACTTATGTGCTCTGTACAATGGTTTTACACAGAGTGGCCCCCAACCTCCTCTTCCGGGGACCTCACTGGCACTCTGAGCTCCTTCTCCTCTCTGAATGCGCCCATAGGAAGCCGCCTTATCCTGAGTCAGGCTGTGTGGCAGGCTCTACTGACACACGCAGCGCGGTTCAGCACTGCCCCCCACTCCCTCCTCACAGGATTGGGTTGACAACAAAAGGAGCCAAGGGCTCGTGCTACTGCCTCAATGTCTCCAGCAAGGAGTGAGAGAGGAGAGTTCCACCACAGAGTGGCCTCCAGGCTGCCGCCGAACAGCTAAAGGAAGCTGTCCACAGGTGTCCCTCCAGATATCCGCTGGATAATTCTGCAAATCAGGCCACGACTCAGCTGCAGCTCACACCATAACAGATTGCCTGCATACATACAGGGCTGGACTGGGACAAAAATGTGGCCCTGGACTTCATCCAGACCGGCCCAGGGCACAACACATCAGGGTATGGTACATCAGGGCACAGCACATCAGGGTACAGAGCCCAGCACATCAGGTCACAAGGCACATCAGGGTACAGAGCCCAGCACAACAGGGCACAAGGCACATCAGGGTACAACACACCAGGCCACATCAGGGTACAGGGCACAGCACATCAGGGTACAGAGCCCAGCACATCAGGGCACAAGGAACATCAGGGTAGAACACATCAGGGTACAACACACCAGGCCACATCAGGGTATAAGGCACAGCACATCAGGGTACAGAGCCCAGCACATCAGCGTACAGGGCACATCAGGGCACAACACATCAGGGTACAGGGCACAGCACATCAGGGTACAGAGCCCAGCACATCAGGGCACAAGGAACATCAGGGTACAGAGCCCAGCACATCAGGGCACAAGGCACATCAGGGTACAACACATCAGAATACAACACACCAGGCCACATCAGGGTATAGGGTACAGAGCCCAGCACATCAGCGTACAGGGCACATCAGGGCACAACACATCAGGGTACAGGACATCAGGGTACAGAGCCCAGCACATCAAGGTACAGCACATTAGGGTACAGGACATCAGGGTACAGGACATCAGGGCACAGGTCACAGTACATCAGGGCACAACACATCAGGGTACAGGGCACAACACATCAGGGCACATCAGGGCACAGTACATCAGGGTACAGGACATCATGGCACAGGACATCGGAGCACATCAGGGCATAGGGCACATCAGGGCACAGGGCACATCAGGGCGCAAGGCACATCAGGTTATGGGGAACATCAAGGCATAGGACATCAGGGCACAGCACATCAGGGCACGGGGCACATCAGGGCATAGGACATCGGGGCACATGAGGGCATGGGGCACATCAGGGCACAGGGCACATCAGAGCACGGGGCACATCAGGCCACATGGCACATCAGGGCACAGGGCACATAGCACATCAGAGCATAGGGCACATGGCACATAGCACATCAGGGCACGGGCACATCTGGGCTTGGGGCACATCAGGGCACATTATGACACATCAGGGCACATGGCACATTATGGGGCACATCAGGGCACATTATGGGGCACATTGGGGCACATGGCACATCAGGGCACATAGCACATCAGGGCATGGGGCACTTCAGGCCACATGGCACATCAGGGCACTTGGGACATCAGGGCACATTATGGGGCTCATTGGGGCACATAGCACATCAGGGGACATGATGGGGCACATCAGGGGGCACAATATAGGGCACATCAGGGGGCACATCATGGGATCTTACTACCCAGTATGCAGAGTAGTGTAGTAGCGCAGGAAGCGTCTGTCTGTCTGAGAGGCGACCCCTCCTCTCTTCTCGTCTATCCCAGATGATGTCACAAGCCAATAGGGATAGATGAGAAGAGAGGAGGGGCTGCCAGGGAGCGAGCAGCGCTGCGTGACATGAGAGAGAACTTACTACAGACAGACGCTTCCTGCGCTACTGCGCTACTCTGCATACTGGCTAAATCTCGATCTACCCACCAGGCGCCAGCTGTCGGCGGTTGACGGGTAGATTGCCGAGCACCGCAGATGCGGCTGAAAACGACCCACTCTGAGCCATCGGCCCACCGGGAATCTCCCGATAGTCCCGATGGCCAGTCCATCCCTGCATACATATCAACACCAGGTCCCAAGAAAACACGCCAGGGCTCAATCTCTCCCTCTTATAGTCTCTCCCAGTGGTCTGCTCTTCCCCATTAACCAGCTTGTAGTTGTAGTTCCATATCACACAGCGAGAGGGCGAATCCCATCCGTACGGACTACATGTCCCAAGATACTTTGCTCTGGCTTGTCTCTGAATAAGAAGGTAACAGGTCAGCATCAACTCAACACTAGAGGGGAAACAGCTCCTCCCTGCAGCAATGCCACACAGTGTCTCCTGATTGCAGGAATAGGTAGATATCCAGCTCCTGGCTACATGTGTTTTTGTGCATTCAAAAACATGCTTCTTGCTTTGAGCATTTGGGATGTCGTTAAGAATGAATGGCACCTCAAACATGTTTTTTTGCATATCACATGCTACACTAGTGTTATTATGGGCATTGGGTTGCACTTGCAAGTGGACCTGTCAGTGGCTGGTGCTGAAACACAAAAAGACAGCAAAAGGAAATAGGGCAGATGCAGTACTTTTTTCAGGGTGCATTCACACTTGCACCCTGCCTGCAATTACATGCAAGAACCTCAGTAGGGGCACCTGCGATTAGCCGTGAGAGGCAACCCCATTGAAAGCAACGGGAGGCTGTCAGCTCCCAAAGCTAAATGTGCCCACTTGCATGTAATTGCTCTTGCGAGTGATCAGCCATGGTGTGCAATTAGCCCAAGATGGTTGGAGAATAGTGATCAAAGCAGAACTCTACTGGATAGCTCTGTTTTATGTTGCACCTCAGAAACACCACTGAGGCTGGTTGACAAGTACATTATATTTAAAGTCAAGAATTTTAAATGTTACATCCTCAACTAAATCTCCAATATAGTCTTACACTACACACTACTTCAGCTCCATTATAATTTATTGATTATGAAACATTCATAGCTTCATTGCTAACTTGGTTGAAAAAAGCATATCTAAACTCTCAACCTTTTAGAAATCTAGCCGTTTTGGTCGACTGAAAGGAAATACAACCCCCTCCCCAACCCCCCACACACACTCATCTCAGGCCAATTATGCAACTCAAGAGAAAAATCTATTCCTTCTATACCCCAAAAAGCAATCAGATCAATGTCTTGGATCCATATATGGTCATACTAATATTATAAATGTGGATACCCTAACGATGCCATACACATAATCGATTACATTATCTATATTCTGTTGTGTCACTCAATCATTTTGAGTGAAAAATCATTTTAACAGCTAATCCATAACTGATTGATTGTTTATTACGTTGTATTAAGTACATGGTCCTCATTAGCCTAAAGAAAATCAACTGTTTTATAAGTTTTGTTATTGACTTTACCATTACTACCTCATGAGGTAGAACGTTCTCAAGCTTAACTACTTTTATCAAAAAAACTCCTGTCTATACTATTGGTAAAGCATCTTTTCTTCCATAGGCAATTGATGTTATATATACAGTAAGTTCACCTCTTATATTTTTTTACATCAGTCTAAACAATTCCAGTTTTTCTCAATTTCTCACTGTTCCTCTTGTGGCACTTATAATTGTATTGAAAACTTCAACTTGTATTGAAGATATGACCTTATGAGTTATTTATACAGCTGCAATAGTTGAATCACATATTGCCTTTTTTTGTACTTCTCAAGATTTTGTTTCCTTTTGCAGCTGCTGCTAGGCATTTTGTAGTGTTTTTAAACTTATTTAAAGGTGTTACAAAGGTTGTTTGTTTTTTTTTTTAATAACATGTCATATTTAGCTGCTCTGTGCAAGGGTTTTGCACAGAGTGGCCCCAATCCTCCTTTACTGGGGTCCCCCAGCGGCACTCCCGGCTCCTCCTCTTCATCGAGTGCCCCCTCGGAGACCTGCATTCTCTGGGGGCACTCATGCCGGCGCGCTCCCGAGTCCTGCTGCTGCATCCATTGACACAGACAGCAGGACTCGGCCCCGCCCCCCGACTCCCACGTCATTGGATTTAATTAACAGCAGTGGGAGTCAATGGCTCCTGCTGCTATCAATCTATCCAATGAGGACCCAAGACAGCAGCTGGAGCTGCTGTGGTTGTCACGTACCTGATCGGAGTCAGAAGTGACGAGGTCGGCCTCCCTTGTATCTCCAACCCGGGTCCAGCTGAGAGTGGGAACAGAGGGACCCCAAGAAAAGGAGGAACACGAGTGCCTGTAGAAGTAACCCAGGAATCTTGAGGCAGATGATGCGACTTTAGGTAGCCAGGAAGTCGCAGCGGATCGCAGGAGCCGAGATGCAGGGACTTGACAGGCAGCTCGGAGCAAAACAGGAAACAGGAGCGGAGTCACGGGAATAGCCGGGTTCGGAAGCAAGCGGACAGCAAGGTACCAAATCATCAGGCAGAAGCAGAGTCAAGTAGGAAGCCGGAATCAGGAACCAGTGAATCAGGATATGGGAGAGTCCAGAGGCGAGGTCAGGGGGGCCAAGGTTCAGCAACGGATATCAAGCAGGCAGGTAATATGGGATACAGATACAGGAACAGCTGAAGATCAGTCAGCACCTGTCACAGTCAGTGTGTCCTTTAAATAGGCCGTCTGGCGCCAAAGGGCTGCGCGAGCGCGCTCCCGCGGGCGCGCCCATTCCTCCGAAGAGACCCTCCCGAACGCATGCGCGCGTGAAGAGTCTTTTACGAACGAGTGTACCCGCGAGCGAACCTGGGACGCAACAGTTCTCTTACATTGCCCCCTCCTTACGGGCAGCCTCCGGATGCCCCTCAGGGGCTTCTTCTCTGGATGGTGCTGAAAAAATGCTCGTACCTTTTGCGGGGCATGTGCGTTAGAAGCTGGTTCCCAGGAATTGTCTTCAGGGCCGTAGCCCTTCCATTTAATCAGAAACTGTGTTAGGCCATTCCTGGTTCTGCAGTCGAGAACGGCTTCTACCTCAAACTCTTCACTGCCCTCAACGAGCAGTGGAGGAGGGTTTTCTGGATCCCGGTTAGAAAAGGGATTGGGTACTGATGTCTTCAACAAAGAAATATGAAAAACAGGGTGAATTTTGAGATTCTTTGGTAGGATAAGTTCAAAGGCCACAGAGTTGATCCTCCTCTTCACAGCAAAGGGCCCCAGGTATTTTGGACCAAGTTTCTTGAAGGGACACTTAAGTTTTAAATTAGCAGTGGATAGCCAAACCTTGTCTCCTGGATTCAGATTCAAGTTACACCTCCTTTTCCTGTCAAAAAATCTTTTGTTATGAGCCTGAGCCTTAGAGATGGTGTCCTGAAGCACTTTTTTGTTGGAGATGAACCAACTCAGTCTGTCTTGAACAGCAGGCACAGCAGAATCCACGGGTAATTCAGGCAAAAAGGAAGGGTGGTATCCATAATTGGCAAAAAAGGGGTTTTGCTTGGTAGCAGAGTGGATGGAATTGTTGTATGCAAATTCTGCTAGTGGAAGCATAGGTGACCAATCGTCCTGTGAAAAAGAGGAGAAGCAGCGCAAATATTGCTCCAGCGTCTGGTTGGTTCTCTCCGTCTGTCCATTAGTTTGAGGATGGTAGGCAGAGGACAGACGGAGCTCGATGTTCAAGACTTCACAGAGAGATCTCCAGAATCTGGACGTGAACTGTACCCCTCGATCAGAAGTGATATTATCGGGAATACCATGTAGCCTCACTATCTCTCGGATGAACATGGAAGCAGTCTCAGCGGCAGACGGGGTTCCTTGCATGGGTAAAAAGTGTGCCATTTTAGTCAAGCGATCAACCACGACAAATATGGTGGTAAAGTCTTCAGACGGGGGGAAGTTCCACAATGAAATCCATGGATATCATGCTCCATGGTTTCTTAGGCACAGGAAGACATTCTAATAGACCCCAAGTCTTGGCTCGGTCAGTCTTATTGCGTTGACAGGTCACACAGGATTTGACGTATCTTTTACAGTCTTGAATCAAGTCTGGCCACCAGAAAGAACGGGAAATTAGGTTGATACTCTTGTGAATCCCGAAATGGCCTGCCAAAGGGTGATCGTGGCAACGCTTCAGAACAGAAACCCTGAACTGCTCCAGGACAAAGACCTGTTCCTTATGGTAATACAGCCCGTCCTTGAGTTGAAGAGATAAGTCCTGGGAAGGGGTATGCTCCAACAACTCAGCTCTTATTTGGGACGTCAGGTTGGTTTGGAGAAGAAGAAAGTTTTTGGCAGGTAAAATGGTGTCTGCTTCGGTAGGATGAACAGGATCATGGAACATGCGTGACAGCGCGTCTGGTTTCCCATTCTTAGAACCAGGGCGGAAGGTTATGTGGAATGTGAAACGGGAAAAGAACAATGCCCATCTTGCCTGCCGAGGTCTGAGTCGTTTAGCTGTTCTCAAATACTCGAGATTCTTATGGTCAGTGAAAATGAGTATAGGGTGCAAGGCTCCTTCTAACAGGTAGCGCCACTCCTCGAGGGCAGCTTTAATGGCCAACAGTTCCCGGTCCCCTACATCAAAATTCTTCTCAGAGGGATTCAATTTCTTGGAGAAAAATGCCACAGGATGGAGTAGGGACTTGGGGCCCTGTCGCTGCAATAATATGGCTCCCACTGCGATCTCAGAGGCGTCCACCTCCAGAATATAGGGCAAGGAAGGGTCGGGATGCTTTAAGATGGGAGCTGAGGTGAACAAGGCTTTCAAGTGTTCAAAAGATGTTTGTGCTTCAGTACTCCACAGGAAGGGAACATGCTGTTTGGTCAAAAGGGTGATAGCAGAAATAATACCAGAAAAGTTCTTAATAAATTTCCTATAGAAATTAGCGAATCCCACAAACCTTTGTACTGCCTTTCGATCTGTAGGAGCTGGCCATTCCAAAACAGCAGCGACTTTCTGGGGATCCATGGAGATCCCATCAGTGGAGATGACAAGTCCCAGCAATTGAATTGTCTGCTTTTCAAAATCGCACTTCTCAGCCTTGACATAGAGATGATGTTCAGGAAGTTTACTCAAAACTTTTCTCACATGGGTACGGTGGACCTCGATAGAGTTAGAAAAGATAAGAATATCATCGAGATAGACAATGATAAACAGGTCAAGAAAGTCCCGAAAAACATCATTTACCAAATGCTGAAAGGTGGCTGGGGCGTTGCAGAGACCGAAGGGCATAACTAGATATTCAAAATGCCCAAAACGTGACCTGAAGGCAGTCTTCCATTCATCCCCCTTTCTGATTCGCACCAAATTGTAGGCACCTCTTAGATCTAGCTTGGAAAAAACTTGTGCTCCGCGTAGTCTCTGAAATAACTCGGGAATTAAGGGAAGTAGGTACTGGTTCTTGATAGTTATTTTATTAAGATCACGATAGTCAATACAGGGCCTCAGTGAGTGATCTTTTTTCTCCACAAAAAAGATACCAGCTCCTGCTGGGGAGGAAGAGGCTCGAATAAACCCTTTTTCTAGACTTTCATCAATGTATTTGCGTAAGGCCTCTAGTTCAGGTTCCGAGAGAGGGTAAATTCGGCCAAAGGGAATTTCCGCCCCTGGTAGAAGTTCAATGGGACGATCGTAAGTCCGGAGGGCAGGTAAGCTCTCTGCACTCTTTTTATTAAATACGTCCAAGAATTCATGATAGACTGTGGGTACTAATTTCATAGTTTCAGGGTCCGAGTGGATGCTGAGGAGAGGAGCAGGATTAACAAACTTTTTCGGGTAACAATGTCTCTGACAATAATTAGAGGAAAATGAGATATCTCCGGTAAGCCAGTCAATATGAGGGTTATGGGCCCTTAGCCAGGGTAACCCCAGGATAACAGGGAACATGGGGGACGTTATGACGTCCAACCGGAGCAGCTCCTGATGTTCCGAAGAGACTTGGCAAAGAATGGGTACAGTCTCTTGTGTAACAGGCCCAGACTTGAGACCAGAGCCATCTGCCAGATGCACAGTAAATTCCTGCCTCTTGGTACATACAGGAAGTTGATGTAAGGTGACAAAGGCTGAGTCCACAATTCAACTGCAAGCTCCGGAGTCTATAATTGCAGTTATAGGAATAGTCCTCCTAGGCAACTGAAACTGGAGCGAAAGAGGGAGGTGTAGCAGATCCCTCCCAGGAAGATGCAACATGTAAGGTGACGTAGAAGTGGGCTTGGCAGGTCTTATGGGACAAGCTTGGATGAAATGGCCCGCTCCTCCACAGTAAAAGCATAGTCCGTCATGTACTCGCCGGAGGCATTCAGCGGAAGATAGTGGTGGTCTTGAAAAGCTTCTGCTGGGAAACTCAGGGGGCTCCTTATTCTTGTAGGGACCCCTTGGTAATCTGGACGTGATTGTGGAGACAGGAGCAAAACTTCTTGAGAGAGTAGCTGGCTTGGTACTAGCTTTCTCAGTTTGCCTTTCACGCAATCGACGGTCAATTTGGATAACAGGATGGATCAGATCTTCCAGGGATGAGGGCACTCCTATTCGGGCAAGTTCGTCTTTTAATTGGTCAGAGAGTCCAAGACGAAATTGATGATGTAAAGCGGCCTTATTCCACTGCGTGTCTAAACTCCAGACACGGAAATCTGTTACATAGTCCTCCTCGGATCTCAAGCCTTGTTGGAGTTTTCCTAGTGTAAATTCAGCAGTCTGTTGGAGGAAGGGGTCAGCATACAGCTGGGATATGGCTGAAAAGAAGGAGTCAGCGGAAGACAAGGCCGGATCATGGTGTTCTCTAAGATGATGAGCCTAGGAGAGTGGTTCATTTCGTAGGAGTGTAATGATAAATCCCACTTTAATATGCTCGGATGAGAAGGTTCGTGGTAACAAGGAAAAATAAAGTTCACAGGCATTTTGAAAAGTGCGAAACAATTTGCGATCCCCAGAAAAATGCTCTGGCAAGGGTACTCTGGGTTCAGGAGGCAGAAAGGTTTCGTTGAGCAGGCAAAAGTCAGTCTATACAGACGTATTTACAAGTGCAAGGAGAGCAGATGCAGATGAGTTACCAAGCAGATTCGGTAGACGATCTTGCATCTGGCCCAAGTCTTCTTGGAGCTTTCGTACAGTATGGGCTAGTGCAGAAATTGCCCGGCAGATGTCCATAACAGGTGAGGCCTCCCTTTCAGACTCCATTGCTGGCTGACTGATACTGTCACGTACCTGAGCGGAGTCTGAAGTGACGAGGTCGGCCTCCCTTGTATCTCCAACCCGGGTCCCGCTGAGAGTGGGAACAGAGGGACCCCAAGGAAAGGAGGAACACGAGTGCCTGTAGAAGTAACCCAGGAATCTTGAGGCAGATGATGCGACTTTAGGTAGCCAGGAAGTCGCAGCGGATCGCAGGAGCCGAGATGCAGGGACTTGACAGGCAGCTTGGAGCAAAACAGGAAACAGGAGCGGAGTCACGGGAATAGCCGGGTTCGGAAGCAGGCGGACAGCAAGGTACCAAATCATCAGGCAGAAGCAGAGTCAAGTAGGAAGCCGGAATCAGGAACCAGTGAATCAGGATATGGGAGAGTCCAGAGGCGAGGTCAGGGGGGCCAAGGTTCAGCAACGGATATCAAGCAGGCAGGTAATACGGGATACAGATACAGGAACAGCTGAAGATCAGTCAGCACCTGTCACAGTCAGTGTGTCCTTTAAATAGGCCGTCTGGCGCCAAAGGGCCGCGCGAGCGTGCTCCCGCGGGCGCGCCCATTCCTTCGCGCACGCGCATTGGCAGGTCTGCGCTCCGAAGAGACCCTCCCGAACGCATGCGTGCGTGAAGAGTCTTTTACGAACGAGCGAGCGAACCCAGGACGCAACAGTTCTCTTACAGTGGTCGTCCCAGTCGCTAGAGAAATCAGGCTCAGGTAAGTAAAAGGGGGGTGCTGCACTTCAGAAGGTTTTTCACCTTAAAGTGGGGTTCCACCCAAAAAAACAAAAATACCTGAAAAATTCTAAAAAAAAAACAAAAAAAATTTGGATATATTTTTTTTTTTTACTTACCTCTAAATGCCTGTTGCTAGGTGGTCCCTCGTAGTCTGCCTCTTCCTTTGCCTGGGCTGGTGACATCACTTCCCCCTCGGCACAGGAAGGGCTCGGCTCTGCTCCCTCCCTCCTGTCAATCATCTGGGACCCATTACAGGTCCCAGGTGATTGAGCGGCCAATCACGGCGTGCGGCGCCACTCGCGCATGCGCAGTGGGTGCCAGGCTGTGAAGCCACAGCCCGGCGCCCACAGTTGAAATGCCGGCGCCGACGAGCGGAGGGGGGGACGAGCAGGACTTCGATCCCCCGCATCGCTGGACCCGGGGACAGGTAAGTGTCCAATTAAAAGTCAGCAGCTGCAGTATTTGTAGCTGCTGACTTTTAATTTTTTTTTTTTTAATGGACCCCCTGGGTGGAACTCCTCTTTAATGTATAGAATGCATTAGGGTGAAAAACCCCGAGGGTTTACAACTCCTTTAAGTAGTCCATACATTAGTATTCAAAACATTTAAAAATCTAAATACATTAAAAATTCTAATTCAAACATTTTTGTTTTAAGAAAATTCCTTCGATTTTCTAATTGTTCGTGGGGTCAAATCAACAATCGTTTTCTACCACAGTGACTAAAAAAATTGAAGGAGCAGAATGGAAACTTTTTCTTAAATGGATTGTGTTTCTTGTGTACTGATGAGAATTTTCATACAAATGTTCTTTTGAAAACATACTAGTTTTTTGCTAGCTTTAATGTTCCCAACTTGCAGTGAGGCTATGATCAGCAAAACATCCAGGTAACTACTATCTTGGTATAGATGAGCAAAGAAAGAGTTGACTAAAGATTGTCTTAAGAGTCCAAAGTCCTTTAAAGTGATTGTAAAGTCTCCTTTAAAAAAAATAATAAACATGTTATACTTACATGCTCTGTGCAGTGGATTTGCACAGAGCAGTCCCGCTCCTCCAATGGGAGCACATGAACCGAGTGACAGCTCCCTGTGTCCATTCAGACACAGAGCTGCGGCCCAGCCCCTTCTCTCTCCTGATTGGCTGACTGAATTTGATTGACAGCAGTAGGAGCCAATGGCGCCACTGCTGTGTCTCAGCCAATCAGGAAGTAGATACTCATGGACTTTGCTGGACAGATGGGGCTCGGGTAAGTATGGGGGGGGGGGCTGAGGGTAGCTTCTGCACACAGAAGGCTATGCATAGAATGCATTAGGATAAAAAACCTCCTGACTTTACAACTCCTTTAACTTTAGGTCTTTTAGGTAACTACAGGGTCACTGATAAGGCAGTACAGCCAGACCTCCTGTACTGGGCCTGGGTACCATCAGTTCAAAAGGGGGGCCTAGGCACCCGTTGAGCAGGAGTTTCGGCTGTACTACCTTGCTGCAGACACTGATCCTCTTCTGCCTCCCTCTGCAGCTTTGCCAGCTTCTCCTCCTCTTTCTCCCTCTGGCTGCACTACAGGGTGATTGATGCTAGCACATGCGCCCCTTCCACCTGCTGTCTGAGCCCCCCTGTGTGCCCCTTTCCCCTGCAGTGCTTCGGCTTCCCTCCTCTTCTCTCCCATCAGCAGCTGCTGCGGGCACACAGGGGGATTTTTCAGGATAGAGAGCAGAGGAAAGGGCAGGTAAATATGTAATTTACTTGCCCCTTCTTTTCCTGAATGAACACAGTGAGCGATTGGTACCAATCACTCCTGTGTCCATTCATCAATTAAGCATTTTAATATGCTTCATTTTGTGAATGAACAGGAGGCCTCAGAGCGTTTCCTATTCATTCATATGGGCTGCTGAGGCCGCAGAGAAAAGGACTGATAAATCTATGTCGTCAGTCACTTTCGGCCAGGGAGGGCCCTGTCAAGTAGGCTGTATGGGGCCCTGTAATTTCTAACAGCAGCCCTGGGTAACTAGCATCTTCTGACATTGCAGCTTGATGAAAGGTATCTGTACCCTAAAACTATTATATATTATGTGTGCTGTATATTTTAATGCATTCTAGTGCAAAGTCTAATAATAAGCAGTGGTAGCAGAAAAAAAGTGTGAGGGGGGGGGGGGGGGGGGGGCAAAAAGATAGTTAGTAGTAAGTTAAAGGTATTGAATGAATTGAATGAAGTTTTTTTAGGTTTTATGTGTTAGCAGATGCATGATCTGTATTGAATTACAGTCAGGTCCATAAATATTGGGGCATCGACACAATTCTAATCTTTTTGGCTCTATACACAACCACAATGGATTTGAAATGAAACAAACAAGATGTGCTTTAACTGCAGACTTTCAGCTTTAATTTGAGGGTATGTACATCCAAACCAGGTGAACGGTGTAGGAATTACAACAGTTTGTATATGTGCCTCCCACTTTTTAAGGAACCAAAAGTAATGGGACAGATTAACAATCATCCATGAAACTTTCACTTTTTAATACTTGGTTGCAAATCCTTTGCAGTCAATTACAGCCTGAAGTCTGGAATGCATAGACATCACCAGACGCTGGGTTTCATCCCTGGTGATGCTCTGCCAGGCCTCTACTGCAACTGTCTTCAATTCCTGCTTGTTCTTGGGGCATTTTCCCTTCAGTTTTGTCTTCAGCAAGTGAAATGCATGCTCAATCAGATTCAGGTCAGGTGATTAACTTGGCCATTGCATAGCATTCCACTTCTTTCCCTTAAAAAACTCTTTGGTTGCTTTCGCAGTATGCTTCGGGTCATTATCCATCTGCACTGTGAAGTGCCGTCCAATGATTTCCGAAGCATTTTGCTGAATATGAGCAGATAATATTGCCCAAACACTTCAGAATTCATCCTGCTGCTTTTGTCAGCAGTCACATCATGAATAAATACAAGAGAACCAGTTCAATTGGCAGCCATACATGCCCACGCCATGACACTACCACCACCATGCTTCACTGATGAGGTGGTATGCTTTGGATCATGAGCAGCTCCTTTCCTTCTCCATACTCTTCTCTTCCCATCACTCTGGTACAAATTGATCTTGCTCTCATCTGTCCATAGGATGTTGTTCCAGAACTGTGAAGGCTTTTTTAGATGTTATTTGGCAAACTATAATCTGGCCTTCCTGTTTTTGAGGCTCACCAATGGTTTACATCTTGTGGTGAACCCTCTGTATTCACTCTGGTGAAGTTTTCTCTTGATTGTTGACTTTGACACACATACACCTACCTCCTGGAGAGTGCTCTTGATCTGGCCAACTGTTGTGAAGGGTGTTTTATTGACCAGGGAAAGAATTCTTCGGTCATCCACCACAGTTGTTTTCTGTGGTCTTCCGGGTCTTTTGGTGTTGCAGAGCTCACCAGTGCATTCTTTCTTTTTAAGGATGTTCCAAACAGTTTGGTCACACCTAATGTTTTTGCTATCTCTCTGATGGGTTTGTTTTGTTTTTTCAGCCTAATGATGGCTTGCTTTACTGATAGTGACAGCTCTTTGGATCTCATATTGAGAGTTGTCAGCAACAGATTCCAAATGCAAATAGCACACTTGAAATGAACTCTGGACCTTTTATCTGCTACTTGTAAATGGGATAATGAGGGAATAACACACACCTGGCCATGGAACAGCTGAGCAACCAATTGTCCCATTACTTTTGGTCCCTTAAAAAGTGTGAGGCACATAAACAAACTGTTGTAATTCCTACACCGTTCACCTGATTAGGATGTAAATACCCTCAAATTAAAGCTGAAAGTCTGCAGTTAAAGCAAATCTTGTTCGTTTCATTTCAAATACGTTGTGGTGGTGTATATAGCCAAAAAGATTAGAATTGTGTTGATGTCCAAATATTTATGGACCTGACTGTATATTGTAATTGTACTGTCTACCTCCATTTTGTAAAGTGCTGCACAAACTGTTGGAGCTATATAAATCCCGAATAATACTAATAATAATTATAATATTAGCTTGGGATTAGGCTAAGGAGATGGGAATGTCAGTGGAACATTGCTTACTCAAAAAAGTGATTGTCCAGTCATGACTTTTATCAAGCTAGTTTTCTGTTATACTCACTATGTTTCAATCCCTGTCGTAAATAATGCCAATTTATAGATTTTAGAAGAACTACACATTTTACATTTGATTAACACTTTTTATTTTTAGTGGCACTTATCAGTTTAATAACCCTTTTACCATTCTAGTATTACACACCCCAACTATATCCCTGTTAACAAATGTTATTTTCCAATCTCTAACTCCCCTATTTTGCCCATTTTTTATTATTCCTGTCTTCTCCTGTTCTTAGCCGACCTATTGGCCAAACTGCCAACAGTACTCTTGGTGGACAACTTGAGCAGGCACTGCGATGTACCCATAGGTCGCTCTGCTCATGCGCACTGGGGCACCCCCTGGATCATGCAGCAGTGAAATCTGTGACCGCTCTGTCCACCTTACACAACAGATTGCTGTACAGGCAGTCCCCTAGTCTCCTGTACAGGCGCACCCCTAGTTACAAACATACAACTCCTACTTACAAACGGACGGAGACAACAGGAGGTGAGAGGAAATCTACCCCTAGGAAGGTAAATTCACTCCTGTAAGAGTTATTATGGGAAAAAAGGTACCCCCATTGATGCTTCGTCACCAAGGCACCAAGACACAGACAGTAAAGCAAGCATTACAGGGGTGTTAACCCTTCCCTATGCTATCCAAAAAGCTTAAAAATTGTTTTTTGACTAGCTACACTTAAAAAATGTACCTGTTCCAACTTACAAACAGATTCAACTTACTGTAAGAACAAACCTACAGATTCTATCTTGTTTGTAATCCAGGGACCGCCTGTACTCGGTTTTGGGCCGCCTTGACAGGCCCAGATATCACAGAAGCAATTCATGACAGTGCAAACGATTGCTGTTACAGTGATTATCACTGTAACAAGCTATCACAGTGTAAAAGTAAAAGTAATCAAAACTACTCTGATGTCAGTAAGAAAAAAAAAATGATACAGTACAATACTTTGCAGACTCTATGACTTTCACACAGACTAAATAATTTACACAGATTTGAGTTTTTTTTAACAAAGAAATTTAGCAGAATACATTTTGGCCTAAATTTATGAAAGATTATTTGTTTGCAAAAGTGTATAACAGAAACAAAGAAAAATGTGTTTTTTCAAAATGTTCAGTATTTTTTTGTTTATATTTCAATTAGCTTTATCCAGTTTTCACCATGACAGCTTTGTCCCCCACAACCTTACGCAACAATTTGTGCATCCAGTCTGCAATATATCGGACCTGAACACCACACTGTTACAATTATAATCACGGTGGCAGATTATTCCTTTCCTTTATAAGTGTTATTAGTGTGTAATTATGTTTTGGTTTTTGGTTATAATAGCAAAGGATATTTGATAAAGAATAATATGTTTATGCATAAAATATATAAAATGTGGTATAAGTCAATTTTATATACAGAACCACAGTTTTTAAGACCCATTGCCTTCCATATCGAGACCTCACTTTATGACTTACAGATAGCCATCTTCTGCAATTTGCTTTTTGAACATCTTGCACAGAGAGTGATTTCCTGCATCAGCTCTATGTCAGATCTTCTCTGATAAGCTGTCTAAAATACATGACATTAAAAGACCTCATCTTTGACAAAATACCAAGGGCAGATAAGAGATTTTCTGAATCTGCCAGTCTTGTATTCTCAGTCACCTAATATTTTTCTTAACAAACATGTTCAGACAATTTGGAAGGTTTAAATGACTACACTAACTATAAGGTAGAATGACAACTTATTTAGGAAAAAGCTTTTAAGTCAAATGTGGTTTTCCTTTTGTACGCAGTTTGTACATGGTCACCATCAATGACAAAATAATTCATGTACCTTAGTTGTAACAAAGGTAGCTGTTCAAGTGATTTCCAACCAGGTCAGATGCCCTCCACAATCAGGAACGGCATGTGGGTGTAATACATGGATCAGTATTCATTTCCATTTATTGTTGGTTTTTCCATACATTGTGTTGCTTTGCTTGCTTTTATTCATACATATATATATCAATGTGAAAGCTTAATGAATGCATCTTAAACACACAGTTGACCTCAGCTCAGCTGACCTCAAACCGATCTTAATTACAAGGAGCCTTTCTGCAGAGTAGTACCGGTTACTGTATATACTCGAGTATAAGTCGATCCGAGTCTAAGTCGAGGCCCTAATTTACCACTAAAAAATGGGAAAAACGTAGTATAAGTCGATCCGAGTATAAGACGAGGGTGAGAAATGCACAGCTACTGTAAGTAGAGGGTCAACAATGCTCATTTGCAGCCTCCCTGTGCCCATTTGCATGCCTCACTGTGCCCATTTGCAGCCATAGGTCCTCCGAACTTCAAACTCGGTAGTTAAGGGTTCCTAGATGCCCCCTAGCTGCAGCCAAAATTTGGGGTCTCTGAACCCAAAGGGTCCCGAAATGACATTGCTGCAGATGGACACAGTTGACCTACTTTGGGGCCCCATATCTCGGGGCAACTTAGTGCTAGGAACCCCAAATTTGGTGTGCAAACCCAGTGCACCATAAAATATCCAAAGCTGGGGTTTCTATCACCAAGTCGCCCCGAGATACAGGGCCCCAAAAATCGATTCAGAAAATGTCAAGCACTTTTCTGCAGCAGAGAATGACATTTTCCGAACCGGGTTTGGGGCCCCGTATCTCGGGATCACTTGGTGCTAGGAACCCAAGCTTTGGATTTGTTATGAAACCAGTTCCACTGGGTTTGCACACCAAATTTGGGGTTCCTAGCACCAAGTGGCCCTGAGATACGGGGCCCCAAAGTCAGTTCAGAAAATGAAATTTTTTGCTGCAGAAAAGTGCTTGACTTGAGTATAAGTCGAGGGGGTCACTTTCAGCACAAGAAAATGTGCTGAAAACTCGACTTATACTCGAGTATATACGGTACATTGCTATAGTGCTCTAGTTCATTCCATTCCATTGGAAATCTGCTGATCCTGTAACACACTTGCTTGTGGTGTTGGTACTCTTGCTGCCTCTCACCTACAGAAAGCCTGATAAAAAAAAAAAATACAGGTAGCACTACTCCCCTAGGAATATTGTCCAGGTCCTCCCCAAAAGCTTTGCCCCAAATCCAGGTACACAGGCTTATTCACACATTTCTTTAATGATCAGTTCAGGGGTGTTGTTTTTATTTTTGGAGGACTTGGATAGAGTTGAGGGAATTGAGTGGGATACTCCAAGAACAGGAACTATGTACAACTTGAGGACTAAGTATTCTCTTTCTGGACATGCTGTAGTAAAGTGCTTGTAACAGACAGTAAACTTAAGCATTGGAACATCAGTAATTAACGGTAAACTCCTTTCTTAGAGTCCTTTTACAGAGGAATGGATGGACTAAGCTCTTCAGAACACCAGCGGGTGTCCCCTTTAACTAGACTCTCTGACTCTCTCTATACCAGGGGGTAGGTGGAAGCAGCCCAAAAGTCTCTAAGATCTCTCAGAACTGTCTTTACTCACAAGGCCCAAGTATAGTTGGTTGCCTCCTTCCTACTTCCAAGCGACACCCTCCAGTGGTACCAGATCAGAGCCTCAGCAGACAGCTCCCTCCGTCAGTTCTCCCACAGTCTCAACATCCCAGGCCCTCAGGTTGCCCACCTGAGGCCTCACGACAGGGCAGGAAGGGCAGCGTGGACTAATCCTCTCCAGGAAAAGACCTGGAGCCCAGTGTGTTCACCGAATATATACAGTCTCCTAGCATGCCTTCAGAGCCTGTTTCTTTGGGTACTTTCACACTGGGGTGGCGGGATTTACCGTAGTTTTAGCGGCACTTTTTGGCTGCTAGGGGGATGCTATTAACCCCTTCTTCGGCCGCTAGTGGCCTGTGTTGCGGCGCTGTCCATTTATTCCAATGGGCAGGGGTGGTGTAGGAGCCCTGTATACAGCGCTCCCACACCACACTAAAGACGCTGCTTGCAGGACTTTTTTTTCCTGTCCCGAAAACGCACCGCCCCAGTGTGAAAGCACTCTGGCTTTCACACTGGGGAGACATAAGAGGCAGTTTTCAGGTGCTTTACAGGTGCTATTTCTAGCACTAAAACGCCTGAAAACTGCCTCAGTGGGAAAGTAGCCTTTGGGATTGGCTGGAACTGTATCAATATACCTGCTGCCATCAGCATAGCTCTACACCTGTATCCAGAAACTTCTCAAGCTCTCTGGAGACAGAGGGAGCTATCAGGCTGGCAGCAGCTGAGCATACTGAGCAGACCTAACTACTGTAGTAGAATGCAGCTGCACTGATTACAGTGAGCAAACTAAATTTACGAAACAATTACAGCCAGACTGGGTACAGTGAGCCAACTAAATTTACCTATCCAAACACAGCTCAACAAAATACAGTGAGCCAACACTAAATCTATCTAATCTTAGCACCTATCTAGAGGGGTGCTACATATAAAGATTTTTCTGACATTCACTAGGCAGTCATTCTGCCTTTTGAAATCTAAATGTGACTGATTATGTGGGAAACAGAGAGAAGATGTTACCAACCACATACTTCTAAAGTACACTTAATCTGCTCTCCTACAGACTCTGAGGTTGTCTGTGTTTGCCATTGAAGCAGTGAATCACATATAACTATAGGCATAAGGTGAACTGAGTGACAATTTTATTTTAGTACAGCCGCATTGTGCTAGAACACATTTGCAGTTCAATGATTGTTTTCATCTATCAATGACTTCATTGACAATGACTATCAATCTCAAAGTTTTGATGTGAGAGACATTTAAGCTGGCTATACATAAAAAGATTTTTGGCTGGTTCTTTATGAACCTGCCAAAGTTCGCTCAGTGGATGGCCCTGCCAACTGCCTCCTGCCCAAAATGCCTTGAAAAACCAAAGGAGCCAGTCAGATACAGGCACTGTTTGGGTATTTTGACAGCCGGCAGGACGGGCTTTCAAAGTACAATAGCTTTATTAGGAGAATTATCCATCCACACTGTGTAGCATGAATGGAGGAATCTACATGTGTATGGCTTTAGGGAAACTAGCATTTTTGGAAGAAGGCCATCTACCTCTGTATTTCTTACATACAGGCTTTCTTTACAAAGGGATTCATGTTGATGAAACATATGCCAGCCAGCATCTGGATCAATACAGACATATAGAAAAAGCCACTGAGTGGAAAAGTATGAAGAGTTTAATTGCAAACCCTTTAAAGCACAACCCCAGCAAAATGTTTTTATTTTTATTTTGGATAGTAAGTGAAAGAGTGAACCTCAACCTATAATTTTATATTGCTTGTCTATGTGCTTATGGGGTAGATTTCCCCTCACTTGCTGTCTGGACAGTCTGGACAGGAAGTCATGGATGAAGTAATGGGAAATCTCTTAAATGCAGACACAGTAAAAGACCAAAAAACACATTTTAGTAGATTGAGGAAGGGTATAAACTGAAAATATTTATATTTCTATCTGTGTCTTAAATTTATGGAGATATCAACACCCCCTCTTTTCCTGTACAAGTGTCACTGGGACAAAAATTGAGGGAAAATACCACTTACTGTGGTCACGGGTAGAAATGTGTTGGAAAAACCTGATAAAATTTGTTCCCTTGGTCATGTTGTCCAAAACTAAAAAAAAATGGCTTGTTAGCCTTCAAGTAGGTATTGGAAGACAACTAAAAATATTAAGAAAGGTAAAAAACAGAGGTAATAGGAATCTTTAAAATTGATAGTAGCAGCAAAATTTAAATTATCATGTTCAAAAATAATTTTTAAATTAACAAACATTTTCTTATATCTTATATTTATAAAATAGGATACCACCTAATGAGTTGGTTGAAATGATTGGATTGCTCTACAGCCACGAGCTTGTTTTAACCTATTGAGTTCCTTGGCATATCCCATTTTGGGCAAGTCATATTATCTCTCTATCTGGCAGAATAAATCTGAGGCTTTGGAGTTAATGCATAGTACAGTGTATACTCATGAAAGCAGAATATGTAGGTTATGCAAGTCTCACATGTAAGTAGCTACTGCCATCCAGTGGTCATACAGCATTTCATATAGCACAGTACTAGTTTATAGTCAGAGCAAAATAGTAGCCCTTTTTTTAAACATTGACATCATTATATATATTTTTAAAGGGTAATTATCATTAAATATTTTAAACTGTTCAAATAAATATGGTGCTATGAAAAATGTGAAAGTGAAGAGAAAGTACTTGTTATATTAATCATAAAGTAAAAGTAATTATTCTGCTGAGATAGGTCAGTGCAGCAAGATCAACTCTGCACGTGGATTTTTTTTTTCACATTTTTTGTTATTTTTTTCCCCCAAAAGTTGATGTAATGAGCACTATATAAAGCTAATTGCTAATTTAATTTAATGCAAACCATACAGATGTGCTGTCCCTTTAAAATGTTATATCAAGATATATGACTGATTCACTTTAAATTGTTATACATATAACACATGTGTTAACATCATACAGTGATACATGCTGTATGCCTAAAAACAGGCAGTGCAGTAAAAAGTCCACACGAATAGAAAAATATTTTTGTGACACAATCTTGCAACAAGTGAATTATAGGTGCCATCAATCCTTGATGCAATCCCAGTGCTCCTTCACCACACAGTAAAAAAGTAGAACTAAAGGAAAATACATTTTTCCTTTTGGATAGAGCTAGGCAAGGTTTTACATCGCTATACTATTACAGAGATTTCCCTTCACTTCCTGTCCCATAGCCAAAACAGGAAGTGAGTAGAAATCCCTTCAACGTGAGGGAATGCCTGTTGTCACCAGGGTCACCAGAACTACTGTCCCCATTGGAAGACTTCCCCTCTATTCCTATTCTGGTGAGAGCCCATAATTTGGAGTTTTCTTTTACTTTCATTCTCGGTGATAAGGGTAAACATGACAAATAGGATGAATAGGATGAAATGAGGATGCAGACAGCAATACAAACCTGACAGGCATTCTAATCCGAAAATGTAACACCACCAGCACTCCAAAGATGCGTTTTGGGTGTTTATTGTGAAGGCAGTGTTACATAAGGCTTAAGAAACCAATGTTTTAGAGACTTGCTGGGTGCCTTGAGAAAGGGACGCTGCAAGGTCTCAGAACATCATTTTCTTATGCCTTATATGACTCTGTCTTCAAAATAAATGTGTGAAAAACATCTTTTTGGAGGACTTTCGGTCCTGGCATGGCACCATCCGTGGCAATCACTTGGCGCACCCATCATCACATTGTCGAGAACAGCTTCTATTTGGACTTTATAGGTGTTCTAATCCCTTTCTACTCTATCCTGAACTAAAAAAAATTTTTTCCCTTTTAGTTATAATTCAAGCCTGACATACATACAGAGAACTCACCCTACACATTTAGTAGTTTGGTATTTCAATAAGGTATTTTTGTAGTGCACCAAGTCTGACCCAGTCCTTATTGTAGCTTATATGAGAACCCTTTTGTTCATTTGAATGGGCTGCTGTGCCCGCATTTCCCACAGGAAAAAGGCGCATTCACCTTTTTAAAAACACGGCAGCAAGGAAACCGCATGGTCTTTTTGACTATGCGAACGCGCTGCGGGCTGACATGCGTGGGGTTTCATTAATTCTGAATGGCAGCCCTGTGTATCTCACAAGAGCAGTGCAATTTGGCTGCGGGTGGTTGTTGGTGCCAGAACAGATGCTACTCCTGCACCCGCAACCAGCCTGAACACTGTGGGCAGGTATGAACCGAGCCTACCTGGGTCTACTAATACAAAAAGCCCGCTATAACAAAAATATCAGTAAGACCCCTTTCACACTGGGGCCGCCTGTGCGTTAGCGGTAAAGCGCCGCTTGTTTTAGCAGCGTTTTACGGCTGTTTAAGCAGCGCTTTTTGGCTGCTAGAGGGGCGCTTTTAACCCCCGCTAGCAGCTGAAGAAGGGGTTAAAAACATGTTGCGGCACTTTCGAAAGAGCTTTTCAGGTGCTTTGGAAGCGCTGCTCATTCATTGCAATGGGCAGTAGCGTTTTGGGAGCACTGTATACAGCGCTCCCAAACCGCCCCAAAAGATGCTGCATGCAGGGCTTTTTCTAACATTTAGGCGGCATGGGAGGCAGTTTACAGGCGCTTTACAGGCGTTATTTCTAGCGCTAAAACACCTGAAACTGCCTCAGTGGGAAAGGGTCTAAGACATTTCTCGCCATCACTATTCAGATTCACACATGCCTTAGAAGGGAAGAATTTACTCAGCATAGGCATCAGGGAAAATTATAACTGGCTCATGCTTAACCATACTCTTGATCTTCCAAAACGCATACTTACCAACTGTCCCGAATTTACTGGGACATTCCCGGGATTTAGACTCTTTTATTGTTTCCTGGGAAATTTTTCGCCACCGTCTGCCGCCGCCGCTAGAGGTCCGCGCCATCATTTTTAAGAAGACCAGAAGAAGTGGAACACAGCTGGTGGCTACAATAGAAACGGAGCTGCTGCGGCGCCGCCCACCCCCCGCCCTGCTCCGCTCCGTCCAGCCCCCGCCCCACTCCGCCCCACTGCCGGTCTGTTATGGAAAGGGGCGGGGGGCTGGGCGGTGGTTCTATTGTAACCACGCGGCCGGCGGAGACACTATTTTGTTTTGTTTGGCCTCTGTTCTGTAATGGCGGTGGAGACACCGCTACTAGGACACCTGATGTAAGGAGGGGCACCGCTGGGGACATCTGATATAAGGAGGGGCACCGTTACTAGGGCACCTGATTTAAGGAGGGGCACCGCTGGGGACATCTGATGTAAGGAGGGACACCGCTGGGGACATCTCATGTAAGGAGGGCACCACTGGGGACATCTGATGTAAGGGGGGCTCCGCTGGGGTCACCTGATGTAAGGAGGGGCACCGCTGGGGACATCTGATGTAAGGGGGGGCTCCGCTCGGGACATCTGATGTAAGGGGGGCACCGGTGGGGACATCTGATGTAAGGAGGGGCACCGGTGGGGACATCTGATGTAAGGGGGCTCTGCTGGGGACATCTGATGTAAGGAGGAGCACCGCTGGGGACATCTGATGTAAGGGGGACACTGCTGGGGACATCTGATGTAAGGAGGGGCACCGCTGGGGACATCTGATGTAAGGAGGAGCAACGCTGGGGACATCTGATGTAAGGGGGACACCGCTGGGGGCATCTGATGTAAGGAGGGGCACCGCTGGGGACACCTGATGTAAGGAGGGGCACCGCCGGGGACATCTGATGTAAGGGGGCCTCCGCTGGGGACACCTGATGTAAGGAGGGGCACTGCTGGGGACATCTGATGGAAGGGGGGCTCCGTGGGAACACCTGATGTAAGGAGGGGCACTGCTGAGGACATCTGATGTAAGGGGGGCTCCGTGGGGACACCTAATGTAAGGAGGGGCACTGCTGGAGATATCTGATGTAAGAGGGGCTCCACTGGGGACACCTGATGTAAGGAGGGGCTCCGCTGGGGACATCTGATGTAAGGGGGGCTCCGCTGGGGACACCTGATGTAAGGGAGGCTCCACTGGGGACATTTGATGTAAGTAGGAGCTCCGCTGGGGACATCTGATGTAAGGGGGGGCTCCGCTGGGGACATCTGATGTAAGGGGGGGCTCTGCAGGGGACATCTGGTGTAAGGGGGGCTCCGCTGGGGACATCTGATGTAAGGAGGGGCACTGCTGGGGACATCTGATGTAAGAGGGGCTCTGCCGGGGACACCTGATGTAAGGAGGGGCACCGCTGGGGACATCTGATGTAAGGGGGGGCTCCGCTGGGGACATCTGATGTAAGGAGGGGCACTGCTGGGGACATCTGATGTGAGGGGTGCTCCGCTGGGGCCATCTGATGTAAAGAGAAGCACTGCTGGGGACATCTGATGTAAGGAGGAGCACCGCTGGGGACATCTGATGTAAGGGGGACACCGCTGGGGACATCTGATGTAAGGAGGGGCTCCGCTGGGGAAATCTGATGTAAGGAGGGGCACCGCTGGGGACACCTGATGTAAGGAGGGGCACCGCCGGGGACATCTGATGTAAGGGGGCCTCCGCTGGGGACACCTGATGTAAGGAGGGGCACTGCTGGGGACATCTGATGGAAGGGGGGCTCCGTGGGAACACCTGATGTAAGGAGGGGCACTGCTGAGGACATCTGATGTAAGGGGGGCTCCGTGGGGACACCTAATGTAAGGAGGGGCACTGCTGGAGATATCTGATGTAAGAGGGGCTCCACTGGGGACACCTGATGTAAGGAGGGGCTCCGCTGGGGACATCTGATGTAAGGGGGGCTCCGCTGGGGACACCTGATGTAAGGGAGGCTCCACTGGGGACATTTGATGTAAGGAGGAGCTCCGCTGGGGACATCTGATGTAAGGGGGGGCTCCGCTGGGGACATCTGATGTAAGGGGGGGCTCTGCAGGGGACATCTGGTGTAAGGGGGGCTCCGCTGGGGACATCTGATGTAAGGAGGGGCACCGCTGGGGACATCTGATGTAAGAGGGGCTCTGCCAGGGACACCTGATGTAAGGAGGGGCACCGCTGGGGACATCTGATGTAAGGGGGGGCTCCGCTGGGGACATCTGATGTAAGGAGGGGCACCGCTGGGGACATCTGATGTGAGGGGTGCTCCGCTGGGGCCATCTGATGTAAAGAGAAGCACTGCTGGGGACATCTGATGTAAGGAGGAGCACCGCTGGGGACATCTGATGTAAGGGGGACACCGCTGGGGACATCTGATGTAAGGAGGGGCTCCGCTGGGGAAATCTGATGTAAGGAGGGGCACCGCTGGGGACACCTGATGTAAGGAGGGGCACCGCCGGGGACATCTGATGTAAGGGGGGCTCCGCTGGGGACATCTGATGTAAGGAGGGGCACTTCTGGGGATATCTGATGTAAGGGGAGGCACCGCTGGGGGCATCTGATGTAAGGGGAGCTCCGCTGGGGACATCTGATGTAAGGGGGGCCCTGCTGGGGACATCTGATGTAAGGAGGGGCACTGCTGGGGACATTTGATGTAAGGGGGGCTCCACTGGGGACATTTGATGTAAGGAGGGGCTCCGCTGGGGACATCTGATGTAAGGGGGGCTCTGCTGGGGACATCTGATGTAAGAAAGGGCACCGCTGGGGACATCTGATGTAAGAGGGGCTCCGCTGGGGACATCTGATGTAAGGAGGGGCACCGGTGGGGACATCTGATGTAAGGGGGGGTTCCGCTGGGGACATCTGATGTAAGGCGGGGCACCGCTGGGGACATCTGATGTAAGGGGGCCTCCGCTGGGGACACCTGATGTAAGGGGGGGCACCGCTGGGGACATCTGATGTAAGGGGGGGCTCCGTGGGGACACCTGATGTAAGGAGGGGCACTGCTGGGGACATCTGATGTAAGGGGGGCTCCGTGGGGACACCTGATGTAAGGAGGGGCACTGCTGGGGACATCTGATGTAAGGGGGGCTCTGCTGGGGACACCTGATGTAAGGAGGGGCACTGCTGAGGACATCTGATGTAAGGGGGCTCTGCTAGGGACACCTGATGTGGGGAGGGGTACCGCTGGGGACATCTGATGTAAGGGGGGCTCCGCTGGGGACACCTGATGTAAGGAGGGGCACCACTGGGGACATCTGATGTAAGGGGGGCTCCGCTGGGGACATCTGATGTAAGGAGGGGCACTGCTGGGGACATGCGATTTAAGGGGGGCCCCGCTGGGGACATTTGATGTAAGGAGGAGCTCCGCTGGGGACATCTGATGTAAGGGGGGCTCCGCTGGGGACACCAGATGTAAAGAGGGGCACCGCTGGGGACATCTGATGTAAGGGGGGCTCCGTGGGGACACCTGATGTAAGGAGGGGCACTGCTGGGGACATCTGATGTAAGGGGGGCTCCGCTGGGGACACCTGATGTAAGGAGGGGCACTGCTGGGGACATCTGATGTAAGTGGGGCTCCGCTGGGGACACCTGATGTAAGGGGGGCTCCACTGGGGACATTTGATGTAAGGAGAAGCTCCGCTGGGGACATGTGATGTAAGGGGGGCTCCGCTGGGGACATCTGATGTAAGGGGGGCTCTGCAGGGGACATCTGATGTAAGGGGGGCTCTGCTGGGGACATTTGATGTAAGGAGGGGCACCGCTGGGGACATCTGATGTAAGAGGTGCTCTGCCGGGGACACCTGATGTAAGGAGGGGCACCGCTGGGGACATCTGATGTAAGGGGGGCTCCGCTGGGGACATCTGATTTAAGGAGGGGCACCGCTGGGGACATCTGATGTAAGGGGGGCTCCGCTGGGGACATCTGATGTAAGGAGAAGCACCGCTGGGGACATCTGATGTAAGGAGGAGCACCGCTGGGGACATCTGATGTAAGGGGGACACCGCTGGGGACATCTGATGTAAGGAGGGGCTCCGCTGGGGAAATCTGATGTAAGGAGGGACACCGCTGGGGACACCTGATGTAAGGAGGGGCACCGCCGGGGACATCTGATTGAGGGGGGCTCTGCTGGGGACATCTGATGTAAGGGGGACACCGCTGGGGACATCTGATGTAAGGAGGGGCTCCGCTGGGGAAATCTGATGTAAGGAGGGGCACCGCTGGGGACACCTGATGTAAGGAGGGGCACCGCCGGGGACATCTGATTGAGGGGGGCTCCGCTGGGGATATCTGATGTAAGGGGAGGCAACGCTGGGGGCATCTGATGTAAGGGGAGCTCCGCTGGGGACATCTGATGTAAGGGGGACCCTGCTGGGGACATCTGATGTAAGGAGGGGCACTGCTGGGGGCATTTGATGTAAGGGGGGCTCCACTGGGGACAATTGATGTAAGGAGGGGCTCCGCTGGGGACATCTGATGTAAGGGGGGCTCTGCTGGGGACATCTGATGTAAGGAGGGGCACCGCTGGGGACATCTGATGTAAGGGGGGCTCCGCTGGGGACATCTGATGTAAGGAGGGGCACTGCTGGGGACATCTGATGTAAGGGGGCCTCTGCTGGGGACACCTAATGTAAGGAGGGGCACCGCTGGGGACATCTGATGTAAGGGGGGCTCTGTGGGGACACCTGATGTAAGGAGGGGCACTGCTGAGGACATCTGATTTAAGGGGGGCTCCGTGGGGACACCTAATGTAAGGAGGGGCACTGCTGGGGATATCTGATGTAAGAGGGGCTCCGCTGGGGACACCTGATGTAAGGAGGGGCACCGCTGGGGACATCTGATGTAAGTGGGGCTCCGCTGGGGACACCTGATGTAAGGGGGGCTCCGCTGGGGACATTTGATGTAAGGAGGAGCTCCGCTGGGGACATCTGATGTAAGGGGGGCTCGGCTGGGGACATCTGATGTAAGGGGGGGCTCTGCAGGGGACATCTGATGTAAGGGGGCTCCGCTGGGGACATCTGATGTAAGGAGGGGCACCGCTGGGGACATCTGATGTAAGAGGGGCTCTGCCGGGGACACCTGATGTAAGGAGGGGCACCGCTGGGGACATTTGATGTAAGGGGGGCTCCGCTTGGGACATCTGATATGAGGGGGGCTCCGCTGGGGACATCTGATGTAAAGAGAAGCACCGCTGGGGACATCTGATGTAAGGAGGAGCACCGCTGGGAACATCTGATGTAAGGGGGACACCGCTGGGGACATCTGATGTAAGGAGGGGCTCCGCTGGGGAAATCTGATGTAAGGAAGGGCACCGCTGGGGACACCTGATGTAAGGAGGGGCACCGCCGGGGACATCTGATGTAAGGGGGGGCTCCGCTGGGGACATCTGATGTAAGGAGGGGCACTGCTGGGGATATCTGATGTAAGGGGAGGCACTTCTGGGGGCATCTGATGTAAGGGGAGCTCCGCTGGGGACATCTGATGTAAGGGGGGCCCTGCTGGGGACATCTGATGTAAGGAGGGGCACTGCTGGGGACATTTGATGTAAGGGGGGCTCCACTGTGGACATTTGATGTAAGGAGGGGCTCCACTGGATACATCTGATGTAAGGGGACTCTGCTGGGGGCATCTGATGTAAGGAGGAGCACCGCTGGGGACATCTGATGTAAGGGGGGCTCTGCTGGGGACATCTGATGTAAGGAGGGGCACCGGTGGGGACATCTGATGTAAGGGGGGGCACCGCTGGGGACATCTGATGTAAGGGGGGGTCCGCTGGGGACATCTGATGTAAGGCGGGGCACCGCTGGGGACATCTGATGTAAGGGGGGCTCCGTGGGGACACCTGATGTAAGGAGGGGCACTGCTGGGGACATCTGATATAAGGGGGGCTCCGTGGGGACACCTGATGTAAGGAGGGGGACTGCTGGGGACATCTGATGTAAGGGGGGCTCCGCTGGGGACACCTGATGTAAGGAGGGGCACTGCTGAGGACATCTGATGTAAGGGGGCTCTGCTGGGGACACCTGATGTAGGGAGGGGTACCGCTGGGACATCTGATGTAAGGGGGGCTCCGCTGGGGACACCTGATGTAAGGAGATGCAGCGCTGGGGATATCTGATGTAAGAGGGGCTCCAATGGGGACACCTGATGTAAGGAGGGGCACCACTGGGGACATCTGATGTAAGGGGGGCTCCGCTGGGGACATCTGATGTAAGGAGGGGCACTGCTGGGGACATCCGATTTAAGGGGGGCCCCGCTGGGGACATTTGATGTAAGGAGGAGCTCCGCTGGGGACATCTGATGTAAGGGGGCTCCACTGGGGACATTTGCTGTAAGGAGGAGCTCCGCTGGGGACATCTGATGTAAGGGGGGCTCCGCTGGGGACATCTGATGTAAGGAGGGGCACCACTGGGTACATCTGATGTAAGGGGGGCTCCGCTGGGGACATCTGATGTAAGGGGGGGCTCTGCTGGGGACATCTGATGTAAGGCGGGGCACCGCTGTGGATATCTGATGTAAGGAGGGGCACCGCCGGGGACATCTGATGTAAGGGGGGCTCCGCTGGGGACATCTGATGTAAGGGGAGCTCCGCTGGGGACATCTGATGTAAGGGGGGGCTCCGCTGGGGACACCTGATGTAAGAAGGGGCACCGCTGGGGACATCTGATGTGAGGAGGGCTCCGCTGGGGACATCTAATGTAAGAGGGCTCCGCTGGGGACACCTGATGTAGGGAGGGACTCTGCTGGGGAAACCTGATGTAATGGATCACGGTGAGTTGAATGATTTCATTCTATATTACAATGTAATAATAGTAATAATGCGCTTCAATCATCCTGACACCACAACAACCATGGTGCTGAGATGATTGAAGCTCTAACACCAGGTGTTTGGAGTATCTTTATCTGGAATACACATTTCTATTGTGGTGTAGGATCTAGACCTGCTGTCCCTCCATCCTTCTTTCCTTCTTTCTCTCTCCTTCTTTCCTTCTTTCTCTCTCCCTCCTTCCCTCTTTTCCCCTTTCTTTCTCTATATCTCATTCATCTCAGACTCTAACCACCACCGCAGTTTTCTTTTTTTTTTTTGCTATGTCACGCCTACGAACGCATGCCCTGCCCCTAATTATAATAAGACCCTGTCAACAAATATCAGCGCTGACTGAGATAAATATAAATGTAATAAGCAGCCAGCATAGTTTGTTGATTCATCAAACACAGGTAAAAAAGATCAAAAATGCAGCACTAAATAAATATGATAGTCCTTAAAAGGCAATGAAGAGTAGAGATGAGATGAAACCTCCACCAAAACTTCCATGTGCAAGGGAAAAGCACATCACACCCAAGTGCTGTCAGTCTGCCTACCAGAAGGATATAAAAAACAAGCGATGTATTCATATAGTGCAGAGGCTCAATCAGTGTTTCCAATTGGCACACTCCATCATAGACAGAGAGATTAAGTTGTCACGTATCACCAGGAACTCAGGATTCACATGAGACGATGAGTGGATAATGCGATCAACAGCAGGGTAATCCAATAAGAAGAAAGTAACAATAGTGAAGCCCGTATGGGTAAAATGCACATTTTTATTGTAGTCTACTTACAGGTGTCAATAGAACATCATCACAAAAAGGAAAAAGGTAATCCGCGGCTGAAAAGCTTGCTTGCATCGGCCAGCCTGACATGTTTTTATCCTATGTGGATATCATCAGAGGCGTCTGGTGACATGTCAGGCTGACCGATGCAAGCAAAGGGGTAGGGTTATATAAGACTTGATCCTACTCGCTTTATCCACAGCACACATATGCAATAGTCCTTTTAGGGACAGATGTGCTTTGATTGCTGACACAAACCTAGGCCTAATCAAATTTAAAAATTAAACTATTCCATTATTATGCTTTACTTTACACAGCTTACCCTCAGGAGCAAATAATGTACTTAGAGTGCAGTGTATAGAAAGCAGTGGTCAGGAATGTATAACATAGTGTTGATAGTGTAGGGCTCAGGAGTGTGTAATGCAAACAGTGCAGGAGTCAGGAGTGCATATCATACAGAGCACAGGGGTCAGGAGTAGGCAATGCAGAGAGAGAATAGGGGTGAGGAATGCATATCACAGGGTGTTCATGGCTCAGGAGTGTGTAACACAAAGTATAACGCAGAAAGTGCAGGGCTAAGCAGTGTGTAACACAGAGAATGCAGGGCTCAATTATGTGTAATGCACAGGGCTCAGAAGAATGTAGCACAGAGAGTGCAGGGTTTAGTATTATTTAAAACAGAGGGTACAGGACCCAGGAGTATGTGACACAGAGAGTGCAAGGTACAGAATACAACCCAAAATGACCCTATCTTCCCAATGTAAATCCACTCCCCCATCCAAGTCCATATCCCATAAAGTATAGATCTTCCATAGCAGCCCCATCTCCACCCCCCATTTCTCCTCCACAGCCTTACATTTCCTCTTAGTGCAAATCAGTACAGACCCCTCTCCCACCATGATATGGACCCCTCCCTCAATACAGACACACTTCAATACAGACTCTCTCCTAGCTCACTCTTGCAATACAGACTCCCTCCCTCAATGCAGACCACCCTCTCTCAGTACAGAGCCCCTCCTAGCCCACCCTCACATTAAAAATCCCCTTCCCTTAGTACAATCTGCCCCTCCCTCAGTACAGCCCCTCCTCCCTCATTACAGACCTCTCTTAGCCCACCCTTGCAATACAGACCCCCCTCCCTCAATAAAGCCCCTCCCTCATTACAGACCCCTCTTAGCCCACCCTTGCATTACAGACCCCTCCCCTCCCTCAGTAAAGATCCTCCTCCCTCAGTATAAACCATCCTCCTTCAGTACAGAGCCCCCTCCTAGCCTACCCTCACAGTACAGATCCCCTTCTTCCTCATCTCAGACCCTGTCCTTCAGTGCAGAGCTCTTCCTAGCCCACCCACACAGTACAGACCCCCCCAGACCCTCCTGTCAGTACAGACCTCCCCCTCTCTAAGTACAGACCCCTCCCTCCCAGCCTGCCTTCATCAGCACAGATTTCCTCCCTACAACACCAGATGCAGCAGAGGTTCAGATTGAGGGAAGTCCCCCCCTCAGCTGTGTCATGTGACTGGAGCTGGGGAGGTGTCGTCGCCTGCTCTGAACTGCCACTGTCAAGTCCCCAGAAGTGGTGCTCCAGTACAAATACATCAGACACAGCTGCGCCATAAAATGCATTCAGAAACAGAAATGACCAAACAGAAAGGCAGTTGCTGAGTACTCAGCAACCAACATTTTATTTTTATTTATGCCAGCCCTGCAGCCCCCCTACCCCAAGCGCCGGATTGCATCCCTAAGGTATGCCACTGTAGTTGCTGACACAATTCCACCAATCTTGGCATTAGCCGTAGCAAATTATGCATGGATTCCCCTATTTTTATATTCCCACCCGCTAAGATTAAGGATAATTAAGGCAATTAAGGATAATGGTCATCACTGAACCTGATTACCAATGGGATCCCAAAACACACATATTTAAAAAAAAACTGCTGGGGATATTCCCTGATTTAGAACTTGATAAAGTCATCACGGTTTTTTTACATGAAACATTATTTTTGGCTAGGAAAATCATAGCCAGACAATGGATTAGACAGTTACCTCCCCGCTTTAATGATTGGATGATAGAAATAAACAATACATTACCATATAAAAAATTCCTGTATATTAACAGAGGATGCCCATCCAATTTCAACAAAATTTGGGACTGTTGGTTACAAGCTGCGGAAACTTGTGTATGAATAGTGCCTTAACCTTCTTAGAAATGTTATACAACAGCTTATTTTTAAGTATCACCTCCACTGATACATGGAAATCAACAACTTTTTCTTAACAGGAGCTTTTGATCTAATGTTGTGTTTAGAGTCTGTTCTGTATCCCAGATGTATCCTTGTATTCTACATGTATTTCTTGAAATCGCAATGTTACATTGAATATTAAATAAATAAATGTAGAGCTATGTGTAAAATTTTAAATATAAAGTGCAAATCTCTAAAAAAATAAATTCTACATATAAATGAATAGTCCATAAAATGAAAAAATGAAGAAATAAAACATGAAAAACTCTTCTTGTGATCAGTGTATCCACACAATTCCACCACAGTGATTGTTCGTCCTCAAAAGGAGTGCACACCACCACCAGTAAAAATGCGCGATCACCTCCCAGAAGAGTCAAAACTCATATGCGGATCTCCCCACGAGCTCTTCGCTCTCACTTCCTCTTCCCAATCAATGGTGGGTAATCCAGATGGCTCTTTTCTTAATGGTAACTCAGCTCAATAATATCCAAAGAAGCGGATCATCTCCCAGCTTGGCTCAAGATTCCATGAGTTCAGGACATGTAAATAATAAGTATAGAGACCATAGTGTTCTCCGTATACAATTTTATTCAAAGCCCCCAAACAGACAAGTTGCACTTACAAGATAAAAACTTTTAAAATCACATAAAAACCTCCAGAGTAGCACCACTGTGTCCACATACACAGTGCCTGGCTGGACGTGACTATCAGCTCCTCCCTTCTAGACGCGTATCGGCCAATCACAGGCCTTCCTCAGTTGAATATGTATATTGTTTAATAAAAACCTTTTTTTCGGAAAAAAAAAATCAACACTACAGTATATACAGACAATATTGCAACACTGCATATGAACAAAGGGAAAGTATGAGACACGTAGCAAAATTAGATATGGGGATCGATATTCCACCTGAAGTTAAGACATAGAAGCATTCTGGTTTTAAATTTAGAGATCTAAATAGCTTTACACTGAAGTGAACAATGGCCTAAATCTCCCCCACGTACAGAACCATCAATATGTTCAATAGCATAAAAAGAAAAGAAATCCATATTGCCTCTACGCATGTTTCAAAAATGTTTAGATTTTCAAGACATGGTGAGGCACAGACCTGAACAATAATGCAGGCACTGTTTCATCTCTAAATACATGCTGAGCTGAACAAGTGAATTTTTTTGTTTAATAAGTTTTTATTGAAGACAGGATGATTGGTACAATACATTTTTTAACAGTAGTACATGCATAAAATGTAATCATGTAATAACGATAAACCTGTAAGCGACTTATCAATGTGTTAACACACTCTATGACATACTATTTGTTCATTTCTGTTGTAATAAAGCTTTTCGAGAGCACCAAATCCTGTCGTGAACTTTATTGTCTAGTATGCAAAAAGAACCTGGGACAAAGAAAAGTAGAGATAAAGTAGGGGAAGGAGGGAAGAGATTGGGTGGAGTGAGGGTAGAGGTAGGGAGGGTGGAGTGTCTGCAGCTGAACATGTGAAGTGTACTGTTTGCTGCTGTTTTCTGCGTCATGCTGCAGTGGAAAAGTGGATGATTTCTAGATGGAGACACATTAGAAGAGCGGCTGAATAGATAAACAGTATTTGGACAAGCTGGTTATTCAGCTGAAGATTCCATAGGTGCCTGTAGCGTGTATGTTATTCTTGCCAGATACAACGGCCATATCTCTAATATAATTATGTTGAATAGTTGCCAAACCGCTAATTGGCATGTGAATTTACTACGTATTCAACTGAGAGTTGTTTTTGTGTCTGTGCTGAATAAGCTGCATGAGCTAATGATATGTGAGTACACCGTCTGTCTCATTGCAAGTATAGATGAGCTTGGGGGTCCTCTATACGCTTCTCTAACCCAGACTCCGGCCTGCAGCTCACTGAAGTACAAAAAAATGGGAGTACAGAGTTTGAGTTAGAGATGAGTTCAGATTTCAGAGGTCATTTGAGCACATCTCTAATTGCAAGCTGCATTTGTGTCTGTGCTGCATTAGCCACCAGATGAACAGGCTTCTACATGTGCTGTATTAATATTGTTACTACTACTGTGTTTCCCCAAAATAAGACCGGATCTTATATTCATTTTGGCTAGAAAAAACACACTAGGGCTTATTTTCAGGGGATGTCTTATTTTTTAAGGTATGTACAAAAAAGTTCCTGTGTCCCCCCTGTCTTCTATCCCCCTGTCAGCTCAGGAGTCAACATTAAGACATTCTGTAATCCCAAAACCTTGGTTAAAGTCCTTGTAAAATTATGTAATCCGTTCTGTAAAAAGATTATATAATGTGCAGTGTGCCTCCTTTATTGTGGAAAATACCTTTTTTACAGCACCGCTGGGCACTCACGTGACCCACCGGAGCTCTTCTTCCCCGCTCTGAATACTGCAGGAAGGGGCCGCTGACCTCATCCGGCAGGAGAGGAGAAGATCTCCAGCGAGTCACTAGGGTTGCCACATCTTCCCTTTAATCCAGGACACACATTAATTACACAGGTTCTGTGGCTGATTAAGGTGGTAATTAAACTCACTTGGTGCCTTATCTGCATTAAATCAGCCTCAGAACCTGTGTAATTAATATATGTCCTGGATTAAAGGGATGATGTGGCAACCCTACGGGTCACGTGAGCTCTGTAAACAGGGCCGGATTTCCCACAAGGCCACCGAGGCCAGGCCTCAGGGCGGCAGTGGTGCAGGGGTAGCGCTTTCCCGGCCACCACCCCTCTTATTTTACCGTTTTTTTGCCGGCTCCACCGGCCGCCATTTTGCAGAAGACCAGAACGCCTTGTGGCTGTCAATAGAAATTGAGCTGCGGTGCCACCCACCCCCCGCTCCGCTGCTGGTCTGACAGTCTGTGCCATGTTGTGGGAAAGGCCGCAGGGCGGAGGGTGGGCAGCCTCCCAGCCAGCTCAATTTCTATTGGCAGCCACCCGGCCGGCTCTGCCTATTGTTCCACGCTGCCTGTTAGAGAGTCTCCGCTGCTGGGGGAGGGGGGCTTCTCCACTGGGGACACCGGATGTAAGGGGGGGCTTCTCCACTGGGGACACCGGATGTAAGAGGGGGCTTCTCCACTGGGGACACCGGATGTAAGGGGGGCTTCTCCACTGGGGACACCGAAAGTAAGGGGGGCTTTTCCACTGGGGACACCGGATGTAAGGGGGGGCTTCTCCACTGGGGACACCTGATGGGGGCTCCTCCACTCAGGACACCTGATGTAAGGGGGGGCTTCTCCACTGGGGACACCTGATGTAAGGGGGGCTTCTCCACTGGGGACACCGGATGTAAGGGGGGCTTCTCCACTGGGGATACCTGATGTAAGGGGAGCTTCTCCACTGGGGATACCGGATGTAAGGGGGGGCTTCTCCACTGGGTACACCTGATGTAAGGGGGGCTTCTCCACTGGGGACACCTGATGGGGGCTTCTCCACTCAGGACACCTGATGTAAGGGGGGCTTCTCCACTGGGGACACCTGATGTAAGGGGGGCTTCTCCACTGAGGACGCCTGATGTAAGGGGGGCTTCTCCACTGGGGACACCTGATGTAAAGGGGGCTTTTCCACTGGGGGACACCCCGATGTAAGGGGGCTCTGCTGCTGGGGACACCAGATGTAAGGGGGGCTCCGCTCACAGCGACACAGATCTGTAGGGAGGGCCTCTGCTTCTAGGGGCACCTGATGTAAGGACGGACTCTGCTGGGGCACCTGATGGCATCTGGTGGCAGGCGAGGTGGCAGGTGACACGCTGAGGGGTTCCACTGATTCTGGATTATGGTGAGTTGAATGATTTCATTCTATATTACAATGTAATAATAGTAATAATGCGCTTCAATCATCCTGACACCATAACAACCATGGTGCTGGGATGATTGAAGCGCCAGCCCCAGGTGTTTGGAGTATCTTTATCTGCTGATTTGTTAAACTCTGGAATACACATATTTCTATTGTGGTGTAGGATCTGGGCCTGCTGTACCTCCATCCCTCTTTCGTTCCTTCTCTCTCCTTCCCTCCTTCTTTCCTTCTTTCTCTCTCCCTCCCTCCCTCTTTTCCCCTTTCTTTCTCCACCTCTCATTCACCTCAGACTCTAACCACACCCCCATTAGAACCACGCCCATATAAGCCACGCCCACTGTTTTACGTAAACCATGCCCTGAATGGTGGTGTGTGTGTGGGGGGGGGGGCGGCATTGAAGGACCCCGCCTTGGGGTGACAAAGGGAGTAAATCAGGGCCTGGCTGTAAATAAGGTATTTTCCATAATGAAGTTTCACAAGGAGACACACTGCACATTTTATAATCTTTTTACAGAACGGATTACATGTTTTTACAAGGACTTTAACTAGGGCTTATTTTCAGGGTAGGGCTTATATTGCAGCCCTACCCCCAAAATTTATGCTAGGTCTTATTTTCAGGGTAGGGCTTATTTTCAGGGAAACACTGTAATAATAATAAAATTAATACTTATTTTATATAGTGCCTTCAAAGGTACCTTTTCAAAGCCTTTTACAAAAAAAAACAAAAACAAATGATACAAAAGAAAAGGATATACTGTATTAATAATATTGGGCAAGTACAGTAAATTCAGTAAAATTGAATATGTGAATGTAGAAAGAATGTAGAAATTATTATTGTACCCAAAGAATAGCTGATGCTTGAAACAGACTTCCAGTAGAGGTAGTGACCAAGTCAACAGTTGGTGGATTCAAACATGCTTGTGGAAAACAAAGATCTACACTCAGACAAAAAAGTTAAAAGATACAGTGGGGAAAGTATTCAGACCCCCTTAAATTTTTCACTCTTTGTTATATTGCAGCCATTTGCTAAATCATTTAAGTTCATTTTTTTCCTCATTAATGTACACACAGCACCCCATACTGATAGAAAAACACAGAATTTTTGACATTTTTGCAGATTTATTAAAAAAGAAAAACTGAAATATCACATGGTCCTAAGTATTCAGACCCTTTGCTGTGACACTCATATATTTAACTCAGGTGCTGTCCATTTTTTCTGATCTTACTTGAGATGGTTCTACACCTTCATTTGAGTCCAGCTGTGTTTGATTATACTAATTGGACTTGGTTAGGAAAGCCACACACCTGTCTATATAGACCTTACAGCTCACAGTGCATGTCAGAGCAAATGAGAATCATGGTCAAAGGAACTGCCTGAAGAGCTCAGAGACAGAATTGTGGCAAGGCACAGATCTGGCCAAGGTTACAAAAAAATTCTGCTGCACTTAAGGTTCCTAAGAGCACAGTGGCCTGCATGATCCTTAAATGGAAGACGCCTGGGACGACCAGAACCCTTCCTAGAGCTGGCCGTCCGGCCAAACTGATCTATCAGGGGAGAAGAGCCTTGGTGAGAGAGGTAAAGAAGAACCAAAGATCACTGTGGCTGAGCTCCAGAGATGCAGTCGTGAGATGGGAGAAAGTTGTAGAATGTCAACCATCACTGTAGCCCTCCACCAGTCGGGGCTTTATGGCAGAGTGGCCCGACGGAAGCCTCTCCTCAGTGCAAGACACATGAAAGCCCGCATGGAGTTTGCTAAAAACCACCTGAAGGACTCCAAGATGGTGGGAAATAAGATTCTCTGGTCTGATGAGACCAAGATAGAACTTTTTAGGCCTTAATTCTAAGCGGTATGTGTGGAGAAAACCAGGCACTGCTCATCACCTGTCCAATACAGTCCCAACAGTGAAGCATGGTGGTAGCAGCATCATGCTGTGGGGGTGTTTTTCAGCTGCATGGACAGGACAACTGGTTGCAATCGAGGGAAACATGAATTCGGCCAAGTACAGGGTTATCCTGGACGAAAACCTTCTCCAGATTGCTCAGGACATCAGACTGGGCTGAAGGTTTTCCAACAAAACTATGACCCTCAGTACACAGCTAAAATAACGAAGGAGTGGCTTCACAACAACTCCGTGACTGTTCTTGAATGGCCCAGCCAGAGCCCTGACTTAAATCCAATTGAGCATCTCTGGAGAGACCTAAAAATGGCTGTCCACCAACGTTTACCATCCAACCTGACAGAACTGGAGAGGATCTGCAAGGAGGAATGGCAGAGGATCCCCAAATCCAGGTGTGAAAAACTTGTTGCATCTTTCCCAAAAAGACTCATGGCTGTATTAGATCGAAAGGGTGCTTCTACTAAATACTGAGCAAAGGGTCTGAATAGCTAGGACCATGTGATATTTCAGTTTTTCTTTTTTAATAAATCTGCAAAAATGTCAACAATTCTATGTTTTTCTGTCAATATGGGTTGCTGTGTGTACATTAATGAGAAAAAAAAAAATAACTTAAATGATTTTAGCAAATGGCTGCAATATAACAAAGAGTGAAAATTTAAGGGGGTCTGAATACTTTCCGTCCCCACTGTATATTTATTGCATTATTGTTTGAGTTTATAACAGCAGCTAGAAGTGCACAAACTAATTTTTGAGCGCTAGGATCAGAGTTTTCTATTACCTCTGATATTCTTTTTATCAATTTTAGCAAATGGCTGCAATATAACAAAGAGTGAAAAATTTAAGGGGGTCTGAATACTTTCCGTCCCCACTGTACCTGTCTGTCAGGGACAGTGCTTAGCATCAGGGAAAGGTTCCAGAGGAGTAGGGAAAGTGCAGGGACACACCATCCTTCCTGGAAATCTCCCCATTTGGGTGCGGACCAGCCAGGCTGTATTCCGCTCCTCGAGACAGATGTTGTCGACTTCCCTGAGACTTCTATATACTGACACTTCACTGTTACATCCTGTGCGTGATCCCTATCAGGTTGCCAGGTCAGTTGTGTATTGCTGGATTTCTGTTCCAATATATTCCTGTTTCTGCACCTGGACTGAGTGTTTTTTGCTGGCCGCACCATGCTGCTCCTACCCACACAGTAGGGTGAGGACAGAGGAGCAGAACACATCATGGCATCATTAGGAGCAGCCTTGGCCCTAGTGCCTAAGTTTAATGGGTCCTATATCTCCATGGCAATGTGAAAGGAGAAACTTAAGAGTGCTTTGCGCCTGTCTCAGGTTCCCGCCTGGCTGATCGCAGAGCTGGCTATCAACTTCCTGGAGGATGACGCCTGCCGAGTGGGTGATGGAGCTACCAGAAGAGGACTGGGCTAGCCCAAAACAATTTGTGACGTGCCTGGAGGGCCTGTTTGGAGAGAATGTGACAATTCCAGAGTTAAGGCGGAGGTTCTTTGTCCACAGGCAGCAAGAGGACAAAAGCCTCACCCACTTTGCAGTAGCACTTCAGAACCTATGGAAGCACCTGTTTGTTGTGGGAATGAAGGCCGGGTCAGTCAGGAGAGCTCTACAGGAGCAGATCAAAGCGTAAACCCACCATCTTATTCAGCGATACTGTTGTGGACGTGGTTGCGTGGGAACAGGAGGATGCGGAAGCAACTGTGGCAGTGACAAAAAAGCATGAATCGTTACACCTGAAGTAAGAGGCCTTGGCTTCATCGCTGCTGTCAGTCATACAGATGATTTTAAGGGAGCTTGTCCAGGACATGGCTTTCTTGATGCAAGAAATGTCCACATTCAAACAGGATTCGGCCCACCCCTCTAAGGGCGAGAATCCGTTGCCGAGGGACCTGCAGGAAGACCGGAATTGTTGGCAGTGTGGCTGCTTTGACCATGTAGCCAGGGACTGTGGTCGGCCTGAATCTAAGAGAGTACCCACAGGCCACCGTTAAACTAGTGGCTCCCGAGGCAGAGAGATGACCCCTTGGGCCATCAGCACAAAGTCCCATCAGATCAGAGGCCATGGTTGTACCATGTCCAGTAGTGAACATCCTCGCCAATGGGCAAGACGTCCCTTGCCTGATCAACACAGGATCTGAGGTCACTGTCATGGAATACGAGTTCTACACCCAGCAGTTTGGGATGTGGGACTAGTTGGACCCCTTTTGGCTGTTCCTCAAGGCAGCCAATAACCTGCCCATTCTGGTTTAAGTATCGACCGGGGGTCGGGAACAAAGATGCGGATGCTTTGTCAAGAAGGCCCCATTGCTCCAGAGACACCCCCCCCCCCCCCCGAAGAATGGGCCCAGCTAAATCCTGAAGGGGTACAAGCTTTATGTCGAGGAGCAGAACATCACGCTACAGGTGGATCTAGGGCCGAAGACATGGTGTTCCCAGAGGTTATTGCAACATCACCCAGGTCGGGGATGAAGGTCTGCCCAAACTCTCCAAGAAGGACTTGCGAAGAGACCAGTTAGAAGACCCTCTTTGTAGCTTTGCATTGAAGGCTTTGGAGAGCCAACGCCCTGATTTGCTCCTCACTAACTCCCTGAAGGAAGCACGCCTGTTGCACAGAGAATGGGATAAGCTGCAGCTGCACCAGGGAGTGGTCTACTGAAGGGGCCCCTCTGATGACCATAAAGAAAAATGGCAGTTATGTCTACAGGAAAAACATAGGGAGACAGTATTAACTGCCCTACATGACAACCATGGCCACCTAGGGCCTGAGGACTTTTCACCTGGTGAGGGACCGGTTCTACTGGCCCTGCATGCTGCTGAAGTTGAGGGTTATTGCCACTCCTGCATCAGATGTATCCAAAATAAGACTTTGCCTCACAGAGCTGCCCCAAAGGGCCATCTTCAGAGTCAGGGACCCATGGAGCCGGTGTGCATTGACTTTCTGTGCTTGAAGCCTGATCTGAGTGGGCAGGGAAACATCCTGGTGGTGACTGACCATTTCACTCTGTATGCCCAGGCATTTTCTACAAAGGATCAACAGGCATCCACGGTGGCCAAGATCTTAGTAGATAAGTTCTCTGTGCACTATGGACTGCCCCAACGAATCCACTCTGATCATAGGAGAGACTTTGAGAGCAGCCTCATCAAGAGACTTTTAGACCTGTTAAGCAGTAAAAAGTCTAGAACCACCCCGTACCATCCTCAAGGAGATTCTCAGCCAGAGAGGTTCAACCGAACCCTCCTAGATATGCTTGGCACTCTGTCTTCAGAACAAAAGCAGAACTGGAGTAAGCATATAGCTGCTATCTTGCATGCTTATAACAGCACCTCAAACAATGCCACAGAATACTCTCCCTATCGTCTGATGTTTGGACGAGAGGCTCAGCTGCCAGTAGACTTGGCCTTTGGCATGTCTTCAGAACATACCTCAGCAACCTCCCACAAAGGGTATGTGGACCGCTTATGAAAAAAGTCTGAAGACCGCCTATGACAAGGCCCAAGCTGCCTCAGATGCCCGAGGACAGAGGAACAAAAGAAACTTTGACCTCAGGGTATATGAAAATGGGGGGAGTTTGGGACTTTATATGAAGCACCATAAGTGCCTCCATCCCGCGGGACTTTGAGTGAAGCACCCTGAGGTGCCTCCATCCCTGTAATGCGTAATAAGAAGGGAAGTTTGGGACTTTATATGAAGCAAATGAGTAGTGGAGGTAGATTACAATATAAACATATTTATTTAGTAGCATAAATTTATATACAAAAAAAAAATAATATAAAAGAGTATTTCATATCATATATACACGAAAGATGTGCACAAAGGCTGAGTATGTAAAATGGAAAAATACATGCATAACATCATATGATCGAAAAAATGAATACATATATGCATAAAAATAATATGTACATGCCAATAGCAGCAGGCCTACCACCGGCACACGCACCCACACGGTACATCTGTATCCACCAGATGTTATAAAAAACATCATATATTAAAAATCAATAAATCTCAATCCGTATGGGGTATGTGGCTGCAGCATCATATAAAGCTCTACGCTTTTCGTGGGTATTCCCACTCGTCAGGAGCGGATGCGTCAGACATTTCTATGGAATAAAAAGATTTGATTAAAGGAACCGTACTTTCTCAAAAAAAAAATATATATATACATTTTTTTCTTTTTCTTTTTCAAAAAAAAAGTTGTTTCTATTAGTATGGATGTTTAACTACTGACACTCACCAAACCAGGCATGGACCGCAAAGTGGAGTGATCGGAGCAGGGCCGGCCGAGAACGTAGCCCCAAAGCAGGAGCTGAGGCGGCATAATACAGGATTGCAGCATCAGATAGGGCAAGAGCTAGAAGTGTGGATGAGAGCTCCATGTAGGGCAAGAGCCCTAGCTCTTGCCCTATCTGATGCTGCAATCCTGTATTATGCCGCCTCAGCTCCCGCTTTGGGGCTACGTTCTCGGTCGGCCCTGCTCCGATCACTACACTTTGCGGTCCATGCCTGGTTTGGTGAGTGTCAGTGGTTAACCATCCATACTAATAGAAACAACTTTTTTTTTTTGAAAAAGAAAAAGAAAAAAATTTATATATATTTTTTTTTTTTTGAGAAAGTACGGTTCCTTTAATCAAATCTTTTTATTCCATAGAAATGTCTGACGCATCCGCTCCTGACGAGTGGGAATACCCACGAAACGCGTAGAGCTTTATATGATGCTGCAGCCACATACCCCATACGGATTGAGATTTATTGATTTTTAATATATGATGTTTTTATAACATCTGGTGGATACAAATGTACCGTGTGGGTGCGTGTGCCGGTGGTAGGCCTGCTGCTATTGGCATGTACATGTTATTTTTATGCATATATGTATTCATTTTTTCGATCATATGATGTTATGCATGTATTTTTCCATTTTACATACTCAGCCTTTGTGCACATCTTTCGTGTATATATGATATGAAATACTCTTTTATATTATTTTTTTTTTTTTTTGTATATAAATTTATGCTACTAAATAAATATGTTTATATTGTAATCTACCTCCACTACTCATTTGCTTCATATAAAGTCCCAAACTTCCCTTCTTATTACGCATTGACCTCAGGGTATGAGTGCAGGACTTGCAACCAGGTGACAGAGTACTGCTGAGAAACCTGGGTGTCCCTGGAAAGCACAAGTTGGCTGACCACTGGAAGTCGCAGCCCTATGTAATTTGAAAACAGCTGCCAGGATTCCCAGTGTATCAAATCCAGCCAGAAGGGAGCACAGGCCCGCTGAAGACTTGGCACCGCAACCATCTGTTACCTCTGTCGGAAGCAGTTCATGTGCCGCCACAGTCAGATTCACAATCCACATCCATAGCCTCTCAGAGATCCAGAACAGTGACTAGGTCTCAGTTGGTGCCTCTTGCTGAAGAGGATGAGAATAGCGAGGATGAAGAGATGGGGATGGATTGGCTGTGGCTGTCCCAATGAACAGGGCCTGCCACCTCCCCTTCTTCTCCTCCCAAAGTGACTGACACCAGGACACTTAGGCCAGAAGCTCCTGCGTTCGTGCCTCAGAGTCCACCTTTTGAATAGTTGGAAGACCCCCAATTTTCTATGCTGACAGCAGATTCCAAAGACTTTCCATCCCTCATTGAAGAGGAAGCTGAATCTGATGTGCAGGAAGAAGAAGATAAGGCTGTGTGCCTATAATCTCAGAGCCTAAAGAACAGCGAGAGCGAAGGGTCATTCACCCACCAAAAAGACTAACATATAACAGTCTGGGTGAAAGCTCTGAGGAGCTGCAAAAAGGACTCTTGAAGCGCCTGGTCCTTCCACCGTTGATTTGGTGGAGGACAACCCCAACTAACCCCCTGGCACAACTATACAGGACACTTCAGTGTCAGTGGCGTGTGGACAGAACAGCCTCCCTTCCTCTGACAATTGGTGGGAGGTTCCTCTGTCAACTCTGTGCCATGATATGAGCTGTTTGAGTTTGGGCTCTTCTTTTGCAAATGCAACTTGTTTTATATCTTGTGTGAATAAAACTGTTTTCCTCCGCGTGTAAATATAAGGCATGTAACAGGTCACAAACTCTTTCCTTCCTTTGGGGACCAAATGTTCTTGTCACCCACTACCTCTCCCAGCTGGTCCATTAGTTTGCACAGGTGATTTGATCAGTTTCACTACCTTAGTAATTACCACATCCATTTCATCTGAGGGAACTCCTGAAAACATGACCTGTTGGGGCGCCTTGACCGGAGTTGAGAAACACTGTGTTAGAACACAATGACCCGATGCAGCAAAAATTATATTGCTGGTCTCTTTTCAATCAATGTGCATGGGTCATGCCACAACTGCCTTGCAACCGTGTGTAATGCACACTGTGGCAATGTGGTGCTGTGGACTTTAAAGGGTTAAAAAAAGTGCCTCAGAGATGCCTGTGGTTCAATGCAGATCACTATTCAGAGGAGCAGCAATGGTGGCCGCAAGTGTAAATGAGCCCCATATCCTAAAAACTGGAATTTACTTTGATGCAATTGTTACACATTCCCACACCATGTTCTTCTAAAGCTATTATCGACTGCACTGACAAAGAGGAAAAGAGTGGGGAAATTCTGATCTCATAGTCTGGTAAATATTTAACTGTATGTTTACTTTCACATCATGTGTCAACAAGAGCGGCAAAAAAAAAAAAGTTAATCCTTGTTGTTATTAACTTTCAGAGACACCGATACCTTGCTCCACTGTGCCACAGACTAGAATGAAAATGACCTCAGAATGACTATTTTCATCATTTTCAGCAAAGGGAAGTGAACATCTTCGGCCATTCCCCATGCATGGAACTGTCCTCCATTACAGCTCCGCAAATATAACATAAAACGATGGACTTCAGTAATGAAAGGTAATTCTTTTCACACATGAATAACACTCCAGTGTACTATATACGGTATAATCATTTATGCTCAGGTTTTTTTTTCTTATTATATGTATTCATTGTATTTTATGCATTAATAATAATAAGCAGTAATGATAGACATATGAATTTGAAGTAGTAAACTACACCAAGTTTATTCACTAATTGCCTTTGGTAGAAATTATCAATTAAATGACAGCCTATAAAAGGAAAAGTCATGATAGGTAGAGCAATTAGTGTAGCCAGTAGTATAAAGTTCAAGCTTTCTGTACTTCTGTATTTCTAAGAGGAATAAAATGGGCACAGCACCATGTTCATCATCATTTATTAATTCTGCATTTCATGAAAGTTCACATTGAAAGAGCCAATACAATGTATATATTACAATTAAAATAATATATGTAATATAAATTAACATTTAAATTTTTTTCTGTTTCTTAATTTTTCAAGTAACCTTATCACCACAGGGTATATTTGTAGGTTTATGTACCTAAAAGGTCCACTTTCCTTTTTTTTGTCGTACATTTCATTGGAGTATTTATGGATCTGTCAATTAGAAACCAGGAACTCCCAGGACATCTAGTTTCTCCGCTGATCCCCGCTGAGCCGGCGAATTACAGGTCCGTGTCCGCTCTGCACAGCCCACTGCTCTCTATAGGGTGGTCAGATGGAAACAGCCTGCATGTCCGTTTCTATCCGATTGTCATCCGATCCGTCAGACAGATGCCGAATGTATCCCAATCCATCTGTTTTTAGCAGATCGGATGCCAGCGGGTTACAGTGTACCCATGTCAGCTGACATCCTTCGCAACCATAGAGAAAAATGGGTGGTCCGATGGGGTCTGCCTGAAAAATGGTGGTTCAGGTGTGAAAGGGGCCTTTTTCAGAACTTCTTGGGCACTGCGGGTTCTAGGACACCTATCAGGTTCTATTGCTGTCTGTGTCCCTGTTAGGGATAATAACATTCTCTATTTGTCTTTTTGACCATTATCACTGAAAAAGTAAAAGAAAATCCCAAATGAGTTGCGTTGTCACCAGAACAGGAATATAGGAGAAATCTTTCAATGGTGAGTGATTTGCTCTCACTCGTTGTAGCTGTGGTGGCTTTGGGACAGGAGATGGAGGGAAATCTCACCAATGGGGCACAGATGCCAAAAAAAAACTGACAGGGGTTATAGCCCTCTATTATTCTATCCAAAATGGAAAAAAAAGTTTTTTTAGTTGTACTTTTATGTTCAGTTTTCACTAGAATAAAGCTGAATGAGCTGGGAATTTGCTCTGGTTTTGTCCTACAGGTGTTACACTTCCATGTGTTCCTTGCTGTGAAGGCCAGTTTTAGATGAGGGCAGTTATAGATGGGGGCAGGGTTCATTTTGTTTGTTACTGGTGTAAATATTGGTGAGGGGACACACTGGACACCTTTGCTGTCATTGTGCTATGTGCTGGGTGTCCAGTGTGCCCCTGTGCCTTTAACCACTTGCTGCCCGCCCACCGTCATATGACGGCGGGACGGTGCAGCTGTTATCCTGGGCCGCCGTCATATGACGGCGCTGCCTTCCAGGATCCCTAGGGGGCACGCGCGCGCGTGCGCGCCACGTCACTCGGGTGACAGATCCACGTCCTGTCAGATGGGAGGAGACCGATGGTGTGTTCCTGGTACAGAGGAACACCGATCGGTCTCCTCCCCTTGTGAATCCTCTCCCCCCACAGTTAGAATCACTCCTTAGGAACACATTTAACCCTACAGCTTCCCCTCCTGGTTAACCCCTTCATTGCCAGTCACATTTACACAGTAATCAATGCATTTTTATAGCACGGATCGCTGTATAAATATGAATGGTCCCAAAAATGTGTCAAAATTGTCCGATGTGTCCGCCGCAATATCGCAGTCACTAAAAAAATTGCAGATCACTGCCATTACTAGTAAAAAAAAATAAAAAAAATAAAAATGCTATAAATCTATCCCCTTATTTTGTAGACGCTATAACTTTTGCGCAAACCAATAAATATACGCTTATTGCGATATTTTTTACCAAAAATATGTAGAAGAATACGTATCGGCCTAAACTGAGGAAAAAAATTGTTTAAAAAAAAAATTGGATATTTATTATAGCAAAAAGTAAAAAATATTGTGTTTTTTTCAAACTTGTCACTCTTGTTTTGTTTATAGCGCAAGAAATAAAAACCGCAGGGGTGATCAAATACCACCAAAAGAAAGCTCTATTAGTGGGGAAAAAAATGATAAAAATTTCATTTGGGTACAGTGTTGTATGACCGCGCAATTGTTATTCAAAATGTGACAGCGCTAAAAGCTGAAAATTGGCTTGGGCAGGAAGGGGGTGAAAATGCCCTGTATGGAAGTGGTTAAGGAGGACTAGGCTACCTCCAGGCCCCACCTGCCCCCTATCCATTCATTAGAATGCATGTGCTCCCACTGTTGGAGACTCTCATAAATTTACAAGGGTTAGGAGTGCAGGTAATACAGGGTGCCGTGAAGGGGCCCTGCAGCTTGCAAATGTGTGCTAACTAAACCCCTGTTTTAATGCATACTGTTTTTTTCGGTTGGTAAGAAGACTGGTTAGTGAGTTGAGCTGGGAATTTTCTCTGGTTTTGTCTTGCATGCGTTGCCCTTCCATGTGCTCCTTGCTATGAAGGCCAGTTATAGATGGGGGCAGGGGCCATTTTGTTTGTTACTGGTGTAAATATTGGTGAGGGGACACACTGGACACCTTTGCCCCCATTGTGCTATGTGCTGTGTGTCCAGTGTGCCCCTGTGCCTTTAAGGAGGACTGGGCTACCTCCAGGCCCACCTCCCCCTATCTAGTCATTAGAATGCATATGCTCCCACTGTTGAAGACTCTAATAAACTTACAAGGGTTAGGACTGCAGGTAATACAGGGTGTCGTGAATGGGGCACTGCAGCTTACGCATGTATTTGCAAATGTGTGCTAACTAAACCCCTGTTTTAACGCATATTGTAAAACAGGTTAATTCGGTTGGTAAGCAGACTGGTTGGTGAGTTAGGCTGGGAATTTTCTCCGGTTTTGTCTTGAACCCTTAAACTGGAACTTTATTCATAACAACTTGATAAACAATAATGTTCTTTAGGAAGGAATTCAACCTTAATAATTATGCTACCAAAATTAGTGAGTGATATAAATTGATCAGAGCCCCTGAGCAGCAGTAAATTTTTAGGCTGTCAGCAGATCAGCCTCTAGTGGCTCTGATATGTGGCACAGTGCCTAAAAATAGAGAGCAATTGAGCATGTGCAGAGCAGGGTGAGACAGTGCATTACCAGATTTTAAACAGTATAGGCACTTATTTTTACTGTTTTACATATATATCTACAAAAGGGGCCAGCCTAAAGTGACCTAGCAGGACTTAATTTTCTGACAAAAGTTCCACTTTAGGATATTTTGAACCAGTTACTATCTACTTCTTTAGTAAAACCAGCTAAGTTGATTAAAAAAAACAAGCTGAACGCTTTCCTAAATGTACAAAATATAACTGAATATAAACATTAAATAATTATACTGAAGATTGTTAATCCATGGAATATCCGATTGCCTTAGCGGGCCAGGAACGAATTGGACCATGCTTCATAAGGGTTTTTTTGACTTCCTCTTGATTAACTGCGGGTATAGGATTCTGTATATGGAAACTGTCTATTAGTTTTTTTTTTTCTGTTGGTTGAACTCAATTGACTTCTGTTGTCTCTTTTTAATCTGACTATGTAACCTTATAAAGCAACCCCACTGAATCAGGCAACCTATAGAAAGCAAGACACTACTGTGGCTGAGTTTATCCAAACAGCCACAGAAAGAGAGTAATTGTACTATCCCACTGAAAATGTTCGCTATAATTCTCTATATATTAGAAAATAACAAAAATATTATAGTAAAGGTATAATAAACCAACCATGGCATTGGAAAAGGCAAGAAAATGTTCTCCCAAAACTTATATTTCAGAATTTGATAGATGCTAAAGAGTTAAACTACCTGACAATTTGTTGAATTCTGGATCTGTTTACCTGCTGCGGCCATTTTTATGGGTTAACACTCTGCCTGTCAATTTTTTATTTATTTTTTCATTACGTGGGCAATGCAGGAACTTTAAAAACTCCCAGGTAGATGCAAACAGGGTTGGGCATTGTGGTAGTGAGACCTCACTGTTAAAAGTATGTGAAAGATTTGGCGTAAAAGGCTCCACCAATACCAAAATCTCACTTTTGGTTTGGGTAGGCTAACTCTTTAGAGCTGAATTCCAGGTAAACAGCTAAATGCGCTCATCAAATACATATAAGAAAGATGGTTTACATGTCAAAGTATTTATAGTTCTGTTCATCCAGTCCTGAGTTTTACAAATCTCTATCACACAGCCTACCCCCGTCTGGAAGGACTAGAGACCTGATTATTCTCTGTTGCAGAGAGGTTATACAGTTGGCATAGAAAAGTATCACCCCCCTTTAAAAAGTCTAATTTTGTTGCTTTGCAGCCTGAAATGAAGACCGACACAGTCTTTGTTTTATCCAGCTGAATTTACTCAGTGCAATTTATAATATCCAAGTGAAAAATATAACACCAACGTCAAATAAAAAAAAAAAAAATACAGAATCAATGAGTTGGGGATCGCCCCCTGTGTCAGAATTTTGTTGAACCATCTTTTACTTTAATTACAGCCTGTTGGGATATGTCTCTACTAACTTTGCACATCTAGACTGCAATATTTGCCACTTTTCTTTTCAGAACTGCTCAAGTTCAGTTAAATTTGATGGGGACCATTTTTGGACTAGTTTTTAAGTCATTCCACAGATTTTCAATGTGATTTAAGTCCATGTTGTATGGGCTCAAATCTCACTGCACGAAAAAGATATTGTTTTAGATATCGGAGCATTTGCACGAGTACAATTACTCGTGCAAATGTTTAGTATCTCCACCGATATCAGTATTGGTGCAACCCTATAGAATCCTTTGGAGGAACCCTGGTTGAGAATGGCTGTGTGTTAGTCCATGAAATTGTATGTACCAGAAAAATAAATGTTTACTTAACATAGATAAACAATAGAGAACACGAATAATCATACCTGACATTGATAGCCTAACAATATTTGTACAAGAAGGCAGATAAAGTGAAAAAATTCAGCTATATTATCTGTAGTTACAACGTAGTTTATTTTATGACACATATGTCACATTCTGATCCTACTATCTGTATGTTACCGCATCAGGCTGAACAGCTTATAGACTGAATGGATCCAAGTATTCATGCAGTATATGTCATGTTCTGAGCAGGGACGTGAGGTGAGGTGAGTGGCTGGTAAGGCACTGGCTAGTATCAGAGCCAGATACACACAGGTTACATACGCCAAAACCGTTAGAGCGAGAGCAATAATTCTAGCACTAGACCTCCTCTGTAACTTCTAAACATGTAATCTGCAAAAAAATGTAAAGCCTCATCTATGGAGATTTATGAGTACTAAAGTTTGGCGCCATTCTATGAGTGTGCGCAATTTTAAAGCGTGACATGTTAGGTATCTATTTACTCAGCGTAACATCATCTTTCACATTATACAAAAAAAACTGGGTTATCTTTAGTGGTTTTTTTTATATTCATGAAAGTTTTTTTCCCCCCAAAAAAAACACGTTTGAAAAATTGGTGTGCAAATACCTTGTAACATAAAAAATAGCAACAACCGCCATTTTATTCCCTAGGGTGTCTGCTAAAACAATATATATAATGGTTGGGGGTTCTGAGTAATTTTCTAGCAAAAAAAATATGATTTTTACATGTAGGAGAGAAGTGTCAGAATTGGCCTGGGTGGCAAGGGGTTAATTACCATAAGTAAGTAATATACAAATAATTATTATATATTGTTTTTAAGGTAATTTACTATATTTTCAAAAACTGTAGGTGGCTTAACGGAGAAAATACTAAAGTTTGAAGTTATAACTCAAACCAGTAATTTCACAGTAAATAGATAAATAATAAATTATTATGTTATAACATATAGCATAATAATATATGATTTAGCTTGTACCTTTTCAGCAGCAGAAGATTCTCATTCTCCCTCTTAACTGTGTGAGAAAGACTTGGGATTGTGGGTAAATCTTAAGCCTCATACACACGATAGGACTTTGTACAAACTTTCCTGTGGATTTTTGTACAAAGGGCGGTGGCTGTAAACTAATTAAGCATACACACGGCAGGACCTTTTCAGCCAACTTTCACCAAATCACGTGGTTTTTCAGCTCTTTACCGCCACCCTTTGGTCAACTTCTGTATTGTTGTCTGATCTTTTGCATTGGTTCAGAGCATGCGTGTTTGTACAGTAGGTGACCGCGATATTGTGTCAATCTCGCCGCTGTTACCGGCGAGATTTCACACCTGTGAGCCCCGTCACGGGAGCCAGCGCTGAGCTGGCTCGCTCATCGGGAAAGGAAAAATTTGTTTTTTCCTTTCGCGATGAGCGACAAGCATTGCCGACAGGTGTTTGTATGAATCATGAGGGGGAACTCCACGCCAAATTTTAAATAGAAAACCGGCATGGGTTACCCTCCAGGAGCATACCAGGCCCTTAGGTCTGGTTGGATTTTAAGGGGAACCCCCTACACCGAAAAAACGGTGTGGGGGCCCCCAAAAAGTCCATACCAGACCCTTATCCGAGCACGCAGCCCGGCCGGTCAGGAAAGGGGGCGGGGATGAGCGAGCGCCCCCCCCTCCCGAACCGTACCAGGCCACATGCCCTCAACATGGGGGGTGGGCCCCCCCACCCCAAAGCACCTTGTCCCCATGTTGATGAGGACAAGGGCCTCTTCCCGACAACCCTGGCCGTTGGTTGTCGGGGTCTGTGGGCGGAGGGCTTTTTGGAATCCGGGAGCCCCCTTTAATAAGGGGGCCCACAGATCCGGCATTCCACCCTATGTGAATGAGTGGGGGTACATGGTACCCCAACTCATTCACCTGGGGAAAAAAAGTGTCAGTAAAAAACCACTAGACAGGTTTTTAAAGTAATTTATTAGGCAGCTCCAGGGGTCTTCTTCCGACTTCGGGGGTCTCTTCCAACTTCTCCGCTCTCTCCGGCCCTTCTCCAGGTGTCCGGTTCTTCTCCCGCTCTCTGGCCTCTTCTCCATGTGTCCGGTTCTTCTCTCGCTCTCCAGTTCTTCTCCCGGGTTTCTCCGCTATCTTCTGCTCTTTTGCTAGCGGTGGCCCGGTCTTCTCCGTTGTCTTCTTCCCTCTTCTCTTCTTCCGATGTTGACACAACGCTCTCTCCCGCTGTAATGCCGTGTGCGAGGTGCGCACCGACTTATATAGGCATGGGGCGTGGTCACCGGGTGATGTCACCTGGTGACCCCGCCCCTTAGGACGTCAGAGTCCCATCATGCCCCGGACAAGAAGTGAGGAGAGGCACTGTGAGCTCATCCTCTCAGTCTGCTGCAAACTGAGTGTGCCAGCTTGTATTTAAACTGGCCCTTCTGCATGTAGCTTCTGACAGGCTGCGCAAGGATCCCCGTATCTCCGGAACCATAGGTCATAGGGGCCACGAGTGGTGGGGTAGGACTTAGGCTACCTACCCCCCAAATTTGGGGTCTCCGGGGGCTCTGCCTCACCTGCCTCCTGTGACTGCATGTCCCTGGTTCTGATCCTATCATCCGTATGTTGCAGCATATTGTCAGACCAGACATTTGTACTGTTCAGTTGTCCTCTTTTGATGATCTCGTGCCCACTGAGTTAGCTAACAAGAGTGGAACCTGGCGTGATCTTCTATTGCTGTAGTCCTTCTTCAAGATCCAAGATTCAAGATCCAGTGGGGTTGATTTACTAATGGTAACTAGACTGTACACTTTGCAAAGTGCAATTGCTCCAAAGCTTAGTAATTAAGCAAAAGCTCTGATGACTTCCATCATCCACTCATGTGCAATCAAAAAGGCTGTTTTTTTTTTATTTTGCTTGTATGTGATTGGGTATTCTTTGTGAAGTGAAACTTCACCTAACTTACTAAGCTTTGGAGCAACTGCACTTTGCAAAGTGCACAGTCTATTTGCTTTTAGTAAATCAACCCCAATGTGTTGTGCGCTAAAGGGATCCCCTTCAAAGCACCATTTTTGGAATGAGTGAATATTTGAGCATTTGCATCAGGTTAAACATGTTTGACTATGTTTTCCAAGGACTCTCATTAACAAACTAATTAGACCCACAGAACTGACAATCCCTGAAAGCATCATTTTTTTCCCACCTTTAAATGCAGATCTTTAAAGTGGTTTTAAACTCTCCCCCACAACTTTGTCCCATGTAAATCAGCATAAAAAGCCCTAATGAACACTGCTTGTAGATATCTCCTTACTTGCTTAGTATTGTTGTAATCCTTTTTGTTCTTTAGAAGTCACTGAGCATGCCCATATCTCCCCTGATTTATGGCACATTCTGTGTGCTTGTCTGTCTATTATCAGAACTTCCTATGGCACAACACTGAAATCCCACGAGACTGCATAATCACTCAGAGCTTCCTACTACACCCCATGTGACCATGTCCTGGGCATCAGACAGCATTACTGCAGTCTTATCAGCTGAAGCTGATAAGACTGACATAGGCAAACACTAGATAATTGGCACAAGTAAATACTTTGAAATAAAACAAGTCAGCTATGAGCAGGGAAGCCGGTTTGCCATAGAAACGTTGGATTCAGAGGGAGGCTTAGTTAACAGTACAGGAAGTGCTCAATGTAAGGGCAGAAATACACTCTACTGTGGACTCAGAAAACAATACTTAAGATGGCGCTACCTTACCCCTGGAAACAAGTTTTTTAAAGTTTCTTTAAACAGTAAGTAATATGCGATTTGGGCTGGATTACAGTGGCTATAGTTTAATAATTACTTATTATAATGGACTAAATGAAAAGAAGCATCAGAGTGGGAGAGTTTACTTCCTCTTTAAGACCCTGTATCCCAGGAGATCAGAAGGTTCTAAGATGCCGAAGGTTCTAAGATGCAGTGACTTCCATGTCTGCCATACTCTCCACAAGACCAGTCTAGTTGAAAAATATTTCCACAGCATACTGTATATCACTTGAATAAGTGTTTGCTATGACTGTGTTATATTTGTAATCTAAAGATGACTGATAACATAATAATATAATAATATTACAACTGTTTTTACAGAAATATCCTGGAAAATGGCACCTGTAACTCTCAAATCGATATGGATTTATTTTTGCATTATTCTATTATCCCATCAGTGAGTATTTGAGGTTGTAAAATTTAAGAATTATACCACATTTTGCATCCAATATTTTAGTGGTTACTCAATATATAGCGTATTAGGTGGTCTCAGCAATCGTTATTTGTTACCAAGAACAGAGCCCTTTACGTTTAGAAAAAGAAAAAAGACTGCATCAAAACCACCTCTCATTGAAAAGAGCAAAAAAATTTACAGTTTATCTGGGGACCTGAGAACATTATTAGAATATATAAATGTATATAATATATATATGTGTTTTTTCATGCTTTTTGCAGAATTGCAGGACATTATTTTTTGACATGGGTTCCTATGGAACATGTTCACATCAATGCATTTTTGAGCCGCTGCGTTTTTGCAAAGGGTCAGGGACTTTATTTCCCACAGCATGCAGCCTTTTGCATGTAATAGACTTCAATGGACCCACATCCAAAATGCAAGCACTGTGTTTTTACCACGATTTTACTACGATTTTGCCTAGATTTGCGTTTTGGGATTTGTGGGGTTTTTTTTGTTTGTTTTTTTGACTTCACATTCACTGGTTGCTAAGGATCAGGCTGGGAAGTCGGCCACAGCCTCCTTAACAACCAATGAGTCATCAGCTGTTATCAAGCTTTCCAGCTAAAAAAATTCATGAAAAGATCGGCATGGGGTCCCCCCCAAAAAACCATACCAGACCCTTCGGTCTGGTATGGATTTGGAGGGGTCACCCCCACGTCAAAATATTTTTTTTTTAAATGACGTGGGGCCCCCCAAAATCCATACCAGACTCTTATCCGAGCATGCAGCCCGGCAGGTCAGGAAAGGGAGGGGACCAGCGAGCGCCCCCCCCGAACCATACCGAGCCACATGCCCTCAACATGGGGAAGTGCTTTGGGGCAGGGGGACTCCCATCTAAAAGCCCCTTGTCCCCATGTTGATGGGGACAAGGGCCTCTTCCCCACAACCCTGGCCAGTGGTTGTGGGGTTCTGCAGGCAGGGGGCTTGTCAGAATCTGGAAGCCCCTTTTAACAAGGGGGCCCCTTGATTCCAGCTCCCCCTATGTGAATGAGTATGGGGTAAGTTTTTTACAAGTGATTTATTAAAAATGTATTTTTCTTCCCCCGCTTCTTCCTCCGATCTTCCTCTTCTTTCTCCAGTCTTCTTCTTCCTCCACCGCCAACTCGCTGAAAATGAAAAAACTACCGTCTTTTGATGCTGCGTCCCACCGATCTGTCCGCTCCAATGTCGCACATTTTTTATATAACTATGAAGTGTGGCCATCGGATGTCGTCATCCAGAGAACCCACCCCCCTTTGACATCACAGATCCATCAAGCCCCGGGCGGTGACGTCACAAGATGGCAGGTTCTCTGGATGACGCCAGCCGCCCCATAGTTATATAAGAAATGTCCGACATCGAAGCGGACAGATTGGAGGAAGGAAGAAGAACACCGGATGAAGAAGACTGGAGAAAGAAGAAGAAGACCGGAGGAAGAAGAAGACAGGGGAAAAAGACATCTTTAATAAAGGACGTGTCAAAAATTGTCTTGTCTTTTGTCACGCTACACTACTTTTTTGATGAATGGGTAGGGGTACAATGTACCCCATGCTCATTCACATGGGGGGTACTGGGATCTGGGGGACCCCTTCTTAAAGGGGGTGTCAGGGTTCTGATAAGCCCCCTGCCCCCAAACCCCTGCAACCACTGGCTAGGGCTGTGGGGAAGAGGCCCTTGTCCCCATCAACATGCCCCATGTTGAGGGCATGCAGCCTGGTATGGTTTAGGAGGGGGTCACTTGTTCCCACCCTTCCCTGATCTGCTGGGCTGCATAGGGTCTGGCAGGGATTTTTGGGGGTGCCCGTGTCATTTTTTTTTAAATTTTGCGTGGGGGTGTCCCCTCCAAATCCATAACAGACACGAAGGGCCTGGTATGTACCTGAGGGGGGACCCCACACTGTATTTTTTCACACTTTTTTTTGCCAGCAATTCTTTTTTTTTTACATTCAGCTGACTTTACATGACAGCTGATGACTCATCGGTTGTTAAGGACGTGGTGGCAGGCTTCTTGGCCCGCTTCTTAGCAACTGGCTATATACAGTGAATGTAAGAAAAAAACAAAACACAAAAGCAAAATGCAAATCGCGGCAAAATTTAGCACATCTCCATAGCGCTGGTGTATTGTCTTAATTTCTTTTTAAAAAATATTGGTTGCTTCTAAATGTATTATGTGAAAGCCAAATCGTGTTTTCCTTTTTAAAGGTTCTAATAATACTGGCACTTTCCTTTCTGGAGAGACGCATTAATAGGACGCGATTCGATGATAAAATACAATTACTTGATAGAAGGTTTGGATTTGTAATGTAAGTACATACAACATATTTCCCATACAATAGCTTTCAACTCTACTACAAATATGACCAGTGGCCTAACCTGCAATGGTTTTGACAATGTATCACTGCATTTCTGCCTAAATTATTTTCTTCAGTTCCAACTGATAAATCTCCTATCCCTTTAAAAACCTGCAAAATGTAATATATGACAGCTGAAAATAACAACGATAAGGAAATATTTACTTCACCTTCTGTGCTTAAATTACAGGAACGTTTTTTGTAGCCAATTATAATGCATGGCAATAATTTAACGAAGACATATGTCATTTATGTTTTAAACTCATTTCTCTAGTCCCAGCATTAAGTTCTTATTTATGATCTATTTGATAAACTATTGTAAGAGGAAGTGCATCCAAAGCTCCATAATAGGAAGAATGGGAGAGATTGTAAAGTACAGTTCTCTGTTGCTATCTTTGTGTTAAAGAATTCACTCTTGATTTAGGGCTAAACGCCAGGCAAACATCTAAACACACAGTTGGTATATGCAATCATGTCCAGTCAATTTTTACATATACTCCTACTATATAGCACAATCAGGAGGGGACAGCACTTTTCTTTGTTAGAGGTAAGCAATATTATGGTCACATCGCATTAATAAGTCATCATATGTGCTCACTCTGCTCTCTCCTACTGTCACCATGTTCTACGGTACATGGAGCATTGCAGCCAGATTGGCATTTAGTGTTACCCTTCCCTCTCCCAGTTTAAAAGCGGAGATAAACTGTATCTGAGCACCACAAGCTGAAACCTTTGTTTAATTCATTTTTAATATTCACAGCAAACTCACTCATCCATCCATGTCTCTATGTTTTATTTTATTCAGAAATCACTTTGAGAAACACCCCCTAGCATTTCTAGTATTATCCAGAAAATTCATGTAGTATTTACTCCCTGGAATCCATCTGTCCTTAGCTCATGCTTGCTGGCACGAGGGTGTGCTTAGCTAAGAAAGCTCTTCTCTCATCCAGATGAATAGAAAAAAGAAAAAAATCCCATGAAGACTCCTGGGATGTATGACATCATTTTGGCCTAAAATAACAAACATGTCATACTTACCCGCTCTCTGCACCAGACAGCCCCAATCCTGGCCCCTCCCTCCTGCCAAGTGCCCCCCTAGCAAGCAGCTGTTCTGTGTGTTCATTCACACATGAAGCGTGGCTTGCCCCGCCCCCATCTCCTTATTGGCTCACTGGCTGTGATTGACAGTAGTGGGAGCCAGTGGGGGTTGGGGGGAATGCTGCACACTGAAGGTTTTTTACCTTCATGTGTAAAATGCATGAGGGTAAAAAGCCTTCATCCCTTACAACCACTTTAATGTTGATTGAGAGAGTTTACTTTCCACTTGAAGTGCTGTTCTGCAGGGGAGGTAAGCGGGTGATAACAAGATTCAGATTTTGTGCGAGCTGTATGTAAAAACTTCCCCACTTACTTATAGTGCTGTAGTGCTCTTCAAGCACGTGCTCACCTGCACAGTGAATCCAGCATTTTCCCACTGCTCAAGATGCCACACTGAAGGTCCTGAGCTGCCACCTTTGTCCTCTTCAGCTGACTGCCTCTTCTGGGTGTAGGCAGCCAGCTCTAATGACACACTGGACCCGCCCCCGGCCCACCCTTTGGACTGCCCTGGACCTATCCCGGCTGCTCTGTGTGCCGAACCTGCAGCCTCCTGGAAGATGTGATGTAAGTATCCCAGGAGGCTGCAGGACCAGGTACATGACATTCTGGCCTAGGCCAGAATGGTGGAGGGGACGTGGCTAACAATTAAAAAACAAAACATTAAAAATAGATAGTATTGAATGTTAAAGTGGAACTAACTCCCCCTGAGCAATTTAGTTCCACTTTAAACAGTTATTTATATCAACCTGCAGTCCAGCTTTAAATGGTGATACAAGATGGCACACAACCTGGAACCATTTTTTTACTCCCTTACAATGATAGCTATGATTACTTTCTTTCCTTTTTAATGTGACGACATTGTAAAGACATATTAGCTGAGTCCATGGTAGCAGAGGCTGACATGCATAAATTTGTTGCTGATACCGGGGGACCTTCTACTGGAGACAGTAGCTCATAGCATTAAAGTGGATGTAAACCCAATTCAAATTTGAGCTGGGCAGGTCTATCTGCAGTGTTTTCTTATCTCTCTTCAAAGCACTAAGTCCCGTGGCTTTCTCCCACTCCATTCTTCTGTTATCAGCATGATAACTTCTGACAAACTCTCCGTCAACTGAGATAAAACCAGTCTGAAATTTGTGTTGTGGGAGGTTGCTATAAATAGATTAGCAGAGAGCTGAACTATTCACAAAACAGCTCTGCAAGTCTCTGAGGAGAGGGGTGTTTGCCTTTCCTCCAATCAGCAGTCTTGGCTGTATGCGCAGACTCCACACCCACTGCCGAACAGGAAGAGAAAATCTCTAACACGATGTGCACTTTCTAAAGAATATATAAAGCTGAAGACAGCAGATATACATGTAAACGTATATAGGGAGATTTGTTTCATCCCTGCGTATCATCTGAGGCTGTTCACTTCACTGGGTATATGTGAGGGTTTACATCCACTTTTTTTTTAACAGTAAGGTTTTTTATTTTATTAAACACTTAAGACAGTACAAACAATGCCAGCATTATTTGAGGAGGCAATACGAATTAACAGACTACAATCATATAGCAGTACATGTAAAAATTTATACTTCTCCATTCTATATAGTAATGTTGTGAACACAGTCTTGATCAAAGTCTTAACCGGGACCTAATCCTACCCAGGTTGGAAAGTTTGATATCTTCATCTAGCTTTTCCTTGATGGGATAGTATGAGGAGACCCTTAAATACATCATCAGGGTGCGATTGAGCAATTTGCCCCACCATCTCCCAGACTGGAGAGAGGGGGGGGGGGGATGATATAGATACCAGGGGCCCCCCCTCAACATCAGGGGTCAACCACAAGCATCTATCCAGCTCGACCACACCTTGTCAAATTTTTGGGGACAGTTTCTGCTCTCATAGGTTAAACGATATAGTGGCAGTGCATTATTTACCGCGGCTTCCCATGCACCTTTAGTAGGGGCCTCTTTGTCTTTCCACTTGAGGAGTATTTCTCTCCTTGCATAGAATATGGAGTATGTTAGGCATTGTTTAATATAACGGTCTCCCTCTATGTTTTCCAAATGACTGAGTAATAGGACCAAGGGGTCCACCGGTACCTCAGCTCCACACACCACCCCCAGCCTGTCTGCCACCGCGGCCCAGTACGGGCGCAGCTTGGGACAGGACCAGACCATATGGAAAAATGTTCCCACTTCCAGTTCGCATCTAGTACAGGTGGGACTCTTCTCAGGGTAAATTTGTGCTAGTCGGTGGGGCGTATAATAGGCTCTGTGGATAAACTTTAATTGAATAAATCTATCCCTGGCTGCAATCATGGATGGGATAAACGTGGAGAGGCATTCCTCCCACTCCTCCTCTCCAAGCGAGGGAATATCCGTCTGCCATCGGACTCTGGTTCTGTCAGTTTTAACATCGTGGGCCACAGTTAAGTATAAATAGAGATAGGATAGAGGCTTCTCCAGCGTCCCCGAAGTCAGGAGACGCTCGATTGAATCCGGCTCGAGCGCCACCTGATCAGGAAACTGGGCCCTAAGGGCATGTTGCAGCTGCATGTATCTGAAAAGGAAGGAGTTCGGTAGATTATGGGCCTGTTGCATCTCTCTAAATGACTGTACTCTTCCCCTCGACATTACTTGTTTTAATTTAGTGATGCCTCGCCTAGCCCATATTGCCGGGTCCGGGACAGTGAAGAGGTGTGGGAGCATAGGATTAGCCCACAGTGGGGTGTGTGGGGAGACAGTGGCTGGTTGCAACAAAGCTGCTCTAGAGGACCTCCAGACCTGAATGGTGGTTTTCATAGGGCCTGTAACAGCAGGGGTGGCTTTAATTCCTCTATACGGGAGGTTGGAGAGCGCCGCGTAGGAGCCCACAACCGCCGCCTCCAATGTAACAGCTGGGTTTTGACGAGGTTGCGAGAACCACCACCTCACCGTCACAAGGACGGCCGCCCAGTAATATACCAAGAAATTCGGCAAGGCTAGTCCACCACCAGACAGGGGAAGGTACAATATAGCTTTAGCTACCCTAGGGGTTTTCCCGGCCCAAATGAAAGAGATCACCACACTCTCCAATCTACGAAAAAAGGATTTAGGTATCAAAACCGGGGTTTGCCTAAAATAATATAAAAATTTCGGTAGGTAGATCATTTTCAATAAATTCCCCCTACCGACCGGGGACAGGGGAAGAGACCTCCAGGTGGAGCATTTTTGCTGCAGCTGAGGCAATAATGGATAAACATTCCTGTCTAGGTACCCCTTTAACTCACCTCCTACACGTACTCCCAAATATGTGAACTCTCCCACCCACTTCAGTGGAGTGTTTGTGTTTATAAGTGGCAGGGAACTACGGAGGGGAAAAAGCATTGATTTGTTCCAATTAATGCGGATGCCCGAGAAACGACCGAATGTATCGAAGAGGGCCAAAGCTGCATGCAGGGAGTCCGAGGCATCCGCCAGATACAGGAGGGAGTCATCCGCATACAACGAAATTTTCTCGGTGACAGCTCCCACCTGTATCCCCCTGACCGCTCCGTCTGCTCTAAGTAGGATAGCTAGCGGCTCAAGTGCCATGGCAAAGAGAGCCGGGGAGAGTGGGCATCCCTGCCTCGTGCCCCTCTCGAGTGAGAATTTGTCCGAGAGGGTACCATTGGTGCGGATGCGAGCCGTGGGTCTGGCGTAGAGTAATTGGAGCCAGGTCAAAAATTTAGGTCCAAAGCCAAACCTGGCGAGGACTGCCCATAAGTAGCCCCACTCAACGGAGTCAAACGCCTTCTCCGCGTCGAGTGAGGCCACCACTCCCGAGCCCCTCCCCTCAGCAAGAGCTATATGCGTGTGAAGTCTTCGAATGTTGATGTCTGTGCCCCTGCCAGGCATAAAGCCTGTCTGGTCTGGATGAATTAGGGCCGTGATTACCGTATTTAGTCTATTGGCAAGGATTTTTGAGAGAATCTTGGCGTCTACATTGAGTAGAGAGATGGGGCGATAGGACGAGCATAGGGTTGGGTCTTTACCCGCCTTGGGGATGACCACAATCACCGCCTCATACATCGAGTCGGGGATAGATTCTGCAGCCATAGACTTTGACAATAGGGATTGAATTTTGGGGGCTAGCTGTTCTGCATACATTTTATAAAGTTCGACTGGGATGCCATCTGGGCCAGGGGTTTTGCCCGTCTGCATCATTTTAATTGCTTTGAGAATTTCCTCAACACTAATGGGAGCGTCTAAATTATTAGCATATGTAGGGGTAAGGGTTGGTATGTCAATATTGTTCAGGTAGGTCGTTAGCTCCGCCGGCTCGTAGTCCGTCCTAGAGCGGTATAAGTTCTGGTAGTAGGAGGCGAATTCCTTATTAATGTCTACTGGGGAGGTGAGCACAGATCCCCCATCATCACAAATTTGTCCTATCGACATCCCCCCCGAGTGTTCTCTAGAGAGCCACGCCAGGAGGCGACCCGTCCTCTCTCCCTGCTCAAATATCCTCTGCTTTTGGTGTAATAGTTTCTTTTGGGTTAATGAGGTTCGTACCATGAGGGTCTCTCTTAGAAGCTCCTGCAGTCTCCCATATATCTGAGGGTCCGGTGATCTAACATAGAGAGCCTCCTGTCTACCCGCCTCCATCTCGAGGCGTGTGAGCTCCTTCCTCCTGTCCCTGCGAACCCCGGAAATAATGGTCTGGAACTGTCCCCTGGTAAATGCTTTAAAGGCATCCCAAACCGAGGTCGCCGAAGCAGAGCCCTCATTCTCCATCCAGTATGTCTCCAACTCCTGTCTATACTTCGGCTCTACCTCTGCATCCGAGATCCAATACCTCGACAGGCGCCAGAGTCTATCAGATGGGACCGCCGAGGCATCCAGATCCAGGAGAAGCGGAGCGTGGTCCGAGATTCCCCGGGGGAGAATTGTAATCTCCCGAACTCTAGGCAGGACAGAACCCCCCGCGTAGATCAAATCGATTCTCGAGAAGGTTCTGTGCGACGCCGAGTGACAGGTAAATGCCCTCTCCCGAGGGTGTTTCCATCTCCACAGATCAAACATGCCATAGGTGGCCGCCCACTCCGCAAGCCCCTGTGAGGTCGCACCAGTGGGGGTCAGTCTATCCAGACCTGCGTCTGGCACTAGATTGAAATCTCCCAAAATAACTACATTTTCCGTTGAAAATTCCGCTATTTTCTCGGTTACCTGATTCAGTATCTGGAGAGAGGCCGGGGGTGGTAAGTATAGGCCTACAATAACCCATGGAACATTGTGGAGCAGGGCATGTAACACTACGTATCTACCACCCGGGTCCAGAGCCAGGCCAAGGAGCTTGAAGGGGAGTGTCTTAAGAATTAATATGCTTACTCCTCTTGAAAAAGAAGAGTGTGTCGCATGATAATGATACCCTACCCACGGTTTTTTAAGACTAAAGGTCTTCTTTCCCACCAAATGTGTCTCCTGGAACACGCACAAGTGAGGGTGGTAAGTTTTAACAAACTGAAAAACCAATGAGCGCTTCACCGGAGAATTTAGACCCCGAGTGTTCCAGGAGAGCAGTCTAAGGGAGGTCATCTATGTATTTCGAAATTTTGGTAGGATCTGTGGGAGAGATCAACTCCTTGACCAGGGATCCGGGCCCAGGCAGGTCAAGCCAGGGTCCTAGGCGGCATGGATAGTTTGCAGGTAGTCTGCTCGTAGTACTGTCATAAACAAAAAACCGTAAAAACAAAATAAAGTAAATAACATAAGTGGGTCTGCAACTGCAGTCCAATTGAAACAAACACCCCCCCCCCACCCCACCCCTCCCCCCAACATAGTAGGAGGGGCCTCATTCCCATCCAACAAAAGAAGGGGAAGGCTCAGAGCCAACATGAGGGCAATGTGCAAACGGCGCTCAGCCTTTCACCAGCAAGTTAGCTTCTTGTTAACCGGCACGGATAATTTAGTGTGATTCACCCGGGTCCCCGGGGGCGCTTACTTAGACTTCCAAAGTGGCTTACCATATGGCCACCCCTGCCATCATTATATTAAATCTTGGGTTATCACCATGCCCCCCCATTATTACAGGAGATAACATACATAGGAAGTTCTGGCCAGACGACTCCAAAGATAGGATCCGTGTCCCCTCTCCCCTCCACCCCTCTCGAGGTTGCAACCAGGATAAGTGTCTTCAGTGTATGAGAAGGGGGTATACAGGTGCGCCGAATCCGGAAAGGCGCTGCGATGGCTAGTGGAGGGAAGGTGAGTCTCGGGTCGGATCAGTCCCCTAGTTGTAGGAGCCATCCAAAGTAGGGGGGAGAATGTGGACAAACAAGGCTTGAATTATGTGACAGGATCCGGGATCTCCATCAGCAAGTGGGATATTACTACCCCCCTCCTCCGAAACCCCCGTGAGCAGGCAGAGTCAGAAGGGGGAGTGCGCTGGAGTCCCTCTGTAACATGTCACGCAATCTTCCGAGTAAGTGTCCAAACCCCCCATCAGAGGGTGCCGCTTCACAAGGTTTAGTTATTTCCAGCCCTGCATGGCACATATGTGCCTGTATGAAGGAGTGTCGGCAAAAAAAAAAAAAAGGGGGGGGTCAGTTCTGCATTCCTGTTAGCGCATATGAGATGTTAAGCCCAGAGTTAAGTCAGAGGGGCAGCACATAAGCCGATCATCGGTACCAGGATTCAGGGTCGGAGAGTCTCAGCCCACGCCGCCGCATCTCTGGGCGATGTAAAAAATTGAACTCTCTCTCCATCCTGAACCCTCAATCTGGCAGGGAAGAGCATGCTGTACTTCACACCCCTCTGTCTCAGCATGGCTCTGACTTGATCGAATGATTTGCGGCGGCGCTGAGTCTCCACCGAGTAATCCGGGAATATGAGCAGGGTTGCATCTCCAAGCCTGAGCTCTCCTTGCAGCCTCGCTGCGCGGAGGATCGTGTCCCGGTCTCTGTAGTGCAGGAGCTTGAATATAAAAGTGCGTGGTGGCGCTCCCGGAGGTCCTCTAGTCGCTGGCATCCTGTGAGCTCTCTCTATAGAGAAATGGGGGGAGAAGGTGGCCTTGGGGAGCAGCTTAGGCAGGAGCCCCTCCATGAATGTGACCGGATCAGCCCCCTCAGCACCCTCCGGAAGGCCAAGGATTCTCAGGTTGCTCCTCCGATTGCGGTTCTCCGCGTCCTCGGCTCTATTCTCCAGGTGTTTAACTTTCAGCTTCAGGGCCTGGATGTCTGCATGGTGCTCCCGTTGCGTATCCTCCATATCCGACACCCGTCTCTCTGCCTCAGTTACCCGGTCCCTGAACTTGTCCATGTCTCTACGGATAAGGGCAGTCTCCGTCTGTACATGGTCTATTTTTGTGGTTAGGGTCGCCTGGCAAGTGGTTATGGCCAGCATTAGGGCATCGAAGGCCGCGGAGCCCGCCTGTATAGCTCCATCAGGAGGGGAAGCTGTCGGCGACGCCATCTTGGATGCCTCGTGTAGTGCGGATCTCGGGACAGAGCGGGTCCTAACCGGGGTGCTATTGTACCTGTGCTGGCTCGATTTCCTGCCCGCGGGCATCGCCCAGTCCACCTACCGAGCCTCCCGGGGCGATAGAGTCCAATTTCACGATCCTTCACACTAGGATAGCCGTAGGATTAGTGGCCGGAGACGGGAGCTCAGCTAACACACGTCTGCTCCCAGCGCCATCTTGGACACGCCCCCCTTACATCCACTTTAAGTTTGAAAACGATTTCAACACCAGTCAAACTGATAGAATGAATTTTCACTTATGTTTTGCTTTCAATTACTTTGGTAGGCAATTATGGCACCCTGTATATTTTAGATTTTCTGTAACAACACACTAAAACACAATAAGGGACTATGTGGATGGTCTTTTGCTCAAATGAGTATTACATCTCCATACAAGTCTGTGGCAATGCAAAACATACTTGAAGCATGTCAGAAAGAGGTCAGCTACAGGTCAAATGTACCCAACAATGCCATTGACAGAATCCCAAAGCCTGTCGACAAAGTCCCTAATAGTGTCAGCAGAAGCCGTCATGTAGTCTTTTACTTTGCATGTATTCTTTTAGTGCCAATGCTCCTCTAATCCACTGCTTCTGTGTCGTCAGTCCTCTAGATCTTATAGGGACCTTTAAAAATAGATGGACATTTGGCTTCGCCTTTGGGGCAATCGCAAACAAAGTAATGTCACTGTTTTCTGAGGAATACCTGCCACCAGGTGTGCCACCATGGGCAAAAGGTAGGAGTTTTACTGAATGCAGTTATTTTGATTTACTTTGTCAGTTATCTTACCCAGTTTGAACAAGCCATGACTTTAACCAATAATTGTCTGGTATTATCTGCAAAAGTAATGCCATTCAAAAGCCACAACTTAAGCAAGTGAGCAAATGGTAAGAAGTGGCAAGGAATAGTAGTGAAATTGGCAGCAGACACAACATACTGCAGTTACACTGTTATGTCATTGAAATCAACTTTACCCAAATGGCAATGCAGAAGAAGGACATGCATAAATATGAAGGAACATAGATTCTGGGGAAGGGTGGATGGGGATATAAAGTAATTTCTTACTTTCTCTGTGAAATAAAGTAAAGGTACACCATGTGTATGATAATGACCCTGTACAAAGTGGTTAGCGTAGCCCAGAAGAACCCACCCTGGGGTAGGCCTCTCGTGTGACCCTTGCTTGGTGCCCAATGAGGAGGGAAACATGGAGAATGTGATGACCACCCTGTCACATGACCTGCCGCACCCAACGAGGAGGGAAACATGGAGGACATGAGGACTACCCTGTCACATACCTGCCACCTACCCTTGATGTGAAAGAAAAGGCTCCCTTTTCAGAGTATGTCTTCTACCAGCATCTTGGAACTGTCTCCCTCCGTCACCTGGCCAAATTGCAAGGATTTTGGAGCTCTCAGGAGAACCCAGTATTCTTGATACCTCCTACAAGGGAAGTGTTCTCAGGCATTCTGTGGTCTGCAAGACCATATTATATTGCTGCTGAAAAAGTTCCTTGGTGATGAATATTACCTTTCTGCTTAAATAAGTGTGTAACCTACAACTAATGTGGTTCAATTTCTGTAAACTACCCTATTCCTGTGATCGTTCAATTCCTGCAATATAAAGTAACGTCAATGGAAAAACTGATGTAAATGGATGGTCATCTATTTACATCCGTTTACATCCTCTTCCGTCAACATCTGTTTTTTGGAACGGAACAAAGCCCTATTTTTCTTCAATTACAAAAACAGATCGGACGAAAAACGGATGTAAACGGTCCATTTTTGCATGAATGAATGGCTTGTGGACTCAAGGGGTTAAGGGCTCTAGCTGGCAGATGTAAAAAACTGATGTAAAAATGGATGAAAAACTGATGACAAATTGATGTAAACTTCATCCTTTTTTGCTTTAAAAAAAAGTGACTGAACCGATGAAATTAACGGTCTGCATGTGTAAAAGGGGCCTTAGGCTTAGTGGATTCTAGCATGTGATGTTGAAGAGTAGGGTAACGGAAAGAAAAAGGCAGCCCTCTTGTAACAAGATTTTCCCCATAATATTAGGAAAAAATTATACATTATATACAATATAAAATATTATAACCTTACAACTAAATATCTTTTTACAGTAATATTTTATTGATGTCATTATTATTGCTCTTGATTGTAGTGTAGAATGTAGACATGTGCACAACCAAAAAAATTCGTTTATTTTCGTTTTTGTTTCATTAGTTTATTATTTTTTTCGTTTTTCGGGTCATTCGTTATGATCGCGATTCGTAAATTCGTTTATTCGTAAATTCGTAAATGCGTTCATTCGTACATTCGTTCATTCGTAATTCGAACATTCGTTCATTCGTACATTCGTTCATTCGTAATTCGAACATTCGTTCATTCGTACATTCGTTCATTCGTACATTTTTACATTCGTAAATTCATACATTCGTAAAATCGTACATTTGTAAATTAGAAAATTCGGAAATTTGTAAATTCGAAGTCTGAAAATCCAAAAACCCGAAAATTCAAAAATCTGAAATAGTAACTAACTATTAAATTATAAGTATTGTATTTTCCTTTCAAACTTGACTGTCAGTGAACGTAACAAATACAAATTTAACCGAAGTTACGAATTATCCAAAACGAATGCTGCATCTAAACAAATGGAACGGAACAAATTAATAATCAATAATAATAATAAAACGTTGTTATTATTATTATTGTTATTTATCATTATTAATTCATTACGTTCCATTCCGTTTTTTCGGATCATTCATAACGTCGGATAAATTTGTACGTGTTACGTTCACTAACAGCCAAATTTAAAAGGAAATTACAATACCTATAAATTAAAAGTTACTAGTAATTACTAATAGTTAAGTTATTATTAGTTAACTATTATTTCAGATTTCCGAATTTTCGAATTTACAAATTTACGAATTCACTAATTTACTAATGTACGAATGCACGAATGTACGAATGTAAATTGCGAATGTACGAATGTTCGAATGCCCGAATTTACGAATGTCCAATTTTATCGAATTTACGAATATTCGGAAAAAATTCGTTAAACGGGTTTTCGTTATTTCGGATATTCCGGAATTAACAAATTTGTCGAAATTCGTTAAAAAACGAATTCGGAACGAAACGAATTGCACATGCCTAGTAGAATGTTTTTGCATCTTTGCCCATATATTTACCCTGTTTCTATTTATTTTCTAGCACTTGGCCTTTTAGTGGGAGCTATTGAAGTTGGACTGTCCTATTACCCAATTTTTGCATGTCTCACTACAAATAATAAAGTAATCGGATCCCTAACAGGATTTCTTTATACTCTTACCTGGTGTGTATTGATTCTCTACGTTGCATAGTTTCCTATATCTCATAAAGCTATGCTACCTGTTCATTGATCATGTATGCTTGTTTTTAAAGTGTTTGATTTTGTGATGATATAAGTAAATTTATAACAGAGTATGCAATAATAGGACAATACTTAAAAAAAACAGGTTTGCGGTTTTATAAATTGAACTAAAGTACTTGTGGAAATTGGCTAGAAATATAAAGGGCTGGCTGTACCATAGCTTTGTCAAACAGCCGGGATTATGGTATGGTATAAACAGCCTAGGTTAAGGTAATGCTTATTATGGTAATTAAATCATTTTACTTTTGTAATGATAGTGGAACCCTGGGCAAACAGCTAAATGCACACTATTGTTAGTCACTGTTTCCATTTCCACAACTCCATCACTTTGCATTACTATAGCCTCAGCTCTGCTGTTTTCTAATTCTGGCTTGCTGGATTACCTACCTGCTGATTTGAGAAAGGCGATGGTGATGATTGATTGTCCAGTGAGCAGGCTGAGAGGTGTCAGAGAGGTGACAAAGCTTCAGCATTTGTGTCACCTGCCTAGCTGGCAGGAGTGTGTTATTTACAATACAATACTTACAGACCTGACTGTAAGTTACTGTTCACACTGCAGAATCATTCCATATAAAATGCATTAACTTCTACTAACAGCACATGGTGCCAAACAGAGATTACAACAAAATGACCAGGGAATACAGCAAAGCACCTTTTTAAACTTATTTTAATGTATACAGCAGTCATCATCAATGCAGTCTGATGACGTAATTAATATATTTTATATATATATATATATATCTTTCATTTTGTACTAATTCTAGAAATATTTTTAGGTTTATAGTCACAATGATTGCCATTGCATCATGCCCTCATGGGGAGGTAAGTATTATGGATTCTTATTAGTCACAGATCTTCTCTAAGTTTTAAATTTATTTTGCTGTAGAAATTTTTAAATGTCTTCAGTTATATACTAGAGATTGAATACACAGAATTTATTAATGTCCCTTTCTCTTTATTCAGTACATATATAGTGTAAATGTGATACATTTTTATTGGGTTTTTCAGATCGTAGGTCAGTATGAAAAGGTTATTTTTTATTGGCCAGCTCTCTTGTGCTTGATCTTCTTAATGGGACGGTTTGTTCACATATTTATAAAATCCATTAGAATACTGCTTGGAGCTGACATCAGAGATGTAAGTATGAATGCAAAACATTTCCATGATAACTCTACAATTGAACAATTTATCATTGTGTCAGATTAGACATTTAATATTTTCTTTGTCAGCATTATCTACAAAAAATACTGTTAAAGTACATACAGATGTTGGATTCTAGTCACCAGATTCCAATCATATGCTTAATCTTCCAAACTATGGGAAGAATTGTGCAACTGGGTGGGATTCTTCTGGCTGATTGTTTTTGTTCCCCCGGAGATAGGGCTTTGGTGCTAGAGATATCTGTATAGTACATAAAACACAGAGTGATACATACATTAAATAAAAAAATCATGCATAAAGCTGGAAAACATGCAATGAACTGCTATCACAGTAATTAGCTGTTGGCATGAAGACGAATTCCCAGCATTACAGTAACTGTGAAGTTTGCCAATCCTTTAATGCTGTGTTCTGTGCCCCATCAAGAATTGTCAACAATTTACATTATGCCAGTTTTACGTTATCATCATGTTGAAAACATTTGTTTAGGCACTTGAGATGCTTGTTTCTGTTCAAATTACTCTTTCTAATATTTTATTTTTTTACATTTTCCAAGGAAGAAACATGTTTTTTACCAATCCATCAAGCTGAGCATGTAAGACGACTCTTCAGAAAACCTGTTGAGTATGTTTACTCAAAGCACTTAATAACATTTTAGTTTATGATTTGTTTTGGTACAAGAAGCAGAGCTTTTTTTCAGGGGGAACTTGGTGGAACTCAGTTCCCCCACCTCTGGTTCAGACCCTTTGGTGCCTGCTCACCACAATCACTTGTAAACACAGAAGTCTGGTTTCTGTGTTTACAAGTGACAGCTCTGCACTCTCTATATAATGCAATCCTGGTATTTAATGCCCCTTTAAGACCCTCCTACTGTTTTTGTGAAATTTGACTGACCACACCCACTATTTGATGTGATTTGGAGGGTGTGTGTAGGGGGAGGGGTTTTGTGGGGCTGTGGTTAAGTTCCAGGACCTATTGTTTGAGAAAAAAAAGCCTGACAAGAAGTAATAGTGATGTATTAGTCATGACACCCAAATATATCTCTGCTCCTCTGTTTACCCTGACAGTCTCCTTCCATATTACTCATTTACTAACTGATGTACTGTATGGATGTCACACCACTTCCTCAAACTCAGTCTTTCCAAAACAGAACTCCTAATCTTTCCACCATCCCCCTTTCCCTCCTGCCCCTCTGCCCTGACTTTTCCATCATGATAAATAGCACAACTTTAAGTTCCTCCTGTCATGCCAGGGTGCAAGGTTTAATTCTGGACTTTCCCTACAGCCTCACATCCATTTGCTGTTCAGATATTGCCTCCTTATTTTCTGAACATCTCTAAAATCCTATCATTTTTAACCAATGACACCAACGCTTTTTAATCACTTCATTGTTGTCTCTTGCCTCGAATATTGCTAATTTCTCCTCATTGACCTGCATTTACGTGGCTTATTCTCCTTTGAATTTAATATGAATGCTGCTGCTAGACTTATCCATCTTGCCGACTGTTCAGTATCTGCCATCCCTCTTTGCCAATCCCTCCACTGGTTTCCACTTGCCCAACAATTAAATTTCAAAATGCTAACAACAATTTACAAAGCTATCCACAAGTCTGCTCCAAGTTACATCACCTACCTCATCTCAAAATATTGCCAAAACTGTCCTCTTTGCTCTTTATAAGGCATCCTGCTCTCTAGCTCCCTATTCATCTTCTCCCATTGTCACCTCCAGGATTTCTCCAGAACCCTCCCATCCTCTGGAACTCCTCACTCAAATCTGTATGGCTCTCCAACTTTGTTCACCTTTAGGCAATCTCGCTCTTCAGAGAGGCCTATCCTGCCTCCATTTAAAGTGATACTATAGTCTTGTTTTTTTTAGTTTAAAAATAACAAACAGGTAATACTTACCTGCTCTGTGCAGTGGTTTTAGATTTATAATATTACTATATGGTATTTGTATAGTGGCAACAGTTTGTGAAGCCCTTTAGAAAATAAAGGTATACAGTACAATTACAATACAGTTCAATACAAGAAGGCTCAGAGGGCCCTGCATGTGAAAGTTTATCGTTTAAAAGGGTTGGTCAAAAGACACAAAGGGTAAGAAATGTGAGGAATGAGCTGATTGAGGAAGCAAAAGTACTGTTTATTAAAGTGGTTGTCAGAAGGTTTTTTTATTTTAATGCATTCTATGCATTAAGATAAAACACCTTCTGTGTTCAGCAGCCCCCCTCAGCCCCCCAATACTTGAGCCTCCTCTGATCCAGCGATGTTGCACAAGAGTCTCGGCCATGTGGGGTTCTCCCTACACATTACCTGAGACAACAGTGGGGCGCCATTGGCTCTCACTGCTGTAAATCAAAGTCAGTGAGCCAATGAGGAGAAAGAGGGGGTGGGGCCACGGAGCTGCAGGTTGGCTTTGCGTGCCCCCATAGCAAGCTGCTTGCTGTGGGGGAACTTGGCAGGAGGGAGCGCCGAAGAGGGACCCGAGAAGAGGAGGATCCAGGCTGCCCTGCCCTATTTTTTAGAATAAAAAACAAGACCTTAGTATCGTTCAAGACCCGATGGCCACACCTTCAGCATGCTTGCCACCTTTGAAAGAAGTTATACAGGCGTGCACTGTACTTAGGTGGACTAAGGACCCAGGACTAAGCACCAGTTTATCAGAACTTTGCAGGAGAATGTTCCCTAGTGAAGGTGAGCTAAGAACTATAAAATCTCAAGGTAAGTAGACCAAAATCATTGCTAGGGGTAACAAGAGCATAGCTCTCAACTGCCCCTGATTTTGAGGGACTGTTCTAATTTGGAACACGGTCCTTCTGTCCCTTTTTTCTCCTCATTTGTCCCTTATTTTAAGCTGATCTATATAGTTTTATATAAAATGCACTTTTTATCTTTCAAAAAGTGTTTCCCAGTGCTAAACCTTTCATTCAATTTCTAAATTGCTGCATTTGCACATTTCAAAAGCCAGTTTAAAAGAATAGTAGTGTTTAACCATTTAAGCCCCGGAAGATTTGGCTGCTCAATGACCAGAGTACATTTTTGCGATACGGCACTGCGTCGCTTTAACTGACAATTGCGTGGTTGTGCGATGCTGTACCCAAACAAAATTGATGTCCTTTTTTTCCCCACAAATAGAGCTTTCTTTTGATGGTATTTGATCATCTCTGCGTTTTTTATTCTTTGTGCTATAAACAAAAAAAGAGCGACAATTTTGAAAAAAATAACACAATATTTTGTACTTTGTGCTATACTAAATATCCCCAATTTTTTTGAAAAAAACCCAAATTTTTTTCTCAGTTTAGGCCGATATGTATTCTTCTACATATTTTTGGTAATAAAAATCGCAATAAGCGTATATTGATTGGTTTGCACAAAAGTTATAGTGTCTACAAAATAGGGGATAGATTTATGGCATTTTTATTATTATTTTTTTTTTTACTAGTAATGGTGGCGATCTGTGATTTTTATCATGACTGTGACATTATGGCGGACACATCGGACACTTTTGACACATTTTTTAGGACGATTGACAATTATACAGCGATTAGTGCTATAAAAATGCACTGATTACTATATAAATGTCACTGACAGGGAAGGGGTTAACCCTAGGGGGCGATCAAGGGGTTAACTGTGTTCCCTGACTGTGTGTTCTACCTGTAGGGGGAGGGGACTGACTATAGGAGTTGACAGATCGTGGTTGCCTAGCTATTAGGAACTCACAATCTGCATCTCCTCTCCTCACAGAACAGGGATTTGTGTGTTTACACACACACGTCCCTGTTCTGCCTCTCGTGCCCGCGATCGCTCGGTCATGGTGACAGCTGGTCACGAGCATTGACGCTCCCACAGTGCAGTGGCACGTGCGTGCCTGTTATCCCGCTTAAAGGAGCCGATGTATAGCTACGACGGCTCGTGGGATCGTGCCGACCTGCCGCAGTATAATGATGGTGGTTGGTCAGCAAGTGGTTAAAAAAGCACTTGTGGGTTTGGCGGGGGAGATGTCCTATGCCTACATACTTTTGCTAATAGGTGTCCCTCGTTCTCATTTCAAAAAGCTGGGAGGTAAGCAAGAGCTGAGCATTTAAGCCAAAAGGTTTGAGATGTAATCAAAAACAAACCCAAGGTCATGGTTGGCAGCAGTCAAGTAGGGTGGGGTCAACAAGTGCAAGGATGCAAGGATTCCAGCAGGTCAGTGGTGGTAGTTAGCAAAATCAGGGATATCGGTAAAGGGGTGATAACAGGGTCTAGGATGACTAAGAACAGATTGGAGCCAGGGGTCAAACAGACTGAAAGACAAAAATACAGTAATGCCGCGTACACATGAGTGGACTTTTTGGCATCAAAGGTCCGACAGTCTTTCCGACGGACTTTCGACGGAGTTACGACGCACTTTTAAATGAATGGACTTGCCCACACATGAACAGACTAAAGTCCGTTCGAAAGACCGTTCGTTTTGAACGTGATGACATACGAAGGGACTAGAATAAGGAAGTTCATAGCCAGTAGCCAATAGCTTCCCTTGCTTCGTTTTTTGTCTCTCTTACTAGCATACAGACGAGCGGATTTTTCAATCTGACTCGAGTCCGTCAGAAAGATTTGAAACATGTTCTATTTCTAGGTCCGTCTGAATTTTCGACAGAAAAGGTCCGATGAAGGTCCAATGAAGCCCACACACGATGGTAATGTCTGACGGATTTGTTCCATCGGACCTTTTCTGCCAGACAGTCCGCTTGTGTGTACGCGGCATAACAGGAACTTGAAATCGACTGAGCAACTCTTGGCATAGGATAATGAGGGAGAAACAAGAACAGGATACAAGACAAAGGAAAGCAGAATGTCACAGATATACATTAACAACCTAGACAGCAATCTACTGTAAATGCTATACTGGTATATGCTGGTGTCCTTTTGAAGGTGTGTGGAGAATTAGGAGGCGTGCCAATGGGGACACTTGTTCCAGTGGCAACTGTCTAAACAAAGTTTTAACTAAGTAGCTATTGTGTCTACTAGATAACCAGAAAAATACCTACAGTATATAAGTTTACTATTCACTATATAGGCAAAAGATTTTTGGACTATCATATTTTTACCAAAAAAAATGAAGATGTAAAATATTTGTCCACTGAAGGTGTAGTGGGTTTGTCTATCAGACATGCCATACATTTTCATCTGTTGGGCATTATTATTGTCTAGCAGTCATGCCATTCCTTAAGCTGGCACATGCTCACCAATTTATTTAATTTAGCCTGCAGGCTGAACATAAAAAAGCCTAATTCTGGGTTCACACCTGTGCGTTTTTAGCTACCTTTCAGAAGAGCAGGAATGCACAACAATCAATTTACATGGTTTCCTATGGGTCCCGTTCACATGTATGCAGTTTCCTGCAGTGTGTTTTTGAAAGAGGTGCAGGGACTTTTCTCCTGCAAAAAGGTGTATTTTTGGATCCATAAACTTCAATGGTGTTGCATCAAAATGGATGAAAAACACATATACATGCATTTTTGCTAGGGTTTTGTGTTCACAACCATCTCCTCCTTCTACAAAAAAATGAATGAAGCATGAAAATGCATCAAAAATGCGCTTGAAAATATGCAAAAAATGTGCTCAAAAAGGCTTAAAAACACATGAACAGGTTTGAACCTAGCCCAATAGACTCCTCCATTCGTGCTAAACAATTTGTGGGAGGATGGAAGAATCTCCCCTGCCAGCTATTGTATCCTAAATGAGGAAAGAAATTGGCTGCACACCAACGTTATTCAAGTCCATTTATTGAATGTTGCATACTAACAATGACACACACCATTGTTGCAGTAGCCGGAACAGAGGTGGACTAGTTTTGCACAGCTACACTGTGCTTACTCATTACTGGTGATGAGTAAGAAGCACAGTGTAGCTGTGAGAAACTAGTCCACCTCTGTTCCGGCTACTGCAACAATGGTGTGTGTCATTGTTTGTATGGAACATTCACTAAATGGACTTCAATAACGTCGGTGTGCAGCCAATTTCTTTCCTTATTCAGTCTTCTACGGCAGGCGAGCTGGGGCTTGCACCCATGTGAAGAGTCTCACACTATTCGTTGTACCTGGAGTTTCTCATCTGGAGTGGCAATTTTCCTTTGCTGTCTACTTCAGCTATTGTATCCTGACAGCCAGCATATGCAGCTATCAGAATAGCCAAATAGTGCCTGTATCTGATTGGATGTAGGTGCTGTTTGACCAACTATTTTTTACCTGGCTCCTTGCTCTTTGTTCAATCACCTTTTGATAAGCTGGTTAGTGCCGACAAGGTCACCCACGAATTTTGGCCGTTTCAACATAATTTGAGCTGCATATGGTAGCCTTTAGCCCCTGTTCCCACCGGTGTGGCTGTGAAATCTCGCTACTTCAACGCGATTTCAAAGCCGCACATCAGTGCAATTTGCACTGTCAATTTCATTGCGGCTTGCGACTTCATTTAACAGAAGTCTATGCAAGTCTCAATGAAATCAGTAAAAGGTAGTGCAGAAACCTTTTTCATAATCACTACAGCATGAGTCCCAGCAATACGAACGATTCCATTGCCAGCAATGGGGGTGCAACTTGTCATGCGATTTGGAACTGTCAAATCACATGACAAGTCACATCGGTGTGAATGGGGGCTCAGGATCTGATCTTCCTCTTATGTCTATGGTCAGCTTTAGTTAATGGCCAAGCTTGAGAACAATGGTACAAATAAATGTAAAATAGAAATGTATCGTTTGATGATTATCATTGCAAAGTGAGCCTACCCCTAGACAAATGTTAGCAGTCTGAAAAGATGGCCAGTTTGTGTTGTTAATGTGTTTATTATAGAAAGATCATGCAAATGATTTGCTAAAAGAAAATGTTGCCAGAAAAATCAGTCTGGAGATGTTTTTACTTTTTGGCATATTTTAAGAGGTGAGATTTTTCCAACATTTATTTTTCCATTTTAAAATAAATAAACTTTTGTGGACAATACACAGTAAACATCAATCCATTACCATATACTGTCACATCTGTATTTTAAATCATTACTGTTAGGAATGAGTAAAATTTTGCCTGTATGCTAACTTCATTGGAGCCAATGTGGAAGGCAACATTTTGGTGATTTCAGGTTGTTTTGAGGCTTTTTAGGAGCTTTAAAGAGAAACTTCAATTCTCTTATATATTTTGGTCCTGCCTGTTCTTTCCTGCATTGAGAGCCATGGTCCAGCTTTCCAAACTAGGGCAGCACAGTGTTTTTTAACCCTTCATGGAGCACTTACAAGTTTAAGAAACAGTACAATGAGATCAGATTTATCATTATATATGCAGCCCGGCTGCATTACGGTAATAAATTATTAAAGTTCATTTGGGCTTTAAGGTGAAAACTACATTTGCATAAGACTGAAAGCATATTCCAAAATGTTTAGGAGTATCCTTTTTTTTAAAATGCAACTTTGGCCATCATGTCTGTGTTGGAACACTGCAGAAATTCAAAGCTGCAGTCAAAAATAATGTAATACCAAACATTACCACAAGATGGCAGTGAAAGAACATAGTTGCGAAAAATACTATCCCATACAATGCTGTAATGTAGTTTATTGTGTTTCATATTCAGAAATGCAGAAAATGTGAAAGAGGTTTACTGAATATGTATATAGGACATGCGACTTATGCCATGTATATATGGGCTCAACAGGGGTGGCCAATGGCTCCAAGATGAGAAGCCTTAAACTGTGCCAATACAATTGCTAACAGTCTTATGCTGGTCCCATGCAATCAATTTGGTCTCAGACTTGAAATGTCAGATCAACAGCATTTACTTACAGTGGTCTATCCCTCTGGATATAATTGTATTGGACTGGTTTAGTATGCTTCTTTATACAGATTGAAACTGTTCATATGAAAGATAAAATTTCACACCTTTTTCGCCTAATTTACTTCTCTGGGTGTCCCTACAAAAAGTAACACCTCTCTACCTGTAGAAAAGATCTAAACCCTGCACATACTCCACCCCACAACACCACAACAGATTAGGTACCAGTGCCATAATGCCAGCAGAAATGTCAGATAAATGGTGCTGAATTATCCTTTAGGCTATGTTTCCACTAGTGCGACTTTTCATGCGACTTGGGACTGAAAAGTCGCATGACAAATAGTACCCCATGATTTCCAATGAGTACCGTTCATATCTGTGCGACTTCAAAGTAGTCCCTGCACTACTTTGGTCCCACTTTGATGCGACTTGAGGTCCATAGACACAGGCATTGCTTCAAATCGCGGTTAAAAGTCGCGGTAAAATCGCGGTAAACAATCGTCAAAAAATCGCCGCAAAATCGCGCGACTTTGGGGACGCAATACTGGAAACATAGCCTTACATAATACTCCACTAAGGGACTTTATGGAAAAGTGACAGAATAGTAGCCAAAAAAGGGTTAAAACCACCGCAAAGCGCTGCTGCAGCAGCACTATGCCGGAGGTATACCCGCGCTGCCCCATTGATTTCAATGGGCAGGAGCGGTGAAGGAGCACCGCGCGCTGCCCTATTGATTTCAATGGGCAGGAGCGGTATGCCGGTGTCTTGCCGAGAATGTTCCCTTGGCGGATAAGCTCCCCCCCGTACTGCGCAGGCGCAGCGCCTGCACAGTATGGACTACTGTCAGCCTCCGGAGATAGCCGAAGCTCAAACGCTTCAATCAGCTGTACACGTCGCCTGTGCTCTGGGTCCAGGTTCCTTCTCCACCATCCAAGTGGACCTAGAGGGGGAATCTAAAAGTGCCGAGCGTAGCGAGGCCGTGCCCGAAGCGTGGCGAGCGAAGCGTGGCGAGCGAAGCGAGCCCGCGAGGGGCCCTCTTACAGGCGCCGTGTACAGCTGATTTTCAGCTGTTCTGCTTCGGCTATTCCCGCCGGATCCTACTGCGCAGGCGCAGTAGAGGGGGGAACTTATCCGCCGAGCGGAACTTTCTCGGCAGAACACCGGCATTAGGCTGGCAGTATAGCCGCGCTGCCCCATTGATTTCAATGGGCAGGAGCGGTGAAGGAGCACCACGCGCTGCCCCATTGATTTCAATGGGCAGGAGCGGTATGCCGGCGGTATAGCCGCGCTGCCCCATTGATTTCCGGCGGACGTGAGGTCACCAGGGTAGGAAGAATAGCCTTACAATCCAGCCTACAATCCAGGCTGGATTGTAAGGCTATATAGGTGGGAAGTAAGTGGGAAAGCTTCAGTAGAGACTCATTCAGAAGTACATCGGGTAGCTGTGAGCAAAGCTTGAAGGAGTACAGCGGGTAGCTGTAAGTAGAGCTTAAAGGTAAGTACAGTGGGTAGCTGTGAGTCAAGCCTGAGGGATCCAGCGGGAAGCTGAGAGTCCAAGGAACCTAGCTGGTAGCGTGGGTGAAGCTTGAAGAATACAACAGGTAGCTGTGAGTGAAGCTTGAGAAATCCAGCAGGTAGTTGGGAGTTAAGCTTTGGGATCTACAGTGGGATACTGTGAGTTGAGCTTGAAGATCTACAGTGGGATAGTTGTTGCCATAGGAGACAGCAGTTGCTACAAGAAACAGATCGTTGCATTCAGCTTAAAGGCCCTTTTTCTGTATTGCTGTCTGCCTAGTTCTATTTTTGGTCTGCGGAGTCTGCCAAGTTGCTATTGCATTTGCCTAAGGGTGTCCTGTGCTCTAGCCCTCTCTCTCTCCCCTGTTCCTGCTAAGAGAAATAAAAACTCTCTTTGTTCATTTTAAAAGTGACTGGCACCGATCTTTTCATCTTGCACTACACCGCCTAGTAACCTGCACCCTGAGGAGGAATGTCAGCCCTTCCGGGCTCTGGGGGTCACCACCAGGCTCTTGGAGGTTGTGGTGACCGCTACAGCACTAAAACTCATAACGATCCATTAAAAATAATCCATAATATATTTATGCTTACATAAGTTTTGATAGTATTGAGTACTCAATTCTATCAATATACAGTGGGGACGGAAAGTATTCAGACCCCCTTACATTTTTCACTCTTTGTTATATTGCAGCCATTTGCTAAAATCAATTAAGTTCATTTTTTTCCTCATTAATGTACACACAGCACCCCATATTGACAGAAAAACACAGAATTGTTGACATTTTTGCAGATTTATTAAAAAAGAAAAACTGAAATATCACATGGTCCTAATTATTCAGACCCTTTGCTCAGTATTTAGTAGAAGCACCCTTTTGATCTAATACAGCCATGAGTGTTTTTGGGAAAGATGCAACAAGTTTTTCACACCTGGATTTAGAGATCCTCTGCCATTCCTCCTTGCAGATCCTCTCCAGTTCTGTCAGGTTGGATGGTAAACGTTGGTGGACAGCCATTTTTAGGTCTCTCCAGAGATGCTCAATTGGTTTTAAGTCAGGGCTCTGGCTGGGCCATTCAAGAACAGTCATGGAGTTGTTGTGAAGCCACTCCTTCGTTATTTTAGCTGTGTGCTTAGGGTCATTGTTTTGTTGGAAGGTAAACCTTCAGCCCAGTCTGAGGTCCTGAGCAATCTGGAGAAGGTTTTCGTCCAGGATATCCCTGTACTTGGCCGCATTCATCTTTCCCTCGATTGCAACCAGTCATCCTGTCCCTGCAGCTGAAAAACACCCCCACAGCATGATGCTGCCACCACCATGCTTCACGGTTGGGACTGTATTAGACAGGGGATGAGCAGTGCCTGGTTTTCTCCACACATACCGCTTAGAATTAAGGCCAAAAAGTTCTATCTTGGTCTCATCAGACCAGAGAATCTTATTTCTCACCATCTTCAGGTGTTTTTTTAGTAAACTCCATACGGGCTTTCATGTGTCTTGAACTGAGGAGAGGCATTCATCGGGTCACTCTGCCATAAAGCCCTGACTGGTGGAGGGCTGCAGTGATGGTTGACTTTCTACAACTTTCTCCCATTGCCTGACTGCATCTCTGGACTCAGCCACAGTGATCTTTGGGTTCTTCTTTACCTCTCTCACCAAGGCTCTTTTCCCCCGATAGCTCAGTTTGGCTGGACGGCCAAACGTCTTCCATTTAAGGATTATGGAGGCCACTGTGCTCTTAGGGACCTTAAGTGCAGCAGAAATTTTTTAGTAACCTTGGCCAGATCTGTGCCTTGCCACAATTCTGTCTCTGAGCTCTTCAGGCAGTTCCTTTGACCTCATTTGCTCTGACATGCACTGTGAGCTGTAAGGTCTTATATAGACAGGTGTGTGGCTTTCCTAATCAAGTCCAATCAGTATAATGAAACACAGCTGGACTTAAATGAAGGTGTAGAACCAGCTCAAGGATGATCAGAAGAAATGGACAGCACCTGAGTTAAATATATGAGTGTCACAGCAAAGGGTCTGAATACTCAGGACCATGTAATATTTCAGTTTTTCTTTTTTAATAAATCTGCAAAAATGTCAACAATTCTGTGTTTTTCTGTCAATATGGGCTGCTGTGTGTACATTAATGAGGAAAAAAATGAACTTAAATGATTTTAGCAAATGGCTGCAATATAACAAAGAGTGAAAAATTTAAGGGGGTCTGAATACTTTCCGTCCCCACTGTATATGTAGGAAAGAAATATCATGGATTATTTTTTATGGATCTATGTGAGTTTTGGTATTACTGTATTTAACAATTTGTCTGTAGACATGTTATGTAGACATATCATGTAATCTTGACATTGACAAGGAATGCTTATGGTTTAGGGGTGTGGTTAAAGCAGAGTTCCACCCAAAAGTAGAAGCTCCGCTTATCTGCCTCCCCCCCCTCTGGTGCCACATTTGGCACCTTTTGGGGGGAGGGGGGAATGGGTACCTGATTTTAAAAGGTTCCCGTCCCCACTTCCGAGAGATCTTGCCACGGCGAGATCATTTGGAATTTCAGCCCCCCTCCTCCTTCCCCCGTCGTCTGACCATTCAGAAAGTGCAGTGCACATGCGCAGTAGGGAACCGGCTGTGAAGCCAAAAAGGCTCCACTGCCAGTTTCCCTTACCACGAATGCCGGCGGCAGCACCCGAGAGCAGATGGAAACATCAGCTGGGGTGCCGACATCGCTGGATTCCAGGACAGGTAATTGTCCTAATATTAAATGTCAGCAGCTACAGTATGTGTAGCTGCTGAGTTTTAATTTTTTGCTGGGGGGGAGCGGAACTCCGCTTTAACCTTAGCTATTTGTAGGCAAATGTGTATGTCATGATGATGTCAGTGGCTTTGTAATTACATGAAGTACCAAAATAACCTTGAGGAGGCTAAGCATGTATGTACACTATATTGTCAAATGTATTGGGACACCTGCCTTTACACGCACATTAACTTTAATGGCATCCCATTCGTAGTCCATAGGGTTTAATATTATTTATTTATTTATTTATTTCAGGTACTTATATAGCGCTGTCAATTTACGCAGCGCTTTACATATACATTGTACATTCACATCAGTCCCTACCCTCAAGGAGCTTACAATCTAAGGTCCCTAACACACATTCATACATTCTAGGGACAATTTAGACAGGATCCAATTAACCTACCAGCATGTCTTTGGAGTGTGGGAGGAAACCGGAGTACCCGGAGGAAACCCACGCAGGCACAGGGAGAACATGCAAACTCCAGGCAGGTAGTGTCGTGGTCGTGGTCGTAATATTGAGTTGATCCACCCTTTGCAGCTATACCAGCTTCAACTATTCTGCGAAGGCTGTCCACACGGTTTAGGAGTGTGTCTATGGGAATGTTAGACCATTCTTCCTGAAGCGCATTTGTGAGGTCAGGCACTGATGTGGACGAGAAGGCCTGGATTGCAGTCTCCGCTCTAATTCATCCCACAGGTGTTCTATCAGGTTAAGGTCAGGACTCTTTGCAGACCAGTCAAGTTCCTCCACCTCAAACTTGCTTTAATGTCTTTATGGACCTTGCTTTGTGCACTGGTCCAAATCATTTGGTGGAGGGGGAATATGATGTGGGGTTGTTATTCAGAGATTGGGCTTCGCCCCTTATTTCCAGTGAAGGGAACTCTTAAGGCGCCGGCAAACCAAGACATTTTGGACAATTTCATGCTCCCAACTTTGTGGGAACAGTTTGGGGATGACCCCTTCCTGTTCAAACATGACTGTGCACCATTGCACAAAGCAAGGTCAATAAAGACATGGATGAGAGAGTTTGGGGTGGGGGAACTTGACTGGCCTGCACCTCAACCCGATAGAATACCTTTGGGATAAATTAGAGTGGAGACTGCGAGCCAGGCCTTCTTGTCCAACAGTAGTGTCTTACCTCACAAATGCGCTTCAGGAAGAATGGTCTAACATTCCCATAGACACACTCCTAAACCTTGTGGACAGCCTTCCCAGAAGAGCTGAAGCTGTTATAGCTGCAAAGGGTGGACCAACTCATTATTGAATCCTACAGACTCATGCCGCATACACACGAGCGGAATTTCCAACAGAAAGAGTCCGATGGGAGCTTTTCATCGTATATTCTGACCGTGTGTATGCCCCATCTGACTTTTTCTGTCGAAAATTCAGACAGACTTAGATAGAGAACATGTTCTATATTTTTCCGAATATTTTTCCAAATTACTATCGGGAAAAACGCTCGTCTGTATGCTGTTCCAATGCACAAAAACGTTTTCTAGTCCCGTCATACGTGTTGTACGTCACTGCGTTCTGGACGGTCGGAATTTGGTGTGACTGTGTGTATGCAAGACAGCTTGAGCGGAATTCCGTCGGAACGCCGTCGTAAAAACCTTCATAGTTTATTCCGACTGCAAAACCGGTCGTGTGTACAGGGCATCAGACTGGGATGCCATTAAAGTTCATGTGCATGTAAAAGCGGGCACCCCAATACGGTTGGCAATATAGTGTATATCTATTTTATCATGTTCTAGAAAGAACTTAAAAAAATATATGAATACACTGTTTGATATTTTAGAGAATGTTGTTCTGTGTGGATGAATTAGCACCTTAAAAGTCCCAATAACCAAACAGTTTTTGCCTATATCCTTTCCATTCAGGAAATATTACAAGGACGTACTAAATCCTACACAGAGACCCTTGCTTGTTTAGGGACGTATGTTCCATCATGCCCTAAAACATCTCTCTTATTTGCTGCAGTAGGCTGCTGAAAGCTCTACCTGCCACTATATCTTTCATGGGGATATTTATACCTCTAATAGAAAACACTGAGTGATGTGCTATACTCCCTTTCCATCCACACATCGATGTTCTTATATAGCTGAAAAAAATCACCACATTCTGGGCTGCTATTTTATTAGACCCTTACTTACACTTTGAACAATTTTATCCCAGGGTTCCTTGGAGACCTTTTACTACAAGGACCCTGAGTCTAACTCTATAAACCGTATGCCCAAATGCTGATGGTCATAGTTCTCCCTTTTGATTGATCCTGCATCCTTTTTTGGCTCCTTCCCAAGCCTTACATGGTCCAGGGTCTAATCCTGGCATTCTCCTTCAGCATGACAGTTCCATTGATGTCTGGTTCCATGTTCAGGAACATGTTTCCACTGGCATGCTTCAGTTACCCCTCCATGAGAATTTTCCCAGGTTATGCTGGTGAGACAGCCCTTGCTCGACTTTCTCCACACAGATTCATTACATTTTTCCACTGACCCTCCACTACCTAGAGCCTTCTTTAACTCCTTATAGCGCCCCTTTCCTCCTTGGGAGGAGTGCAGAGTGCCAGCTATAAGTCATCAGAAACCACCCTGCTACTTGGCTTTGATACCGATAAACTCCATTCACAAGCTTAGTACTGGAAAAGGTTGCATTGCCCTTGTTCTCAGTACTTCACATATGTTTTTGTTTCCCTTTCTTCATGCAGTCTGTAGGTACCCCAGCACTTGCCTGCCTCTCTCACCATACATATCCAGTTATATGACTTCTCTACAGACTTTTGCGCCAAGATCTTCTAACATCTCGAAATCACTGATATTCACTAGTTAGGCACATTTTAACCTCTATGTTGGGCCCCCTCTTTCCTTGAGACTTGCAGGTTGCTTTTCCTATGCTCTGCAATCTTTAATTTTGTTAGCTGACATCTACTGCGAGGATGGGGAACTTCATCTCAGAACATATTCCAGTTTCACAACTTGCAACCTATTTTCATCCTGCAACTGAGTTACAGTTTCCATTTATTTCCATCCTGCAACTGAGTTAGTTCCCATTCAACTCTTACATACTTAACGACTCTCACTGCTGCATTGCATTCTACATTCCTTTTTCATTACTAAGAATGGAACAGGAAAAGTGGGATTCCTTTGTGTTTCTTCAAAAGGCCTGTTTTAAAGAACTCTTTTAGGTATAGCTCTCCAATGGAGTCAAAAAGAGTATCAAAAGCCATCTGATTATCAACCCTCTGTCAATCACCTGAAGCAAAATATACATTTTAATCCTTAAAGTGTATCCAAAGGCATTTTATTTTGTTTTTGTATAGAGTGGGGAAGGGTTAGAATCTCAGTGAGGTCTTTATTGTTGTCTATGTTCCTGCAGGGGAGATTCAGGTTATGTGTCCTGGTCACCACTGGAACTAAAAGTGAAGAAAAATCCAAAATTGTTAGTTGTCTATTGAACGCAAATAGGTGGTAAAAATCTTCCAGTGGGGACACTAACAGTGACAGTCTGATAGGAGAGAGAGTTCCTTCCTTCCTGCTGTGCCTTCAGGAGAGGAAATAAAGGGAAATCTCTCCAATGGGATATAGACAGCAAAACATAAAACTGGCGGGAGTTTTAACCCTTTCCTACTCTAATACAAAATTTGTACTCTGATACACATTAATTAGTTGAATACATTTTACATCCTGAGATTTATTTATCTTTAGAGTATTTTTTCTCTTTTTTTTTATTTTACATGCTTCTAATATAATATGCTTGCTTATTGCAGGGTGAAGAAAACCTGGTTTGAAAAGAAAATATACACATGGGATCCATGTTTTAAGTTTCCAGGCAGAATGATTGGTACTACTATCCTGTCGCTGTTTTGCCTTTATATTGTGAGTCACAGTTCAAACAGATACAACAAAATCTTTTCAATGTTTTATTTAACAGGCCAAAAATTAACAAATAAAATATTTTCATTGTTAGAGTTTCTATACACTGTTAATGCAAGAACACAAAGCTATGATTTATTTTTTCGAATGCTATTTGCTCTTCCCATAAATAAATCACTAATATGAGATCCTGTACTCATATGCAAAAAAAGCAGAGTCTGGTACTTGCCCTGTGGCCAGTAAATGCTTTCCATGTTTCTACTGTAGGCTGAAAGGGAGTACTGAGCTGAATTACTCTATAAATATGAGCAGTAAGCAAAGTAAGGCTGGCCATATACGGTTCGAGTCTTGGTCAGGTTCCCGGATTTGAACCGTGTGTGGGCAGGCTGAATGTACCAAGGTGATTGATCAACTTGAGTACAACTAGCCTTCTGGATTCACTTCCAATTATCACTAGCGGCTTCTATAGCCGCTAGCAATGATCACTGTCTTCTCCTGGTGGGGACGGCTTCCTCCACCTGCCCCTACCCGGGAGCAGACAATTGCTCGGCAGGAGGGATTGCCCTGTCAGCACTGTCTGTGTTGATGGGGAATGGTGTGAATTTCTTTTCTGCAACCCGAAATTTTCAACAATGAAAATTCCACCGTCTATGGCCTGCCTTAGCAAGAAATATGTTTTTCTTTGCATGCTGATGAAGTGCCACCCATGGCTTTTATTTTAATAGATTAAGAAGAAATTGGCTAAAATTTGAGCCCTGTATGGCTAGCTAGATAGGATAGATAAAGAAGACACTTAACATAATAGCAAGAGAATGAAAATCAGAGAGCTACCATATAACTGGCTCTTGCTTCTCAACTCCAGGATGAAGTCAATTCACCAGGTTCTATATAGCCGGCCATACATGGTGAAAATGTATTTCCTGCAACCATAGTTTGCAGGAAATAAATTCGCACAATGCCCCTATCAACAATTCCCCCATCAACACAGACAATGCTGACAGGGGAACCCCTCCTGCCAAGCAAATGTCTGCTTGGCAAGAGGGATTCCCCTGTTAGCATTGTCTGAGAAGACAGTGATTAATGCTAGTGGCTATAGCAGCCGCTAGCGATAATCGCAATAGAATCCAGCAGGCTGGTTGTACCCAAGATAATTGATCCATCAACTTGGTACATTCAGCCTGCTCATTAATGTTTCAAACCTGCTGAGATTCAGCAAGAACCGGCCGAGATTCGGACTGTGTATGGGCCGGCCATAGTGAATATTATCAACTACAGTATGTTGCTTTTAGTAGTGCTAATAGTACTTTCCCAAAGGTTTTATATTTAAAATGTACCACTAATCACATTAAAATAAGGTTTTCATTTTAAACAAGAAAGTAAAAAAAAAAAAAAAAAAAGACATGGTGCTACATGATTGAGTATATGATTTGTATTGGGACACATAAATGGCAATGGATGGCAAAATATGGACAAGGCTGTAAAAGTAAATATTGTTCTTGTTATAAATTTAGAAAATATATAACACCATGTAATGATATGAAATAGTTTCAGTTGTTATAATGTTAACTAATTATATTTTCACACACTTGTTTTAATTGTTTTTTTTATTACCTCATCAGTTTGTCACTATAGAGTACAGTGCATTTGGCATTGTTGTAGAACTGGTCCACGGTTGGGAGGCACAGATGGAAGAGATGGCACCTGACATATCTTGGGATGCATACAATAATACCCTTGCCTCCTTTAAAGAGTTTAAAAACAACTTAGTGGGTAAGCAGCATATCAAAAATTCATATTTTAGGTGCAATCCTAATTTGATCTAATGCTTTACTATAAACAATGCACTTTTTATAGAACCCCTTTCTCCGGGGCACATGCCATATAATATGCCTCCAAAATTTATAGATGCAAAAGCAATTTGAATCTACATAGACTCCCCTTATCAGCTTTCCTTGGCATGAGGGAGCAATTAAAGTGGTTGTAAACCCTCAAGGTTTTTCACTCTAAAGAGGAAGTAAATCCTGATGGGTTTTACTTCCTCTTTTTTCCCCCTGCAAAGTAAAAGCATAATGGGCTAGTATGCATTGCATACCAGCCCATTATGTTCCACTTACCTGCAAATGAAGCCTGCAATGTCTCCGAGGTCCCCGCTGGTGGCCACGTCCATCTTCACCCCTCTTCCTTCCGGGGTTGTGGACTTTGGCCAGGTGAATGGCCGGAATCGCATGACATCAATCCCGCGCTTGCGCGTGGGAGTCGACAATCATGGCGCGGGCCCTTTAAAAACGCCACGACCGTGCCCTTTCTTCAGTGCACATGCATTGATAAGGTCGGCGCAGGCATGTATGGTAAATATCTCCTAAACCGTGCAGGTTTAGGAGATATTTCCAGTACCTACAGGTAAGTCTTATTATAGACTCATCTATAGGGAAAAAGGGTGTGTAAGGGTTTACAATCACTTTAATGTAAGGTGACCAGATTTTTAAAATGAAATCTGGGGACATATTTTTTTTTTCCAGTAATGTCAGCAATCGACAACTCTTTGCCCGTCTCCGCTGCCGCCGCCCGCCTCACAGCCTGTCAAGTCTAAAGCCCCATACACACTATCAGATTTTCTGCTGATTTTTTCCTTCAGATTTACCAAAACCATATAATATGAGGTCAAACCTTAGGAGTTTCAATTTGTATGCAATCAGGCAGGCCCCTCGCACTACATGGTTTTGGTAAATCTGAAAACAAAAATCAGCAGAAAATCTGATAGGGTGTATAGGCCTTTACTATTCGGGCCCCCGGCTACTACTGGGTGGAGAGCAGAGGAAGATCACTCCACCAGGGAAGGCAAGGAGATAAGCAGGCAGGCGGCTAGCTGGGACTTGAGCCAAGGCAGAAGAACATGCAAGTGGAGCTGAATGGGCATGCGCCCAAAACTGAAGAAATAGTCCCTCCGCTCCGACCAGCACATGATCATCAGAAAGGGGCACAGATAATGGAAAAAATAAACCCCCATAAGCTAGTAGGAGCGGCAGAGGAGGGGGGGGGGGTGCAATTCAGATTTTTTCTTTTTATTCTGTATGGGCTGTCTTCTAAATTGCCCCAGCCCCTGTTCAAATCCAATCTGGGGACAAAACTGGGGACAGACTTGGTCTGGGGACAGTGTCCTCAATCTGGGGACTGTCCCCAGAAACCGGGGATGTCTGGTCACCCTACTTTAATGCAATCTATGCATTAGGGAGAAAAACCTTCTATAGTGCAGCAGCCCCCCAGAGCCCCCCTTTTACTTACCTGAACCTGTTCATTCTAGCGACGGGGACAAGCACAGCAGCTCCAGCTGCTGTCATAGGTCCTCATTGGATAGATTGATAGCAGCAGGAGCCGCTGCTGTTAATCTAATCCAGTGACATGGGAACCGGGGGGGGGGTGCAGGGCCATGTCCTGTTGTCTGTGTCAATGGAATGGAAATAATGAATCAATAGTCAGGCAGAAAGAACAGATAAGTCACTATGGTGTTGAGGCTCTGGGGAGCCACCATTTGCAGTGTATGAAAACAATAGGACTCTTTTTGTAGTAAAAACAGATTTCTATCACCTCCATGTGTAAAAGGTAACACATGATCCACCACCATACCTCTATACCTCTAAGATCATGAGTCTTATGTTGTGCCTGTACAAAATGTACAGCTACTGGTATGTCAGGATTGATAGGTTTCTGCAGGCTCTGGATGTCAAGGCCCTCCTGATGTAATTGCAATGTTTCTGAAACCGATATTTAAAGCGACTGATAGTCTTACCTTAGTTCACAAGGAAGTTTTTCAGGGTTTAGATGCAGTAATCAGTATTACAATTAAAGTATTCCCACCCTTTGAAGTTATACTAGCTTATACTTATAATAGCTTCAACTCTTCTGGGAATGCTGTCCACAAGGTTTAGGAGTGTCTATGGGAATGTTTGTCCATTCTTCCAAAAGCGCATTTGTGAGTTCAGGCACTGATGGTGGATGAGAAGGCCTGGCTCGCAGTCTCCACTCTAATTCATCCCAAAGGTGTTCTGTCGGGTTGAAGTCAGGACTTTGTACAGGCCAGTCAAGTTTCTCCACCTCAAACTCACTCATCCATGTCTATATGGGCTTTGCCTTGTGCACTGGTTCGCAGTTATGTTGTAACACAAAGGGGTCATCCCCAAACTGTTCCCACAAAGTTGGGAGCATGAAATTGTCCAAAATGTCTTGGTATGCTGACGCCTTAAGAGTTCCCTTCACTTAAACTAAGGGGCCAAGCCCAACCCCTGAAAAACAACCCCACATTATAATCCTCCCTCTACCAAATGATTTGGATCAGTGCACAAAGCAGGGTCCATAAAGACATGAGCGAGTTTGGGTCGAGGAACTTGACTGACCTGCACAGAGTCCTAACCTCAACCGTATAGAACATCTTTGGGATGAATTAGAGGAGACTGTTAAGCCACAGCTTGAGTAGAGAGGTCTGTCCCCTGCCAGCATGCTGCATAGAAGGGCATTTGTTCACTGTTTGGAAGAGTGGTCTCTCTGACTCCTCCTGAGTTAGATGGTAAACTCTATATTCATCAAAACTCATTCAACCTGCTGATTGGAGAGCTGTAGCTCTGAAATAACAGGGGGTGTGTTGGATTTCTGCAGAGAGACCACTGCTTCCACACAAAGAGCATGGGGATAAGCTTTATTCCCCAGGCTGTGCCTGTTTTTTTAAAGCCTAAGTGCACCAGAAGATTACAGTGGAATGGGGTGGGGGGAATATGATTGGAGGAGGATTTCTACTAACATGAGAGGTATTAGACCTTGCTGTCTTTTCTGCTTTTGTTTTGGCTGTATCTGCACATGTTGTTTTGATGCACTTGGAGGGCTTTAACATTTTGTACCTATGCCCTTTATGCACTAACTGTTTGATTTGATGAAAATTATTCCAAACCATGTCTTTAGCTGTCCAAAAAATACAATGGGAGCTGAACATTTGGCACCCTGCCACAGTTCTGGTGGCCTGTGATGACGCTGCAGTTAGAACAAGAATTGGGGCTGATCGTTCATTGTGTTCACTTCAAAACATCCAGTCATTTGAAAAATAAGCTGTGTGTTTTCTATTTCTCTAGTTAAATAGCTCTGCCATTAAAAGGTATAGACTTTTTTGCATTTTAAACAATGCTTCTAATTTAATTTATAAATCAAGGTACCAGAAAGGCTGATGCTGGCCATACATTATACAGTTTTTTAATTGACCTGCGGGCTGCTTGAAAAATAGTGAACCGATTGCCGCATCCACACATTTAAGGTGGATGGGGAATTCTTCCCTGATGTGAAATTGTATTCTGATGCCGCGTACACACGATCGGACTTCTCGTCGGAAAAAGATATGACGGCTTTTCCGACGGGCTTCCGCTCAAGTTTGCCTTGCATACACACGGTCACGCAAAAGTTCACTGAAATTACGACCGTCAAGAACGCGGTGACGTACAACACTACGACGAGCCGAGAAAATTAAGTTCAATGCTTCCGAGCATGCGTCGAATTGTTTCCGAGCAGGCGTAGGGATTTTGCGCGTCGGAATTGCAATAGACGATCGCATTTTCGCATAGGTACTTTACCCGACCGAAAAATTGAGAACATGCTCTCAATCTTTTGCTGGCTGGAATTCAGCCAGCAAAAGTCCGATGGAGCATACACACAGTCGCATTTTCCAACGAAAAACTCTCATCGGCCTTTTGCGGGCCGAAATTCCGATCGTGTGTACGCAGCATAACAGTAGGACTCCTCCGCTGTCAGAATACACTGATCCGCACTGCAGCCAATTGGCTGCATGCGCTGATTGAACATAAATTTTCCAGCAGTCCCATTCAGGAGGAGTCGATCACTAGACTCCTGTGAAATAGGAATGGCCATAGGGCTCATGCACACTGCAGCTTAAAGGATTTTAAAGAAGCGGATCCTACAGGCTTTTGAGCTCTTATTTTTTCTGCCTAGAAACTCCCCTCCATGTTAGCCAATGTGTCCATGCACACTAGCTTTTTCAGGCGTTTTCAGACATATGCTTCTACAGGCAGAAAAACCCCCTACCAAACTCGCGTTTTTGAGAGGAGCTAATGCCCCAAAAGAGCTCAAAAGAGCTCAAAAACACGTGAAAACGCACAAAAACGTTTGTTCCAGCTTTGTGTTTTGTTTATACAGTGTTTAAGAAAATACTAAATAGGAAGGCTTGTGAAAAAAAACGCTTATGCTCAAAAAGCTCGAAAGAGCTCAATAAAAACATGAGAAAGAGCACACAAAAGAACAAGCTTCTTCAAGATTTTATTGGCAGAAATAAAAGCTCAAACGCCTGTAAAAAGCAACTTTTTTGAGCTGCAGTGTGCATGAGCCCATTGATGGATTGAAATTCAACTGGTCCCTGCTGAATCGGCTGAATTTCAATCTATCTAAGGCCAGCTTTAGTAGCTGGCTGCTAAGCAAGTATGTAAAAGTACATTGGCGCAATGATTAGAGAATAGAATTGTTGCAGATAAAGTACAAATAAATTTGCACTGACATCCATTAAATTAAACTCTTTGTATTTTATTCTTTCTCAGGTGTCTGGTTTTTCACTACTTTCTTATCATGCACAGTCACTGTGTCATATATCTTTCACATTTTAGTTTGCTACAGGTAAGATCCTGATGTTCAGAAATGTATTCTTAATTCTATATGTTGTGCTTTCATGTTTAATTTGATTCTAATTGGTTTACTCAAGCTTAAAACCTTATGATAAAAACCATAAGAAGAACCACACTAGAGAATAATCTAACATAAAAAATATATAGTGTGTATATAAACAGGAAACCTCCTGTAAGACATATATACAGTGAAAAAACATAACAAAAAAAAAAATAGGTTGCGCTAATCAATCATATTAAACCAATAAAAGTGATTCAAATTGGTTTGAAAATAGTCCACAAGTGATGTGATATGTAATCCTGATGTCATTCTGCACCATCCACCACCATAGTGATCATTAAAACATCAGTGCCTCCACCAACAGCTGAATGGCTCGCTTACCAGCTCCAATTGATCCCTCATTACAAGGAATCGTATGTGCTTGTGGCTTTAGCCCAACCAAGGCCTTTATCCTGGTCCAGATGGTCTCCTGCACAGGATCACCCCTTGGCATGTATTAAATAGAAGGATTTGTAAAAAAAAAAAACAGAATCTCCACATAGTGTGAAATCCTTATAGCGTTTATTTAAATGTAAAAAAATGCACTTACAGCTGCCGCTGATAACATGCGCCTTTTGTTTCTAGTGTATCGGCCGGTACACAAAACAAACCCGTCCTTCTAGAGTACGTGTGGGATTGGTGATGTCAGCGCGTCACTCTGCCCTACGCGTTTTGTCATAAGATGAAGGCGTCCAGGGGCACAGGCAACGCGCTGAGTCACCACACTTTATACACTGCACAAGCAACCAAGCCTCAGTCTGAATCTATGTGTATCGTACAGCACACAGATAGCCAAGCCTTGATCTGAGCCTCGGTCAGCCATATTACAAACCATACCAAGCCTCATTCTGGAATCCTATATCTGGAAAGGGGAATTCATGATACACATTAAATGTAATCAACAAACTCATGAGACACCTGACAATTTGTCATATATAGGGGTTCATTTCCTAAAGGCAAATTCACTGTGAGCTTAAAGAAGGCAGGTGCTACAAATCCTCAAATCTAAGGAAGCAATTTCTTCCTTACTGGCCTCAAAATTGAGAACAATCCCCCTAAAATTGTTATTTAGTTGTTCCATGAACTCACGAAATTCCATCTCACCGCCATCTCAAAGGAGGAGAACATCTATATATCTAGCCCATAAGACCAACTGAGGTCTCTGTTGGGCATAGATGACGTCCTTCTCCCACGTGGCCATAAACTAATTTGCAAAACTTGGGGCATATTTAGCCCCCATGGCCACCCCTTTATCCTGGCAATAGAATTGATTACCAAACCAGAAATAATTATGCGTTGCCGCAAATTTCAATAATTCCATAATAAAATCTAGCTGAAGCCTCGAAAATCCAAGGTTTCGATCTAGGAATAGCTTTACAGCTTCCAAACCCAGGTGGTAAGGTGTGATCGTATATAAGGAAGACACGTCTGCCGTCACCAACAACAACCCACTCCTTGGGCTAAGATTAGACAACAGGTTGATAACATGTCTCGTATCTTTAATATACGATGGCATCAACTGCACCAAAGGTTGGAGATAAATGATCAATATACTTGACCACCCGGGATGTAACTGAATCAATGCCGCTAACAATGGGACGACCCAGGGGGCAAGACTGGTCTTTATGAATCTTGGGCAGGTAGTATATTATAGAGGTACATGGGGCACTTGGTACCAGAAAAGATTTCTCTTTTTTATTCATAATACCTTGGATGAATCCCCTATTAGTAATAATCTCCAATTCCTTTTTGTATTTAGCAACTGGATCCATGTTTAGAAGGGTATAAGTCTCTTCATCCCCTACTATGCGGTACATTTCTGTCATATAGTCCGTTCTGTCCAAAAGCACAAGCCCCCCCCCCCCCCCCCCCCCCTTTATCAGCAGGTCTGATCACCAACCCCTTTTGTTTTTACATAAGGAATCCAGACCAATTTCCAAGTTTTTCTGCATTTTAACATTTTTTACCCTCATTTGCTCCAAATCCCTCAAGACCACCTATCGAAAGACCTTTAGGGAGGGGGCTAATGCACTAAGAGTGTTAAAAAGAGAAACATTAGAAAGGTTGGAATGTTGAAATTCAGAAGATACTACTCTATTTTCTTTGATAGGATACGTCAACAAGTATCGTTATATATTTAATTTTCGCACGTACTTGTGAAGATCCATATATGTCTGAAATTTGCTCAACTTTTTCGGTAGAGCAAACTTCAGGCCCTTATCTAGAATGCTTTTTTCTTGATCTGTCAGGACCTGTTGACTCAAATTATAGATACCAGTTCCTCTTATGCTCTCTTCCTATTTTGAATACATCTCCCTCTAGTTCCTCTCTTTGTTCTACTGGCCTCTTTATACCTTGATTTGGTCTGGGAAAACTCCAATTAGAATTATTTTGATTCAGGGGTGTTTTATAGTATCGATCAGCTCCATTCTCATTATAATTGGAATTATGCCTGTTAAAGTTATGTTGATATGTCTCTACAGACCTATTATTCACTTTTCCATTATACCATCCATTGTTGGGTCCAAAGTTGTTTGGTGGAGCCTCCCCATCATGTAAGGGGAAGAATCTGTTTAGAGTAGGGACATTATACCCATAATCCATGTTGTTATTTCTCCCATCATAATGGTGGGGTGTGACATATTGATCTCAACCCTGTCCTTGCAATGGGGGTCTTTGTCCATATTGTTTAGGTGGACAAAAAAACATTATGACTTAGGTCATTTCTCATGATCGTTATTTTTCATGAGTAAGGAAATTGGTGGTTTATTAACTTAAATCAGATGTTTTAAATGAATGTATCTGCATGTCTCAATTCCACCACAATTGCAAAAAAATGGGTTTATTCCTAATATTAGTCTAGTGGGCAGAGCCATGCCATTCGTTCCTTTTTGCCCTAGAGGCCAACTTGGCATCTGGAATCGCTGGCTAAAAGTATATGTACAGCCTAATGTTATAGTGCCATTTACTGTATTCCAAAATGTACAAAGTTGTTTTAGACTTAGTCATCACCAGTGCAGTGTATGGAAACTATGGTTTCTTTTGTTTAGTGGACGGCTTTTGTTCCTTTAAGCCTAGCTTACAACAACCTGCCTGTTAGAACTGTTATGAAAGTAATGACAAGGCAAACCTATTCTTACAGTATCTTTAGTTTTTTTTGGTCCAGTCATTAATATTGCTCAGATAATAAAGATCAAAATAAAAATCTTGTTTTGTACCATAAAATAAAAAGGTTTTTTTTGTTTTTTGTTTTTTTACAGAAAACATATGAAAAGACTGTGGATTGGAGAAAAGGGGTTTCTTCCTATAAAATATCACAACCCTTCACCTTCCGAGTCAGTTGTAAGTTTTCTTTCAGTGTGTAGCACTCCTTCTTGCATTGTGGTGGAGCTAACTAGGGGTAAATTTCTACTTTTGCAGCCAAATTGGGATAAAGCCTACTTTAACCACTTCAGATCCGGGCCATTGCCAAATGACGGCAACAGTGCGGATCTACATTGCCGGGACTACGCCTGCAGGGCGTGCGCGGCGTGCTCGGTGATCAGCGAGTCTATGAGACTCACCTGATCACAGATCAGAGTAAGGGGTCGGTCCCGACCCCTTACCACATGATCAGCTGTCAGCCAATGACAGCTGATCATGTGATGTAAACAGAGCCGGTAATCGGCTATTTTTCTTCCTCGCACTGACAGCGTGAGGAGGAAAAAAACACCCGATCACCGGCGGCCGTGATCGGGACATCAGTCCCGATCGCGGCGATCTTCTGTGACACAGGAATAGGCAGCAGTGCCGCCTACCAGTGCCCACCAGCGTCACCCATCAGTGCCCACAGTGCCATCAATCAGTGCAATCCATCAGTGCTCACAGTGCCACCCATCAGTGCCACCCATCAGCGCCCACATCAGTGCAACAACAGTGCTGCACATCAGTGCCACCTATCAGTGCCCATCAGTGTCACCTACCAGTGCCCATAAGTGCCCATCAGTGTCCCCCATCAGTGCCGCCCATCAGTGCCCCCCATCAGTGGTACCTATCAGTGCCCATCAGTGCCACCTATCCATGCCACCCATCCGTGCCACCCATCAGTGCCCATCAGTGGCCATCAGTGCCGCCTTATCTGTGTCCATCAGTACCGCCTTATCTGTGCCCATCAGTACCGCCTTATCTGTCCCCATCAGTGCTGCCTTAACTGTGCCTATCAGTGCCGCCTTAACTGTGCCTATCAGTGCCGCCTTAACTGTGCCTATCAGTGCCGCCTTATCTGTGCCTATCCGTGCCCATCAGTGCAGCCCATTAGTGCCCACCAGTGCCGCCTCATCAGCGCACATCAATGAAGGAGAAAAATTACCCGTTTGCAAAATTTTATAACAAACTATTAAATATGATTTTTTTTTTCAAAAATTTCCATCTTTTTTTGTTTATTTAGCAAAAAATAAAAACCCCAGCTGTGATTAAATATCACCAAAAGAAAGCTCTATTTGTGGGAAAAAAATGATAAAAAATTCATTTGGGTACAGTGTTGTATGACCGCGCAATTGTCATTCAAAGTGCGTCAGCGCTGAAAGCTGAAAATTGGTCTGGATAGGAGGGGGGTTTAAGTGCCCAGTAAGCAAGTGGTTAAAGTGGATGTAAACCTATACCCAGTGAAGTGAACAGCCTCAGATGATACACAGAGATGAAACAAATCTCCCTACATAAGTTTTACATATATATCTGCTGTCTTCAGCTTTATATACTGTTTAGAAAGTGCATGTCCTGTTAGAATTTTCTCTTCCTGATTCACCTGTGGGTGTGGATTCTTGCCATACACTGTGAGACAGCTGATTGGAGGAAAGGCACACCCCCCTCCCCCTCCACATAGGCAGAGACTTGCAGAGCTGTGCTATGATTTGACCGGCTCTATGCTAATCTATTTATAGCACCCACCCTGACACAAAATTCAGCCTGGTTTTATCACAGGTGACGGCGAACTTGTCAGAAGTTATCATGCTGATAATAGAAGAACAGAGCAGGAGAAAGCCATGGGACTTAAGGTTTTGAAGAGAGATAAGAAAACACTGCAGATACATGCGCCCAGCTCAAATTTCATGAATGGGATTTACATCCACTTTAAATTTGTTACAAGTTGACAGGAACTGGATCACCTGCTGGTGACAGTGTGGTTCCTAGAGCTGAGCTGAAGGACACAGTTCTAGTGGCCACCAGTGGGTGCCTCCCAGAAGCCAGCAAATCCCAGTAATTAGGTTCCACCTAATGCTGGCTGCTGGGAAGGAATATAACCTCTGTTATTTTCATCTTTGCTTCAGTATTTTGCCTATTAATCGTGATGTGATCCTGTACCATGCTACCTCTCATCTGCTCCCCTTGTTCCTGATCCAGTTCTAGTTCTAGCCTTTTGGCTGGGATAGCTGGCTGTACTTGTACCCACTGTGAAAATGGGCACTAGGCCACAACACTACTAGGCCTTTTGGCAAAGACCAGGGTAATTTTTAGCCTCTGATACCTTTTTATTTTTTATTATTGCTCTCCAATGTGTCACTGCACTTTCTATGTGTATGTTCTGTTTACACCCACAGGATTGTACAGTGTGGGTCTATGGATTTTCCCTGAGGTAGAGGGAGAGGATATGCAGTCCCCTGCCTTGGGGGTCTCAATTTGAGGAGCCCCCTAACCTAGTACTTGATGGTCAGCTTTGACTGACCACAAGGAGAGTGGTTTTCCAGGCCTTTTGGCTAGGTGGACCAGGGTGCTTTCCCCCTTCAGAAATCTTGCACCCTGTCTCCCTTTGCCTGATGACACCTTAATGTGTTTGACTACGCAGAATCCCATTCTTTCCAATTATGTATTTTTACACTTGTACCCTCAGTCACAGTGAACTTTTGAATTAGTGTGTCTGTATTATAGAGGGAAACACACTGTGTGGTATTGTAAATGAAGTAACTTTATTTGCCAGATAAGCAACAGTGGAAAATTATATTTACAAAAGTGGAGTAAACAGTTCTCTTGTTAGCATATAATGAACAGATTCACAGTTCAATAACCAAAGATACAGAATTCAGCTCAGTAAAGTGGCACTGTAGTTATTATTCCTCTCTTCAGGCACATCAGTGATATACAAGGCACATTTTGATTACTTGCCATAGGCTGGTGTCCATAAGCAGGTTCCACATATGCAGCAGAGATGATTTAACAGGAAAATGCACTGTCTTAGATGATCTACTATCACAAGCACAGCAACAGTGCTGATAGGCAGGATCCCTGTCCTGTCCCTACGGGCTGGAACACTCTCCCCGAGTAAGGCCTAGCTTTCCCTCACAGGAAGTATACCTTTCGCTCACTCATTCCACACACGTCTCTCAAAATGGTGGTTGGGCCCTCTTTTATATGGAAGCTAACAGAAAATGGTGGACAAAATCTCGAGAGAACTTGGTATCAATGAGAACATGAGGCTTCTCCAAGATGGCTGCTGGAGACAAGTTAGAGAACAGTTACAGCCTCAACAGGATTTCACAAAACAGCAGGAAAACACAAACACATTCTGAATATAATATGACATTTCTGCATGAGAAAGTAAGCATGATACAATTGTAGTCCCACTTCTCCTCTCAGCCAGCAAGACTGTCCTGTCACAGTTAACTGTATGTGAGGAGGCTACCTATAAGTGTATTCAGAAATGATTTGTCTTTCAGGCTTCAATGAGAGCACCTGTAAACAGGTGACAAGCACACTTCCGCATGACTTTTTGTGCCTGTAGAATTTCTCTCCTCCTTTAGAACTGCATGCCTCTTCTTGCACAGTCCAGGAAATAAACTACTTGAAGTTTGATGCATGTGAAAAAACACCTGTAAAACGCCTGAAAAAAAGACGGAAAAAAAACAATTTGAAAACCCCAGCAAAATGCTCTGCTCAGGTGTGAATGAGGGCTAAAAAAGGTTTTAGGACTATATCATTATTGCTCTTTGCTGACTGAACTGAGATAACCAAATACGACCTCTTACATCTTTTTCTAAAGGGAGCCTGACATGAGCAGCACAGTGGATGTTTGTGTCAAGTAACAATTAAATAAATTGACTAATAGATAGACATTCCTGTGCATTGCTAGCCTAAAGAAGTATTAAACGCTCTGCTTTTAGTTTAAAGTCATATTAAAAGCCGTTTAAAAAAATAAATAAATAAACATGTCATACTTACCTGCTCTGTGTAAAGGTTTTTGCACAGAGCAGCCCCCAATCCTTTTCTTCCGGTGCTCTTGGCCCCTTTCTCCTGCCGAGTGCCCCAATAGCAAGCAGCTTGCTACTGGAGCACCTGAGTAGGCTCACTCCTGAGCCACTTCTCTGTGTGTCCATTCACACATGGAGCATGGCTCAGCCCTGCCCTGCTCTCTCCTCATTGGCTCACTGGCTGTGATGACAGTTCCCTGCTGATTCAGCCAATGAGGAGGAAGAGACCTGGGATCACAGCCCTGGATCGAGATCGGGCTCACGTAAGTCTTAGGGGGGCTGCTGCACACAGAAGGTTTTTTTACCTTCATGCATAGATTGCATGAAGGTAAAAAAACCTTTAACCTTTACAACCACTTTAACACATTAAGCACAATAAAATAAACATTCCTCAGTTAAAATTCTAACCCCAGTACTTGCAGTTTAAACTTTCAATGCTGCTGGCTCCTGCTCTCTCAATTCAGCTTCCCTGACCTTTTGGTCTTCACGGTAAACATCAGACAGTGCCGTCTCCAGTGAGTCTGTCAGCTTGGAGAATAGAGGAGGAGGGAGAAGCAAGGGGGATCCTTCCCGTCCTAGGCTATGGGGCTGTGTGTTTCTATTGATACACATAGTGTAGGGAGCCACAACTCCCACATGCAAGTGTGGCTCCATAGGACACTGTAAGAGAAAGAAGCCACCCTAAAACAGGAAACCTGGGGCAGCAGTCAAGGCACCAGCCTAAACAGGAACTTAGGCAAGGATTAAAAGATAAAGAAGCTGCATACTGAGTACATGATCAGCTGCTGAAAATGCTTTAAAACTGAGGATTTATTATTTCTTTAAAGATTTACTCCAGTCAAAGTGAAAACATTGAGATGCATATAGTGAGCAAAGTTTAGTTGCTCAGAACTTAGATTTTTTTATGTTACATTATTCTAATGCACCATTCCACTGCTGTCGCTTTTGTCTAGTGATCTAAAAACATCTAGTGAACCTGTGGGGTACTCTCTGGATTCTTCCTGAAGCGGATTGGAGAAGGCACAGATTAAAGTGTACCTCTTAAATAAATAATCTCATTTTGGATTGAGTAGGTAAAGGTTAGACCCTCTGTCAAGTATTTAATGCTCTCGATGACCCCACTGGGATGATTCACCACTATATTTGTACCCGTGACCATTGTCACCGAAACAGAAAGTAAGAAGATATCCCAAATTTAAAAAAAAGTCCCCACAACAGAAGACACCTGTTCCAGGGAAAATTCTGGTGAATTCCTCTCAGTTTGAGTTTCCTCTAAAATGCTGTTGTATCTCTGGGAGAGGAAGTGTAGGGAAATTTCCCAATGGTACAAAGACAGAAAAAAATAAACCGACAGGAGTTTTAGTCTTTCCCTAAGGCTCAGTTCACAGCGGTGCAATTTCTGATGCGACTTGAGTCGCGCAGATTAACATGACAAGGGAAATCACATTATGTTCAATGGGGTCAGCTCACATCAATGCAACTCTGTACTGTGATTTTTTGAAAAAGGTTCCTGTGCAACTTTGGTGTGATTTCAGTGACATTTGGCTTTATAGAATATGCAAGTCACATCAAAAGTCGCATAAAGTTTGCACTATATGAACCAAGCCTAAATGTATATGGGTATACATAATACTTTACAATAATTAAGTGAAGTTTCCAAATTTAGCACAGTTATGTTAGTTGCTAGTTACCATTAGTAGCACATGTATTGGTTTTGTTTGTTGTCTAGAATTCCTTTTTAGCCATTGCACCTTTATTGCAGGGACGTGCAGTCAGGGGAGACACCTGCCATGAACATTGATGTAGCGCCCTGGGGTTTAGTCAGGGAGCTCCTAAACAAATTCCTTGTCTGAGGTAGCTACCATAGTTAAATTGTTAAAGATCCATTGCTTTCTCTCTAAGTTTGGCCTTGTTGTACTTTTCCCTTCTACCACTAGGTGGCCGGGAACTTGGTGGTACTAGATATGAGAAGGACAACTCAAGGTCAGGTTATGGGTATATGGGGTATCTCAGCCAATGGACAGGGTTCTCGTGAATCCCTTGGCCTGCTGGCAGAGCCTATATATTCGGGTGGAGTCAGGTGATCTGTGTTGTGTGCCACCCAGACTGAGTGGATGTGTGTTGTCTGCCCCGGGCTGCTAGGTCGGAGATTGGGCCTATCCCGGGGGCATCTGGCTGCCAGGCTGTGTGAGGGCCTATCCAGAAGTAAGAGGACAGCGCAGGGTTTGGACTGCGGCTTGCAGTCCAACCAAAATTGACTGTTCTGCCGACCGGAGAACCTGTCGTGGTCGGAGGTAGAATGGAAGCTGTCGCCACTAAGGGACCAACCACCTTTACTAGGGACCACAGTGAGTAACTGAAGCAAGTACCAGAGCAGTATTCCCACCGAACGGGCACGGTGGAGAATCGGGAAACTTTAGGCGGTGATCAAGTCAGGGACCCAACCAGCGGAGTTGATGCTTGCAGAGCAGCCTTGTGTGTCAAGTTAGGGACAGAGCCGGTCAGCAGGGGTGAAGCTTGAAAGGTATCCAAAGTGCCAAGCTAGGGACCCAGCAGGGAAGTGTGGGTGGCGCTTGAGGGAGATACCACTGCAAAAGCCTTGAGGAGCTCACGGGATTCAGAGTTAGTGAATCAGAGGGTCCGGTGAAAGACCAGGAGCTCAAGGGGCTGAAGAACTACAAGTAGAAGCTGTAGTGAAGCTGAGAAAACTGTTACGTTTGAATTAGGAACTGTTAAGTACTGTAGCCATAGGGGACAGCAAACCTGCACATGCAGAATTGGCACCTTGCTGGGGCCTTATCTTGTACAGCTGTCCTCTTATTGAAGTCTTGGAGTCTGCCTATTGAAATTGCAACTACTTAAGGGTGTCCTGGCCCTAACCCTCTTTCCCTTGCAAAATATAAAAGGACTGTTAAAAGAAATAAAACCTCTTTTGTATCCAAGAAGTGTCTTGCGCCCAATGACTACCACCTTTGCACCCACTATGTCTCACAACCCACTACATATTAAAGGATGTCAGCGGTCTGTGGCCTTAAAGGTTCTCATTAGACTTCGAGGGTCGTAACTCGGCAACCTGAGGTCACAGAGACCCCAAATTTGGGGGGTAGGTAGCCTAAGTCCTACCCCACCACTGGTAAATTTGGGGCTCCTACGACCTTTAGTTCTGGAGATACAGGGCTCCTTGCGCAGCCTGTCAGAAGCTACATACAGAGCGGCCAGTTTAAATACAAGCTGGTACACTCTGTTTGCAGCAGACTGAGAGGTTGAGCTCACAGTGCCTCTCCCAGTGGCGGCCCGTGCATTAAGGGCGCACAGGCGCCGCCCTCTCTCTCCTGTCACCCCCTCTATCACCAATAGATAGATTCATGCATTGCATGAATCTATCTATGGCCGCCAGGGGGTGTTTTGGAGCACCTGATTAGAGCCATAGGCTCTAATAGGCATCAAAAAAAGTGACCTCCGAGCGCCATGCTGGGCGCTCGCAGGTCACTCAGCTGTGTTATAAAAGCGAATGAATATTCACTTTCCTAACACTAAACTGCCTCTCCGCCAATCAGGTCCTCGGTCTGTTACCTGTCACCTGATTGGCTGAAACGACTGGCGCCGCTATTGGACGCCTGTCAGGAGGAGAGGACAGGAGAGGAGGATGGCAAGAGACGCATGAAGGACCCCGCTCGTCGCCGTCACCTGCTGTCCCACCAAGACAGGGTAAGTGCCGGGCAGATGGCAAGCGGGCGGGGGTCACACTGGGGGCATTCAAGGGCACACTGGCAGCATTTAATGGGCACACTGGCAGCATATGATGGGCACACTGGCAGCATATGATGGGCACACTGGCAGCATTTGATGGGCACACTGGCAGCATATGATGGGCACAGTGGCAGCATTTGATGGCACAGTGGCAGAGTTTAATGGGCACAGTGGCAGCGTTTGGCACAGTGGCTGCAATTGATGGCACAGTGGCAGCGTTTGAGGGTACAGTTGCAGCGTTTGTTGGCACAGTGGCTGCAATTGATGACACAGAGGCAGCATTTGAGGGCACAATGGCAACGTTTGATGGCACAGTGGCAGCATTTGATGGCACAGTGGCTGCCTTTGATGGCACAGTGGCTGCAAGTGATGATTTTTTTTCAAAATTTTTTGCGCCCCCCCCCCAAAAAAAAATTTTGAGCACCAGCCGCCACTGGCCTCTCCTCACTTCTTTGAAGAGGCACTGAGCTCAATGGACAGCTTGGAGTCTTGGACCAATGGTAAAGTACCATTAGCCCCAGCTGTTCAATAAAAATGCTACAGTGTCATAGAAGGGGCATGTGTCTAAAATGCTCCTTTCCAGCCCAGCCCTCTTAACTAGAAGGAAATACATAGATTTATTGGTATAAGATTTACCCATAATCCCATGTTTTCTCACACAGTTAAGAGGGAGAATGAGAATCTGCTGCTGCTGAAAAGGTACTGTTATAATCAGAGCCGGTTCACACTGGGACGACTTGTCAGGTGACTTAGCGCCTGACAAGTCGCGTTCCGTTCTGTACTATGGAACCGTTCTAATAGGAGCGATTTAAGTCGCTCTGACTTAGAAAAAGGTTCCTGTACTACTTTGGGGGCGACTTGAGGCGACTTGCATTGACTTCTATATAGAAGTCGTTTTGCAAGTCGCCTCTGCTGTTGTGTGCAGATCGCCTGAGGCAGTCGCGCTGCAAGTCGTGCTGCCTCAGTGTGAACCGGCTCTCAAGCTAAATCATATATTATCATGCTATATATGTTATAAGATAATAGTTTATTATTTATCTATTTACTGTGAAATTACTGGTTTGAGTTGAAACTTCAAACTTCAGTAATTTCTCCACTAAGCCATCTGCTTGAGTACAGTTTTTGAAAATATAGTAAATTACCTTAAAAACAATATATAATAATTATTCGTATATTGCTTATGGTAATTAACCCCTTGCCACCCAGGCCAACTCTGACACTTCTCTCCTACATGTAATAATCCAAATTTTTTTGCTAGAAAATTACTCAAAACCCCCAAGCATTATATATATTGTTTTAGCAGACACCCTAGGGAATAAAATGGTGGTCGCTGCAACTTTTTATGTTACACGGTATTTGCGTAGCAATTTTTCAAACGCGTTTTTTTTTTTAAACTTTCATGAATATTAAAAAAAAAAAACACTAAAGTTAGCCCGATTTTTTTTTTTGTATAATGCGAGGGATGATGTTACGCTGAGTAAATAGATACCTAACATGTTACATTTAAAATTGCGCAGACTTGTGGAATGGCGCCAAACTTCAGTACTTAAAAATCTCCATAGGCGAAGCTATAAAATCTTTTACAGATTACATGTTTAGTGTTACAGAGGAGGTCTAGTGCTAGAATTATTGCTCTCGCTCTAACGATCGCGGCGTATGTAACCTGTGTGTATCTGGCTCTAATACTAGCCAGTGCCTCATCAGCCACTCACCTCACCGCACGTCCCTGCTTTTCTGGTATTGGTTAGCAATACAATTACATACATAATACATTATAACCAACTATATACCAAAATTCAAGTATATTCTGATGATAAAAATGACTGTTCCTGATTTTGTCATGTTTCAGGCTGCTATAGCAAGATACACTGGCTGGCAGTTAGCGTATATTTTATGGGGTAAGCTTTTTGTGCAAACTATAGAAAAATTCCATGGTGTTCTGTTCTTTAGATTGATTAAATTGCCATCTTATATTTCAGGTTACTTGATACTACACACAGTTCAGAGCATGTTTGGCATGGCTTTTGTGTATGCATTTGTTGTTCCAATAAAACACGGACAAGCTCTGATATTTCTAAAAGGTTTGGGAATCACCATGTAAGTACAATATGCATTTTGGATGTTTTTTAGCAGAGAACTAATGCCGCGTACACACGATCGGAAATTCCGCCAGCAAAAGTCCGATGTGAGCTTTTGGTCGGAAATTGCGACCGTGTGTATGCTCCATTGGACTTTTGCTGGCGGCATTTCCGCCAGCAAAAGATTGAGAGCAGGTTCTCTATTTTTCCGACGGAAAAAGTTTCTATCAGAAATGTCGTTCGTCTGTATGCAATTCCGACACGCAAAAAACCACGCATGCTCAGAATCAAGTACGAGACGGAAACGCTGGTAAAACTAGCGTTCGTAATGGAGATAGCACATTTGTCATGCTGCAAATTATTGGATCTTTTAATGCAGCGGCCCATTCTTTTGTTCTTTTTAATGCTAGAATAATGAATTTGTTTTGCTGCTGATATTCACAGAGTTCTGACAAACTGATTTCTTTATTATTTCTCCTGATCTCCTGAATAATCTTTTTTTGTTTTTAAAGCCAGATCTCCATAATAATGTTTAGAATTATTTTTTATAGTCATCTTTTTTTTTTTAATCAAGATCTTCTGTTTTTTTATTATTTTTAAATTATTTTCTAGTGATCTCCATAATTTTTTTTTTGTGTCAAGTTACCACAACAATTATCTTGTATTTTTAAAGCTCAAGGAGGTTGGTTGGTGTCCCTTGCTGGCTCCGGCGCTGTGACTGGCCGGAACCGCGATGACGTCACTCCCACGCATGCGCATGGGAGCCGCCTGTCACGGCAAGGGCCCTGAAAGAAAGGCACAAGCAGGCCGTTCCTTCAGTGCGCATGCACCAATGACGTTGGCGGAAGGATATACAGTAAATATCTCCTAAGTGGTGCAAGTTTAGGAGATATTTACAGTACCGACAGGTAAGCCTTATTACAGGGTTACCTGTAGGTACAATTAAAGAGGCAGACTTTACTTCCTCTTTAAGGTCATCACAGAGGACAAGGGAGCACTCTTTACATCTGGAGGAAAAGAGATTTAATCTCCAAATACAGAAAGGTTTCTTCATAGTAAGAGCTATGAAAATGTGGAATAGACTCCCTCAGGGGCTAGTTCTGTCCAGCTCAGTAGATTGCTTTAAAAAGGCCTGGATTCTTTCCTAAATGTAAATAATATAACTGAACACTATTATTTATAGGTAAAGTTGATCCAGCAAATATCCGATTGCCTCTTGGGGGATCAGGAAGGAATTTTTCCCCCTGCTGGAGAAAATTGGATCATGCTTTGCTGGGTTTTTTTGCATTCTTCTAGATCAATTGTGGGTATAGGATTGTGTATATAGGATTGTATAATCCCCCCCCCCCCATTTATTGGTTGAACTAGATGGAAAAGAATGGTCTTTTTTAACCAAAAGTATTGGGACACCTGCCTTTCCATGCACATGAATTTTAATGGCATCCCAGTCTTAGTCCGTAGGGTTCAATATTGAAATGGCCCATCCTTTGCAGCTATAACAGCTTCAACTCTTCTGGGAAGGCTGTCCACAAGGTTTAGGAGTGTCTATGGGAATGTTTGACCATTCTTCCAGAAGCGCATTTGTGAGGTCAGGCACTGATGTGGACAAGAAGGCCTGGCTCACCATTTCCACTCCAATTCATCCAAAGGTGTTCTATCGGGTTGAGGTCAGGACTCTGACCTCAACCCGATAGAACATTCCCAAAGACACACTCCTAAACCTAGTGGACAGCCTTCCTAGTAGAGTTGAAGCTGTTATAGCTGCAAAGGGTGGGCCAACTCAATATTAAACCCCAAGACTGGGATGCCATCAGTGGCAGCTGGTGCTATATTTTTGGGGGGCCGGCAAACAAACCACCCAACCCCCCCCTGTTCGTTTGGTTGGTCAAATCCCCCACCCCCCCACGCTCAACCATTCGTCCACCCATCAGCCCCGCACTTACCCTATCCAGGCACAGGCAGCTTCTGCATCTCCTCCTCGGCGCCTCCCCCCCTGCTCCCGGCCAATTCAATCACTTCTCCTCTCGGCCAATCGGGTCTTAAGACCCTCTTCCTGATTGGCCGAGAGGAGAAGCAGGAAGACAATAGCGAATACTAAATCCCAAGCACACCCTTTTTTAAAGCCAATTAGAGCCTCAGGCTCTAATCAAGTGCTTAAAAAAAACAAACAAAAAAAAACCAAACATTGAAATCCATGCATCCAGCGCCCTGCATGTAGATTAGGGGCCGGGCGCATGGATTAGGGGGGTGGCGCCTTGCGCCCCTAATGGAGCGGCTGCTGCTGGATGCCTTTAAAGTTCATGTGCGTGTAAAGGCAGGCGTGCCAATACTTTTTGTAATATAGTGTATGTACCTGCGACCTACAGATTGCCTTAGAATAGGTTGTAAGAAGATGGTCTTATTAGCACCATACAGAGCTTGGGTAGGCTTGTGTTCAATCCCCAGTGATGACAAATTATTTTTATTTTTCAAATGTAATTCTGTGAAGTTTAAGTTACAATTGTTCCATTACTTATGATTTGTTTTTGTTTTTTTAAGCCTTACAATTTCAATCGTTATTTTGCTGATGATTCTGCAAGTTGTGTTAGCTGGGCAATTCTTTCTACAAAACAAAATATCACCAGAAGATAAACAGAAGCCCCTAGCTCTAAATAACAGGTATTATTTCTACTCTATCATTTGTAAATGCAATTTATAACATATGCATTCTTGAGGAAAACACATTTCTCAATTACAGGTACTCTTAGGCCTGCCATTGACAGATCAAAATTTGGCCGGTTCAGCAAGAATCAGACGAATTTCAATCCATCTATGGGCAGGCTGGTTGTGATCGATCCATCAATCAACTTTAACTTAAATCAACTTTAACAACCAGCCTGTCATTTTTTTTTCATTTGATCACTGCCAGCAGCTATAGCAGCCAGTGGTGATCATTGTATTCTGCCGTTGGAGAAGGCTACCTGCGCTCCCCGCCGGCAGAACAAAAATAGCGTTGCGGGAGGGATTCCCCATCAACATTGACTGTGTTGATGGGGGTATCAATCAATTTTCTTGAAAGAAAATTGCTTAATGTATGTCCTGACTTAGGAGGGGTCATACCAGCATAGCAAAGGCTAACATCCATTGCTGAAGGTGACTACTGTATTACCCAACTCTAGTGGGGCACAACAGCCGCTTGTTCCAGAGCAAGTGCATCATGGCATGTGATGCTATAAGAAGAGATGCTCTGCCAAAGGCCTGTATCACACAGATCCTAATAGGAGTGCTGATTGCCACTTTAAGGAAGCTGTTAGCAGGCTTCAACAGGCTTTCAACAAGCTTCAAGAAGTGCTGAAGCCTGTTGGCAACTTGTTTAAAGCATCCCCATTAGGATCTGTATTTAACATTTACAAACTGGAGTTGAATGGTACTTTAAAAACTTCAACAAATCTTGCTAAAAGCTCTGTCATTGCTTTGTCAAAACTTGTTGTTCACACTGCTCTTATACCAGCTGAAGCCTGCAGGAAACAGGCCTTAGGCTGGATTCACACCTGTGCATGTTGCTTTTGACTGTTTCTGTAGTGTTTTTTGTGGTGCTTGCCACGTTTTTGAGCAGCGTTTTTGCGTTTTTTTTTTTTTTTTACAGTTTTTTTTAGACTGTATACAGTCTAAAAAAAAAAAAGCCAAAAACGCAAAATGCCGCAAAAACGCTGTAAAAACGCTGCACTTACGTTTTTGATGCTGGTCCATTGAATTCTATTACATGCAAAACGCTGCATTTTGCATGAAAAAAAGTCCCTGACCCTTTCCAAAAACGCAGAGGTACAAAAGGGCATTGATGTGAACATGTTCCATAGGAACCCATGTTAAAAAATTCCCATGCATTTCTGCAGAATTAGTAATACGTTCTAAAAGCCACTAGTAAAATAAGCAGCTTAGAAATTATTCAGCCAAGTGAGAACATATGAACCACATTTAGGAACAAACTATTCTTAGTTCTACAAACATTAATACCTGGATTGTTGGAAGAACAATCAATTACTACTCTAGCATAATAGATAAAAATATCTCACAACATCACAGCAAGATGTGGCACAGCTATATAAAATAGTAGTATTGACAGTTACCGTATATACTTGAGTATAAGTCAAATTTTTCAGCCCCTTTTTTGGGGCTGAAAGTGCCTCCCTCGACTTATACTCGAGTTACCGCCGTCTGCCTACATGATCAGCGTGTCATGCAGGCAGACGGCGGCCAGCGTGTGCTACATTGCACTCGGCAGCGGCTCTCACTGTTCAAAAGCCGCGCCTCCTCGTCTGTGATAGGCAGTCAGTGCACAGCCTATCATGGACATTCTCTCATCCTCGTCCGTGGTATGAGGATGAGAGAACGTCCGTGATAGGCTGACCGCTGACTGCTGGGAAATGGAGTTTTCTGCCTATCATGGACGAGGAGGAGGCGCGGCTTTTGAACAGTGAATGGCCGCCGCACACACTGATTGGTGCAGAGCGGCACGCGGAGGATGCACAGGACACAGGTAGGATGCACACAGATACATGCTCACAGGTACATATACACATGACACATGCACACATACACAGGACACAGGTACATATACACATGCACATATACACAGGTACATGACACATGCACATATACACAGGACACAGGTACATGACACAGTTACATATACACATGACACATGCACATATACACAGGACACAGGTACATGACACAGGTACATATACACATGACACATGTACATATACACAGGACACAGGTACATGACACATGCACATATACACAGGACACATGACACATATACACAGGACACATGACACATGCACATATACACAGGACACATGACACATGCACATATACACAGGACACATGACACATATACACAGGACACATGACACATGCACATATACACAGGACACATGACACATGCACATATACACAGGACACATGACACATGCACATATACACAGGACACATGACACATGCACATATACACAGGACACATGACACATGCACATGACACATACACAGGACACAGGGAGGTATACAGCTGCAGATGGGCATTGTTGACCCTCTTTTTTCACTTACAGTAGCTGCTGCATTTCTCACCCTCGTCTTATACTCGGGTCAATAAGTTTTTCCCATTTTTTTGTGGTAAATTAGGGCCTCGACTTATACTCGGATCGACTTATACTCGAGTATATACGGTATTTCCCAATTCAATTATTTGTTTTTCTTTTTAGGAAAGCCTTCCATAATTTCAATTATTTCTTCTTCTTCTACAATGTAATCCTTGGTTTGAGCGCTTGCCTATTTCGGCTCTTCTGTAGTTTGATTTTGGGGACTTGGCTGATTGCAAGGATTGACAGGACGATACTGCAACGTGGATATGAGGCAGCTGATATGGGTAAGATAGTTGATTGGTTAGGGTGATTACTTTTACTTATGTAGCGGTACCCCCATGAGGACTGCTGATTGACTCTATACCCCACTGGCTACCCCGACTCTGCAGATCCTCTCTTAACTCTGAAACCTTGGGTTCCATTCTGCAATGTGACGTTAGCAATGAGAAACTCACACAATATCACTGAACCACTCAGAAAAGTTTACTAAAATAAGTAATGGAACACAATGAAGAGCATGAATAAACACAAATTATGATTGGTAACTGTTATCAATTAGAGCACATAAAACATAACTTATACCTCTATAGTCAATTTAAAGAGTATATGTGAACAGGTACACAGAGGGATAAATACTCAATATCTGCCAAACATATATTAAATACCTTCCCTCTGAGGCCTCAACACACAGACCAAAATACAGTAATAATCTTTACATTCAAAAACACAGTGTAAAATCTAGCATATACTCAATGGCTCCCCCTAGGTTGTAATTCAGAGTTCAACTTATGAGTGTAGCAGCAATGCTTAGGAAAAGAGGAAGATGGCAAAAGTTCTTTCAACCCTGGATATCTTCAGCTAGCCTGATGTTTAAACTGCAATATTTGTAATCCACAATGACAAAGGAAAATAAATGACTGTAGGGTAAATGATTTGCTGAAGATGGCTTAAATGAAGAAATATCACCACTTGTAGATTCCTCTTTATATGTGAGTGCAATAACAGTACTGACCTTACAGCGCAGGGGAACAGACAAGGCCCCAAAGTGTAGCTGTATGATGCCTGTGGAAAAGTAGATTCACATCTGTGGAACTACAAGTCTCACCAGCAGTCTGTAGAAAGAACTCACTCAGCAATACTGTACTCTCTACTGGAATGGGCAGGTGCCCTTTTACCACAATAGACCCCAAAAGCTGTGAGGCTCCATCCGGAATCCCCTCCTGGTGTCTCCGTCTGATGAAGATGGCGCCGCCACACCGTGCTCCAACTCCGGATGAGCTGAAGTGCATCGGCTTCCAATTGCTCTGAAGTGCAGGCCGGTCCGCTTGCTAGGATGGCAAAGATGTTTTCTGAGATCCCTCAGAGGTGGGCGATCCGGTTCTTCCGCTACATAGGCCGCAGTCTCTCACTCCTGGTCACACACAGACCTCCTGCTGGCAGGTGTTGAATGGCGTCCAGAGAGGCTGAAAACAGACCGCGCCTCCCCTTTTATCACTTCTCCCAGCAGGCAGTTCTGCGTGCTTTGCATTGTCTGTCATGTCGTTCAGGGCTGATCCAGCTAGCAGAGTCACTTCCACCTCCAAACTACATCTCCCACAATACTTTGCTGCATTCCTTCTCTAGGGGTAAGGAAAATATCTTATCACAGTCCAGCAGCCACTAGAGGGAGCCAAACTCATTGAAAACAACAACAAACTGTTCAACTAAATAACTATAAAAGCAACCCTTGGCTACACATAGAATTCACATAGAGGCATTCAATTTTTTTCCAGGCCAAGATGCCCTTCTTTTTCCAGCAGGAGTCTAGGTTTTTAAGGTGTTTAAATAAGGAAGTAAATCTTATTTTTAGCATCTGAAATAAGCTTTTTGACCCAGTAAAAAAAGCTTTGTGAATAAGATATTAAAATGACAATGGAAAAAATCCAGATATTATGAATGCCTAAGGCTAGGCTGGTGCAGGAGGGTATGTAAATCGCATATGCTCCCATGCCAAAAATGCACTACTGTTTAGCAGACGCGCAAGGGTAAGAATTAATGGCACCAGAAACCACATGCAAATGCATGTGGTTTCTGTGCAGCTGTGGCTTTAGAAAAGGATCAGCAAATATTTCCCTGTGTTTTACCACCGGTAAAGCAGCCAGTTCAGATGAATGGGCTGATGTGCCCATGCAAACACGCCTGCAAGAGAACCGAAGAAGTGTGAACCTAGCCTAAAACTTGCCTCTTTTGATGATTTAAAAGTGTTTGTCAGCTTGTTTACATTAGCATTAGTCCTCTGATTCCTCTTCAGAGGGTGTTTGACAGGCAGTGAGGAGAGGTCATGTCTAGTTTAATGGTGGACCAGTATGGAAATTCTTGGCGGTTCTTGTCGACTTGCCCAATCAAGATGTGTGGGATATAACCAAAAAAGGGCATACTCAAAAACACTCAATACCCTGAGAAATACCCCAGAGTAAACAGCAGTCAATGCCTCCCCATGTGGCTAACCAGCAGATAATTAATAGGAAAAAGAACTAGGAGTTATACTTGAAAAAAGATCTCTTTATTAACAAAATCCATAAACTTTAACGATTATACAAAAATAATCAAACATTTATAAATCTACCACCCCTAATGATTCAAAGCAAAAAACCTTCACCATAGTCTTAAAAAAACCCCTCATCAATACCTAATCACTGCCTGTTTTAACCCCTGAAAACCCACACCACCAGCTGCATTGCATGTGGTTGCAGGGCCCCATTTAATTGAATTTTTTTCTTTTGTACTTATCTGGGATGTGGGCAACAGTCACCCAGTTCTTCCATGGTGGATACAGAATTGCTGCATTTAATTGAATGGATTATGTTGGGTGGGCGGTACAGCCCACTGATCACATTGGGGAGGGGGGAGGGTGTAGGGCATTTTTGCTATACTGTGTGTGGGAAAGCATCATGATCACTGCATGTGTATTCACCCGTCCTTTACAGTTTAAAGGGTATAAGACAGCACAACTTACATATTGGAAATACTAACTCATTCTGTTGAATTTTTTCAAGGTTACAAAACATGGATCGGGATGATATTTGTGGATCATTATCATACAAGCCCAGTTCTTGTATGTTTTTGCAACATTCTTCTCACAACAAGCGCAGAAAAACGACTGAGAGCATTGACAACATATTGTAATGGTTCATCAAGTAAGATTATTAATTCATTTAAAATGTATACCATAATTTCAGTCACCAAAAATTATTATGTTCTAAACATTGTGACATTCTACGTCATTTTTATGTCATAATGTAGAGTATAAGATTTCCTACCATTTGAGCCCAGTCTTGCCACAAAGAGTTAATCCAGCTCTGAGCAATCCTCTTTTATTGTTCAGTGAGATAAATCTTGACAAACTGAGAAAAACTTTGTCAAATCCTCCCCCTTGCTGTGAGTGACAGGTGATTTACATCTCATGCACTAGCCTAAGACATGCATTATTTTTTAATTCCCTCCCCCACTCCTTTCTTCAGCAGCTCTGCAAGGATTGGCTGTTCCACACTTCAGCATGATTTGGCATGCTGAAGTCATGTCGTTACTTTCCTGTCTTTTCACTGGATGTTAGAGATCATAGCAGAAGTTCAGTGTTAGAAATACACAGGAAAAAATGCATATTGACAAGGGGAGTGTAGAGGTGGGCGGGGAGTCTACTGACATCACGACTCCACCCACCGAGCTCCAGACAACAGACCCACCCACAGAATATGCAATTTTTCGGGTCTAATAATAGACAGAGGGAAGACATTTGACAGGTAAAGATACATGCAGGAGGCATGTATATGCTTATAGATAACCCCTATGGCAGTAGTTTAGAAAGGATGACATTGGGTTTACATCCACTTTAATATGTGCTGATTACTGGGAGTGGTTGAAAAGGAACCGCTAAAATCATATACTTACGCTGGCTGCATTTTAAAATCAATTTAATATTTTTTTATATGAATGTGCCTAAAGTTTAGCTTTAGTTATCTTCTAAACAGCGGTATTAGGAGAAGGATAGGGGCAGCCTTTTAATAACATGTACTGTATATGGAGCCCTTACACAATTCAGAGCTTTTTTTGCAACATTAAGACCGGCCATAGACAGTTTGAAGCTCGGCCAGTTCAGCAGGAACCGGCCAAGATTCGAACCATGTATGGGCAGGCTGCATGTGTCAAATTTATTGACCAATCAACTTGGGTACAACCAGCCTCCCGTATTTTTACATATGATTATCGCTAGCGGCTGGTATAGAGGGATCAAGAAAATTTCTTTCCTGCAACTCTGAATCTGCAATTATAGATGTCATAATTTGCTTTGAAGTCGGAGAAGTAGACACAAGGATGTAACTAGTTAGTAGAGGGTGAGCATTGACACAGCACGGCACTGACTCCGACATTGGAAACATCAACCTCAGAAATCAATGGTAGGGATAAAACAATGTAGGTTAAGACAGATGCTGAGACAAATGCTTCTTGAGCTTTTGGAAGGCAGACAAGGCTTCAGTGGAACAGGACAAGGGTTTAGCCCCCTAATGGTGAGGACAGTAAAAGAGGCCATGACAATGGAGAAGTTCTTGATAAGTTTCCATAAAACTTGTGGAGCCAAAATAGCCTTGAATGGCTTTAAGGCCTCTGGGTTGAACCCAACAGACGATCGTTTGAACCGTGGCAGGGTCCATTGTGATTCCTGAATCATAGTTAATGAGTTTCAGAAAGATATACTTGGTTAGCTTGGCATATAGAGAGTGCGGGTAGAGCCAAGGATTGCCTGAACATGGTCATAATGTTCTAGAAGGAGTATTTATAGAGAATGAGTATATCAACATTTCATTGAGATATACCATAACAAAATGACCCAGGAAATCCTGAAAAAATGTTCTTTAAAAACTCCTCCTGAAAATGACTGGTACTGCCCAGTCTTCCTTCCATCAGAACACAATAACACAGCTAGTGTGTGGATGGGGAAATTGTTTTTTTTTTTTTTTCGTTCAACCAGCGAATAATTAATGTATGGCCAGCTTTAGAATTGTTTTTAGTTGTACTATAAAATATTTACAAAAAAACACTATAGAATTCCTTTAATGAGAACCGGTCACCATCCTAAAAAGTATAGGTAAAAGCATAGAAAAATCAATCTTATGGGAAGATTTTTGTTGAAAGGTCTGGCAACAGGGTCTCTTTAGGATGTGCACATACAGAGGCCCTAAGGTCATCACCTCTCAGCATCAGACAATAAAGGACTATAAACTTTAAGAGCATCTTATCTTAATTACATTTCCCTTGATCCATCAGTCAGAACTTTGAAACTTTTATGGCATTTTTATTAATAATTTTTTTTTGGCGGCGATCAGCGATTTGTATCGTGACTGCGACAGTATGGCGGACACATCGGACACTTTTGGAGCTATTTTGGGACCCTTCACATTTATACAGCGATCAGTGCTATAAAAATGCTATAAAAATGCTATAAAAATGCATTGATTACTGTGTAAATGTGACTGGCAGTGAAGGGGTTAACCAGGAGGGGGCGCTGAAGGGGTTAGGTGTGTCTTAGGGATGTGTTCTAACTGTAGGGAGTGATGGGCTACGTGTGTCACGACACTGATCACCGCTCCCACTTACGACCCACAATCACACTGACGGAGCTCGTATGGGCCCACAATGCCGCGTTTTAAAGGCGACGTACAGGTACGTTAATATGCCTGTATGTGCCATTCTGCTGATGTATATCGGCGTGATACTCTTATCGAAACTCAACCAGTCCTCGCTGAACTGGCTTAATTTAGATCCATGTATGGCCAGCTTAAAAGCTGTTGCGCATGTGACTTGAATGTCTATTCATCTCTTTGAATTAGAACGAAGATAAAAAAGCTGCCTTACCAGACCACCTCCTCTGCAGCTTGGTTTGCAAATTAAAGTGAAACTGAACTCACATTTTTTTTTTATAAAATAAAATAACCACTTGATTTCCAGAAGATTTATCCCCCTACGGGACCAGGCCTTCTTTGCTATACATCATTGCGTTATTTTAACTGACAATTGCGCGGTCATGCAACACTGTACATAAATAAAAATGTATGTAATTTTTTCCCCCCACAAATAGAGCTTTCTTTTGGTGGTATTTGATCACCACAGGATTTTGCGCTATAAACAAAAAAGGCCGACATTTTTAAATTGGTGCTATAAAACATATACAATAAACAAAATCGAAAAAAATCTAATTTCTTCATAAATTTAGGTAAATATGTATTCTACTACATATTTTTGGTAAAAAAAATCCCAAAAAGCGTATATTGATTTGAATTGGTTTGCGCAAAAGTTATAGTATCTACAAACTATGGTATAAACTGTACAGTATACTGGATTTTTTATTTATTTTTATTTTTATACTAGTAATGGCTGCAATCAGCGACCTTATAGTGGGATTGCTATATTGCGGCAGACAATCTGACATTAACTGACACTTTTGACACTTTGTGGGAGCCAGTGACACTAATACAGTGATCAGTGCTAAAAATATGCACTGTCACTGTACTAATGACACTGGCAGGGAAGGGGTGTAATATCAGAGACATTCATAAGGTTTATGCAAATGAAAATATTGCAGCGCAATAAAATGTGCAAAATATTGAATGCAATAAATAAATACAGAAGTCCAGGTAAGTGCATGTGCAGACAGCACAAATCTGAAAAAACGGTGCAATGAGGAGTAAAACGCTGTATCCAGTGAAAGGGATCCCTCCACCACTGGTAAAGCTGGCCTCTTACCTCATGGATTCGACCTGAGACAGGTCACAAAGCAGTAGGCAAAAATCAAATCAGCAAGTAAGATGCCCTCTGGATAACGTCTTCACATCCATACTTATGGTAAACTTTAAGATGCTCCTTCCTCCTTGTTCCTTGGATCTTAGCAGTGTGACAAAAAAAGAAGAATGGAAAACAATAGAAGGAGACTCAAAAAAAACAGAGCAATGGTATTTTTGATATTTTAGAACAATTGATATAAAAAAAAGAGTTTAGCATCACTTTAAGTCAAATATAGCATGAAAATAGAAATACCTGAACTCTAGTCAAACAGATATGTAAATGTTCATTTGACAACATGCTTGTAAAACTGTTCAGCTACTCAAATTTTCCCCAGAGACTTGAATGTGTATTTCCACTTTTGCAGCCAAGCTGGGATAACACATTTGTTACATGTTCCCCATTCACACAGCAGAACTAAAAAAAAACCCGAAAATTGCTGACTACCTTTTTAAATCCTATTGTTTTCTGAAAACTGTAGTACCCCGTACACATGGTCGGATTTTCCAATGGAAAATATCCGATCGGAGCGTGTTGTCGGACATTCCGACCGTGTGTGGGCTCCATCGGACTTTTTCCATCGGATTTTCCGACACACAAAGTTTGAGAGCAGGCTATAAAATTTTCTGACAACAAAATCCGATCGCGTCAGTTCCGACCGTGTGTGGCCAGTTCCGACGCACAAAGTGCCACGCATGCTCAGAAGAAATTCTGATACGGAACAGCGCGGTCTGGTAAAATTAGCGTTCGCAATGGATACAGCACTTTCGTCATGCTGCAATGTAAAAAATGGTTTAATACAGCGCACTCTCTTCTTCTTTATAATGTGAGAAGAATGAAGTAGTTTTGATGCTCATATTCACACAGACTTCTCACAAACTTCTTTCATTATTATTTATTGTGATTCCCTCAATATATTATGATTTGTCACATCTGACCAAATTTTTTTTGGTTGGTTTTTAAATATTTCTTTTTTTTTTTTTTTTTGCTCAAGGCATTTTTTTTTTGTGTTTTTTTATTTTTTCCAAGGCTGATGTTTTTTTTTTGCTTTTTTTGTGTTTTACTCCATACTTTTACTGTCAAGTTACCACAACACTATTGATATCTTGTATTATTTAATCTCAAGGAGGTTGCTTGGTGTTGGTGTCTCTTGTTAATTTCACATTGTATATTCGAAATGTACCTGCCTCCTCACCAGCAAACTGTCCTTTTTGAAGGAAAACACACATAGGCGAGTATAATTGAAACAAAAATTCCTTTATTAAGGGCTCACAACTAAACAAAGAGGGAGGCAACGCTGGAGAAACAGCAGAAATTGCTGAAGCCTTTGGCCCCCACGACAGACATCAACTATTTTCAAGCAAAATTGGTGGCCTGAGGAGTCCATATCTAAGGGAGTGCAGTCTGATCCAGAAGTCCCAGAGATCCAGAAAGCAGCAGATGACATCTGTGTCCCCAGGCTGTGGTCATACAAGAGACTGCATCTTTTGTCAGACCAGACTGAACCCAGGGTCATCACTCTCTGGTCTTCCTTCCACGCTTCCTTTCACGCTGTGGCTCTGGTGGTGGAGTTGTGGCAGGAGGAGGAGGAGGATGTTCCAACTTAATCACGTCGGTATTGGGTGTGATTTTGGCACTTACCCCCTTAGTTAGGACTTTATAAAGAAGTTTCTCACACATGAGGCGTTGACCCTCCTGCATGCCCTTCAGTTTGGTGGCAGCCATGCAGGCAAAGGCTTCTTCAGGAGTGGGTAAGGCTCTGAGGGATGCAGAAGCCTCCTGAATGAGCCTGAGTGCTGAATCCTGCATGTAAGTCCCCTTCCTGGGTCTTTTGTATGGAAGGCGGAGGGGCGGAACCTGCGATTCTGTCAGGCTGCAACTGGTCCCAGGCTTCTCCTGGCTGCCACTTAGCCCCACCTCCTCCTGGCTGCCACTAACCCCCGCCTCCTCCTGGCTGCCACATTCCACAGCCTCCTCCTGTGTGCCACATTCCACAGCCTCCTTCTGGCTGAGGTCTTCCTGTGTATGAAAAAGGGACATAGTTTTAGTTTTTACTTCATCAATCACACACAATTTTAACCTCATGACTGTTGCAAATTTAATGTTAACAAATATAACAGACTATCATTCTGAGCCCAGCATTTTTCATTCTTGGCCGAATTTTTGGTGTCCACTACTGTCTATTGATATGTAAAACACTTTATTAAATCAGCAATTAGTGATCAATAATAACATCTAGTAAACATCATGTATTTATTGACCAGAAATCTGTAGAAGAATGCTATACCTGACTCCATCTGGGCTGATCCACTTCTTCCTGGCTGGAAGTCCCAGGTTGGACATCGGAAGCCTCAGCTGGGGTGGAAGATAGGGTGGAAGGAAGAGTAGAGAGGGATTCCCTGACTCCAGTGTGGTCTGACAGAAATCGCAGTCTCTCATAGTACCACAGCCTGGGGACATAAATGTCATCTGCTTTAGCTCCGGATCTCTGGGAATCCGTGACCTTCTTGCGCTCCCTAAGATAAGTGCTCCTCAGGCCACCAATTTTGGTTTTCAAATAGGGGATGGTAGCTGTGGGGACCACCGGTGTCACCAACTCCAGCAGTTTCTCCAGCACTGCCTGCCTCTTTTGTTTATTATTGTAATGTGGATGTCTCACCTGCCACAGACAGGGCAGCTCCCTGTACTTGTCTATGAACAGGGGGAGGAAATTGTGGTAATTGAAGCCATCCATTTTCTCTGTAAGACACAACACAAGACAAACACTAATGTCAGGCGAAACTCTCCTAATATAGTTACAATATAGGCCTCAATTTAGAAGCACGTACGTACTACGCACGCGTGTTACGCTTTATACACACTACGCATGCGTGTAACTCTGCCCGCCCCTGACATTCTTTCTAGTCTATTCCCCACCCCTTCTCGTTCTGCGCAGTGAGGAAGAGCACATGGCGGAGACACAACAGGTGCGGGCTAATTACAGCACCAAGGAGGAGGAAAGCCCGGAGCCTGAAACGTCCCGATCCCGGAAGAGACGATTTAAGGCATCAAATTTGTCCTTTGGGGTGATGTTGGAGATGGTCGACATCCTGAAGAAGGCCGACTATGATGGAAAGTATGGGCCTTACCCCAACCCCAATGTCCGAAAGGCCAAGATCATGGCGAAAGTGGTCAAGAGTCTGCACCAGAATTTTGGGGTACGACGATCGAAAGATCAGCTCAGGAAGTGGTGGTCGGACCTCAAATTAAGAGAGCACAAGCAGTACAGAAAGATCCGGAGAGTGCTGCAAAAAAGTAAGTAGTTGTGCTGTGTTCCTATTCTTTATGTTTATTACGTTCGTGCTGCTCCATGTGCTTTTATTAACTGTTATCCATTTTCAAAAGGCAACTTTCATGTTCATGGGCACATTATTCGTTCGTATCAAACATAGTTCGTTTGGCCATATGCATTTGCCAGCATTTTTTAGGGCCTACTTGTGTGAAAATAATTGGGTTGTGTAGATGGGTTTGTTACTAGAATAAAATGCCAAATACATTCTGTGTAAGGAGAGGACACTCAGCAGAAGTTTTCACATCTGGACGCTGGAGCACTAGTGTGGGACACAAGAACACCCTTTTTATTAGGGGGGCCACACAGGTGCTCCAGTGTATACTATAGGGGTGTCTCCATCTGTGAAGCTTGTACAAGACAGGTAAGTATTCAAGCTTGACAAAGGACAAGAAAAATGCCACATCTTGGAACTCTGCCAAAACAGAAAATTGTACCCCACTTCCAAACAATGTTTCATATTCCTATTTCTGCCATCAAATATCTGTGTGCTAAGTATACCTATTTTTTTTTACATAGGGGAGAAAAGACTGGGAGGACACCCCTCATCTGAGGAGACCAGAGACCCCCCACCTCTGGCAGAAGGGGAAATCCACCGAAGGCCAGCAGAGCAGGAGGAGGAAGACGTGGTGGAACTAGTCACCACAACAGGTGAGTGTCTGCGACCACAGGCTCAGGTAAGAGATGGATGCCGCCATATTTATAATACATGGTGTTTTTTTGTTTCTATCTTTTTAGGGGATCGTGATGTTGTGGATCCAGATCCTTTCACTAGTGAAAGTGCCCAGATCCTGATCGGGGAGATCATAGGGTGTAATAGGGACTTGGAAAACATCGTGAAAAGCATCAATGATGTTTAGCAAAAAATGAAGAACATCATTGATGTTTTAGGGAGAGTTTAAAACCCCTCAAAATGCTTTGGGTTTTTGTGGTGCCAATTTTTTTTGTATTTTTTATGTCAATTTGTAGCAAAGCCAAATTTGGAAGAGGCACACAGTGTGTCAACATGTGCTATCTGCCATCACGGGAGATCAATGGGTGCAACCCCTTCCTCAATAATAAAGTAGCTGTGAGGAAGGGGTTGCACCCCAAAAACGCCCCTTGATCCCCCGTGATGGCAGCTAGCACATGTTGACATTCGTAAATTTGTGTGCATCTTCCAAATTTGGCTTTTCCTGGGGTGACTTCACCCCATCTGAACGCAATATCAAACACAGTTTGTAAATACTTATGTCTGATATTGCCTTCAAGTTCTACCAAATGTGAACTTTGTAAGTTCAAGATTTGTGTCTTTCTTGTTGGTTTTACACATGCCTTTTTTATCTTAAATGGACATTTCTACTTTTTCTAATGTGACCCCAAAAATTGTTAAACAACAAACATGTTGGCTTGTTTTAAAAACCTTTTGGAAATGCACATGTGATTGTGCTGGTATTAAAAAGATTCTTAATCAAGATTGTGTGGATTATTGTCTTAACGCTCCAACACTTTTGTGGTGCTCTAATTGGTGTTTTCTGTGACAATGGGGGTTATTTCCTAGAGGAAAATACACTTTGCACTACAAGTGCAGTTTCAGTGCAGTTTCAAGTGCACTTGAAGTGCAAAGTGCCTTTGCCTTTAGTAAATAACACCCAACAGTGCTTTGTAATGTTACACAATCACGCCATTTTCAGGACTCACCACATTTCTGTCAGGGTCAGCTCCAAAAAACACAAGCAATAAAAATGTCACCAAAGATTTGAGTTTTTTTTTTTTCAAAAGGTTTTACACATTGTCTGGCATATTGATAGCCCCCCTACCCGTAAAAAATTCAAGGTATCTTAGCCGCACACCACGGGCACTCAGGGGGGGCAAGCCAGGACGGCCACTTTCAAGCACCGTCAGGGTTGATTAATGTTGAATTCCGGCCTCAGGCCCAACTGAGCCAGCATAGTTGGCAGAATGTTGCCGTAAAAAGTTGTGTAGAACACAGCACGCCAGGATGATGTGATTCAGTTTGTACTCCGCCATATGTATGGGTGTAAGAAATAGGCTGAAACGGCTGGCCATGATTCCAAATTGTAATTAAAAACCCTCTGGTCCGGGGTGAGGGTCCTCATAGGGAATGGCCGCATAAGATGGTCCCCCAGCGCAAAAGCTTCATCCGCAACGAAGAAGAATGGGAGTCCTTCCACATTGTCTTCTGGAGGTGGCAAGTCCAAGCTGCCATTCTGGAGACGCCTGTAGAACTCGGTCTGGGCGATGACTCCACCATCGGACATCCGGCCATTCTTCCCCATGTCCACATACAGAAATTCATAAGTAGTCAACACCACCGCCAACATCACAATACTATTGAACCCCTTATAATTATAATAGTACGACCCGGATTTGGGTGGTGAGACGATGTGGACGTGTTTCCCATCAATTGCCCCTCCGCAGTTAGGAAAGTCCCACCGCTGGGCAAAGTGGGAGGCCACAGTCTGCCATTCTTGTGGCGTGGAAGGAAACTGTGGAGTCAAAAACAAAACAAAAAATTAGTCTTTGTGCACATAAACAGGGAAAGCAGATTAGACACAAACATTGTTGGCCAACATCAAGATAACATTTATTAGAGGAAATTTTTAGAAACCAAAGTATAAGGTCCAACTATCAGATCCCCCCCCCCCCTCTCCTGGGCCATTTCTAACATTCTGGGAGGGGGGGAACTCTGGGACAGGTAACCCTCTCCACTTCATTGAGAGATGAATGCCTAAAAAATGGGTATTACTTTGAACAGCCCCTCCTTAGTTACACTATTGGCAGCCCATTGGACAGGTAAGAAGTGTCATAATACAAAGATATAACTACACACTGTACACATTTGAGCACATTTGGACATTCTGCTATTACCTATCAAGATAATAATAGTATACAAAAACTTGAAACAGTACCATTTAAAAGTATACAGGCAGGCCCTTGCACTACATGCTTTGGGGAATTCATCCATAAATATGACCACAAAAGAGATGGGTATAGTGTGTATGGGTTTGGCAAAGTCAGCAGATAGATGATTGAGGATAGATAGAGGATTGGTATCAGCTGACTTAGCAGTTGGGGGGAGGGAGGGTTCCAAATGATTTGGGGACCCCCAAAAAAAGCCTCTGGCACTCTGCCTGAATTTTAAGCACCAATCACATTTCTAAACATTTTAGGGGGTGTTTGGGGTAAAGCACTACTATGGAGCTGTTAAAATACATTGTTAAGTGACTACATGAGGTGAATATAGGGCCAGGAGAGCATGCTGGGGAGGTAAGTGAAGGCAAATATATGAAGGACAACAAAAATAATTACATAAAAATCCAGCATGCATGAGAACAAAGGGGACATTCACAGCATATTACAATCATGGTAATTAGGGAATGAGGAAAGAAATACAATACATTATCAAACATTAAATACAATAAAATGTGATATTAAAGGATAAATCTTACCTTAATATACTCCTTCTGCAGGACCTGGATGATGGCAGAACAGGTCTCTGGGATAATGATCCCCAGAGCCTGGGGGGAGATGCCTGTCGAGAACTTGAGGTCCTGCAGGCTTCTCCCCGTCGCCAAGTACAGCAGGGTGGCGACTAGCCTCTGCTCCGGAGTTATGGCTTGCCTCATGCAGGTATCCTGCCTGCTAATATAAGGGGTCAGCAAAGCCAACAAACGGTGAAATACGGGGTCCGTCATCCGGAGAAAGTTCCAGAAATCGTCAGGATTATTCTCATGGATCTCACGGAGCAAAGGCATATGACAGAACTGGTCACGCTGAAGCAACCAATTCTTGGTCCATGAACTCCTCCCCACCCTGTTAATGGACTGGGCTTGTGTCAAGGTCAGGACCCCAACACCAAGCCCCCGCACAGCACGAACTCTACGAGGAGTACGCATACGAAACATGGCTAGAAAACGGTCGGCTGCTCAGAACGAAGTAACAGAACGCACTGAAGAACAGCAAGGCCTGTGAAGAGCGACCTGAAAAACAGTAACGAACGAACAAGAACACAATGACAAGTCAATGGTACTCGCTGCACGCACTGAAGAGCAGATACAAACCCACAAGCACAAACTGAACACCAGAAAACGATCTGAAAACCACGAGTCTGAAAAAGCATGAATCGTCTCTCACCAAACTTTTACTAACACGAGATTAGCAAAAGGAGCCCAAATTGTGCCGCGCTTGGTTCTGAACTGGCCTTTTCTAGTCTCGTCGTACGTGGTGTACGTCACCGCGTTCTTGGCGATCGGAAATTCAGACAACTTTGTGCGACCGTGTGTACGCAAAACAAGTTTGAGCCAATATCCGTCGGTAAAAATCCTAGGATTTTGTTGTCGGAATGTCCGATCAATGTCCGACCGTGTGTACGGGGCATAGGACTGACAAATCCTGCTTAGTTTGCCTTTCTGTGTCATGTTTATGAGAAGACTGATGAATTATTGATTACCATAATTAACCCTGTCTGTGCTGGCAGATCTCATTATCAGTTGTGATTTAAATTTGAATACTTTCTGCCCTAAAAAAAGGTTAAAGGTCTGATTGTAAGCTCTAACGAGCAGGGCCCTTTAATTCCTCTTGTATTGTATTGTAACTGTACTGTCTGCCCTCATGTTGTAAAGCGCTGTGCAAACTGTTGCCACTATATAAATCACGTATAATAATATAATAATAATGAAACAGACTTTCATAACTAGGATTATGTAGAACCCTAAAGTGATTGTAAAGGCAAATAAAAAAAACAAAACATGTCTATACCTGCTCTGTGCAATAGAGCCCTGCCTCCCCCCCCCCCCCCCGCTCCCTCGTCACTGTCTATGATTGACAGCACTAGGAGCCAATGGCTTCCGGTTCCCCAGCAAAGCCAGCAAGACTTGGAAGTGAGGGGATAGAAGAGTTGCACATGTGCACAGCGCTGGATCTAGTGAGGGCTTAGGTAAGTAAAAGGGTGGGGGGGGGGATGCTGACACCTAATATATATATATATATATATATATATATATACTATATATATAGTAAAAAGTATAGTAAAAAAAAAATAAAAGAAGCAAAATAAAAAACTACTGACACCAGTGGCAGAACTACCAGGGTCACAAAGGTTGCCCTGGTGTCCTGCCACGGGGCCCAGACGGAAAGGCCCTGAAGGTTCTAGTTATGCCACTGGTCTGATCTATATAGTTATATATTAAATGCGCTATTTATCTTTCAAAAAGTTTTCCACGGTGCTAAACATCTAAATTGCTGCATTTTTAAATTTCAAAAGCCAGTATAAAGAAATAGTAGTGATAAACAAAAAGTACTTGCAGGTTAACTAACCACTTCAGGACAACCCACCGTACTTATACTGCAGCAGGGCGGCCTCACTGTGCCAAATCACGTACATGTAAATAATTTGGCATTTGGTAGTCTGTGGAAGCTATAACTTTCAAGCAAACCAATCAATATACATTTTCAATCAATCAATATACATTTTGGCCAAAATATATGAAGAAATTTTTTTTAAAAACATTTTGGAATTTTTTTGCTTATTTTGCAAAAAAATAAAAAACCCATTTGTGATCAAATACCACCAAAAGAAAGCTCTATTTGTGTGAAAATATTATATAAATTTTGTTTGGGTACAGTGTAGGGTTGCCACCTGTCCGGGGATTCACCCGGACAGTTCAGGTTTTGAATCATGTGTCCATGTTTCAGTCCACCTGAAACCCGGACACGTTATTCAGACCTAATCTTAAACGGAATGCCCCTATAACAGCCACCAGCTCTCCCCCTCCCTCAAAACCTTTGGCCTCTCACAGCCTCGAGCTCTCCCCCTCCATCAGCACTTTCAGTTTACACTCTACCCCCCTGCACTGTTTCCCTTCTCATTTGGCTGCCTCTCCTGCTCCCCATCCATCCATGCTTTGGTCCACCTCCACTGTAACACAACATAACTGTCTTTCATTCACATTACATGCTGCTCTATATCTCACTCCCACTTCAGATCTGCCACTCTCCCATTTATTCAGACTCTTCTTTCCCCTCACCACTGACTTTGGTCCTCCTCTCTCTGCAAGTCTCACTCCATTCCTTCCCCCCTCCCTATCCTTGTCTGTATCTCCCCCAACTCCACCAACCTACCACCTATCTTTGCTGCATCCCCTCTTTCCATCCCCAGTCATCCCCTTTACTCACCTCCCCCCACCTTCCTGTCCTCGGTCGCCCCCCAGCCCCCACCCCTCCCCTTGCAGCTCCTCCTATTAATACTACCCACAACCCCCCCCCATCCGTCCGCATTATTACTCTGGTGCATCCAAAGGTGGGAATAGGACCCAAGGTGTCCTTACCTTCAGTGAAGGAAAAGGAACAAACTGCGGTTTAACCTGATATAACTTTATTAGAACAATTAGTAGAAAAACATTGTAATCATTGAAAAGAAAGCATAAACAATAGGAGATTGCATAAGGTAAAAACTGACAACGGTGTCACTACAGGGCACTTCAATAAAGGGCACTTAGACACCTTCTTGCCCAGACCAATTTTCAGCTTTCAGCGCTGTCGCAGTTTGAATGACAATTGCGCGGTCATGCTACACTGTACCCAAACTAAATTTTTATCATTTTGTTCCCACAAATAGAGCTTTCTTTTGGTCGTATTTAATCACCTCTGCGGTTTTTATTTTTTATGAAACAATTAAAAAAAGACCGAAAATTTTGAAAAAAATAAAAGTTTTGCTGTTGTTTCTGTTTAAAAATTCTGTGAATAAGTAAATTATCTCTTTCACTGATGGGCACTGATAAGGTGGCACTCACAGGCACTGATAAGGCGGCAGCAAAGAGGTGGCACCAATGAGCGGGCACTGACAGGCACTAACGATGGTCACTGATATGCGGCACTGATGGGCACTGGTAGGCGGCACTGATGGGTGGCACTGATATGCAGCACTGATGGGCATTCATGGGTGGCACTGGTGGGCACTGATGGGCACTGATAGGCGACACTGATGGGCACTGAAAGGCTGCGAAGATGGGTTCTTATGGGTGGCACTGATGGGCACTGATAGGCGGCACTGCTGGGCACTGATGGGCACTGATAGGCGGCACTGATGGACACGGATACATGGCACTGATGGGCACTGATACGCGGCACTGATACGCGGCACTGATAGGCATCCCTGGTGGCACTGGCAGTGGTAGGCATTGGAGTGGGCACTGATTGGCAGCTGCCTGGGCATTGATTGGCAGCTGCCTTTGCACTGGTTAGTATTTCCCTGGGGGTCTAGGGGGCATACCTGGTGGTCCAGTGTGGCTGGTTTCCCTGGTGGTCCTGGGCGGCTTCCCTGGTGGTCCTGGGCTTAGGTAAGTAAAAGGGTGGGGGGGGGATGCTGACACCTAAACATTTTTTACCTTAAGGCAAGGAATGCATTAGGGTAAAAAATGTTTAGGCTTTACAACCACTTAAGGTTCCTCCAGAGGTTGCTAGGAATTCCTTGACTATTCACTAATACTGTATAAAGGACATTCCTCCTCCAACTGGGTCCTTGTCATACTGACTATAAATAAAGGGTCCCTTCTCTGCTGACTTCCACTATAAAGGAGGTCCTTCTCCACTGACACGTAGGAGTGCATTATTCCACTCACCACTGATGTAAGGGGGGGGTCTTCCCCACTGATCACTATATCACTATCACATGTAAAGGACATTTTTTCTCCAACTGTTCCCCGATGTGTAGGGTCCTTGTTAAATAATCATAAATGTTAGAAGCCCTTCTTTGCTGACCTTGAATGTAAGGAATGTCCCTTACCAATGCCTACCACTGCCAGTGCCACCAGGGATGCCTATCAGTGCCGCGTATCAGTGCCGCGTATCAGTGCCCATCAGTGCCACGTATCCGTGTCCATCAGTGCCACCTATCAGTGCCCAGCAGTGCCGCCTATCAGTGCCCATCAGTGTCACCCATAAGAACCCATCTTTGCAGCCTTTCAGTGCCCATCAGTGTCGCCTATCAGTGCCCATCAGTGCCCACCAGTGCCTGGTGGTCCTGGGCGGCTTCCCCGGTGGTCCTGGGCAGCTTCCCTGGTGGTCCTGAGTAGGATCCGAGGGGGGGACTGTGCTGATAAACAATCAGCACAGACCCCCCCTGTCAGGAGAGCAGCCGATCGGCTCTCCTCTACTCGCGTCTGTCAGACGCGAGTGAGGAAAAGCCGATCACCGGCTCTTCCTATTTACATCGTGATCAGCTGTGATTGGACACGGCTGGTCACGTGGTAAAGGGTCTCCGTCAGAGACTCTTTACCTAAATCGGTGCTGCGGGGTGTCAGACTGACACCCCGCAACAACGATTGCCGCGATGCGCGCCCCCGGGGGCACGCAGCGGCTCAATATCCTGCGGACGTCATATGACGCCCAGTCAGGATAGTGAATCCACTTTGCCACCGTCATTCTGCTATATGGCGGGCGGCAAATGGTTAAAAACGCATGCCCATGAGCTCAGCCATATCCCAGTCATCCACACGTGTCAATCATCTCAAGTCATTAAGTGTGACTTAACATATAATGCTTATATGTGTTAAGCGAGGTGAGTTTTGGGAAACCTTGGTAGCACAAGTCGGTACCCGTATTGTGCTTAACCATGGACCTCCAGACTTCCTATATGCCTATAGAGCTGCTGCATTAAGTCTTTTACAATGTTGAAGAAAGCATTGGTTATCTCAGACAAATAAATAGAATTCTGGCTAGAAAGTATTCCTGATAGTTAGTGAACTGGACAAGTTTGATTTCTGGATGTAGCACTGTCAATCATAGAGATAATATATAAAAAAAAATGCAGCAAGCTGTGATGCAAGCATGCGACTTGAGTCAAGGAGAAACAATAGATCCACAACAAGCCTGTTAGTCATTCAGCACCAAGTTTCCATGAAACATTAAAGATAGCACCGCATATAGTTTAAATAGGAAAATATAGTCAGCTGAGTCAAAACACAGAGCCTCCAAAAAAAAAAAAAAAAAATGTTCAGGCTGTGATTGCATGCTGGATATACCAGTTGAAAAGAGACTCACTGTTTAGATGAGATTAGATTGGTCCTCAATTGCAGCGACAAGGTGGTGAATCCAGAGTCCTTTGCAGGGGTCCACAGGTGTGCAGGATGCAAATCTCTCTATTCCTAGTCCTGTTGACACGCATAGGATGTTATCCACTCAAAACCAGCATGGGGCCTCCTGGCCATTTACTTCCAGTTTTCGGTTGTTTGTGGATTTCCAGTTTGCGGAGATAGGATGAGGGCTAAGGAGTGATGAAAAGCCCAAGTTGGCTATCGGCAGAGGGCATGTGTAGGCACACACACCGACATGTTTCACCCACTTGTGACGTGGGTGTCTTCTCCTGTTCTGACAAGGAACACCACCCTATTAGATGAGCCGGTAACCTGTTACCTGAATTGACCAACGATACTGGTCATCAGGACCCCGCCCATTGCGTTTTTTACTACGATTTGCATCCAAAGGTGTCCCAGGACTTTTTACTAATCCTATAGAGTATACTAAAAAAATGTTTTATTGCTGTGCGCTGCTAAAGTGTTCAGGTTTGGCGTAAAGAAAAGGTGGCAACCCTAGTACAGTGTTGTATTACCACGCAGTTGCCTGTTAAAGTAGCGCAGTGCTAAATAACAAGTAATGGCCTGGTCATGAAGGTAGTAAAATCTTCCGGTACTCAAGTGGGTAATTTTTTTTTTTGTATAATTTTGCTTTAAGGGGACATGGCAGGGGGTGTTGTGTCCAGTGCCTGCATACTTTTACTAATAGGAGTCCCTTGTGCCTATCTCAAAAAGTTGGGAGGTATGGAGTTGGGGGAACAGCATTTTTCCTGTTTAGAAGAATAGTTTTCCTGGCTTAAAAAAGAATGAGTCTAAACATAGGGGTTAATTTACTAAAGGCAAGCAAACTGTGCACTCTGCAAAATGCTGTTGTCCTCTGCAAGTGCTGCAGTTGTTCCAGAGCTTAGTGAGGTAAAGCTTCACTTTACAAAGAATACCCAATTACATGCAAGGAAAATTAAAAAAACTGCATTTTTTCCTGTACATGACTGGATGATGGAAGTTGTCAGAGCTTCTGCTCATTTATTAAAGTGGTGTTCCACCCTTAAAAAAAAATGCATGAATGTGCCTAAAAAAATAAAAAAAAACATTTGGAAATTTTTTTTTTAACTTACCTCTAAATGCCTGTTGCTAGGGGGTCCCTCGTAGTCTGACTCTTTCAGTGCCTGGGCTGGTGACATCACTTCCCCTCAGCACAGGAAGGGCTCAGCTCTGCTCCCTCCCTCTTGTCAATCATCTGGGACCCATTACAGGTCCCAGATGACTGAGTGGCCAATCACGGCGCGCGGCCCAGCTCGCGCATGCGCAGTGGGTGCCCGGCTGTGAAGCCACAGCCCGGCGCCCACAGTTGCAATGCCGGCGCCGCCGAACGGAGGGGGAGACGAGCGGGCCTTCGATCCCCCGCATCGCTGGACCCTGGGACAGGTGTCCAATTAAAAGTCAGCAGTTGCAGTATTTGTAGCTGCTGACTTTTATTTTTATTTTTTTTAAATGGGAACCCCACTTTAAGCTCTGGAGCAACTGCACTTGCAGAGTGGTATATTAGCCTTTAATAAATCAACCCCATAGTGTGAGTTAAAGGTATGAGGAACAAAGTTGATTAGAAAGTCCAAGACGCAAACTTCAAGGGTCTTCGGGGCATGAAGGCTGAAGTAGGTTTCTAGTACATTTAGCAAATTAGGCTAGGTTCACACTATGAATTGCCTATGAATCACACAGAAATGTGCACTGCATTCCTGTGAAATTCACACGGTATTCAATGTGGTGTGATTTAATTTTAAATGGGCTCAAATCGCACCACATCACACCAAAGTAGTGCATGAAATATTTTTGGAAACACACTGCAACCGGATCGCATGGCACTTTTGTACCATGCGATCCAGTGCAGGCAAACGCAATGCATTTCTGACCTGCGTTTGGGGTGTTGGAAACATTGCACTGATATCCTCTGCAGATCGCAAAGGCAGTGCACTTTGAATGCAGTGCAAGACATGCACATGGATCGCGGGTTTCCAGCGTCGCACTCCGGTGTGAACTGGAGCTTATTCAAGAAGATAGCAGTTTGTGAAAAGGTCCAGAACGTGTTTTTACAGTCAGGTCCATAAATCTTGGGACATCGACACAATTCTAATATTTTTGGCTCTATACACCACCACAATGGATTTGAAATGAAATGAACAAGATGTGCTTTAACCACTTGAGCCCCGGACCATTATGCTGCCTAAGGACCAGAGGTCTTTTTCCAATTTGGCACTGCGTCGCTTTAACTGCTAATTGCGCGGTCATGCAATGCTGTACCCAAACGAAATTTGCGTCCTTTTCTTCCCACAAATAGAGCTTTCTTTTGATGGTATTTGATCACCTCTGCGGTTTTTATTTTTTGCGCTATAAACGGAAAAAGACCGAAAATTTTGAAAAAAAATGATATTTTCTACTTTTTGTTATAAAAAAAATCCAATAAACTAAATTTTAGTCATACATTTAGGCCAAAATGTATTCGGCCACATGTCTTTGGTAAAAAAAATGTCAATAAGCGTATATTTATTGGTTTGCGCAAAAGTTATAGCGTCTACAAACTAGGGTACATTTTCTGGAATTTACACAGCTTTTAGTTTATGACTGCCTATGTCATTTCTTGAGGTGCTAAAATGGCAGGGCAGTACAAAACCCCCCCAAATGACCCCATTTTGGAAAGTAGACACCCCAAGGAAATTGCTGGGAGGCATGTTGAACCCATTGAATATTTATTTTTTTTGTCCCAAGTGATTGAAAAATGACAAAAAAAAAAAAAAAAAAAAATATTTACAAAAAGTCGTCACTAAATGATATATTGCTCACACAGGCCATGGGCCTATGTGGAATTGCACCCCAAAATACATTTAGCTGCTTCTCCTGAGTATGGGGATACCACATGTGTGGGACTTTTTGGGAGCCTAGCCGCGTACGGGGCCCCGAAAACCAATCACCGCCTTCAGGATTTCTAAGGGTGTAAATTTTTGCTTTCACTCTTCACTGCCTATCACAGTTTCGGAGGCCATGGAATGCCCAGGTGGCACAAAACCCCCCAAAATGACCCCATTTTGGAAAGTAGACACCCCAAGCTATTTGCTGAGAGGCATATTGAGTCCATGGAATATTTTATATTTTGACACAAGTTGCGGGAAAGTGACACTTTTTTTTTTTTTTTTTTTTTTTTTTCATAAAGTTGTCACTAAATGATATATTGCTCACACAGGCCATGGGCATATGTGGAATTGCACCCCAAAATACATTTAGCTGCTTCTCCTGAGTATGGGGATACCACATGTGTGGGACTTTTTGGGAGCCTAGCCGCGTACTGGACCCCAAAAACCAATCACTGCCTTTAGGATTTCTAAGGGTGAAAATTTTTGATTTCACTCTTTACTGCCTATCACAGTTTCGGAGGCCATGGAATGCCCAGGTGGCACAAAACCCCCCCAAATGACCCCATTTTGGAAAGTAGACACCCCAAGCTATTTGCTGAGAGGCATGGTGAGTATTTTGCAGCTCTCATTTGTTTTTGAAAATGAAGAAAGACAAGAAAAAACATTTTTTTTTTTCTTTTTTCAATTTTCAAAACTTTGTGACAAAAAGTGAGGTCTGCAAAATACTCACTATACCTCTCAGCAAATAGCTTGGGGTGTCTACTTTCCAAAATGGGGTCATTTGGGGGGGTTTTGTGCCACCTGGGCATTCCATGGCCTCCGAAACTGTGATAGGCAGTGAAGAGTGAAATCAAAAATTCACGCCCTTAGAAAGCCTGAAGGCGGTGCTTGGTTTTCGGGGTCCCGTACGCGGCTAGGCTCCCAAAAAGTCTCACACATGTGGTATCCCCGTACTCAGGAGAAGCAGCAGAATGTATTTTGGGGTGTAATTTCACATATTCCCATGGCATGTTTGAGCAATATATCATTTAGTGACAACTTTGTGCAAAAAAAAAAAAAAAAAAAAAAAATTTGTCTCTTTCCCGCAACTTGTGTCGCAATATAAAATATTCCATGGACTCGACATGCCTCTCAGCAAATAGCTTGGGGTGTCTACTTTCCAAAATGGGGTCATTTGGGGGGGTTTTGAACTGTCCTGGCATTTTATGCACAACATTTAGAAGCTTATGTCACACATCACCCACTCTTCTAACCACTTGAAGACAAAGCCCTTTCTGACACTTATTGTTTACATGAAAAAGTTTTTTTTTTTTGCAAAAAAATTACTTTGAACCCCCAAACATTATATATTTTTTTAAAGCAAATGCCCTACAGATTAAAATGGTGGGTGTTTCATTTTTTTTTTTCACACAGTAATTGCGCAGCGATTTTTCAAACGCATTTTTTGGGGAAAAAACACACTTTTTTTAATTTTAATGCACTAAAACACGCTATATTGCCCAAATGTTTGATGAAATAAAAAAGATGATCTCAGGCCGAGTACATGGATACCAAACATGACATGCTTTAAAATTGCGCACAAACGTGCAGTGGCAACAAAATAAATACATGTTTAAAAGCCTTCAAAAGCCTTTACAGGTTACCACTTTAGATTTACAGAGGAGGTCTACTGGAAAAATTACTGCACTCGATCTGGCCTTCGCGGTGATACCTCACATGCATGGTGCAATTGCTGTTTACGTTTGACGACAGACCGCCGCTTGCGTTCGCCTTAGCGCGAGAGCAGGGGGCGACAGGGGTGTTTTTTTTTTTTGTTTTTTTTTTCTTTATTATTTTTTTGCTTTTTTAATCTTACTTTTAAACTGTTCCTTTCATATTTTTTTTTTTAATCATTTTTATTGTTATCTCGGGGAATGTAAATATCCCCTATGATAGCAATAGGTAGTGACAGGTACTCTTTTTTGAAAAAATTGTGGTCTATTAGACCCTAGATCTCTCCTCTGCCCTCAAAGCAAATGACCACACCAAGATCAGTGTGATAAAATGCTTCCCCAATTTCCCAATGGCGCTATTTACATCCGGCGAAATCTAAGTCATGAAATACTCGTAGCTTCCGGTTTCTTAGGCCATAGAGATGTTTGAAGCCACTCTGGTCTCTGATCAGCTCTATGGTCAGCTGGCTGAATCACCGGCTGCATTCTCAGGTTCCCTGTTGAGACAGGAGAGCCAGAGAAAAACACGGAAGACGGTGGGGGGGGGGGGGCATTCCCTCCCACGGCTTGTAAAAGCAGTCTAGAGGCTAATTAGCCGCTAGGATTGCTTTTACATGAAAGCCGACCGCTGGCTGAAAAGAATGATACCAAGATGATACCTAAACCTGCAGGCATCATTCTGGTATAACCACTCAAAGTCGTGAATGGCGTACCTGAAGACAAAAAAATGGTTAACAATGGTTAACAATAAAGCACAGTAAAGTGTAAATAATTACACACCTGAAAAACAAACATGATAAAACATAATAACAATAACAATAACAATAACAATCAATAACAATAACAATAACAATAACAATCAATAACAATAACAATAACAATAAAACATTGCAGAATAGAATACAGTAAAAAAGAGCAGAACAATAGAGAGAGAGAATAGAGAGAGAGAGAACAATAAAACAACAACTATTTTTTTTTATTTCATATTTTTTTTTTTTTTTTACACTTTTTTTTGTAACTAACTTTTATAACGGTAACCGGTTCCAGGTTCGGGTCTCTCAAAATGCGATGGCATCTTGGGAGACCCTGTGAAAGTGTGCCTAGTCTGTGCAATGCTGTACCCTACGCTAATACTCAACTAGTGAATGGTAGCGTTCAAAACATTCACCAATGCAAAGACCAGGATTGTCAGGACAGGAGGGACAATAATAGCGGGTGTCACGCCTATATCCGCGCTTGCTGCAGACACGACATCTTTTTTGGGGGGTTCGCTGGGTAGGGGTACTCGGGAGGACATAAAAATGCCTCTCATGCAGCCGACTGCATTTGGTTGGGGATGTGAATGGGGGAAGTACGGGCGCTGCAGAAGCGGTGGGTTCCCAATTAGGATTGGCGAATGCAGCAGGAAGGGCACTATGGGCACGACGGGCCTGTGTTTGTCTTTTTGGTGGCAGCGGGACACTACTTGTGCTTGCCACCTCACCAGCTTGAACTGCACTTATGGGACTCGCCACGTCACCACGTGTTACTGTAGTGCTGGTTTGACTACGACCGGGGTGTACTAGGCCGCTGGCGCTTGCCAGTTCACCAAAACACTACCAAAAAACTGTTAGCGATCGCAGGGATCAGGCCTGACTCTGCGAACGCTGCAGTTATGCGTTTAGTGTTTTGTAAGTGACAGTGATCGATCGATACTGCACTTGGGTGGGCTGGGCTGGGCCGGGCGGAGGGGCAAAACGCAGGTGCTAGCAGGTATCTGGGCTGATCCCGCTAACACTGCGTTTTTGGGAACCCTAAACTGCTGGGGACGCTAGTATAGATCTGATCGGATCAGATATTGATGCGATCAGATACTATACCACTAAGGGAGGTGTACGGTGCGTGCGTGGGTGTTAGCGGTACTGGCGCTAACCTGACGCTGCCTGGGGCTGGTGCTTGCCAGTTCACCAAAATGCTACCAAAAAAACTGTTAGCGATCGCAGGGATCAGGCCTGACTCTGCGAACGCTGCAGTTATGCGTTTAGTGCCTTGTAAGTGACAGTGATCGATCGATACTGCACTTGGGTGGGCTGGGCGGAGGCACAAAACGCAGGTGCTAGCAGGTATCTGGGCTGATCCCGCTAACACTGCGTTTTTGGGAACCCTAAACTGCTGGGGACGCTAGTATAGATCTGATCGGATCAGATATTGATCCGTTCAGATACTATACCACTAAGGGAGGCGCATGCTGCGTGTGTGGGTGTTAGCGGTACTGGCGCTAATTTGACGCTGCCTGGGGCGACGCATATCGCCGCCGGGCGATCGGGGGGCTAAACCTTTATTCGGTAATAAACGGCGGGTGCCCTGACACTATAAAAAATAAACAAACTAACCAGCGTCACCCGTATCGGTTATACGGTGATCAGTGGTGAAAGGGTTAACTAGGGGGCAATCAAGGGGTTAAAACATTTATTAGATAGTATATGGGGGTCCCTGACGCTATAAAACGCTGACGGCGAACCTAAATATTTACCTCACTAACTAGCGTCACCAGCGACACTAATACAGCGATCAGAAAAATGATCGCTTAGCGACACTGGTGACAGGGGGTGATCAAGGGGTTAAAACTTTATTAGGGGGGGTTAGGGGGGTACCCTAGACCTAAAGGGGGGTAATATACACTGTCCCAACACTGTCACTGTCACAAACTGACACTATGCAGTAATCAGAAAAAAAAAAAAAAAACTGCTGGTGTCAGTTTGTGACAGGGGGGGGGGGGGTGATTGGGGGGGGATCGGGGGGCGATCGGGGGGGGGATCGGGGTGATTTGTGTGCCTGGCATGTTCTACTGTGTGTGTAGTGTTTGTGCACTCACATACTTGTCGTCTCTCCTCGGGCCGGAACGGAAAATACCGACCCGAGGGGAGATGACATCACTTCCTTTGCTGCTGTTTAGCATACAGCAGCAAAGGAGTGTTTTCATTGGCCGGCGGCGATCGCGAGGGGGGGGCCACGAACGGATGGTCTCCCCCTCATCACCGATCGCCGCTGGACAAACGACGACCGCCTCGGGCACCGGGGGGGGGTCCGATCGGACCCCCCACCCGCGGAAGGCAAATCACGTACCCTGTACGTGATTTTGCCTGTCCGTGCCACTTTGCCGACGTACATCGGCGTGAGGCGGTCGTCAAGTGGTTAACTGCAGACTTTCAGCTTTAATTTGAGGGTATTTACAACCAAATCAGGTGAACGGTGTAGGAATTACAACAGTTTGTATATGTGCCTTCCACTTTTTAAGGGACCAAAAGTAATGGGACAATTGGCTGCTCAGCTATTCCATGGCCAGGTGTGTGTTATTCCCTCATTATCCCATTTTCAAGGAGCATATAAAAGGTCCAAAGTTCATTTCAAGTGTGCTATTTGCATTTGGAATCTCTTGCTGTCAACTCTTAATATGAGATCCAAAGAGCTGTCACTATCAGTGAAGCAAGCCATCGTTAGGCTGAAAAAACAAAACAAACCCATCAGAGAGATAGCAAAAACATTAGGTGTGGCCAAATCAACTGTTTGGGACATCCTTAAAAAGAAAGAACGCACCGGTGAGCTCAGCAACACCAAAAGACCCGGAAGACCGTGGAAAACAACTGTGGTGGATGACCGAAGAATTCTTTCCCTGGTGAAGAAAACACCCTTCACAACAGTTAGCCAGATCAAGAACACTCTCCAGGAGGTAGGTGTATGTGTGTCAAAGTCAACAATCAAGAGAAGACTTCACCAGAGTGAATACAGAGGGTTCGCCACAAGATGTAAACCATTGGTGAGCCTCAAAAACAGGAAGGCCAGATTAGAGTTTGCCAAACAACATCTAAAAATACCTTCACAGTTCTGGAACAACATCCTATGTACAGATGAGACCAAGATCAACTTGTACCAGAGTGATGGGAAGAGAAGAGTATGGAGAAGGAAAGGAACTGCTCATGATTCAAAGCATACCACCTCATCAGTGAAGCATGGTGGTGGTAGTGTCTTGGCGTGGACATGTATGGCTGCCAATGGAACTGGTTCTCTTGTATTTATTGATGATGTGACTACTGCCAAAAGCAGCAGGATGAATTCTGAAGTGTTTCGGGCAATATTATCTGCTCATATTCAGCAAAATGCTTCAGAACTCATTGGACGGCGCTTCACAGTGCAGATGGACAATGACCCAAAGCATACTGCGAAAGCAACCAAAGAGTTTAGGGAAAGAAGTGGAATGGTATGCAATGGCCAAGTCAATCACCTGACCTGAATCCGATTGAGCATGCATTTCACTTGCTGAAGACAAAACTGAAGGGAAAATGCCCCAAGAACCAGCAGGAACCGAAGACAGTTGCAGTAAAGGCCTGGCAGAGCATCACCAGGGATGAAACCCAACGTCTGGTGATGTCTATGCATTCCAGACTTCAGGCTGTAATTGACTGCAAAGGATTTGCAACCAAGTATTAAAAAGTAAAAGTTTGATGGATGATTGTTAATTTGTCCCATTACTTTTGGTCCCTTAAAAAGTGGGAGGCACATATACAAACTGTTGTAATTCCTACATCGTTCACCTGATTTGGACATAAATACCCTCAAATTAAAGCTGAAAGTCTGCATTTAAAGCACATCTTGTTTGTTTCATTTCAAATCCATTGTGGTGGTGTATAGAGCCAAACAGATTAGAATTGTGTTGATGTCCCAATATTTATGGACCTGACTGTATATGGGTTTTTAGCTATATAAGTTCACTCATGGTATTAAGTATGCTTTTCTATATTTTATTCAAGACTAAGTCTACCCAAAATTAATTGTTAATGGATGTGGGTGTCTTCAAGTACATGTTCCATCAAGGTTTCAATGACAAATTCAATTAACTGGTGCTATTCATATAGCATACAACTGGTAAATTGTCTGGAAATTATGAATTGCAACTCATAATGCATTCATTTATAACTTCTTATGAAGAACTCAAAGATCAGAGCTACCCTAGCACACCTTGCTCATTGCCTAATGCGGTTGTAATTACCATAGAGATCACACTACGTCCAAGCAGCATTTAAGCACATGGGCAGCAGAAGAGGTATTTACTATATGTCAGGAACCATGAATCAGACTGAGACAGAAGTACAGTACAAATTACACTTTTTAATAAAATGGTAAAATGGTACAAACAGAGCAAACGTAGTCAAAACATAGCCAGGGTTCGCTAACCAGAGCAGGTAGTCGGAACAAGCCAGTAAAACAGGAATCCAGAGATCAGTGTAGTACAGGCAATAAATAGGATCAGGAACCAGAAGGGAAGTCAGCCAGGCAAAAGTCTTTAACAGGAAAACACAGCAGAGAGTATCCGGATATGTTGACCAGGTGAAGGCACAGGAGATCTAATCCACGCAGTTTAAATAGCCAGCAGGGCTATCTGATGAGCAGGAAATGAAGACCAGGTGATTCACTGTGGAATGAAGAGCCGGGCGGCACAGTGGTGCAGTGGTTAGCACTCTCGCCTAGCAGTAAAAAAGGGTCGCTGGTTCGAATCCCAACCACGACACTACCTGCCTGGAGTTTGCATGTTCTCCCTGTGCCTGCGTGGGTTTCCTCCGGGTACTCCGGTTTCCTCCCACACTCCAAAGACATGCTGGTAGGTTAATTGGCTTCTGTCCAAAATTGGCCCTAGTATATGAATGGGGACCTTGAATTGAAGGTAGGGACTGATGTGAGTGTGCGATGTACAGGGTTAGGGACAAGGGTCAGGGTTGTAGACACACACTCACTCAGGTTGAACTGGATGGACTGGTGTCTTTATTCAACCTTACTAACTATGTAACTATGTAAGAGTACTGGGAATTAACCGACAGCTGAGCACAGAGCTCTGAGAAGTAAGGGCTGAGCCCAGCCCTGATACTATATTCTTTTGCAGAGAAAGCTTTTTGGTCTTTTTTATTTTAGCTAAGTCAGTTTAAGAATACACATTGCCCATTCAAAATGGCAATGTCTTTGTAAGGTCCCATTCACAGCTTAGCATTTTGATACATGCATTGTAAGGCCTCGTACACACGGTTTGATTGTTGGACAACTGAGCATCTGATTTTTGTCAAAAGGGCTTGTGCAGCATTTTGTTTAGCATACTAACTATCCGCAAATTGTCGTTTGACAAACACGAACGTAGTGACGTACTATGAGAGTATAAAGAGAAAGTTCATTTCTCAAGCGCCACCCTTTGGGCCCCTTCTGCTAATTTTGTGTTAGTAGAACTTTGGTGAGCTTTGATTCGCGATTTTCAGCTCGTACTAAACAAATGCCTTTTAAAATAGGTTTGGCATAACTACATCAGTATCATCAGCAAAGCAGCTTCATTATTATCCCATTAACCAGTTGCTGCCCGCCTACCGTAAAATGATGTCATATGACGGCGTCCCAGAATGGCTGCTCTCGCCCGCCCACTTGACTGTGCCGTGTTGCTAGGACATGTCGCGACCCCGATCTCTGTAAAGAGCCGCGACTCTTTAACCATGTGATTGGCTATGTCCAATTACAGCCGGTCACATGTAAACACGGAGATGTCAGTAATCGACGCTCAACACCTCACACTAACAGAGTGTGAGGAGAGGAGAGGAGAGCCAAACAGCGGCATCTCAGCGCAGGGGGACATCTACACATGCAATCAGGGCACTGATCATCAGTGTCGCCAATCAGTGCCACCCATCAATGCTCATTAGTGCCCATCAGTACCGCCTATCCGTGCCACCTATCAGTGCCCACCAGTGCCTCCTATTAGTGCCCATCAGTGCTGCCTATCAGTGCTCATCAGTGCTACATATCAGTGCCACCTATCAGTGCCCATAAGAGCGGCATATTAGTGCCTCCTCATCAGTGCCACCTAATCAGTGCCGCCTCATCAGTGCCCATAAGTGCCACCCCATTAATGCCCACCAGTTCAGCCTATCAGTGCCCATCAGTTCCGCCTCATCAGCGCACATCAGTGAAGGAGAAAAATTACTTAGTTACAAAGTTTACTGACAGAAACGAAGTAAAAAAAAAAAATTCTAAATTTTTGGTCTTTTTTTTTTTATTTATCGTGATTAAATACTACCAAAAGAAAGCTATATTTGTGTGAAGAAAATGATAAAAATTTAATCCACCGTACTTTGCAGGATGAACAGTCAAACGTTTGTTCTATCCTTGTACTATCTACCAACTACCCATCCGTAACGCCATTTGTTGAGCTACCTTCAGGACTTGTCTTTCGGCCTCAGTGGAGCCTCAAATTTATACGCCCCCTATGTGCTTTCTCCCCCTTTTTTTTTTTGCAAGAGAGAGTTTCTTCTCCCCTCCCCTTACTCTCATTGGAATATAATAAAAATATACATATATACCTCCGTGAAAGAAATCCTACCTCCATCCATATAGGGATTTATAACATTTTTTCTAAAATATTCAAATATAATAATGTTTTTTCTTGGAATCAAGAACATATTTGGTAGACAGACCGTGTCATTGTTGCTGTTTTTAACTAAAGCTATATGGAATGCCAAGTCAGCTAATACAGTGTGAACAAATAGAGTTGTCGCTAATTTACACCCACCCTTGAGGAAGGAGGTTTATTTACTCCGAAACGTGCCGGGTGCAAGAGTACTGTTTCAAACACTCTATACATACTAATGTAAAACTGCCTAACTCGCATTCCAAACAATAGATGTTATATTACTGTTATGTTTTTATTGTTTCTACTCAATAAATTATATTTGTATTAGACATACCTTTTATATATTTTTTTTTGTGCCTAAAAAGTCCACCACTAGGGGATCCCTTCTGTTGTAAAATTTCATCTGGGTACAGTGTTGTATGACCTCACAATTGTCATTCAAAATATGCAAGTGCTGAAAGCTGAAAAATGACCTGGGCAGGAAGGGGGTGTAAGTGCCCTGTATGCAGGGGCGGACTGACCATTGAGCGATTAGGGCACTGCCCGAGGGCCCTGGGCCACTAGGGGGCCCCATCAGGGTTGCCAGCCTCAGTAAAACCAGGGACAGTATGTATAAATCTGTGTTTTTTTTACATCTGTCTGTGTATATTGTGTGTACATGTATGTGTATACTGTGTGATTGTATACTGTGTGTGTGTATACTGTGTGGCCCCATAATCTCTGATTGCCTGGGGGCCCCAAAATCTCCTATTGCCCGGGGGCCCCATAATCTCCTATTGCCCGGGGGCCCCATGAGTTATCAGTCCGCCCCTGCCTGTATGCAAGTGGTTAAAGAAGATGAGCATTTTAACATTTCATCAATTGCCGTGTCCTGAATTCTAGATTACGAACAGTAGTTTACAAGACCGAACTCTTCCCAGTCGTTCCTTGATTCTGAGCATGTGTGTTTGTACTTTCGACTTTTGTGTGACAGACAGATTTCTGTACTGACTATCCGAAAGTCAGACGTTGAGTTCACATCAGACAAAAATTTTATAGCCTGCACATCCAGCTTTTGTCTGATGTAAAAGTCAAATCGTCTGTCGAATGCACCATACTAACGATTCGAAAGTCCGCAGACAGCTTGTCTTCAGACTTTTCCCTTCTGATTTTCGTACCATAAAAAGCAATGTCTTCCAATAAGACTGCTCAGATCTCTGCTATGCCTTGTGCTGCAGTTTAAAAAATTAGGCATGCTCTTTTTTGTTTGTGCATTTTCATCTTTGCCCAATAGAATAATTTGTGCTGTCTATTCACCATGTTAACCATTTTTTTCTTAATAGGACCTCACAGATCAGTTAAAGCGAGAACAAGATGGCTTCTCTTTTACACCCTTTTGAAAAATCCCAGACTTATAATAAAAAGGAAACCAAAAGAAATGTGTGACACAGACATGGACAATACTGTGATACAATCCAGACTTATCCAGGCTTCTGTAATGGAGGTTGAAATAAGAAGTACCCAAGAAAAGCCAATTGATCTAAATAATGTGGAAATCAGGGAAAGACATTCAATACTTGAGTAGGACCTGCCATAAAACAAAAGATGTATTTAACATAACTTTGTAGAATGTGTTATATGTGATGAAGTATAATGTATATATTACAGGAGTGAGAACACAGATGTCAATAAATATATTCGACTACAACTCAGGCACAGACGCTGCACTATATTGTATGAACATATTTACCAGTTAATGTTTTGGAGCACTGACCATGGCAAAAAAGAGGATGGTATTTTCAGAAGGATGTCTGAAGCCTCTGCACATTGGAAGCTTTGTATCAATCAAGGACATAATGTTACCCATAGAGGTTAATGCAACTCCTATGGGACCCAGGATTGTCTGACTGCATAGTGTTAAACATGTTAAATGTAACAGGTTCCTCCATCCACACAATGCAATCTTCTGCTGCAACTATTGTATAATAACCATAGGTGTGCGAAGCCTATTGCATTAGGGTGTGCACCCCAAAGCTCAAACACACACTTCTCACTACTACTACTCACATCACTCACCATGTTCATTCAGAAAGGGAAGGGGCTTATAAATACATATTTACCGACCCCTCCCCTCACTCATCCTAAAACATCTCCGCAGCAACAGCCGGCAGGAGAGGAGAGGAGGGAAGCCAGAAGTGCTGCAGAGGGAAGGAGTGAGGAGCCAGGGCAGTAGGGGGAATCTGTGCTGCACAGGGTGATTAGGGTGTGCCTGGGCACACCTGGCACACCCTGTGTGCACGTCTATGATAATAACTTAGGTTAATAAGTTTCAGAATTTGCTATCATTGGGTAGAGGTGCATCCCAATCCTTCACTGGCTCCCCATGGTCAAACTCCCTGTCTCTGATGTGAACCACCACCATTCCCAAATAGTTTATACTGCACTGGGAAGCTACAGTGACACTATAAGACATTCTCATTTAAAAAAAATAACCCATATACATCTATTACCTAATGGCCCCGAAATCTGTTTTTCATGAACTTGTTTCTAAAGCTTGCTATACGCTATTCGATTTTTGAACAAATATTTGTAAGAAAATTTTTAATGCAGTAGATGACTGCTGAAAGTTGTTTGAAGTACTCAAAATTTCACTTGTTTTCATTCGAATTTAGAATGAATGGACTTTCCCAAACAAAACCACCGCTACTGCTAGAAGTTTGTTTTTTTGTTCGAGAAATAATTTCTATTCTACACCTTCCAATTTTCTCTTTTTCTGCAGTCAAAAATGAATGTTGTTTTGACCCCATTAATAATTAGAAAGTTGAGCAAATGTTCTTTGAACAAAATTCAAAATTTTACTAACGCTACCAGCTTTACTGTGTTTTTCTTTCTCCTTGTAATGTCCCTCAGCTTTTGCCCCTCTCTTTGATATTTTTGGAATGAGCAGTGCATGTTAGTTGTGGTCATGGGTACTGCTCTAAGCACACTACAAATTTCATAGTCCAACTTGGGAACTCTCAGGATCACGTAGTGCTCTTGCTCCTCATTCCAGCACCCGGGTGTTAGTTGTTGCATTCCCCCCTGTCCAGTGGCGGCTAGTGCTCAAAATTTTTGGGGAGGCGCAAACAAACTGAAAAAAAAACATCAATTGCAGCCTCACTGTGCCCATCAAACGCAGCTACTGTGCCCATCAATTGCCGCAACTGTGCCCATCAAACGCAGCCACTGTGGCATCAAACGCAGCCACTGTGCAATCAAATGCAGCCACTGTGCCCATCAAACGCAGCCACTGTGCCCATCAAATGCAGCCACTGTGCCCATCAAACGCAGCCACTGTGCCATCAAACGAAGCCACTGTGCCATCAAACGCAGCCACTGTACCCATAAATTGCCACCACTGTGCCCATTAAACGCTGACACTGTGCCATCAAGCGCAGCCACTGTGCCGTCAAGTGCAGCCACTGTGCCCATCAAACGCAGGCACTGTGCCATCAAACGCAGCCACTGCACCCATAAATTACCACCACTGTACCATTAAACGCAGCTACTGTAATCATCAATTGCTGCCAGTTTGCCCCATCAATTGCAGCCTCACTGTGCCCATCAAACGCAGCTACTGTGCCCATCAATTGCCGCAACTGTGCCCATCAAACGCAGCCACTGTGGCATCAAACGCAGCCACTGTGCAATCAAACGCAGCCACTGTGCCCATCAAACGCAGCCACTGTGCCCATCAAATGCAGCCACTGTGCCCATCAAACGCAGCCACTGTGCCATCAAACGAAGCCACTGTGCCATCAAACGCAGCCACTGTACCCATAAATTGCCACCACTGTGCCCATTAAACGCTGCCACTGTGCCATCAAGCGCAGCCACTGTGCCATCAAGCGCAGCCACTGTGCCCATCAAACGCAGGCACTGTGCCATCAAACGCAGCCACTGCACCCATAAATTGCCACCACTGTACCATTAAACGCAGCTACTGTAATCATCAATTGCTGCCAGTTTGCCCCATCAATTGCCGCCAGTGTGCCCCATCAATTGCCGCCAATGTGCCCCATCAATTGCCGCCAGTTTGCCCCATCAATTCCCGCCAGTTTGGCCCATCAATTGCAGCCAGTTTGCCCCATGAATTGCTGCCAGTGTGCCCCCCCCCCCCCCGTCGGCACTTACCTGTCTCGGGTCAGCGCTGTCCTCCACGCTCCCTCAGAGTCCTCTATGTCTTCTCCTGTCCTCTTCTGCTATGATTGGATGCCTGATAGGCATCCAATCACAGCGCCTGTCGCTTCAGCCAATCAGGTGACAGGTAACCAGACCCGGTGCACCTTATTGACTGAGAGGCGGGTCAGTGTTAGGGAAGCGATTTATTTTATTCCCTAACACAACATTACGTAACATTACGTAAGCAGCGAACGCACAGCAGTCACTTCAGGCACTTCCAAAAACACCCCCGCCGCTGTAAATCAGATGCCCGGCGCTCAACAAGGGGCCGGACACCTGAATAGGGGGCGGCAGCGGCGACAATAGATAGATTAATGCAATGCATGAATCTATCGAAGATTGACGGGTGCAGGAGAGAGGGGGCGCCCTCTATGGATGCACCACCACTTCCCCTGTCTGAGTTCACCTGCAAGGTGATTGATCTGGTCAGTCACCTGATATAAGCAAACTGAACACTCTATCCCTTGCTTGTGATAGAGACAGAGTTACCTGCATTGTTCCTGATCAAGCCTCCTGTTTGTCTGCCCTGCTTTGCTGTTGGATATCCCTGTGTATGACCCGGATTCGATATTGGACTATTCCCTGAACTCAGCCTGCCTTATACCTAGACTGTCATAGATCCACGCTATCTGTCTGCTAAACTGCAAGTAGTCTATTGTTTGCTCTGTTCGCATCTGCCCTGGTGTGGTGGCAGGGCACTATAGCATTGTGTATAAGTCCTGGGGGCAACCAAGTACCAGTAGGCCTGCTTGCCTTAAGGGAAAGGGGGCTGCTATAGGTGAAGCACACAGTAGCTAGCTATAGTGTCTGACCACCTGCTTTGAGGTAGACGTGACATTCGTGACAGGAACGAGCAAGAGAGGGTGCGTACCTTCCTACATGCAGTGGGACCAACGGGAACAAACATAGCCATCTTCTAACAGGAAGTCAGATTACAGCAGCAGCATAAAAAAAATGATTTGGAGGAAGCAGAGAGCAATAGAAGAGACTTTTTTTGAGTTAAGAATATTTAGTATACTTTTATAGATTTATTTCAAAACCAGAGTTTAGTGTCAGTTTAGGTACTGCAAAGCCTCGCTTCACCTTATGGGCCAGAGTGAAAAAACACATCTGCTGACCTATTGTCCTGGATCAATTGGCAAATTGATTGCATATATTCATCAACACCTTTGGCCATTGGGTCCTGCAGGCAGCATCCATAGCACCAACATCTTTACTGCACTGAGCTTGAAGAATTTAATTCATGTTCTGCTTTGCCCATATTCTCAGTGTAAAAATTCCTCAAGAGCTATCCAGATTTGCAGAACATATTCTCCATGAACATGAGACTCAGCTAGAACTTCCTCAGACCCACAAGAAACCTTTAACCTAAGGGATGTTAACAACATATACTCTAAAATCATTTCCAGGTAAGTGCATTGCCGGTGTAGCAATATGGACTGTTACCAGAAAGCTTTGTAACTTTCAGTGTACCTTAAACATTGTTTGTCCCCGTGATTATTTGTGCAGCCAGTGACCTCATATCTGTGTGCCAACTGAGTGAGTTATGGAGCATATAGTTCTCTTTGAATCTGCTGCTATGCATTGATGTACCCTAAGACACCAAATCCCAGGGACCCTTGCAGTGGCCTGAAGGTTGCTGGGAGGGATGATAAAAGGAGCTTAGAAGCCTGCACACGCTCTCTTTCTCCTGAGCCTGACGCAAGAAGGACCTCTCTGTGTGACAGAGAGAGAGAGGTCGCGTGCCTACCCCGCGGAACGCTACTTCCACCACTAGGACTGAGAGGCCTAGTCCTGCTACCCGCTGTCGCACATCCTGTGACTAGCATCACTTACAGCGTCTACTCATCGGTGCGGACGTGTGGAGAAAGTCACTACCGTAGGCAGAGACAGAGGATCCGTTGCCAGAGTGTTGCCATCCGTGTTCCTGTACATAAGACTGCTGACCGATTTGGGTTGTTGGTGAGAGAGCAAGCTGCTCAATCTTTATGTATTCACTACGACCATTACAGAACACAGTGCGCACACATCTCTGCCCAAGAACACTGTACTGCATTGCTGGAACACTGTACTCAGACGCCTTAGGCCCTCACCACTTGGAATCTATTGTTTCATCTGCAACCAAACAGATTACAGTTAACAAACTCCAACTAGCTAGCGAAGAATAACAGATCTACCACGTGGAACTCTACTGCCATTACTCATAGGAAGTATATATATATATATATATATATATATATATATATATATGTATATATATATATAAAACACCAGCGGGCGATTAGTCCTTCCATTAAAATAGAATAGGCTGTTTAGATTACGTCTATCTCAGTGTGGCCACTTGTGTCGTTAACTGAAACATCCACTAGGAGGTGACTTCGGATCTGAATATAGTGCATCACTGTGTATATAGCATTATTCATGGTTTAAACATTGTTGTGTCTTCAGGAGGAGTCTGTTTGCTGAGTTGGCGCTGTTATCACAGCTCAGCGGATTCACACCTCTCTTTGTGAAATAACTTTTCCTATTTGTATCAAGTAAAACATTTCAGAACCTTATACTACTGAGTTGCTTGATTCTTGCTTTATTGTATTAACAGGTTGTCTGAACCCAGAGTGTCAGCTGGGTTGGAAGGTTCACTTGGTCATGGTCGTGCTGATGAGCAGGTAATTCTCAGCAGTCCCCAAGGGGGCCGTGCTACATTTAGGGGCTCATCTAGGATGCTATCTGCAGCAGGTCCCGACTGACCTAGATCGGAGCCACAATCTGAGTGGGAAGCCGCATCCATGGCCGCGGTCACTTGGGGTTGAAGTTATGGGACTCCCATCGACAGAAGCAACATTCTGAAGATCTCCGGGAGTGAACATACCGAGAGAGAGATCAGAAGATGGCTGAGAGCTTTAGTGCCAGGACATATGGCTTACCTGGTAGAAACTGAAGCCTCCATGGAGGTGGATCAAGTCAGGGCACTGATAGAATGGCAGGAAGAAGTGCCAGTGTGCTTTCAGGAGGAGCAAATCAGCCTAACGGATTAAGTGATGGCAGGGGTATTCCCCCTCAGAAGTGACAGAGGAGGGAGTGAGAAGCCATCTCTGACAAAAGCTCACGAGAAAAGTCCTGTGCCTATGGGGACTGACTCAAGGGACCAGAGCCCCTCCACTCTCTTTCTACACAGATATGAGTCATCTGGTCGATAGCCTGGTGAAGAATGGGCCTGAGAATGCTAATCAAAGTTATCGGAGACTGAAGGCCCATACACACGATCAGACTTTTCGACACCAACGGTCCGACAGACCTGTTTTATCGGACAATCTGACCGTCTGTATGCTGCACCAGACAATTGTTGTTGCTTTTTCAACGGAAAATGTTCGCTGTGCATGCTCTCAAACTTTTCGACAACAAATGTCCGATAGAGGATAATCCTGGTGAAGAATGGGCCTGAGAATGCTAATCAAAGTTATCGGAGACTGAAGGCCCATACACACGATCAGACTTTTCGACACCAACGGTCCGACAGACCTGTTTTATCGGACAATCTGACCGTCTGTATGCTCCATCAGACAATTGTTGTTGCTTTTTCAATGGACAAATGTTCGCTGTGCATGCTCTCAAACTTTTCGACAACAAATGTCCGATAGAGGATAATCCGATTGTGTTTAAAGTAAAGTCCAAAGTACAAACACGTATGCTCAGAACCAATGGTAAACATCAGCCAACAATAGCAGAAGTTGCCCAAAGAGTGGCGGTAAAGAGCTGAAAAACAACGTGATTTGGTGAAAGTTGGCTGAAAATGTTTTGCCGTGAACGCCCATTCAGACAAAAATCCACGGAAAAGTCAGATGAAAGTCCAATCGTGTGTATGAGGCTTTAGATTTTTCTCAGGACAGTTGCCGACTCCTGTAGGAGAAGACGAGTTTGAAACATGGATGAGTCAAGCTTTACAGGCTATGGAAGAGTGGAGTGTTTTAGAGGCTGTGAAATGACAGTGACTTAGTGAGAGCCTTCGAGGCCCAGCAGCCGATGTGATCCATAACCTAAGGATGGGCAAGAGGACTTGTGTTGCCATGGACTACATTGAGGCTTTGTGTGCTGTTTTTAGAAGAGTGGAGACCATTGCCAATCTGATGTACAAGTTCAACCACACCCATCAACAAAGAGTGGAAAGTCTGTCTGAATGCATCTCTCGGGTAGACCGGATGCTACACCAAATCATCCTCAGGAAAGGTCTTGACCCTAAAGACGATGACCAGGCACGACTGGATCGGGTGCTACATGGGGCCCGGCCCAATCATGCTATTGTGCTGAAGCTGTTTCTAAAAAGGACCCAAGTGGTACCAACCTATCCTGAATTGATAAGAGAGGTTTGAGAGGAAGAGGCTCTGCTGGAAGAAAAGAGCCAAAGACCGAGAGATGCGAATCCTGTTTCTGGAAACAAAGAGAGTTTTCCGATGACGACAGTGGAACTGAATCTGAACCCAAGGGATTGACTCCCCCTGACATCCATAAACCAGTTGTAGAACTAGAGCCAACGGAACTGATGGTGCAGGTAGCACAGGCCCAGACTCAAATGTACCACGCGTTGATGCGAGTAATAAAGACTCAAGCAAAAGTTTAGGAGCAAGGGACTCGTGCAAGCAAACCAAAATAGTACTCAGGACTAGAGAGGAGGCGTTATGGATGTGGAGAAGCCGGACATTTCCGAGCCAAGTGTCCCAAGGCTGGTGTCAGCCCTCAACTCCCAAATGAAGTCTTGAGACCGTTACAGAAACTCCTCTTCCCCAAGCCAGCGGGAAACTTCAACGGACCTCAATAAGGGAGTTAGTTGGGAGTCCCAAGGGAAGGCTGTGCTCCAAGGACAAGAAAAGAAATTGGAAGAAAAACAAGAGGGGAGAACGCAAATTTTCAGTCCTCTTGCACCCGCCCATGCTCAAGCACGACCCAAAATTAAAATCCCCAGAGAATGGAAGAAGGGGACAGGAAATCAATGCACACCTCGCTAAACAAGCAGTTAAATCGGAAACACTGCCTCAAAGGAGGCCTGTAAGAGCACATGCCTTAGAGGCACCTGGAGGGAACCTACCCAAGAACTTATTGGGGCCTTCGCTTATAGTATCAGTCCAAGTGGAGGGCATCTATACACAAGCACTGTTGGATACTGGAGCTCAAGTAACACTACTGTATCAAGACTTTTATCATAAGTACTTGAAACACATCCCCTTGTGTAAACTTGACGAGCTGGAAATTTGGGGAATTGGAACTCAGAAGTGCCCTTACGATGGTTACATACCTGTCAAGATAACCTTCGACTCTGCTTTAGCTGGAAGGCCAGAGACAATCGACATGTTAGCCGTCCTATGCCCTCGACTGCCTGGAGCCGGCAGAAATTCTTTGCTGATAGGAACTAATACCAATTTAGTGAGAAGACTACTCACCCCCTTGGCCTTAGAGGGTGCCCGTTGGGAAAATCCATCCTCAGTTGAGGCAAGCATTTCAGAGGGTATTGCAAGAAAAGAAGGCACCAGCCGAAGGGCCGAAGGAGTGGGGAGGTTGTGGCGACTAGACACTCAAGAAAGCATGCTGCAGCCTGGAGAGAGAGCCTGTCTCAAAGCCACCGTCAAGTTGTCCTGGGATCAACCGGGTCCATGTGTGGTGGTAGAAGCTGACCCCACAGAGGAAGAAGTTGGGCTAGAGTTAGTTCCAGAAATTATACCCACTCGGGCTCTGTTCCGGAGTGGGGGGCGAGTTAGTGTGCAGAACGTCACTAGTCACCTGATCAGCCTAAAGCCTTGAATGGTGATCGGAAAAGTGAGTGCTGCCACCCCGGTAGAGAAGAACGAGACAGCCCAAATGGGATTCGGAAGAAACACCACTACTCACTGCCCAAGCCTCCCCCCATTTGGAAACGAAGGATCAAAGCTCAGATAGATAGGTGGGAGAGGATATTCTCAAAAAATGACTTTGATATGGGCTGTGCTAAGAGTGCTCAACATTGCATCCGATTGACTGAGGATAAGCCATTTCGAGAAAGGGCAAGACGGTCCCCTTATGTGATTTGGAAAACCTTTGGGAACAACTAGCCGAACTGAAAAGGTCAGGAGTGATTAAAGAGTTTGGTGGTGAGAAAGAAGAATGGGTCTCTACGGATGTGCATTGATTATCGAACCTTGAATCGAAGAATTAGCCCCGATCACCTTGCATAGAAGAAGCCTTGCAGTGTTTATCCGGGTAAAAATGGTTCAGTGTGTTGGACCTGAAAAGTGGGTACTATCAAATCCCTATGCACCCAGAAGACCGGGAGAAGACTGCCTTTATTAACCCACTGGGATTCTTTGAGTTTGATTGGATGCCTCAGGGACTGACCGGGGCTCCTGCCTTGTTCCAGCGACTGATGGAGAATATAGTGGGTGATGTGAACCTGGTAGAAGTACTGGTTTACCTTGATGACATCATCGTGTTTGGTCAAACTTTGGAAGTCCATGAGGCCCGATTGGAGAAGGTTTTCCAGCGAATACACGAAGAGGGGTTGAAGCTGTCATTGGAGAAGTGCCAATTCTACCAGACCTCTGTCAGCTATTTAGGGCATGTGGTATCTGCAGAAGGGATAGCCACTGACCCACAAAAACTGGAGGCGGTCACTTCTTGGCCTCATCCTACCACAGTCACCGAGTTTAGATCGTTTTTGGGTTTCTGTTCTTACTACAGATGATTTGTGAAGAACTTCTCTCAGATTGCTCAGCCCTTGAAGCAAACAGATGGAGAACAGCAGAAAACCCCAAACTGAGGAGGCAGAAGGCCGAAGGAATCTATCCAGGACCAGTGGACCGTGAAGTGTGAGAGGTCCTTTGGAGTTTGGTTGAAGCTCCGGTGCTGGCCTACGCTGACCCCTCGAAGCCGTACAAATTAAATGTGGATGCCAGTAGAGACGGTATTGGGGAAGTGTTGTATCAAGATTCAGAAGGAAAGCTACGCCCAGTAGCATATGTGAGTCGCAGCCTTACTCTCCCTGAGAGGATATTTACCGGTGCACAAGTTGGAATTCCTGGCCCTCAAGTGGGCTGTAGTGGACAAACTTCGAGACTACCTGTATAGAGCCACCTTCGTGGTGAAAATGGATAATAATCCCCTGACCTATTTGCTATCCTCTGCCAAGCTGGATGCCACTGGGTGTCGGTGGCTAGGCGCTTTATCGGAGTTCCAATTCAGCTTGAAATATCGGCCAGGAGTAGGAAATAGAGATGCTGATGCTCTCTCCTGAAGACCACACCTCACCCATCATGATCAGAGAAGTTGGGTTAATTTACCTCCCGAAGGACTACAAGCAGTGTGCAAAGGGGTGGAGTATAAGCACAGGGGAGCAATAGGAGCAGAAGCTGTGGGGGTCACCCCTGGAGGAGTACCGAAACATTATTGCAACCTGACCCAAGTACGTAGCCAAGAATTGCCTCAGCTGACTAAGGAGGACATGAGGAGAGACCAGTGGGAAGATCCGATAGGAAAACTAATAATTAAATCACTATCAACTAAAAACCCTCGGATACTGATGGATAGTCCCGTTGAGGGTGCCAAGTTGATTCATAGAGAATGGGAGAGAATGAAAATAGAAGAGGGGATCCTGTATCGAAGAGGCCCCTCCAAAGAGTCTGAAGGTGTAAGCCAGCTGTTCCTTCCAGAAAAACATCACTTGACTGTGCTAACTGTACTTCATGATGACCATGGTCATTTAGACCCAAATAGAACTTTCAAACTAGTCAAGGACCGATTCTATTGGCCAAACATGAGGACTGAGGTGGAAAGTTACTGTCACTTCTGCGGCAGGTGTATCCGGAGGAAGACTCTACCAGGCAGGGCCGCCCCAATGGGTCACTTACAAAGTAAGGGACCTGTGGAATTGGTGTGCATTGATTTCCTGTGCCTGGAACCTGATCTGAATGGGAGGAGTAATGCCCTGGTTGTGACAGATCATTTCACCCAATATCCCCACCAGGGATCAAAAAGCCAGCACAGTGGCCAAGACTTTAGTAGAGAAGTTTTTTGTTCATTATGGGCTCCCTCAGCGTCTACACTCAGATCAAGGCTGGGACTTCAAAAGTAGATTAATCTGCAGACTGTGTGAACTCTTGAACATAAAGAAATCAAGAACTACCCCCCTCAAGGTGATCTACAGCCAGAGCGGTTTAATTGTTCACTCTTGAACATGCTGGAAACCCTCCCACTAGAGAAGAGACAGCATTGGGGAGACCATATTGCTGCAATAGTCCACACCTACAATAGTACCTCAAATGATGATACTGGATACTCCCCTTACAGACTGATGTTTGGGAGAGAGGCTCGCTTACCAGTAGATCTAGCCTTTGGAACCTCCACCAATCACACCTCACAAGCCTCTTACAAGGGCTATGTTGATAGGCTAAGGAAGAATCTAAAGGTAGCCTATGAAAAGCAAAGGAAGCCTCTCACATCAGAGAACAAAGGAATAAGAGGAACTTTGATCTTAAAGTAAGAGTTCAAGATCTGCAACCTGGGGATCGGGTGTTGTTACGCAATCTAGGAGTGCCAGGAAAACATAAGCTATCAGATCGATGGCGTTCCTAACCCTACATTGTTTGTCAACGACTACCGGGACTTCCTGTATATCAAATTAGAGCTATTAAAAACTTGTCATCAGAATCACCTATTGCATTTTTCAGAGGTTGTACAGGTATTTTCCGCCCCTTATTCCGAGCCATTTCAGCCTCCAACATTGAGGTCTCGGAACAGAAAACCAGGTACCCTCACATCTCTAGAGGAAAATGATGATGAGGAAGTACCTCTGGATTAGGTGTGGGTCCACTCTATGGGAGATGATCCTCCAGACCCTGCCGCTGAACCAGAAGACTTTTTAGGGACAGGCTCTCACATGCCTTATACCAAGGCCATAGCTTCTGGTCCACTGTTGGAAGCTGAAGAAGTCAAGCTGGAACCCAGTGAAGTACTTGCTCTGGTTGATGTACCCCTTCCTCTTACTGAAAGAACTGAAGGAGAGATAACACCAGAGCCTGAATCAGAGTCAGAATCCGTGATTGAACCAGAGCCTGAAGTGGAGCCAGAGGCTGGGGCAGAGTCTGAACCAGAAGCTGGATGCAGCCAATGGGGAATAGGACAGGGACCTGATTCTGTGGAAGACATGCACTCTCGACTGAGACAGGAAATATGTCCCTCAAAGAGGTTGACCTATTATACCCTTAGAGAAAACTCTGATGAACGGTTGGTCGATCAAAGAAGTTAAGTGCACGTGCTCAGCGTCATATCCAGAGGTTGTCTTTGGGAAATAGACGTATGAGTGCTTCCAGCATTGCTGCAGAGGTTGAAGGGGTGGGGGATCAGCCAGTCAGTGCTCAGACCATACGCCGCACAATGCATCAAATTGGTCTGTATGGCTGTAGTCCCAGAAGGAAGCCTCTTCTAAAGATGATGCACAAGAAAGCCCGCAAACAGGTTTTTAGGCTGATTTAATGCAAAAATGGCGCTGAGTTTAATTATCACCCTAATCAGTCACGGAACCTGTGTAATTTTTATGTGTTCAGTTTTAAAGGGATGAGGTGGCAACCATAGACGTCACGCAGCTCCGGCCAGTCACACAGCCGGAGTCTGTGGACCCAGAAGAAACACGGGTGAAGATGAATGCGGCATCTAGCGGTGACAACGTATCCGTGGAGGGCTTTGTTGCAGGTAAGTTTCACATAATGTGCTAGTATGCGATGCACATTATGCCTTTACTTTGCAGGTCAGAAAAAAAAAAAAAGCCAGTGGTTTACTTCCTCTTTAAACTGACTGAATACCTATATTCTATCAATATACGGTGGTAACAGTAGGTGTGTATTTACTAAAGGCAAATAGACTGTGCACTTTGCAAAATCAGTTGCCCTAAATTTTCTAAGTAATGTATTGTAATAAAGCTTCATTTTGTAAAGAATACCCAATCAGGTGCATGGAAAAGACAAAAAAAAGGCATTTTTGCTTGCACATGATTGGATGATGGAAATCAGCATAGCTTTACCACATTCACTAGGCTCTGAGGAAAACAAATGCAACTGCACTTTCAAAGTGCACAGTCTATTTGCCTTTAGTAAACCAATTCCAGTGTGCTTAAACTCTTTGGCCTCTTGCACGCTGCTGCCTGAACACGCTCAGTTTTCAGGCATACAGGTGTTAATATTGATCCCATTGTTTACAATGTGCTTGTACACACCGGCATGTAAGCCTGCACTGTGTATCATTAATTAGTAAAAAAAAAAAACAGAAACCCGAGTTGCCAGTCAGTATTTTTGAATGTATGCTCGCAACAATGTACAAATATGCGCAAATGCCACACTTCCTATTTGTATGTGCATACTCTGGCACATTGGCACATTTTTTTATTGGTTGAACTACATGGACTTCTTTTAACTATGTATTCTTTTGACAATGAGAAATTCTAAAACAACAGAAAATGGTATGGTAATATACAACCTTTTTTGTCACAGCAGATGGCCCCTTATCAGTTTACTGTTTAAGATAATAAGGAAAACAGTAAGATTTGACTCCAGCCTGTCTACCTTCATCTCACTTTTCTACCTGAAGCTGACAATTTTAACACTTTAATCAGCCATTATCTATTAGTCTGTGTGACACTTGTACTGATAAGTTGCCTGAGAATCTTTGTAGCTCTAGTCCAGGGGTCTCCAAACTTTTCAGAATGAGGGCCATATCTTATTATTTCCGAATATTTATGGGTCATCAAAAAAAAATCGAGTTTTATAAATGATTGGTTAAACACGTTCCAAGAAATAACTTCATAAAGGGCCGGATTCACACCTATGCATTTTTAGTGCTTTTTGCATTTTGCAGATTTGCACTACAGTCCATTTAACATGGTTTCCTATGGAACACGTTCTGTAGTGCAAATCTGCAAAATGCAAAAAGCGTTAAAAATGCTTAGGTATAAATCCAGCCTTAGAAGCCCTACTTTAGGCTCCATTCACACGAATGCGTTTTTTGATGCATTTTGCATTTTGCAGAAATGCATGGGAATTTTTTAACATGGGTTCCTATGGAACATGTTCACATCAATGCATTTTTGTACCTCTGCGTTTTTGGAAAGGGTCAGGGACTATTACATGCAGCGTTTTGCATGTAATAGAATTCAATGGACCAGCATCAAAAATGCAAGTACAGCGTTTTTGGCTTTTTTTTTTTAGACTGTATACAGTCTAAAAAAAAAACTGTAAAAAAAAAAAACGCAAAACGTGGCAAAAACACTGTAAAAACACTGTTCAAAAACGATGCAAGCACCACAAAAAACACTGCAGAAACGCTCAAAAGCAACATGCATAGATGTGAATCGAGCCTTACACATCAGAGTGCCTCCCTTAGGCCTGATTCACACCTATGCATTTTTAGTGCTTTTTGCATTTTGCAGATTTGCACTACAGAACGTGTTCCATAGGAAACCATATGGACTGTAGTGCAAATCTGCAAAATGCAAAAAGCACTAAAAGTGCATAGGTGTGATTGAAGCCTTACATCAGGGTTCCCATCAGACATCAAAAAGGATCCAGAGCAAATTTTGCTGTGTTTACATTGTTATTATTATTATTGTACAGGAGTTAGGCCAACCATACACGGTGCAAATTTCTTTCCTGCAACTCGCACGCTTCCTCCATCAACACAGACAGTGCTGATAGTGGAATCAGCAATTGTCTTCTCTCGACGGGGGGGGGGGGGGGCAGGTGGGGGAAGCCGTTGTCTTGCCGAGAAAGTCCCCTCGGCGGATAAGGACCCCCCTGTACTGCGCAGGCGCATCGCCTGCGCAGTACAAACTACTATCAGCCGCCGGAGATAGCCGAAGCTCAAAATCTACAATCAGCTGTACACGGCGCCTGCGCCCTAGGTCCAGGTTCCTCCCCCACCATCCAAGTGGACCTAGAGGGGGAATAAAAAAGAGCAGAGCGAATCGAGGCCGTGCCCGAAGCGTGGCGAGCGAAGCGTGGCGAGCGAAGCGAGCCCTTGAGGGGCCCTCTTACAGGCGCCGTGTACAGCTGATTTTCACCTATTCCCCTTCGGCTATTTCTGCCGGATCCTACTGCACAGGCGCTGTGCCTGCGCAGTAGAGGGGGGTCCTTATCCGCAGAGCGGAACTTTCTCGGCAGAACACCGTCCTTGCCAGAAGAAGACAGTGATTATTCCTAGTGGCTATAGCAGCCGCTACCAATAATCATAAGAGAATCTGGCAGCTGATTGTACCCAAGATGATCAATCGATCAATCAACTTGGTACATTCAGCCTGCCCATTAGCAGAGATTCGAACCATGTATGACCAGCCTTATACAGCTCCAAAAGTTTGCGCAGCGCTTTACAATATAAAGGGAGACAATACAGCAACAATACAATTCAATGCAAGAGGGTTAGAAGGGTCCTGCTCCTGGGAGCTTACAATTTAATAAAGAGGGGCTGGTGGAAAAAAAGGTAATGATTGTGAGGGATAAACTGATGGGAGAAATAGAAGATTCGGTTACTAGTGAAGGCAGGATAAGCTTAGCTGAAGATATGAGTTTTCAGGGATCACCTAAGAGTGGACAGAGTAGGAGATAGCCAGACAGATTGGGGCAGGAGGTTCCAGAGGATGGGGGAGGCTCTGGAGAAGTCCTGTAGATGAGCATGGGAGGAGGAGACAAGGGAGCTAGAGAGCAGGAGATTGAATTACTAAGGTATATTCATTTAATTGCTGTAGTGTTGGTTCCAAAAGCCATAGGATTTATTTTACATGTGTTCATTAATAAAGACCAGCCTCGTTTTGGATTTTAGGTGTTTTTTTGCTAGAAAATTACTTAGAACCCCCAAACATTATATATTGTTTTTTTTCTAACATCCTAGAGAATACAATAGCGGTCATTGCAATACTTTTTTTTGCACCGTATTTGCGCAGCGGTCTTCTAAGCGCACTTTTTTTGGAAAAAATTCACTTTTTTGAAAAAAAAAATAAGACAACAGTAAAGTTAGCCCAATTTTTTTTTATATTGTGAAATATAATGTTACGCCAAGTAAACTGATACCCAACATGTCACGCTTCAAAATTGCGCCCGCTCGTGGAATAGCGTCAAACTTTTACCCTTAAAAATCTCCATAGGCGACGTTTAAAAAATTCTACAGATTGCATGTTTTGGGTTACAGAGGAGGTCTAGGGCTAGAATTATTGCTCTCACTCTACCGGTCGCGGCGATACCTCACATGTGTGGTTTGACCACCGTTTTCATATGCGGGCGCTACTCACGTATGCGTTCGCTTCTGCGTGCGAGCTCGTCGGGACAGGGCGGGCGCTTTAAAAAAATTTTTCTTTTTTTTTATTATTTATTTTATTTTATTTTATTTATTTTTTCACTGTTTTAAAAAAAAAAAAAATTTGGATCACTTTTATTCCTATTACAAGGAATGTAAACGTCCCTTGTAATAGAAAAAAGCATGACAGGTCCTCTTAAATATGAGATCTGGGGTCAAAAAGTCCTCAGATCTCATATTTAGACTAAAATGCAAAAAAAAAAAAAAAAAAAAAATAAAAAAAAATTGTTTAAGAAAATGACACAAAAAAAATTTGTGCCTTTAAGAGAGTGGGCGGAGCCGTCGTAATGACGTCGCTCCGGCCGTCACATGGTATGGAGACGGGTGGGCGCCATCTTGGCCTCACTTGTCTCCATACCTCAGCAGGGAAAGGACCCGATCGCCTCCGCCGCTACCGACGGCTCCGGTAAGCGGCGGAGGGTGCGGGAGAGCGGCGGGAGGGGGGGTGGCACCTCTCCCGCCGCCGATAACGGTGATCTCGCGTCGAACCCGCCGCTGAGACCACCATTATCGTGTACAGAACCGCTCACTGAAAAGATGGATATCTCGGTTGTGGCAGCAGCTGCTGCCGTTACCGAGATATCCATCTTCAAAAAAATGACGTATATATACAGTGAGCGGGGCTGAAGTGGTTAACTTAATTTATGAAATTAAAGTGGATGTAAAACCTCTCCTATACCCAGTAAAGTGAACAGCCTCAGATGATACACAGAGATGAAAAAATCTCCCTACATACATTTTACATGTACAGTATCTCACAAAAGTGAGTACACCCCTCACATTTTTTGTAAATATTTTATTATATCTTTTTATGTGACAACACTGAAGAAATGACACTTTGCTACAATGTAAAGTAGTGGGTGTACAGTTTGTATAACAGTGTAAATTTGCTGTCCCCTCAAAATAACTCAACTCACAGCTATTAATATTTAAACCGCTGGCACCAAAAGTGAGTGCACCCCTAAGTGAAAATGTCCAAATTGGTCCCAATTAGCCATTTTTCCTCCCCGGTTTCATATGACTCGTGTTATCACTCTCACTCTCTCATACTGGTCACTGGAAGTTCAACATGGCACCACATGGCAAAGATCTCTCTATCTGAAGAAAATAATTGTTGCTCTACATAAAGATGGCCCAAGCTACCGCTAAGGTCGACCAAAGAAGTTGAGTGCACGTGCTCAGCGTCATATCCAGAGGTTGGCTTTGGGAAGTAGACGTACGAGTGCTGCCAGTATTGTTGTAGAGGTTGAAGGGGTGGGGGGTCAGCCTGTCAGTGTTCAGACCATACTTCGCACACTGCATCAAATTGGTCTGCATGGCTGTTGTCCCAGAAAGAAGCCTCTTCTAAAGATGATGTAGTGTGGTCTGATGAGATCAACATAAACTTATCTGGTTCAGATGGTGTTAAGCGTGTGTGGTGGCAACCAGGTGAGGAGTAGAAAGACAAGCATGTATTGCCTACAGTCAAGCATGGTGGTGGGAGTGTCATGGTCTGAGGCTGCATGGGTGCTGCCGGAACAGGGGAGCTACAGTTCATTGAGGGAACCATGAAAGCCAACATGTACTGCGACTTACTGAAGCAGAGAATGATCCCCTCCCTTCGGAGACTGGGCCGCAGGACAGTATTCCAACATGATAATGACCCCAAACCAGGGGCGGACTGACCATTCGGGCACTCGGGCACTGCCTGAGGGCCCCATGCCACTAAGGGGCCCCATCAGGGTTTCCAGTCTCAATAAAACCAGGGAGAGTATGTAAAAATCTGTGTTTTTTAAAAAAATCCCAAGATTTTAGCTGTCCCGCCTCTCCAGTACCTTTTTAGTATGTGTATTGTGTGTGTGTGTACTGTGTGTGTATATTGTGTGTCTGTGTGTGTATACTGTATGTGTGTGTGTGTGTATACTGTGTGGCCCCATAATCTATTGCCTGGGGTCCCCATAATCTCCTATTGCCTGGGGGCCCCATAATCTCCTATTGCCTGGGGGCCACATAATCTTCTCCTATTGCCCAGGGCACCATAATATCCTATTGCCCAGGGGCCCCATGAGTTGTCAGTCCGCCCCTGCCCCAAACACACCTCCAAGAAGACCACTGCCTTGCTAATGAAGCTGAGGGTAAGGCTCGGTTCACACTGGGGCGACTTGGGATCCGACTTGTACGCCCTCAAGTCGCCCCAGAAATAGTCTCAATGGGAGTGAACGCTAGCGTCTTAATAGACGCTACTGAAGTCGCTCCGACTTCAGAGCATACTCCCTGTACTACTTTGATCCGACTTTGATCCGACTTCAGCCCATTGACTATCATTGAAGTCGGATCGCCGTCTCGCATGATCCGACTTCGGCATGCGACTTGTGCTCAGATGATCTTGAGGGGGAACTCCGCACCAAATTTTAAATAAAAATCCGGCATGGGTTCCCCCTCCAAGAGCATACCAGGCCCTTGGGTCTGGTATGGACCTTGAGGGGAACCCCCTACGCCGAAAAAACGGCGTGGGGGGTCCCCCCCAATCCATACCAGACCCTTATCCGAGCACGCAGCCCGGCCGGACAGGAATGGGGGTGGGGACGAGCGAGCGCCCCCCCCCCTCCTGAACCGTACCAGGCCGCATGCCCTCAACATGGGGGGGTTAGTGCCTTGGGAGAGGGGGCGCGTTGCGGGCCCCCCCCCCAAAGCACCTTGTCCCCATGTTGATGAGGACAAGGGCCTCTTCCCGACAACCCTGGCCGTTGGTTGTCGGGTTCTGCGGACGGATTCCTGTCCGGCCGGGCTGCGTGCTCGGATAACGGTCTGGTATGGATTGGGGGGGACCCCCCACGCCGTTTTTTCGGCGTAGGGGGTTCCCCTCAAGGTCCATACCAGACCCAAGGGCCTGGTATGCTCTTGGAGGGGGAACCCATGCGGAATTTTTATTTAAAATTTGGCGCGGAGTTCCCCCTCAAGATTCATACCAAACACAGTGGCGGGGATCCAAGTCGGATCCCCGTTCATTGAAAGTCGGACACATGTCGCAGGGCAAAGTCGGATCCACAAGTCGTGTGGAAGTCGCGTTGAAGTCGTGTTGCCCCTGTGTGAATCGAGCCTAAGGTGATGGACTGGCCAAGCATGTCTCCCGACCTAAACCCTATTGAGCATCTGTGGGATATCCTCAAACGGAAGGTGGAGGAGCACAAGATCTCTAACATCCACCAGCTCCGTGATGTTTTCGAGTGAAAGGGGACTCCAGTGGCAACCTGTGAAGCTCTGGTGAACTCCATGCCCAAGAGGGTTAAGGTAGTGCTGGAAGATAATGGTGGCCACACAAAATATTAACACTTTGGGCCCAATGTGGACATTTTCACTTAGGGGTGTGCTCACTTTTGTTGGACACGGTTTAGGCATTAATGTCTGTGTTTTGAGTTATTTTGAGGGGACAGCAAATTTACACTGTTATACAAACTGTACAATCACTACTTTACATTGTAGCAAAGTGTAATTTCTTCAGTGTTGTCACATGAAAAGATATAATAAAATGTTTACAAAAATGTGAGGGGTGTACTCACTTTTGTGAGATACTGTATATCTACAGTCTTTAGGTTTTTAGACTCTTTAGAAAGTGCACATCTTGTTACAAATGTTTCTTCCTGTTTCAGCAGTGGGTTTGGAGTCTGGGCATACAGTGTGTGAGAGCTGATTGGAGGAAAGACACACACTCGCCCCTCCACATAGGCAGAGGAATGAAGAAACTTGCAGAGCTGTGCTGTGGATAGACAAGCTCTCTGATTATCTATCTTAAAGTTCCCTCCTAGACACAAATTTCCAGCTGCTTTTATCTACTGTGTCAGAGAACTTGTCAGAAGTTAACATGCTGATAACAGAAGAACGGAGCAGCAGAAAGACACGGGACTCAGGGCTTTGGCGAGAGATAAGTAAAAACTACAGTTATATGTGCCCAGATCAGATTTCATGAATGGGGTTTACAACCACTTTAACTCATAAATTAATATTGTTGGGCATGGAACGTTTTTTTCTCTGCACTAAATAGGTATCTTCTGTTCATTAAGAGAAAAAAAGTACCCACTTTATTGTAGAAAAAAGAGACCAGTTGCCTTCTGGCTGCTGCATAATCTACCTCTTCCCGCTTTTTGTGCCTCCAAATTGGCTACAGACTCTAAAGCTGGGAATACACCGATTATTTTTTTAATTCAACCATCGGGTGTTAACAAACCTTCCAGTGTGAATTTGGAAAGGTGTCAACGGGGCCTAACTGAATGATAGTCTGCCAAAGCACTAGGTATCAGTTGCAATTATTTAAAATGAAAACACAAATATTCGCCTTTTTTTTCACCCTTTGTTGCATTTCATTGCTGCTGATCTCATGTAGCCTCTTTGCAGGCATTTTCTACTGTATATGCATGTCCTCCAGTGATGGCATTTCCACTACTAGCATTATGAAATACCTGAGAACTAAGCCCTTCCAGCAGAGCCTGCTCACCACTGAGACCGTTGACATCTTCCTCCGGTGTTTCCTCCAGGTTTGCAACATGCATTCCATGGCGCTATGCGTTCCAAACACTTCATGATCTGACGGGTAGTGGTAATCTGATAGAACACCCATGCAAACATCTTACTACACCCAGCTATGTCTTGAACTTCAGAGTAATTTTAGCAATAAAGTGAGCGTATATAAATAAATACAGTTTATTGACATCTGTGATGCTGTTTTGATGTTACATTTTGAAAGAAGCTGGATGCCAGCAGTAGGAAGGTGGTGGAGCCATGTTGGTGCACCCCACACTGTTCAGCGCTAAACCTTTAGACTGGGTTCACACTATTGCGAATTGGATGTGAATTTTCCCTGCATCCAATTTGCATGTCAGGAGATTGTGACTGGCTCTCTATGGAGCTGATTCACACATTTCCAGAGCGGCTCCGGTGTGAATTGCACAGGAGTCCTGTGCGTCTTCCGGTCCATTTCAGGCCTGAATGCAGGCAAAAATTCAGACTGAAATTGGACCTGAAACGCTGAATGGGGGCACACCGGACCCCTGCTGCGAGCCACTCCATAAGGCAGCGTGCACCTAGCCTTATGCAGCGTACACACAGTCGGACTCGTCTGACGGACGCCGACAGGCCAAATCCCGCGAACAATCCGATCGTGTGTGGGCTTCCCCGGACCTTCAGCAGACTTTTCCAGTCGCAAATCTGACGGACTTTAGATTTGGAACATACTTCAAATCTTTACGTCGTAACTACGCCGGACCCAGAAATCCGCTCGTCTGTGTGCTAGTCCGACGGACAAAAACCCATGCTAGGGCAGCTGTTGGCTACTGGCTATCAACTTCCTTATTTTAGTCCGGTGTACGTCATCACGTACGAATCCGTCGGACTTTGGTGTGATCGTGTGTAGGCAAGTCCGGTCATTAGAAAGTCCGTTGAAAGTCCGCCAAAAGTCCGTCGAAAGTCTGTCGGACGGGTGTCGGACTTTTGTAGCTGAAAAGTCCGAACGTGTGTACACGGCATTAGGCTTTCAAAATGAAACATACAAACAGCATCACAGATATAAATATACTATATTTATTTATATACGCTCACATTTCATTGCTTAAATTACTGTGAAATTCAAGACATACCGGAATCATCCCCACTGTACCATTGTTCTCTGATAGCAAGGCTTCCTATCTGTCGGAAGGATCAGGGCTGCATTGGATTGGATGCATGCGTTGACTAAGCAGAGTTTTATTAACAAGCCAGTTTATGAGTTTATGAGAAGTCAATTGATCCATGCATGGATTCAAATTTGGCAGGCGGACGAATTGTGATCCACGTATGGCCAGCTTTACAACTTGAAAATAAACAGCAGAGGAGAAGCTGCAAAGGATGCTGGGAATCCAGGAAGTTGTGGGAAGAGATGGGCAGCGGACAGGCAGCACTCACAGTATGAAAAAAGATTTTTAAGTGGATGTAAACCCGGTTCCTGAAATTTAAGCTGGGCACATATATCTGCAGTGTTTTCTTATCTCTCTCCAAAGCTCTGAGTTCTGTGTCTTTCTCCTGCTCCGTTCTTCTGTTATCAGCATGATAACTTCTGAAAAGTTCTCCGACAACCATACCTCCCAACTTTTCAAGATGAGACTGAGGGACACCTATTACCAAATGTATGTAGGCATAGAGCACCCCCCACCACGCCCCCTTAAAGGAGAACTATACAAAAAAAAAAAAAAAAGATTGGTTAGACCCACATGTGCTTTTTTTTTTCATTTTACCACTACTATTCCTTTATATTAGCTTTTGAAGTTTAAAAATGCAACATTTTAGAAATTGGATGAAAGGTTTATCCATACCTCCCAACATTTTGAGATGGGAATGAGGGACACCTACTAGCAAACGTATATAGGCATAAGACACGCCCCCTGCCACACCCCCTTAAAGGAGAATTAAACAACAAAACAGGTAATTAAATCCACAAGTGCTTTTTTTTACCACTGCTATTCCTTTATATTGGCTTTTAAAATTTACAACTACCTATTTAGAAATTGGATTAAAGGCTTAGCACTGGGAAACACTTTTTGAAAGATAAAAAGTGCATTTTATACACAAGTATATAGATCAGACCAAAATGAGGGACAAATGAGTGGGAAAGAGGGACAGAAGGACATTGCTCCAAATCAGGGACAGTCCCTCGAAATCAGGGACAGTTGGGAGCTATGGTTTAGCACTGGGAAATACTTTTTGAAAGATAAAAAGTGCATTTTATATACAACTATATAAATCAGACCAAAATGAGGGACAAATAAGGAGGAATGAGGGACACAGGGGCATTGCTCCAAATCTGGGACAGTCCCTTGAAATCGGGGACAGTTGGGAGGTATGCAAACAACTGTGATAAAACCAGGCTGGAATTTGCTATAAATAGGTTAGCAGAGAGATGGTCTATTCACAGCACAGCTCTGCAAGTCTCTGCCTATGTAGAGCGGGAGGGGGTGTGCCTTTCCTCCAATTAGCTGTCTAAAAGTGTATATCAAGTATCCACACCCACAGGTGAATCAGGAAGAGAACATTCTAACACGATCTGCACTTTCTAAACAGTATATAAAGCTGAAGGCAGCAGATATACATGTAAAACTTATGTAGGGAGTTTTGTTTAATCTCTGTGTATCATCTCAGACGTTCACTTCACTGGGTATATGTGAGGGTTTACATCCACTTTTAAGGAACTGATCGTGAAAAATAATCATTGTTTACAGTTATATTCCAATGCTGATGTGTGCGGTGACTATTAGATCTCATTCAAAGCCAACCGAACACGAGGAACCCTAATCAGATGGAGTGAGGTGAGCACAAAGCAGTGACAAGTGGGAGGAGTCATGTAACACAGGCGGAATCGTGGGCGTGTCCGGGCGAAGAGGCGGAGTCAGGAGCGGGAAGGCGAAAGTGAGGTGGACGAGCTGCGCTTTGGAGAGAAAACAGAGAAACGAAACCGATAGGAGGAGGGAGGGGCGGCCAACCGAACTCAATAGCCTTCTCCCTGCTCGGTCATAGAAGAAGCCTTCAGCCCTGGCAGGTCGGCGGCCAGGCGGCGGGGACAGGCAGACAAGGGCCTTTCTATCCAGCATACGTGACCTGACCAGAGAGGAGAGGCGCCGACATACGGGTGAGTAGGCTGAGGCGGTCCGGTACCTCCCCGGTGTGTGTGTGTCCCTTTATGGCGCATCTTAGGTGTGTGACAGAAATGGAGTCATGGCATTTCCAGGCATCATCTAATGGAAGTCTTCTGTAAATATAGGGCGGGGATTAGGTGTGCTGGGGATGTACAGGTGTACTGGAATGCTTCCCCCATATTAATCAGGTGTGTAGGAATGCTCCCCCCCTTATTGATCAGGATCGATCGATTAATCAGGTGTGTAGGAGTGCGCCCCCCCCCTCCTTATTGATCAAAATGGATTAATCAATCGGGTGTGCAGGAATGCTTCCCCACCTAATTGATGATTATTCAATCAGGTGTGCAGGAATGCTTCTCTCCCCCTTATTGATCAGAGTCAATTGGTCAGGTGTGTAGGAATGCTCCCCCCCTTATTGATCAGAATTGATTGATCAGGTGTGTAGGAATGCTCCCCCCCTTATTGATCAGAATCGATTGATCAGGTTTGTAGGAATGCTCCCCCACTTATTGATCAGAATCGATTAATCAGGTGTGTAGGAATGCTCCCCCCCCTATTGATCAGAATTGATCAGGTGTGTAGGAATGCTCCCCCCCCTATTGATCAGAATTGATCAGGTGTGTAGGAATGCTCCCCCCCCCTTATTGATCAGAATCGATTGATTAATCGATCAGGTGTGCAGGAATGCCCCCCCCCCTTATTGATCAGAATGGATTGATTAATCAGGTGTGTAGGAATGCTCCCCCCCCCTTATTGATCAGAACTGATTTATTAATTCATCAGAGTGTGGGCCACAAGCACAGAACCCCCATCACTGTGTATGTCTGAGGGGGTCATCAAAGGAGATGTGGCCAACTGCAGTCCATAATGTAAGTGGCTTTAACCACTTGACCTCTGCAAGTTTTTCCCCTCTCTTCGTGATCAGGCCATTTTTTTTTTTTTTTTTTTTGCGATACGGCACTGCTTTACTTTAGCTGACAATTGCGCGGTCATGCAACGCTGTAACCAAATACAATTTGTCACCACACACACACACACACACACAGAACTTTTTTTTGGTGGTATTTGAAGGTGTTTTTTTTTTTGTTTTTTTTTTATGTAATATAAACAAACAAAAAAAGGACTGGCTAGTTCACACCACAAAAACATCCTGCAGATCCGTTCCGGATGAGTTTTTGCATGCGCTTTTTTGATGAGTTTCCAGTCTTTTTTTTTTTTTTTTTTCACCTTACTGGGGTCCAGTGCGTTTTGCACGTAGGTGCCTTCTGGGCATTTTTAATGTGTTTTACTGCATGCCAGTTCTGTGCAGGAAAAGTACAGCATATTCTACTTTTTTTTGTACTGGAGCTGCAATTATTGGTGTAAACTATGCCATAGAGAAAACAACGTAACCTACTTTCTATGCATTTTGGATACAGGAAAAAAGCACTGGAATGCATGTGGTGTGAATTAGCCCTGAAAATTTTGAAGAAAAAAAAATTCTACTTTCTGCTATAAAACCTATCCAATAAAAAAACTAGAAAAAAATCTATTTTCTTTTTAAATATAGGTCAATATGTATTCTGCTATGCTTTTTTGGTAAAACGTATCCCAATAGGTGTATACAGTTAAACCTTGGATTGCGAGCATAATTCGTTCCAGAAACATGCTTGTAATCCAAAGCACTTTTATATCAAAGCGAATTTCCCCATAAGAAATAATGGAAACTCAGATGATTCGTTCCACAACCATATATTCATAAATCCTTTAGTTTTTATTCCATATAAAAAGATTATAGCAATGTGAAAGTTGTGTAACCAAAAAATGTCCATCCACAAATAGCAGCCTCCACAAGGGGATTAGAAGAAAAATCCAGCAGGACTTGCAGAGTAGGGATGGGTGAACGGTTCGGCCCTAGCATTAATTTCGACGAACATGATGTGGTGTTTGCGGCACATTCGAAACCCGCAGAACCATGTTAAAGTCTATGGGACACGAACATGAAAAGCCAAAAGTGCTAATTTTAAAGGCTTATATGCAAGTTATTGTCATAAAAAGTGTTTGGGGACCTGGGTCCTGCCCCAGGGGACATGGATCAATGCAAAAAAAGTTTTAAAAATGGCTGTTTTTTCAGGAGCAGTGATTTTAATAATGCTTAAAGTGAAACAATAAAAATGAAATATTCCTTTTAAATATCGTGCCTGGGGGTGTCTATAGTATGCCTGTAAAGTGGCGCAGTTTTCCAGTGAATAAGTCCTTTTAAAACTGATCGCGGCTGTAATGAATTGTTGGGTCTTGGCAATATAGAGAGAACTCACTGAAAAAAATGGCATGGGCTCCACCCCAGTCCATTACCAGGCCCTTCAGGTCTGGTAGGAATATTAAGGGGAACCCTGTGCTAAATAAAAAAAAAAAAAATGGCGTGGGGTCACCCCAAAATCCACACCAGACCCTTCCACGGCGTCTGGTATGTCCCGCGATCTAGATTCATCTCGCACTGCCCGACGAGCTGAAAAAAAGAGCCGCAACATCTCCGCCTCCATGGGAGGCTCCCGCTGAGTGGTGCTTCTTCTCGATGACAGCTGTTGTATAGCTGAGTGATGTAAATGGTCAACCCCCCTGACCATCTCTATTACAAAGTTTGCCAATTCTTTCATGTAACAAGTGGAGAGACTTATCTGCTCACTCATGAAACATTGTAACTAACTCTTCCTTCTTAGATCAAAGGGAAAAACTTCTGTGCAAAGAAAAAAAATCCAGGCAGTCTACCAAGTTTTTAACAACGTGTAAATGCAGGAAGTTTACCCACTTAAAGTCTAAATCTTTTTCTGACACGTGTTTCTTAAGTTAAAATCAATATTTTTTGCTAGAAAATTACTTGGAACCCCCAAACATTATATTTTAGCAGAGACCCTGGGCAGTTAGGGCGAACCTTGGCACACCAAATGTTTTGGAACTACATTTCCCATGATGCTTCACTACACTGCAGAGTGCAGGAGCATCATGGTAAATGTAGTTCCAGAACATCTGGGGTGCCAAGGTTCGCCATCACTGCCCTAGGGAATAAAATGCCAATTGCTGCAATATTTTATGTCGCACTGTATTTGCCCATCGGTCTTTCAAACTCAATCTTTTGGGAAAAAATACACTTCAATGAAAAAATAAAAAAAACGAAACTGTAAAGTTAGCCCAATTTTTTTTGTTTTAACCACTTGCCGACCAGGCCATAGCCGAAAGATGGCTACAGCGCGGTCGGGTTATCCTGGGTGGACGTCCGTGGCACGTCCTCCCAGAATCCTGCTCTCGCGCGCCCCCTGGGGCGCGCACCCGAGAACTTCCGTGACCGCCGGGTCCAGAGGACCGGGCGCATCACGGTAAACGGCCGCTGATCGCGGCCGTTTAACATGATCGCTCCGTCAAATGACGGAGCGTTCACATGTAAACAAACCGGCGTCATGTCATGACGCCTGTTCCTCCCTCCCCTCTGTGTACCGATCTGTACAGTGCGAGGGGAGAGATCGGATGGCAGCACCGCTGTGGGCTACATGTGCAGTGCTCACAGCGGTGCTCAGTGACAAATACAGTCACATCCATCCATCCCTCCATGCTCAGCCATCCCTGCAATATACACTCTGCAATACCCCGCAATAGCCTGCAATACCCCGCAATTTTTAACCAGTTCCTGCCTGCCGTCATATGACGTCCTTGAATTTGTGCAGGGAAATATCTGAATGATGGGTGCAGCTAAAGACATCATTCAGATATCAGCTTTTTCAGCCGGCGATTCCCTACACCATAAGAATGATCATAACGGCTGTTCCACTGCTTGATCGTTCTTATGGGAGGTGAGAGGGGACGCCCCCCCCTTCCCGCCACCCAATGGTGCTTCTACCGACTCCGCTACGATCAAAGCCAGGATCGTTTTTTTTTTTTTTTTTTATTGCAGGCTTCCCAGCCTAGAGGTGAGATGTGGGGTCTTATTGACCCCATATCTCACTGTAAAGAGGACCTGTCATGCCATATTCCTATTACAAGGGATGTTTACGTTCCTTGTAATAGGAATAAAAGTGATCAAAAAAATTGTTTTTTTGGGAAAAAAGTGTCAAACTACAATAAAATAAATAAATAAAATTTTAAAGCGCCCCTGTAAGTCCCGCCCACATATGAACTGTGTTCAAACCACACATGTGAGGTATCACTGCGAACGTTGGAGCGAGAGCAATAATTTTGGCCCTGGACCTCCTCTAACTCAAAACATGTAACCAGTTAAAAATTTTAAAGCGTCAACTATGGAGATTTTTAAGTAGCGAAGTTTGGCGCCATTCCACGAGCGTGTGCAATTTTGAAGGGTGACATGTTATGTATCTATTTATTCAGCGTAACTTTATCTTTCACATTATGCAAAAACATTGGGCTAACTTTACTATTTTTTTTTTTTTTTTTTTAAAGCACAAAACTGTTTTTTTTCCAAAAACGCGTTCGAAAAATTGCTGCGCAAATACCGTGCAAGATAAAAAGTTACAACGACCGCCATTGTATTCTCTAGGGTCTTTGCTAAAAAAAAATATATATATATAATGTTTTGGGGTTCTATGTAATTTTCTAGCAAATAAATGATTATTTTTACATGTAGGAGAGAAATATAAGAATTGGCCTGGGTGCTCCAGAACGCCTGGAGGGGCTCCCTGTATGTTGGGCCTCCAATTGTGGCCACGCTGTGTAAAAGTCTCACATATGTGGTATTGCCATACTCGGGAGTAATAGCAGAATGTGTTCTGGGGTGTAATTTGTGGTATGCATTTGCTGTGTGTGAGAAATAACCTTCTAATATGACAATTTTGTGAAAAAAAAAAAGAAAAAAAATCTTGATTTTGCAAAGAATTGTGGGAAAAAATGACAATTTCAAAAAAACTCACCATGCATCTTTTCAAATACCTTGGAATGTATTCTTTCCAAAAAGGGGTCATTTGGTGGGTAATTGTACTTTTCTGGCATGTTTGGGTCTCAAGAAATTAGATGGGCCGTCAGTACTTCAGGTGTGATCAATTTTCAGATATTGGCACCATAGCTTTTGGACTCTCTAACATTCGCAAAGACCAAATAATATACACCAAGTTGTACTTATTTTTACCAATGTAGCAGTATAAATTTTGGCCAAAATTTACAAAGAAAAATTACTAATTTGCTAAATTTTATAACAGAAACAAAAATTCATTTTTTTACCAAATTTTCAGTCTTTTTTTTCTTTTATAGCGCAAAAAATAAAAAACCCAACGGTGATTAAATACCACCAAAAGAAAGCTCTATTTGTGTGAAAAAAAGGACAAAAATTTCATATGGGTACAGTGTTGTATGACTGAGTAATTGTCATTCAAAATGTGAGAGCACCGAAAGCTGAAAATTGGTCTGGTTAGGAAGGGGGTTTAAGTGCCCAGTGGTCAAGTGGTTAATATGAAAGATGATGTTACGCCGCAAGAATCGTGATCTATTTTCTAAGCAAAAACGTGATTCTCATTTTAGCCAGAATCGTGCAGCTCAACTCTGACATCACGTGGCATCAGAGGGGGGCGGGATCACCCGTTTATGTCACCGGCAGGAGCCTCCCATGGAGACGGAGCTGTTGCGGCTTTTTTTTCTTTTTTCGGTCCGTCGGGCGTTGTGAGATGGATCTTCAATGCGGGACATTTTTACTTTCTTATTTTTTAAGGACTTGTCCCAAAGTGTCTCCTGTGTGCGTGTGTGTTTTTTTTTGTTGTTTTTTTTACTATTTTTGACACTTTTTTTGTGAAATGGTAGGGGTACAATGTACCCGTTACCAATTCACATAGAGGGGGAGGCCATCTGGGGGTCCCCTTGTTAAAGGGGGCTTCCAGATTCCGCTAAGCCCCCTGCCCGCAGACCCCCACAACCACCAGGCAAGGGGACAAGATGCTTTGGGGGGCTACTCCAAAGCACCCTCCTCATGTTGAGGGCATGTGGCCTGGTTCTGTTCGGGGGGGGCGCTCTCACCCCCCCCTCTTTTTCTGCGGCCTGCCAGGTTGCGTGTGCAGATAAGGGCCTGGTATGGATTTTGGGGGGACCCCCACGCAATTTTTTTTTTTTTTTAATTTTTGGTTTGGGTTCCCCTTAATATTCATAGCAGACCCAAAGGGCCTAGTAATGGACTGGGGGGGGGGGGGGGGGGGGGGCATGCTGTTTTTTTCTATATTGCTGAGACCCGACAATTCATTACAGCTGCGATCAGTTTTAAATGCCTTTTTCCTTTAGAAATGTCATTTTGCTGTGGTACTGTTCTAAACATGGGAAAACTGCACCACTTTACAGGCATACTATAGACACCCCCCAGGCACAATATTTAAAGGAATATTTCATTTCTGTTGTTCACTTTAAGCATTATTAAAATCCTTGCTCCTGAAAAAATGGCCATTTTTAAAACTTTTTTTTTTTGCATTGATACATGTCCCCTGGGGCAGGACCCGGGTCCCCGAACACTTTTTTTTTTTTTTTTTTTTTTTATGACAATAACTTGCATATAAGCCTTTGAAATTAGCACTTTTTGATTTTTCATGTTCGTGTCCCATAGACTTTAATGATGTTCCTGTGTTTGTCCTGATTTTTTGCCTGTTCGTAAGTTCTGGTGTGAACCGAACCGGGGGTGTTCGGCTCATCCTTAATACAGGGTATAAAAGAGATGAGAGGCACCTCTAAGTGTAGCAATATGGTTACATTTAATAAAGATATATATTTAGCCAATCCATATGGTTGATTAGAGGCACATCTAAGTATGCAGGCATCCGGTGTAAAGCTGTCCACATAGACCATCCTCTGCACCGTCGACTCTCACCGCTGTCAGTCTGCAATTGTGACTGGGAAGACTACCCTGCAGTAGAAAGATCTGAAAGCGAGGCTTGAACCGCTCACGGAGCGCAGCGTGGAAAGAATTACATCAATGGCCGTGCGGAGCATGGTTTATGTGGACAGCTTTACCCCAGATGCCTGCATACTTAAAGCGGGGGTCCACCCACACCGCCAAAAAAAAAAATATTAAAAGCCAGCAGCTACAAATACTGCAGCTTCTGACTTTTAATACATTGCCACTTACCTGTCCCAGGGTCCAGCGATGTCGGCAGGCGACGCCGAGAACCCGCTCGGTTCTCGGCAGCTGCCGCCACCATCCTAGGTGAGGGAATCAGGAAGTGAAGCGTTGCTGCTTCACTTCCCGATTCCCTACTGCGCGAGTCGCGCTGCGCGTCCCAAGTGGTCCCCGCTCTCTCCTGGGAGCTGTGTGTTCCCAGGAGACAGCGCGGTGGGGAGGCGTAGTGGGTGGGTGCAAATACCTGTCTTAGACAGGTATCTGCACCCCCCCTGAAAGGTGCCAAATGTGACACCGGAGGGGGGGAGGGTTCCGAAAAGCGGAAGTTCCACAACCATGTGAGTTGCTAAATGTTGTACCTTCATTAAATGTAACCATTTTGCTACACTTTCTCTTCTTTTATACTCAGTTGTGACGTGATGCTACTTCTATATCAAGTCAAGTTATAAAAAAAAAAAATGTGCTTGTCTTGCAAAACGCTCTCAAACCAAGTTACTCTTAATCCAAGGTTTTACTGTATTCAGTTTGTGTGAAAGTTATATTGCCTACGAACTATAGTGTGTGTGTGTATTAGTTTTTATTTGTTTTAGGCTGCTAATGGTGGCAATCAACTGCTTATAATGGGACTACGATAGTGCAGCAGTTAATCTGACATTAACTGACTCTGGCGGGGGGGGGGGGGGGATGATTAACTGCCACTGACATCAACAGTGACATTCATTCAGTGATATTATACACTGTCACTGTACTAATGACACTGGTTGGGAGGGAGTTAACTAGTTAAGGACCAAGCCTATTTTTCAGACATTCAGAAAAAATTCTACAGGTTGCACTTTTTGAGTTAGAAGAGATCTAGGGCTAGAATTATTGCTTTCGCTCTACCGATCGCGGCGATACCTCTCATGTATGGTTTGAACACCGTTTTCATATGTGGGCGCTACTCACGTATGCTTTTGCACGCAAGCTCGTTGGGATGGGGCTATGGGCATTTTGCCGTCGCTTCCGCCATGCAATAATATGGAGACGAGTGGGCGCCATCTTCCCCCTCACTCATTCCCCATGTCACACAAGGCGAAACATCCGATCGCCTTCGGTAAGAGGCAGAGGGTACCGGAGCGCGGTGTGAGGGGGGGGGGGGGGGCCTCTCCCGCCACCGATAAAAGTGATCTTGCGGTGAATCCGCCGCAGAGACCACTTTTTTCCTGAAGAAGAGGATACCGGGATTACCAGGAACGATACTCCTCCTCTTCAAAGTACCGACGTATAACGACTGTGGGCGGTCCAGAGGTGGTTAATCGTGATCAGCTGTGTCCAATCACAGCCGGTCACATGGTAAATGTGAAAGTGCTGATAATCGACTCTTTGCCTCACACTTATGGTGTGTGACAAGGAGAAACTATCAGTGGCATTTCCTCGCAGGGGACACCTGGACAGGTAATCGGGGCACTGATCATCAGTGCCCTGATTACAGTAAAGACCCCAATCAGTGCCCAATAGTGATGCCAGTCAGTGCCTCCTCATCACAGTGCCACTTCATCAGTGCAGCCTCATTTACGCACATGAGTGAAGGAGAAAGATTACTTCTTTACACAATTTACTGACCGAAACTAAAACTTTATTTTTTTAAGTTAGTAAAAAAAAAAAAAAGCAAAGCAGTGATTAAATACCACCAAAAGAAAGCTCTATTTGTGTGAAGAAAATGATTAAAAATTCATATGGGAGCGCTGAAAGCTGAATAATGGCCTTGGCAGGAAGGGGGTGAAAGTGCCCTGTATTGAGGTAGTTAAGATGCACGTCCAAGAGTCTTTTAAAAATAAGAATACTCCCTGCTGACACCACTAATTGTGAAAAAGAGTTCCACATTCTTATCACCTTGACAGTGAAAAATCCCCTGCGCAGCTTAACTACCTGTGCGTCGGTCCGTACAGGGAGGATAGCGGGCCCGCGGAACTCTGTCTGCCCCGATCGCGGTGAGGAGAGGCAGAACGATTCCCCATTCTGCCTGATGACATGACAGAGGTCTACTGTTCCCAGTGATCGGGAACAGTGATCATTGTCATGTTGCAGTAAGCCCATCCCCCTACAGTTGGAACACACCTAGGGAACACGCTTAACCTCTTGATCGCCCCCTAGTGTTAACCCCTTCCCTGCCGGTGTCATTTTTACATTGATCAGTGCATTTTTATAGCACTGATCAGTGTAATATTGTCACTGGTCCCCAAAAAGTGTCATTTGGGGTCAGATTTGTCCGCCACAATGTTGCAGTCCTGCTACAAATCGCAGATCGTTGCCATTACCAGTAAAAACAATTTAAAAAATGTAAAAGACGTTAAATCTATTCCGTATTTTGTAGACGCAATAACTTTTGCGCAAACCAATCAATATACGCCTAATGCGGTTTTTAGCATTACTGCAGTGTCCCTGGCAACAGCCTGTCCTGACCTCTACAAATACGGCAGCCATGCTAACGCATGCTCATAACTGTCTGATTGCAGATAATTCTAATGCTGCAATGGTGTTGGAGGCATTCTGCTTGGGTTCCTATGAGGTTTTAAGGGACCTTATATCGAGACCCCACTGCTCCTCTCCTCTTAATAGCGATGAAAGCGTCCCTTGTAAAAGGAATATGGCATGGGAAAAAAGAAGCCGCGCTGATGTAGTCCAATTTATAAACATTTCCCTTAACGTCTTTCAGGACAGCACCTTGAGAGCGTGGCTCCACCCACTTGACAGGAAACACACCTCCACCAAACTTTAAAAGGAGGCTCCTTCCCACTTATCATCAGTTTATGTGTTTCCTCCGGCGGGAACACATGTGGGAGTTTGGAGCTCTCAAGGTTCTGTCCTGAGAGAACAGGCTCCCTACTCCACTATTTTTACCTACCTCAGGAGAGCCGATTCCTCCCATTTTCCACAGGCTTACGGGTGCCGGGTGGATGGGCTCCTTCTCCCTCGTCAGTGCTCGGGGAGAGCCAGGACTGCTCCGGGTATTGCTGCTCCCAGGCAGAGGCGTCAGGCATGTCAGGCATTTCTGTTTGTTTTTTTTCTTGCCTGCACATGTTTTTTCCCTGACGCCGCCGCCATCTTGGGAAGGGCAGTCAGAGGACTGCATCCGCCGGATGTGAGGTATCCGGAAGTGGGGCGGCATCCATGGAGCAGGCGCCAGGCGTCATTTCCGCCGGAAGCGCAGGGGGAGGAGGGAGGAATAGGTCTGGTGCCTATTTATTGCCGGTTCCGGTCCGGCGCACAGGTGCTATTGGAGTCCGGAACCGGCGTTTTCGCCACAGGCATCACGCTGCTGCCTCAGCATGGATTCAGGAACCGCAGCGAGTGGAACAGGCACAGGCACCAGCAAGGCCCAGGTAAGGAGCAGACTGTAGTTTCTGCTCAGCTTTACTGTGGGGTCTCTCTCTAGCCCTCTTCTCTCTAAATGTTAGTGAAGTTTGAGGGTATTTTTTCCCCCTGGTGGCGGAGGGGCCTGTCAGGGCACATGAGTCTGATAGCTTTTCTCACTGTGCACCTGTGGTGAGCAACCTTGAGTAATCAGGCTGACTCTAAAAGATGGTTTGTCTTTTTTCTCTCTCTTTTTTCCCTTATCATGGCAGGCCAAGAGCTCTGACCCTGGGATTAGAAAGAAATGTCCTTCATGCAAAATTAAGTTAAATGAAGGCTGGAAAAAGGCTTTATGTCAAGCATGTATTGACTCCTTGGTGAGGGAAGAAACCACTTCCGCATGCAGTGATCTAATCGCATCTGCCAAAAAGGAATTGGATGCTACCATTCAATCCTTCAGATCCTCACTCACCTATCCATCTGCAAGTCAGCCCACTACCTCACAGTCCTCTCAAGGCTCACTGTTAGTCCCGGCAGTAGAGGCGGAAATGGGTCCTCTGAACCGGGAAGGGCTTTCCCCATCCCATTCTAATGAATCGAATGAGGATAGTGATGAGCTGGAAAATATGTCTTCCAAGTATAAATTGTCTTTGGATCAGGTGGATGGCCTTTTAAAGGCTATTTATGCTACTCTAGGCCTTGAGGAAGAGCATAAGGAGATGTCTTTACATGACAAGATGTATGCAGGGCTTAGTGAGTCTAAGTCCCGTACCTTTCCAGTCCATGCAGTGATTTCTGAAACAATCAGAAAAGAATGGGCTGACCCTGATAGGAAACCATTTTTCCCAAGGCGTCTTTCAGGACAGCACCTGAGAGATAGCGACTCCACCCACCGGAAACAGGAAACACCTTCTTCCTCCAAACTTTAAAGGGAGGCGCCTCCCTACCATACCTCAGTTTTTGTGTTTCCTCCGGCCCGGAGGGAACATCTTTTGAAGGGGAGTCAAGGTCTCTCAGATGCCTGGGAGACAGGGCTTCCTTTTCATTTTTTCCTCCTTTTGGAGACCCGCTGTCCTCCCGGCCTACCCAAGCCTTGGCAGCGGTAGCAATCGGGCTCCTCTTCCCCTCCTGGTGCTCGGGGAGAGCCGTAGACCCGGTGATCCGCGCGGTCATAGGAGCGGCGGTGCGCGTGCGCCGCCGCCATGTTTTTTGGCCGGCAGGCGCGGCGGAAGTGACAAGGCGGGTCACTGGGTCAGCAGAAGCATCATTTCCGGCGTGGATGCGAGAGGGGAGGAGGGAGGACAGGAACTGGCGCCTACTTCCGCTTCCGGTCCGGTGCAGATGCACTATGGGAGTCCGGAAGCGGCATAGGAAGCCACAGGTGGAGAGCTGCACACCAGAGATGGAGGACTCAGCGTCTGCAGCGGTGGGGACAGGCACAGGCGCCAGTAAAGCTCAGGTAGGAGCAGCAGTTTAAGTCTGCCTTTCTTCCTTTTCCTGGGTTTGGTCTATTTTCTTTTTTCTTACCCCCTAGTGGCAAGGGGCCTGTCTGGGCACTGGAGGCTGACTGGTTTCTTCTTAGTGCACCTGTGGGTGATTCTTGTGTAGCTGAGACCGGGTCTCACTAAAAGGTCCCCTGGTTTTTTTCCCTTTTTTGTTTTTTCTCTCACAGGCTAAAAGCTCTGACCCAAAAAAGAGATGTCCTTCTTGCAGGGCCAAAATGGGAGAAAATTGGAAAAAAGTCTTATGCAGTACATGCATCACTTCTTTAGTTAAGGAGGAATCAGCTTCGGTTTGTGATGATCTGGTTGCCTCTGTAAAGAAGAAACTATACGCCACGATTCAGACTTTTCGTGACTCTTTAGTTAATCCAGCTGCTAGTCAGCCATCCACTTCTGAGGCTTCCCAGGGTTCTATTTCTTTCCCCATGGTAGAAGTTTTACCTGAAGGCCCCTCTATCAGGGAAGAGCAGTCCCCTACTCCTTCCGTTAAAGATTCGGAGGAGGAGGGTGAGGAAGCGGAGGTGGCTCCTTCCAAATTTAAGCTTTCCCTAGAGGAGGTAGACGGACTCCTTAAGGCTATCCATGTTACACTTGGCTTAAGTGAGGAAAAGAAGGAGTTATCTCTTCATGACCGCATGTATGCAGGGTTAAATGAGCCTAAGGGGCGAACATTTCCAGTTCATTCGGTCATTTCTGACGCCATTACTAAAGAATGGCAAGATCCAGAGAAAAAGCCCTTTTTTTCCAGAGCCCACAAAAGGCGCTTCCCTTTTGAGGAGGACCCTTCTGCGGTGTGGAATAAGGTGCCCAGGTTGGATGCGGCCTTTTCACAGGTCTCAAGATCCACAGACCTGTCTTTTGAAGACATGGGTGTTCTAAGGGATCCAATGGACAAACGCATGGATCTTTTGCTCAAAAGATCATGGCAATCAATCATGAGCAATTTAAAACCAGCAATGGCCACAACCTGTGTAGCCAGGAATCTGGAATACTGGGTGAACCAACTTAGATCTCATATAGTGGCAGATTCCCCCAAGCAGGAGATCTTAGATTCCTTTCCTACCCTGATTTCTGCGGTTGCTTATATTGCTGATGCTTCGGCTGAAGCTATCAAAATGTCAGTTAGGTCTGCAGCTTTAGCAAATGCTGCGAGAGGAGCTTTATGGCTAAAAACCTGGCCAGGTGATACAGCTTCAAAGAGTAAACTTTGTGGTATCCCCTTTTCAGGTGACCTTCTTTTTGGCCCAGATCTAGATAATATCCTAGACAGAACTGCCGATAAGAAGAAGTCCTTTCCGGTCAAAAAGAAAAAGCAGACCCCAAAACGTCTTTTTCGACCTCAAAAAACTCAGCAGCAACAGCAGGAAAGTAAGTTTCAGGGCAGGAGGAAAAATTGGTCTGCGCAAAAGGCGAAGGGCAAAGGTGGAATTCTCTTCCGTCCTCCTTCACAGGCCGAAAACTCACAATGACTCATCTCTGCGGGTCGGCGGAAGATTACGAGAGTTTCTTCCGCAGTGGTCAGTGATAACTACAAATCAGTTTATTCTGACCACTCTCTCGCAGGGTTATACTCTCGAGTTCTCCAGAAGCCCCCCAAGAAGGTTTCTGGTAACAAATGCTCCTCGAGATCCAATAAGGGCCCTGGCCATGAAATCCTCTCTGGAGGAACTAATGCAACAGGGTGTAGTAATCCCAGTGCCACCAGAGGAATGGCACGAGGGCTTCTATTCACATGTCTTCCTGGTAAAAAAACCAACAGGAAGATTTCGTTTAATTCTAAATTTAAAGCCACTAAACAGAGCCATCAAATACAGAAGGTTCAAGATGGACTCAATTTTCACCGCCAGAAATATTCTGACTCCAGGTTGTTTCATGGCGTCAGTGGATCTAAAAGATGCATACCTGCATATTCCAATCTCATCCCAGTCCCAGGGGTTTCTCAGGTTGGCGGTAAGGTTGGAAGGCAGAATTCAGCATCTGCAATTCAGAGCCCTACCCTTCGGGCTATCATCCGCACCCCGAATTTTTACCAAAGTAATGGCAGAGGCCCTAGCTCCGCTGCGTCTTCAGGGAATCGCAGTAATTCCTTACTTAGACGATCTGCTATTTTTCGCCCCCTCAAGAGAGGAGTTGAGGAGCAATTTAAGCAGAGCATGCAGCCATTTGGAGTCTCTAGGTTGGATCCTAAATCTCCAAAAATCTTCCCTGGAACCATCTCAGGAGATTCGGTTTCTAGGGTATATAATAAATTCGGTAAGCCAAAAAATTTTTCTTCCTTCAGAGAAGAAAGGAAAAATCCAGGATACAGTGTCTTTTTTGCAGACCAACCAGCAGCTGACGGTAAGATTGGTCATGTCAGCCCTGGGGGTTCTGACTTCGTCAATGCCAGCTGTTCAGTGGGCAAGACTACACTTCAGACATCTGCAGGCTTTTCTTCTGAGATCTTGGGATCACAATTTAGAATCCCTAGACTCAGAGGTAAGAGTTCCAACCCAAGTGAAGAGGTCACTATGGTGGTGGAAAAGGCAGGATATCCTATCGGAGGGGTTAGTCTGGGCCTTTCCAATCGAAAAAAGGCTGACAACCGATGCCAGTTCCTGGGGTTGGGGAGCCCACCTAGAAAAAGGTTTCACTCAGGGAAACTGGTCCAGGAAAGAGGCGACCAAGTCCTCAAACTGGAGAGAGCTCAAGGCGATCGACTTGGCTCTGAAGTCATTTGCTCAGGGGCTTCAGGCCCAGCATGTTCAAATACTAACAGACAATGCCACGGCAGTGGCTTACATAAACAGGCAGGGAGGTACAAGGAGCAAATCGCTGCAAGTACTAGCCATGAGCATTCTCCGTTGGGCAGAAGGACACTTGCTGTCGTTATCAGCAGTCCATCTAAAGGGATCCCTGAACGGAGTGGCGGATTTCCTGAGCAGAAACCCCATTCGGGAAGCAGAATGGTCGCTGAACCCAGAGGTTTTCGCCATGATTGTCGAGAAGTGGGGGCTGCCAGAGGTGGACCTGTTCGCCTCAAAGGAGAATGCCTTGGTTCCGCAATTTTTTTCCCTAAGCAATCACGACGGGTCACTAGGAACAGATGCCTTGGCGTATCCATGGAGATTCCATCTCTGCTACGCTTTCCCCCCATTTCAGTTAATTCCCTTAGTATTAAGAAAAATTCAAAGGGAAACGGTACCGGTTGTCCTAATCACGCCCTTTTGGCGACCAGGACCCAGGGAGTCTTGTTACCATTCTGGAATTTTTACAGGTTGGTGCTGACAAGGGACTAGCAGTTAGTACCTTGAAGGTACAGGTGGCTGCGCTAGCAGTGTTCCTAGAAAGATCTGTGGCCTCAGATCCATTGGTAACCAGATTTTTCAGATCCCTTACGAGATCCAGACCAGCACCACTTAAGTTGTTTCCCAAATGGGATCTGTCGATAGTCCTCCAGGCTCTAACAAGGAGTCCCTTTGAACCTTTGGAAGAAGCGCCACTCAGATATCTCACTTTTAAGTCTGTGTTTCTGATTGCCATGGTCTCTGCACGCAGGATCAGTGAGCTTAATGCTTTATCAGTTAAGGAACCCTATTTATCTATCTTCCCAGATAGGGTTATACTTAGAACAGATCAGAAATTCTTACCAAAGGTAGCTTCAGTACAAAATCGTGTTCAGGACATTGTACTTCCGACCTTCTGCCCCAACCCAGTAGGGGAGAAGGAGACTTGTTTTCACATGTTGGATGTTAGAAGAGTTTTGTTATGTTACCTGGAAAGGACAAAGCTCTTTAGACGTTCAGATTCTCTGTTTGTGTTATTTTCAGGCAACAGGAAAGGTTGCCAGGCTTCTAAAATCTCTTTAGCAAGGTGGCTGAAGCTAGCCATTTCAGAGGCTTATTCGCATGCAGGCGTGTCTCCTCCTGCAGGAATTTCTGCACACTCAACAAGAGCATTAGCGGCCACTTGGGCAGAGAGAGCTGGTGCCACCCCTGAACAAATCTGCAAGGCGGCAACTTGGTCAAGTTTTCACACATTCGTGAAACATTACAGGCTGGACCTCACATCTGCTAATGATCAGGCGTTTGGCAGAAAGGTCCTGCAAGCTGTTGTCCCGCCCTAAGGGGGTAAGTCTCTGTTATCCTCTCAGGTGCTGTCCTGAAAGACGCCTTGGGAAAAACCAAGTTAGACTTACCGGTAACTTGTTTTCCAGAAGTCTTTCAGGACAGCAACATCCCGCCCTATTGTATTGTATATACTATGCTGTGACTAACGTATGTGTTTATGTGTTCCAGCCGGGGCCGGAGGTCTTCTCTACTACAACTGAGGTATGGTAGGGAGGCGCCTCCCTTTAAAGTTTGGAGGAAGAAGGTGTTTCCTGTTTCCGGTGGGTGGAGTCGCTATCTCTCAGGTGCTGTCCTGAAAGACTTCTGGAAAACAAGTTACCGGTAAGTCTAACTTGGTTTTTCTCTAGGGCTCATAAGAGAAGGTTCCCTTTTGATGAAGACCCAGCAGCTCTTTGGAATAAGGTTCCAAAACTTGATGCAGCCTTTTCTCAAGTGTCAAGATCTACTGATCTAGCATTTGAGGACATGGGGATCTTAAAAGACCCCATGGATAAAAAAATGGATCAACAGCTCAAGCGGACTTGGCAATCCATTATGGGCAACCTTAAGCCAGCAATGGCAACTACTTGCATCTCCAGGAACTTGGAGTATTGGGTAAATCAGCTTAAAGCTCATATAATAGCAGATTCCCCTAAGCAAGAAATCCTTGACTCCTTTTCTACCCTCTCAGCAGCCGTAGCCTATGTCTCTGATGCCTCAGCAGAGTCTATCAGGATGACAGCTAAGGCGGCAGCCCTTGCTAATTCGGTTAGACGGGCTTTATGGCTAAAGACTTGGCAAGGGGACACAGCATCTAAAAACAAATTATGCGGGGTCCCTTTTCTAGGAGACTTACTGTTCGGCCCTGATTTGGATTCAGTTCTGGACAGGACTGCAGATAAAAAGAAATCTTTTCCTGTCAAAAAGAAGAAACAACCAGTCAAACGGTTTTTTCGTCCTCAAAGGGCTCAGGAACAGAACAAGTCTCAAGAGAAAAAGAAAAGCTGGTCAGGGCAGAGGGGTAAAGGCAGAGGAAATGTCCTTTTCCATCCTCCTGCGTCAGCCAGCAAGACGCAATGACAGTCGGTTACAGGTAGGGGGAAGACTACAAGACTTTCTCCCCTATTGGGCAAGCATAACAGAAAACCAGTACATTCTGAATATGCTAGCCCAGGGTTACAATATAGAATTTTCAGATCTCCCCCTAGAAAGGTACTTGGTGACAAATCTTCCAAGAGATGTAACAAAATCCCTGGCAATGAAGAGCCTATTAAAGGATCTGATAAGTCAGGGGGTTATGACTTACGTCCCACAGGGGGAGCTTTATCAGGGATTTTATTCCCGTATATTCCTGATAAAGAAACCATCCGGAGATTTTCGGTTAATACTAAACCTGAAACCGCTGAACAGATCAGTCCAATACAAAAGGTTTCGTATGGACTCCATCTTCACGGTCAAGAATCTATTGACGAAGGAATGCTTTATGGCATCAATAGACCTTCGAGATGCCTATCTGCATATCCCTATAGCCCCGCAGTCCCAAAGATTCCTAAGTTTGGCGATAAATTTGGGAAAAGAGGTTCTGCACTTGCAATTCAGGGCCCTCCCCTTTGGCCTGTCTTCTGCCCGACGAATATTCACAAAAATAATGGCAGAAGCGCTTGCACCTCTTCGCATGCAGGGGATTGCGGTAATTCCGTACTTGGACGACCTACTCCTTTTTGCCCCCTCCAGGGAAAGACTGCTAGACAACCTCGGAAAGACCCGAGGTCATCTAGAAACCCTGGGTTGGATCATAAATATGCAGAAGTCAAATTTCGTTCCAGCCCAAAAAATACTATTCCTGGGGTATCAGATCTGTTCAAGGGAACAAAAGATTTTTCTCCCAGAAGAGAAGAAGGGGAAAGTCCTGAAGGTGGTAGCGTCCTTGCAGGCAAGCCAGCAATTATCAGTCCGACAAGTGATGTCATCCCTAGGAACCCTAACCGCAACCATACCAGCCATTCAATGGGCAAGGTTACATTTCAGGCCTCTCCAGAGCTTTCTCCTGAGAATATGGAATCACAGGTCAGAATCTCTGGAAGCAAAGGTAAAGATACCCACCAAAGTCAAGAGATCACTGTGGTGGTGGAGAAGACAGGAGAATCTGTCAGAAGGCCTGCTCTGGTCATTTCCAATAGAAAAAGTGGTAACGACAGATGCCAGTGTATGGGGTTGGGGAGCTCACTTAGACCAAGACTTCGCGCAAGGAATGTGGTCTCGGACAGAGGCAAAGGGGTCCTCAAATTGGAGGGAACTAAAGGCAGTCGCCTTAGCTTTAGATGCCTTCTCTCCTATCCTTCAAGGTTCTCATGTCCGGGTCCTCTCAGACAACGCCTCTACCATAGCCTACCTAAACAAACAGGGGGGTACAAGAAGCAAAACACTTCAGTTGCTAGCTTCAAAGATCCTGGTTTGGGCAGAAAAGCATGTTCGGTCCTTATCAGCAGTCCACCTCAAAGGCACCTTAAATGTAGTGGCAGAGTATCTAAGCAGAAGGTGGATTCAGGAGTCAGAATGGAGCCTGAATCCGGAAATCTTTGCAATGATTACCAGGGCCTGGGGTCAACCGCAAATAGACCTATTTGCGTCACAGGAAAATACACAACTCCCAGTATTTTTCTCTATTCACAGAAACGACAAGGCCCAGGGGACAGATGCGTTAATCCAGCCCTGGAACTTCCATCTGGGTTACGCAATTCCTCCTTTCCAACTTATCCCGTTGGTGTTAAGGAAGATACAGAGGGAGAAGGTGGCAGTAATCCTAATTACTCCATTTTGGCCAAAGAGGGTATGGTTTTCCACCATTCTACAGATGGCAGTCAAACCATTTTGGCGGCTGCCTCTCCGGCAGGACCTGCTCCTACAGGGTCCAATACAGCATCCGGGAGTGGCCAGTCTAAGCCTCACCGCCTGGTTGCTGAGGAGCAGTTGTTAAGAAACAAAGGTCTGTCACAACCCTTGGTAACTACCTTACTTTCCAGTAGGAAAATAGTGACCAGAAAAATCTATGCTAAATATTGGAAGGTCTTCAACTCTTTTTGTCATTTGACTAAGAGAAAAGTAAAAAATTTAGTGTCAATTTTGGAATTTCTTCAAGAGGGGGCAGACAAGGGATTGTCAGTCAGCACCCTTAAAGTTCAAGTAGCTGCTTTGGGAGTATTTCTAGAAAGACCAATCTCTTCTGAGCCCTTGGTTATAAGATTTTTCAAGGCACTTACCAGATCTAGACCAGCTCCGGCTAAGCACTTTCCCAATTGGGATCTATCAGTGGTCCTGCAAGCCCTTACAAAGGAACCTTTTGAACCACTACAAGGAATCTCTCTAAGGAATCTTACTCTTAAGACCTTGTTCTTAGTTGCAATAAGGTCAGCAAGGAGAATTGGTGAGCTGCACGCCCTATCTGTTAAGAGACCCTTTTTAACTATCTACACAGATAGGATTGTACTTAAAACCGATCCAGGTTTTTTGCCAAAGGTAGCGTCAGCACACAATAGGTCGCAGGAGATCATCCTGCCAACCTTTTGCTCTAACCCTTCGGGGGAAAAAGAAGGCAAATTCCACAATTTGGATGTAAGAAGGACTTTATTACAGTATCTGGAGGTAACAAGTAACTTTAGATCCTCGGATTCTCTATTTATACTTTTTTCGGGTAAAAAGAAGGGCCAACAAGCTTCTAAGGGGTCTATAGCTAGATGGCTTAAATCAGCTATTCTAGCAGCATACTCTCAGTCGGGGCTCTCTCCCCCGCTGGGAATTAAAGCGCATTCTACCAGGGCTCAGGCCACTACATGGGCAGAAATGGCTGGTGCCACCCCAGATCAGATTTGTAGGGCGGCTACGTGGTCAAGTTACCTTACGTTTGTCCGTCATTACAGGCTGGATCTTCTGTCAGCCAGTGAACAGGCTTTTGGCAGAAAGGTCTTGCAGGCTGTGGTCCCTCCCTAAGTGGGTAAGTCTCTGTTATCCTCTCAAGGTGCTGTCCTGAAAGACGTTAAGGGAAAAATCAAGTTAGACTTACCGGTAACTTGTTTTCCAGGAGTCTTTCAGGACAGCAGCAACCCGCCCTTATTGTATTAAATTACTATGCTGTGACTAACCATATTCTGATTATGTGTTCCAGCTTGGGCCGGAGGTTCTCTACTACTACTGATGATAAGTGGGAAGGAGCCTCCTTTTAAAGTTTGGTGGAGGTGTGTTTCCTGTCAAGTGGGTGGAGCCACGCTCTCAAGGTGCTGTCCTGAAAGACTCCTGGAAAACAAGTTACCGGTAAGTCTAACTTGATTTTTCATTGTAGAACATCATCTCTCTAATGGCAAAAAAATTGTGGAATAATAAACCAGATCCTTCTAGTATTAACACCACAGTGAGTTCATTCAATGAAGTGTGCCACCACCTTTAGAAAAACTTGCTTACCAGATGACAAGCAAAACCCGGCATGTGGCTATAGCCCAGCCAAGGCCCTTGCTTGCACAGAAGATCGTGGGCATAAGCTCTGGATGGATGGATGCATAGGTACGTCCAAACACCGATAACACTGCTCAATCCAGGACCATTAATTCAGCAACAAACTCAGCAGTAAACCCAGAAAGAGAGAACCAACCATAGTGTAATATTGCCTAACTGGGTATTTATTAATTAAAAAACAATATTGCACTTACATTGTAGACAGTTTAAAATTTGCGCATAAAAAAACAGCAGAGCCGGCTGCAAACAAATCCCCGTCCTAACAAGACATTGTGGTGACGTCCGCACATATCCTCCTCCAGGCGCGTTTCGTCGTATGTGAACGCGTATGGAATATGACATGATCGGCCCTCTTTACAGTGAGATATGGGGTCAATAAGACTCTCTAGACATATGAAGACATCTCGCCTCTAGGCTGGAAAGCCTGAAAAAAACCCCAAAAAAAGATCTCGACTTCCCAGCCGAGACGGCCCCCTTTGTTTGAATAAATTGGTGAGTTGGTAGAAGCATGGGAGGGGGGGGGTGTCCCCTCTCGCCACCCATAAGAACAATCAAGCGGTGGAACAGCCGCTATGATCCTTCTTATGGTGTAGGGAATCACCGGCTGAAAAAGCCGATATCTGAATGATGCCTGTAGCTGCAGGCATCATTCAGATATACCCGCACAAAGACAAGGATGTCATGACGGGCGGGAAGTGGTTAATGTGTGAAATATTTGACCCCTTTGCAAAACATGAATTAGTACTTGGTGGCAAAACCCTTGTTCGCAATTGCAGAGGTCAGACGTTTCTTGTAGTTGGCCACCAGGTTTGCACAGGAGGGATTTTGTCCCACTCCTCTTTGCAGATCCTCTCTAGTTATTAAGGTTTTGAGGCTGATGTTTGGTAACTCGAACCTTCAGCTCCCTCCACATAATCCCATATAAAATAAGGTCTGGAGACTGGCTAGGCCACTCCAGGACCTTTTTTAATGTGCATTTTCTTGAGCCACTCCTTTGTTGCCTTGGCCGTGTGTTTTGGATCATTGTCATGCTGGAATACCCATCTATGACCTGTTTTCAATGCCCTGGCTGAGGGAAGGAGGTTCTAACCCAAGATTTGACGGTACATGGGCCCCATCCATTGCCCCTTTTGATGCTGCTGACTTTTTTAATAAGGACACTTACCTGTCCAGGGAGCCCGCAATGTTGGCCTCCCGAGGCCGATCCGTTCCTTATAATCGGCTGCAGGCACCGCCATTGTAGCTAAGTGGAGCCTTCATGTGCGAGTTGCACTGAATGGCCCCATCGTCTTCTGGGGCACACACCCAGGTCCCAGAAGGCAGCGGGGGGAAGGAGGAAGGGCAGAGCCAGAAGAGGACATGAAGTACCTCACTGCGGTGAGGCTGGGACGAAAGTTCACCGTTAAACTACTAAGGTAAGTGAAAAAAATCCAAAAACGAGGGGTGGCCTTTTCTTTAAGAACAGGTTTTAAAGTTGGGTGGAACTCCGCTTTAAGAACTGCCTTCATTCTTCATGGCATAGATTCAACAAAGTGTGTGAAACATTCCTCAGATTTTGGTCCATTTTGACATGACAGAATCATGCAGTTACTACAGATCTGTTGGCTGCGCATCCATGGAGTAATTCTCCCATTCCACCACATCCCAAAGGTGCTCTTTTGGATTGAAATCTGGTGAATGTAGAGGCCATTGGAGTACAGTGTCCTCATTGTCACGTTCAAGAATCCAGTGGTGAGATTATTTGAACTTTTTGACGTGGTGCATTATCCTGCTGGAAGTAGCCATCAGGAGAGGGGTACACTGTAGTCATAAATCAGGGGTAGGCAACCTTGGCCCTCCAGCTGTGGTGAAACTACAAATCCCATCATGCCTCTGCGAGTCAAGCCTCTGATTGTCAGGGTCTTGCAATGTCTCATTGAAGTTGTAGTTTCACCACAGTCATAAAGGGATGGACGTGGTCAGCAACAATACTGAGTTAGGCTGTGATAGTTAAATGATGCTCAATTGGTAGTAAGGGGCTCAAAGTGTGCCAAGAAAATATCTCCCACACCATTACACCACCAGCCTAAACCGTTGACACAAGGCAGGATAGATCCATGCTTTCATGTTTATGCCAAATTCTGACCCTACCATCTGAATGTCGCAGCTGAAATGGAGATTCATCAGACCAGGCAACGTATTTCCAATCTTCTATTCTGGTGTGCCTGTGTGAATTGTAGCCCCACTTTCCTGTTCTTAGCTAACAGGAGTGATACCCGGTGTGGTCTTTTGCTGCTGTAGCCCATCTTCAAGGTTTGATATGTTGTGTGTCCAGAGTTGGTATTCTGTATACCTTGGTTGTAACAAGTGGTTATTTGAGTTAGTTGCCCTTCTGTCATCTCAAACCAGTCTGCCCATTCTCTCTGACATCAACAAGGCATTTTTGTCCACACAACTGCCGCTCATTGAATATTTTCTCTTTTTAGGACCATTCCATGTAAACCCTAGAGATGGTTGTGCATGAAAATCCCAGTAGATCGGCAGTTTTTTAAATACTCAGACCAGCCTGTCTGGCACCAACAACCATGTCAAAGTCACTTAAAGTGGTTGTAAACCCTTACAATCCACTTTTTACTACAGGTGAGCCTATAATAAGGCCTACCTGTAGCTACCCCGGATATCTCCTAAACCTGCACAGTTTAGGAGATATCCCCTGTATCTGCATGTGCCGACGTCATCGGCACATGCGCACTGAAACAACGGCACATACGCCGTTGCTTGTTAGTGTGCCGCACGGGAGTGAAGTCATTGCGGCTCCGGCCACTCACAGTGCGGGAGCCCGCAATACCCGTAAGTAACTCCGGGTGCGATGTTGCCGGCCGGAGCGGTGTCCAAGGACCGCTGCTGGGGCTTCGATCTAAGGTAAGTAATTCATAATGAGCTAGTATGCTATGCAGGTGTTTTTATGCATGAAGGTAAAAAACCTGTTTGCAGCGGCCCATCTCCCCCCTCTGATCTAGCGATGCTCACAATGTCGTTGGCTGGATGGAGACTCTACCTCATTGGCTGAGACGGCAGCGGGAGCCCATTGGCCCCCACTGCTGTCGATCACAGCCAGTGAGCCAATGAGAGAGCAGGGGGGTGGTGCCGAGCCATGGCTCTGTCTTAGACGCATAGAGCAGTGGCTGGGGGGCAAACGTGCAGCAGTGCCCCAGGGCAAGTGGCTTTCTCTGGGGGCACTGCTAGAGAGCGGAGGGGCCAGGAGCGGGACCCGAAAAGAAGAGGATCAGATCTGTTTGCAAAACCACTGCACAGAGCAGTTAAGTATGTTTGTTATTTTAGAAAAAAAAAAAGCTTTAGTATTACTTTAAGCTGGCAATACGCTGGTAGAATTTTGTTCTAAATTAGATTTTTAGAATGATTGTTCAATTTTCTAACCGTTATTGACTCAAACCAGTTACCATTTTGGACTGTAGTGATGAAAACATGAAAGGGAAAAAAAAAAATTCTCGGCCAGACCAGTAATATAGTTTTCATTTAGGAAATGACTTTCATTCCAAACCTGGTGTTAAAAGCAAAAACATTTTAAAGTACTTTCGAAAGACATTCACAAAGTTTCTGATGGCTTCATCTAGAGCTGCACGATTCTGGCTAAAATGAGAATAGCAATTTTTTTGCTTAGAGGATAGATCACGATTCTCACGGCGTAACATCATCTTTCACATTAAACAAAATAATTGGGCTAACTTTACTGTTTCGCTTTTTTTTTTTTAAATTCATTGAAGTCTATTTTTCCCCAAAAATTGCGTTTGAAAGACCACTGTGCAAATACAGTGTGACATAAAATATTGCAAATATCGCCATTTTATTCCCTAGGGCCTTTGCTAACAAAATATATATAATGTTTGGGGGTTCCAAGTGATTTTCTAGCAAAAAAATCTGAGTTTAACTGTAAGAAACAAGGGTCAGAAAAAGGTTTAGACTTTAACTGGTTAAACTTCCTGCATATTCACACAGACATTTTATCCCTTTGATCTAAGATGGAAGAGTTACAATGTTAAAAAACTTGGCAGACTGCTAGATTGAGCAGAGAACTCTCTATACTTGTTACATAAAAGAATCGGGTAAGGCTGCAATACAGATCGCCAGAGGGGGTGAATCGTGATCTTTTAACGATTAATTGTGCAGCTCTAGCTTCATCTACCAATGTATGGCCAGCTTTAGCAGTGTGAATCTGTCAGACCTTGTATTGTGCGGTCAGTCTAACACTATTAGCACGGAGGACACAGATTGGTTCATAAACTGTCCTGCTTCTTTTTTTGTGGTGTTTTTTTTTTTTTTCAGGGAACCGCACAATAGCAATGGTAACCTCCTGCCAGTGTGTGTACATTTACCTTCTTTGGAATTATTATTGACCATTGTCTGTCTAAATTTTGCCCAATGCAGTTTTCAAGGTTTAGCAAAGTGAGTCTGTAGTTTGTTTTCAGCAAGCTTGCTTAATTGATGGACAGATGGCTGTTGAGATGGATGGGCAGGGAATCAACAACGCCACATATCTACTTTTGTAGATGAGAGATTTTAATCCTATTACACATCTATACATAAAATACAAGGGACTCCAATATTAACAGCTTGCGGACCGTCCCACACACATATACTGCGGCAGGGCGGCCGCTCTGTGCCAGATCACTACCTAGTAAGTGATCTGACACTTCTGGGGCATGTGCACCACCGGCGACCCACTCGTGCTGTGATTGGACACAGCGGGAGCCAATCGGAGGATCTGGCGGGCGCGATGTCCTTCGGGACACAGGCAGACCGCTGTTCTGTGAGAGGACAATGTACTGATCCTGTGTTTCTGCTAAGCAGGAACACATCTTTACCTTTCCCCAGTCAGAGCACCTCCCCCGCAGTTAATAGGCATTCCCTATGAACACATTTAACCCTTTGATCGTCCCTGTTAACCCCTTCCCTGCCAGTGTCATTAGTACAATGGCGGTGCATATTTTTATTTATTTTTTTTTAACACAGATTTTTTCTTTTTCAAAATCGTCTGCCTATTTTTGTTTGTAGCAATCAAATACCACCAAAAGGAAGTTCTATTTGCGGGAAAAAAAGCACATACATTTTACAGCGTCGCAATTGTCAGTTAAAGTAACTGTATTGCCGTATTGCAATAAATGGCCTGGTCATGAAGTGGGTAAACCTTCCGGAGCTGAAGTGGTTTAACTAGTATGTCCCCAATTCCGATTGTAAGCACCCAAATCATGCAAATTGTTTTAATGTCCTATAGGTACCTACAAATTATAACTTGCAAATGTGACATACATTTACTTGCTTGTAGCTATGATTATTGTTCACGTTATAGTTTTTGCCAGGTCTACTGTTAGAAATCACAGGGTCCCGTATAGCTCCCCCCAACAGCACTTCAGGGAGAGGCACAAGAACATCGTTGCCAGCATCAAGGCGGTACAGCCGTCCCTGTCTGGGCCCCCCTTTTTGAACTGATGGGGCCCGGTACAGGAGGCCTGGTTGTACTGCCTTATCAGCGGCCCTGCTCTCTGTATCTCTAATGCTGGCCATGCAAATTGCAATATTTTCTGAAAGTAAAGATCCTAGAGAATAAAATAGTAGAAGTTCCAATTTTTTTTTTGTAAAATATAAACTATGAGGTTGCACCAAGTGAATGGATACTCGGCATGTCAAGCCCTAAAATTGTGTGTGTACGTTAAACCGGCGACACACTTTGGTACACAATATTGTCCATAGGCAACACAATACAAGACTGTGAATGATGGCCGTAGTTATTGCTCTCACTCTGGCATACAGGGGGAGGCTCTTTACCACATGATCAGCTGTGTCCAATCACAGCTGATCACAGCGTAAACGGGAAAAGCCATGTTTCGGCTTTTCCTCTACTCGCGCTGACAGACGCGAGTAGAGGAGAGCCAATCGGCTGCTCTCCTGACGGGGGGGGTCTGCACTGATTTGATTATCAGTGCAGCCCCCCCTGGGGATGCCCACCCATGGCCAGCAGGGATGCCCATCTATGACTACCAGGTGTGCCCACCAGGGATTTCAATCATTGCCCATTAGGGATGGCACTCTGTGCCCATCAGTGATTCCTGCCAGCGCCTCTGATCAGTGCTGCCTATCAGTGCCGCCTATGAGTGCCCTTCAGAGCTGCATATAAGTGCCATCTCAGTGCCCGTCAGTAAAGGAGAAAACTTATTTACAAAGTTTTGTAACAGAAACTAAAACTTTTTTTTTTTTTCAAAATTTTCGTTCTTTTTTTTTTTTTTTTTATTTGTTGCACAAAAAAATAAAAACCTCAGAGGTGATCAAATACCACCAAAAGAAAGCTCTATTTGTGGTAAAATAAGTGATAAAAATTTAGTTTGGGTACAGCGTCGCATCACCGTGCAATTGTCATTCAAAATGTGAGAGCGCAGAAAGCTGAAAATTGGTCTGGGCAGGAAGGTATATAATTGCCCTGTATTGAAGTGGTTAAAGCTGATCTACAGAGATGCAACAACTGTGCACACACTCTCTATAAAACTGTAGCCCCAGCTACATACAGTATAGCTCCTAGAACTAAGTCAAGTTGGTTGATCGTTGCTCTGCCGTTCACAGAAAGCTTTGTATTTTCTGAATGGGACAGAGATTTTACGATCTCTGCCTCAGCCAATCAATGGAAGCTTTTTATTCGCTCACAGAATGCAAAGCTCCCTGTGAATGGTTAAGCAGCACTCAGCCCAACTCAATTTTGTGTCGGGAGCAGGACTGGAAATTCCTGCCCCGCTGCCGGAGCACAGCACTGTATACTGCACATAAAATGTTTACAGCACACACAACCACTGCATGTGTTTGTAAAGTAAATGGTTTGGACCAGCTTGACCCGAACAAACTATTGAAAGTTCACTAAAACATGGAGATCAGTTTTAAAGGCCTATTCAAAGGATTGAATAGCGATTGCAGCTCACATAGTATATACAGAAGAGTATGGCAGGGAGTAAAATGAGGCTGTGCTATGAAAATCTCAGTGTAGCAGGGAATAGGGTTGGTGTAAACCTTTGTGATACAGAGATGTTTCAGCCAGGTGTGTTTGCAGTATTTTAAATGCATTTCTTCGTAGATACATAACTAGACTAAAAAATCTTTACCTGGAGTATCTTTATTTTGATGTGCCTTTTAAAGAATATGTACCGTATATACTCGAGTATAAGTCGTTCCGAGTATAAGTCGAGGCCCTAATTTACCACAAAAAAATGGGAAAAACATATTGACCCGAGTATAAGACGAGGGTGAGAAATGCACAGCTACTGTAAGTGGAAAAGAGGGTCAACAATGACCATTTGCAGCCTCACTGTGCCCATTTGCATGCCTCACTGCGCCCATTTGCAGCCATAGGTCCCCCGAACTTCAAACTCAGTAGTTAAGGGTTCCTAGATGCCCCCTAGCTTCAAGGAAATTTTGGGGTCTCTGAACCCAAAGTGTCCCGAAATGACATTGCTACAGATGGACACAGTTGACCGACTTTAGGGCCCCGTATCTCGGGGCCACTTAGTGCTAGGAACCCCAAATTTGGTGTGCAAACCCAGTGGAACTAGCACAATAAAATATCCAAAGCTGGGATTTTTAGTACCAAGTGGTCCCGAGATACAGGACCCCAAATATCGGTTCAGAAAATGTCAAGCACTTTTCTGCAGCAGAGAATGACATTTTCTGAACCTATTTTGGGGCCCCATATCTCGGGGCCACTTGGTGCTAGGAACTCCAGCTTTGGATATATTATGGTACCAGGTCCACTGGGTTTGCACACCAAGTTTGGGGTTCCTAGCACCAAGTGGCCCTGAGATACAGGGCTCCAAAATCGGTTCAGAAAATGTCAAGCACTTTTCTGCAACAGAGAATGAAATTTTCCGAACCGATTTTGGGGCCCCGTATCTCAGGGCCACTTGGTGCTAAGAACTCCAGCTTTGGATATGTTGTGGTACCAGGTCCACTGGGTTTGCACACCAAATTTGGGGTTTCTAGCACCAAGTGGCCCTGAGATACGGGGCCCCAAAGTCGGTTCGGAAAATATAATTTTTTGCTGCAGAAAAGTGCTTGACTCGAGTATAAGTCGAGGGGGGCACTTTCAGCACAAAAAAAGGTGCTGAAAAATTCGACTTATACTCGAGTATATACGGTAACTTCCAACATTTCATATTCCTGATATACTGTATATTTATTGTACCATTTATGGTAAAAAATATCCTGTTCTCTTTCTATTTCTTCCTTTTGTGTGAAATACCTGGTGATCCTGCCAATCCCCCTACTTTTCTATATCAAACTGACCACAATAAGCATGGGAGCACATCCATCCCAGCGTAGTCAATTTTCTGACTGTACTGGGAACAAGGCAGAGCAAGGCTTGTGCTGAAACGCCTTTTTGCACAGCCATTCACTGTAAAGATCAGTGTGTTACTGTTTTTCCACCCCCACCTCTAAGACCCTTCTGCAGCTGAAAACAGGTTGTGATCATTTTTTATAATAAAAGGGGGCTCTCGAAGAGGAGGAGCCAGGAGCGCCACTGAGGGACCCCAGAAGAGGAGGATCGGGGTCACTGTGCAAAACCAACTGCACAGAGGAGGTAAGTATAACATATTTGTTTAACCACTTATGGACCGCCCAGCGACACTTTGAAGAGGAATATTGTTATGGCAGCAGCTAGCTGTCGTAACCCTGGTATCCTCTTCTTCAGCAGGCGGTTCTCCTTTAGATAAAAGTGGTCTCTGCAATGGATCCGCCGCAAGATCACTTTTATCTGGGCGGGAGAGGCCCCTCACGTATCGCTCCGGTGGTCCCCATCGTTTACTGGAGCCGCCAGTAGCGGCGGAAACTATTTGGTCCTCTCTCCTGCTTGGCTGGCTGCCGAGAGAGGAGAAGATGGCCCCCCACTCGGCTCCATAGCATTGACTGGCAGAACCAACGTCAAACGTCACTTCCGCCCAATGCTCTAAAATGAGAATTTTTTTGGGGAAAATATGTTTGTGGGTTCTAAGTAATTTTGTAGCAAAAAAAATGATTTTAACTTGTAAACGCAGAGTCCGAAAAATGGGCCCAGTCCTTAAGTGCTTAAAAAAATAAATAAAAACGAACCTTAAGATATCCTATAATGTTTTTTGTTTTTTTATCTTACAGCAACATGTTGGAGTCTGACAAAGATCTTGTAGCAAAGACGCTGCGGGCTGTCTTGCAGTCGAACAAAAATGGTGTGCCTTTTCCTCGACTACAAAGTGAATATAAATCCCTTACTGGAGAATATATTCCATTCAAGGATATGGGCTTCCAAACGCTTGAAGCATACATTAAAACCATCCCAACCGTTGTAAAGATTGAAGTTGGCCGTGCTGGCGAGGTAAGGTGTTCTGTCATACATCAGTCTTGACTAGATGACAGTTTGCTGAAGCACTGTGTAAAACAAAGTCTCTACTTGTAAAATACTGTTTTCACCTTTCTATATCCTCCAGCCCTTTTTGGCCATTTCTTGTCTAAATACAGGCTGTCTAGTGCATCATTGCTCAAGGCCTGAAAGTGATTACAGTGCTTTTAGTTCTTGAAACCTAGAACGATTCCTTTACAAATGCCTTTGTATCGTTTCTAGTGAAATTTTAAAGCAAAATTGAACCTAAAAATGTTTTAAAAAAAATAGTTGACCAGTGAGACTTCTAATACATCAGGGACCCTTATTGGTTGGTTCTGTCATAACTGCTTCTTCTTGCCTGTCTGTTTTTGTACACTGAGCTGTACATACGCAGCTCAGAATAAATTTATGGCACAACTCTGTGCAGAGAAGATGTGACTTCCAAGCAAATGCTCAGAATGACATCATCCCATACAATCAAATGGCTGTATAATCGGAGCCCAGAAGGAAAAATGGAAGAAGATGGGAACATTGACACCAAATCAATTGAGGGGATCATTCCAAGAAAAGCGTGCCATAATCTGCTAATTTGCTGTGCATTCTAGCTTAATATGACTAAAAGCTCCTAAGGCCCATTTTTAATCTCATTTATTTTATTTTTTCCAAAGGCTGGTTTAAAGTGAGCAGCTTTTAACTGAATTTTTCATACAAACTATATATTTAAAGTTGCTTATAGCTAAGGTCTATCTTGTTTCTAGTTGCACTTCTAGAAATGGCACCCAAATTGTTCTCCATAATCCAAGATTCTGTTGTACTAATGTTTTCTAGAGGAGCAAAATATTTTTTTTTCTTTTTTGTAGATGGGCTTGTAAGTTATCTTGTTTAGAAGTTTTGCTGGGATTGGATTTCACTATATAGCTTATTGACCGACTACAATCGGTTCCAAACTTTATGTAGTTGATTTACTAAAAATGGAGAGTTCAAAATCTGCTGCAGCTGTGTATGGTAGCTAATTGGCTTCTAACCTTAGCTTGTTTAAGCTTTGACAAAAAAAAAAAATTGGACCAAGCTGTTTCTATGCCGAGCTGCTCCAGATTTTCCACTCTCCAGTTTTAGTTAATCAACCCCAATGTAACTTAAAAACAAGTTTAAAGAGCAATGGCTCCAAATGTAAATGTTAAGCCCAGGTTCACACTGCTGTGGGTTTATTAGGTGAATATTCGGAATTGTACCCAACATAACTTGCAGCCTCGTCCACTTCAAGGAAAGATGCAATAAGAGATCCAATAATTATTGCATACTTCTCCACTGTACTATAAACGGAGGCAAAACCCACTACGAGTGCATTCACTGGTCACTTAAAGTACAACTACAGACAAAAGTTGTTGTTTTTGCCCCCAAATCATTTTCCAGGACTGCCTTATGAGTGGCTCCTCCCACCTAGCACAGGAAACACAAATCCACATTGGTATAAAAGGACAGGTACTATGCATGGTCCCTCAGTTATTTTTTCCTCCGGCCAGACAAGATCACAGAGTTTTTTTTTTTTTGTCAGGCCTTTGTGCTAGGTGGCAGGGGCCTCCCGGGCTGCAAGTCTGTTTCCCTGGGGCAGACGAATAGATTAGTCTGGTCTCCCCTAGGTATTTTCAGGGGAGGCTAGGGACCCTCTCTCCCTTCTTTACTTTTTAGACCTAGGCAGCTATGGTAGGAGGCTGAACCCTGTCCCTGTGCGATGTAGTGCATTGCACTAACATGTTACCCCCCCCCCACGTGTGCTGGGCAGTCAGCCATGGCTTCCTTGCAGATTGATTCAGTCTAAGAAAGCTGAGGGCGGAGTGCTGAGGGCACTTCTGTGTGTGGGACGTAGGTCCACGAGGGCGCAAGCGCAGGGGGAGACATTATACTGAGAGTAGTCTCTCCTCGGCTGTATAGCGAGGAGAAGCAAGCTGGCTGTCCACTCGGGATGCAGGAGCAGTGGGGCACGTAAGGGCTGCAAATGGGCATTCCCAATATGGAAAGGACATTTTTCCCAGCGCTAGGCTGAACTTGTATTAGCAGAATTACACTGTCAGACTATTGTTCAGCGATTAGTGCATTTAAATGGTGCCTCTGCTTTTGTGCTTAGGACTGCCTACTAAAAAGGACACCATGAAGACTTCAAAAAGGTACCAAAAAATTCACCCCCAGGCGCTGGGAACTCCAGTCGTGCCTCCACACTGTCATCTTCTCCTGAAATACCAGATGTGGCAAGCCAGGATGAGTCATTGGAGCCAACTGGTGCTTCAGCTGCTTCTCACATCTCAGCCCCTGTATATGTGACTGAAGATGCCTTTTCCTCCGCCCTCTTAGGGCTAAAGGGAAGATTAGCGGCTTTAATCGCATCCTCCATCCAAAGTGATAGGAAGCGTGTTAGACCCCCCTCCCCCACCTTAAACCCTTTACCAAGGGAACAGTGGGTACAGGATGAGGTGTTACCCTCAGGCGATCAGGAGGAAAGACAAACCGATTACTCCTCTGCAGAGGAAACAACGGTGGATGAACCCTTTTCAGCTTCGCAATCTGAGAAATTGCTGGTACAATCTCTTACGAAGATGATTCATTCCACTTTCAAGCTACCCCTAACGGAGTCAGCTGAAAGGTCCGTTTCTTCTTCGGGTTCCTTAAAACCTTCACTGCCTTTGCATGCATTTCCTGTACATGCTTTACTAGAACAGCTTATTTATGCTGAATGGGATCACCCAGATAAGCATTTTCTCCCTCCAAAGAGATTCACAGTACTCTATCCCATGGAGGAGAAATTCACCTACAGATGGAATGTACCAGCAGTTGACGCTGCTATATGCAGTGTGAATAAAAGTCTAACTTGTCCAGTAGACAATGCACAAATGCTTAAGGATCCAACAGATAAAAGGTTGGAATTCCTGTTAAAATCCTTTTTTTCTTTGGCAGGTGTGGTTACTCAGCCTGCGGTCGCTGCAATGGGCATCTGTCAATCCCTAAAGGACCAGTTTAGACGGGCCCTTAAGGAGGTTCCTGTACAGCAAGCCCGGGATTTGGCTGAACTGCAAAGGGCATTATGTTTTGCTATAGACGCCTTTTAAGGATTCTATTTACCAGGCGTCCCGCTTTGCGCTTGTTCTAGTACACATGCGTAGGATCCTGTGGTTAAAAAATTGGTCAGCCAAAGCACCATGCAAAAGGCTCCTGACTGGTTTACCTTTTCATGGGGATCGGCTATTTGGAGATGATTTGGACAAACATCCAAAAGATTTAAAGTGGGAAAAGTACTCTTTTGCCAGTTAAGAGAAGGAGTAAATGCCCCTCATTTAAGCGGATTCTTTCTCCTGCGCCAGGAGCATCCACCTCTAGGCAGTGGCGACGGCCTCCGCCGTCAGAGTCTAGAGGAAAGCCTCAGGCCCAGGCAAAAAAGAAGTCCTGGGGCCGGAAACCCGCAAAACAGAATTCTAAAGCCTCATTATGAAAGGGCGCCCCCGCTCGCCAGGGTGGGGGGGAAGACTTCTGCAGTTCTCAGAAGTCTGGCAAGAGGAAATTCAGGACGGGATGGGTCATCTCCATGGTAACTCTAGGGTACAAACTAGAATTTCGTGAGTTTCTGGGGTCAAACGTTCCTAAATATCCAGGGAAAAGGATTAGGGCGTGATCATACAAATCCAAGCGGAAGATCTAGGTTTGGAGTTTTATTCAAACCTCTTAACGGTACCAAAACAGAATGGAGATGTCAGACCCATTCTAGATCTAAAGAATTTAAATCAGTTCCTGGTTTCTATCCTACAAGGAGAACTTCTGGCATCTATCGACATTAGGGAGGCATATCTGCATGTCCCTATATTTCCCGCTCACCAAAGGTTTCTGCGGTTCGAGGTAGAACAGCAGCATTTTCAGTTTGTAGCCTTGCCCTTTGGGCTAGCCACAGCACCCCGGGTTTTTACGAAAGTTATGGCCCCACCTCTAGCCAGGTTAAGGGCACAGGGCATAACAGTCTTGGCGTACCTAGACGATCTATTGCTAATAGACCAGTCGGTGGCTCGTTTGGAGCAAAGCGTGCGCATTACAACCAGTTACCTGGAAACTCTAGGTTGGATTCTCAACCTAGAGAAGTCTTCCTTAAAACCGCTAAAAAGGCTGGAGTACTTGGGTCTCATCATAGACAGAGCCCAGAAAAAGGTGTTCTTGCCTCGGGCAAAGATCAACACCATAAGAGAGCTGGTGCAGATGGTCAGGTCGAAAAGAGATCCCTCCATTCGCCTTTTGCATGAGTTTGTTAGGAAAGATGGCTTCATTCGAGACTGTTGCAAAACAGTATCCTCTGTGCTTGGAACAAAATGGTTCAAGCTTTAGACTTGCCCATGCAGCTGTCCCCAAGGGTGTCCCAGAGCCTCAGTTGGTGGTTGGTAACCTGGAATCTGCTGAAAGGAAAATCCTTCAGACCAGTTATCTGGAAGGTGGTAACGACAGATGCCAGTCTTTCGGGTTGGGGAGTGGTACTGGAAAAGTCAACTGTCCAGGGACAGTGGTCGAGAACCAGAAGGACCTTGCCCATCAACATCCTAGAGATTCGGGCAGCTGGTCTGCACTGAAGGCCTGAACATTCGGGTTATGGGGTTGTCCTGTCAGGATCCAATCCAACAATGCCACAGCTGTGGCTTACATCAATCACCAAGGGGGCACCAAGAGTCTCGCAGCACAGAGGGAGGTGAACCATATCCTAACTTGGGCAGAAAGGAATGTTCCGTGCCTATCCGTTTTCATTCCGGGAGTAGAAAATTGGCAGGCGGACTTCTTGAGCCGCCAGCAGTTGCTCCCGGGGGAATGGTCCCTTCACCCTGACATATTTTTTGGGCTGTTTTCCAAAGATGGGGGACTCCGAACGTAGATCTTCTGGCGTTCAGATTGAACATGAAGTTGGTCAACTTTGTGTCCAGGACAAGGGATCTACTCGCATGCGGAACAGATGCGTTGTGACCCCGTGGTATCAGTTCTCACTGATTTATGCATTCCCCCTGTTCAGTTGCTACCACGACTTCTTTGCAGGATCAAGCTGGAAAGAAAGCCGGTAATTCTTGTAGCCCCAGCATGGCCCAGAAGGTCCTGGTATGCAGAAATCGTAAAGATGCCAGTGGGGGATCCTTAGTGCCTTCAGCTACGGCCAGACCTACTCTCACAGGACTGATATTCCATCCTACCTTACAAACTCTAAATTTAACGGCTTGGCTATTGAAACCCGTGGGGTCTCCAGGTCCGTTATTTCTACCTTGATTAATGCAAGAAAGCCAGCTTCTAGAACCATATATTACAGAGTCTGGAGGGCTTATGTTTCCTGGTGTGAATCCAAGGGTTGGCACCCTTGTAAGTATATCATACGCAGAATTCTTGCCTTTCTACAATTAGGGGTAGAGATGAAGTTGGCCTTGAGTACTATTAAGGGCCAAGTCTAAGCCTTATCGGTCTTATTTCAAAGACCGCTTGCTTCACATTCTTTGCTCTGGGGTTTTATGCAAGGGGTGATGTGGCTTAATCTGCCAATTAGATCACCTTTGAACCCTTGGGACTTGAACTTAGTTTTGTCAGTATTACAAAAACAGCTGATACAGCAGACTCCCTTAGTCCTTCTGACAAGGAAGTTAATGTTCTTGGTTGCTATATCCTCAGCAAGGAGGGTTTCAGAATTGGCTGCTCTTTCTTATAAAGAGCCATACTTGATTATTCACAACAAGTGGTGTTGCACCCTTGTCCAGGTTTTCTGCCAAAAGTGGTCTCAGGTTTTCACCTGAACCAAGATATTGTCCTGCCATCGTTTTTTCCAAAACCATGTTCCAGGGAAGAGAAGTCACTACATTGTCTTGATGGGGTGAGAGCGGTCAAGGTCTATTTAAAGATGACTGCTCAGATCCAGAAGACTGATGTCTTGTTTGCGTTGCCAGAACGTCCTAGGAAAGGACAGGCAGCATCGAAATCCACTGTCGCTAAGTGGATTTGGCAAGTTATAATTCAGGTTTATGATTTAAGGGGTAAGATTCCACCTTTTTTAAGTCAGAGCGCACTCTACCAGAGCAGTTCGTGCTTCTTGGGCAGTGCGTCACCAGGCCTCCATGGCTCAGATCTGTAAGGCTGCAACTTGGTCTTCAGTACATACATTCACCAAGTTTTTTTATCAGGTGGATGTAAGAAGGCATGAGGATATCGCCTTTGGGCGCAGTGTGCTTCAGGCAGCAGTATAGGTCCTCAAGTATGGGGGTGCCCTATGGGTTGTCTCCCTCCCCTCAAATAGCATTGCTATAGGATGTCCTATATAGTTACTACTATGGCTCTGTGCCCCGTGATGTACGATAAAGAAAATAGGATTTTTTTAGAACAGCTTACCTGTAAAATCCTTTTCTTGGAGTACATCACGGGACACAGAGGTCCCTCCCCACTTTCTGGGGTTTAGGTATATTGCTTTGCTACAAAAACTGAGGTACTCCTGGTAGCAGGAGGGGTCATATAGGGAGTGAACTTCCTGTATTGGGTATGCCAGTGTCCATCACCTGAAGGTGCCTATATACCCATATAGTTAATACTATGGCGCTATGTACTCCCAAGAAAAGGATTTTATAGGTAAGCTGTTATAAGAATCCTATTTTTTGTGCCTCCCTAGGAAGATAAGGATGGAGCAGGGCCTGCTGAAGTCCCTAAAAAGAGATGTGTCTCCTGTAAACATAATGATTTCTTCCATGAGGATGACAACTTATGTCAGGACTGCATAGACGCTTTCGCCAGAAAAGAAACTAGCTCTATGTTCAAGAAATTTTCTAGATACAATGAAGACCGAAATTGTTAAAACATTTGAATCCTTTAGATCAGTGGTCATCAACCCTGTCCTCAGGGCCCACCTAACAGATCAGGTTTTATGTATTACCTCGGGGAGATGCAGACTAGAATACTGCAATCATTGAGCAGCAAATGATATCACCTGTATTGTATTTGTTATAGTGCAAACCTGGCCTGTTAGTGGGCCCTGAGGACAGGGTTGATGACCACTGCTTTAGATCCTCTCCAAGATTCAGGACCTCCAGATACTGCTATACCCAGTACTTCTGGTTCTAGCGCAGCAACTCTAATTCCCACACCTGCAACTGTGGAGAGGGAGCAGAGGGTGCTGGAGGAGATGGAAGAAGGGTCCACTGAGGAATCTAGCCCTAAAGAGGGAGAACTCAAGGAAGAAAAAGGTAGTCACATTCAGAAAATCCCTTTTCCTTCTGATGAGACAGAGGAGCTCCTAAAGTTAATTTATGATACCTTAGAGCTGGAAGAGGGAAAAAAAGGAGGATTTATCTATCCATGACAAATTATATGCAGGGTTACATACAAAAGATTCAAGATCCTTTCCAGTTCATGCAGCATTGCAAAACACAATATTGCAAGAATGGAAGGAGCCTGAGAAGAGGGTTTTTCTCCCTAGGAGCCTCAAAAGTTTTAAAGAGGAGGATGCGTCACTTTTGGAGAAATGTCCTAAACTGGATGCAGCCCTGTCCAGCGCAGCAAAGCGTTCAAATTTGTCCTTTTGAAGGCGCGGGGTCACTTAAGGATGCTATGGACGGGAAGGCAGAAGATTATCTTAGGCATGGGGCGCAGGGGCCGCAAATTTCCAACTGGCTATTGCTTCTACCTGTGTTGCCAGGACCCTTGACCTTTTTGGTTAAGGCAGCTAAAAAATTTACTAGCGATACCCCAAAAGGAGGTATGGGACAGTCGCCAACAATCACTGGACAACCTGGTGGAACTACAGTGTCAAGTGAAGGAATACTTACAGTGGTGGCTGCAAGAAAATAATCTGTCTCTGGGACGCTGCTGGACACAGGTAGACCTGTTAAGAATTGCAACAGACGCAAGTGCATGGGGCTGGGGAGCTCACATGGAACACCAGGCAGCGCAAGGAAAATGGGATCAGTCCTGTGCCAAAAAGTCTTCCAATGCAAGAGAACTGAGGGCCATCTGGGAAGCTCTAAGCAACTTTGCATGCATCATAAAGGGAAGACTCATCTTAATCCTTTCAGACAATATCGTCGCGGTATTCTATATCAACAAACAAGGAGGCACGCACTCAGCAATCCTCAGAGAAACAGCAGAGTTAAAATTTGCCTGGGCAGAGAACTTTCTATCCCGTGCAGCAATACACATCAAAGGGAAGTTAAATTCATTAGCCGATTTTCTGAGCAGAGAACAAATCTCGCACACAGAATGGATCCTAAACCAAGATGTGTTCTCGCTAATCGCTCAAAACTGGGGCTATCCAGAGAAGTACCTTTTTTGCTTCTTCAAAAAAACATGAAAGTAGGGAAGTTCTTCTCGATACACAGGGATACGAGCAGTTTAAGGTTGGATGGGTTCACTCACCCCTGGTGAGGGAAGCTATTGTATGCATTAACCCCCTTTTTAGGCTCATCCCAAAAGTCTTACAGAAGATCCAAACTACAGAAGCATAGGTCATAGTGATGGCTCCGTTCTGGCCGAAGAGAGCATGGTTTCCTGCTCAAGAACCTCTCGATCACAGACCCCTGGAAACTTCCAGTAAGAGAGGACTTACTGGTACAAGGGGAATTGTTTCTCCCGCTACCGGGCCGGCTTTTTCTGACCTCCTTGCTGCTGAGGTACAATTGCTAAAGAACAAAGGTCTGTCACAGAAAGTGATTTGTTCTATATTGGATAGTAGGAAAAAGTCCACTAATCTAATTTACTCCAAAATTTTTAAGTAATTCTGTACTGGCGGAAGGATAAAGGCGGGATCTTCGTTTCTTTAATCCCTGCCGTATTTGATTTTTTTTTTTTGCAGGATGGCACAGATCGAAGTCTTGCACCCAATACTCTTAAAGTGGCATTATCCAACTATTTAGACGTGAAATTAGCAGACAACACATCAAGGCAGTCTCTAGGAAAAGACCTCAACAAAGATTTCCTCCTTGGGATTTTTCGGCAGTACTGCAGAGTTTTAGAAAAAAGAACCATTTGAACCTCTAGAGCAGGGTTATGCAATTAGCTGACCTCCCAGATGTTGCAAGTCCCATCATGCCTCTGCCTGTGGGTGTCATGCTTGTGGCTCTGAGTCTTGCTATGCCTCATGGGACTTAGTTCTGCAACAGCTGGAGGTCCGCTAATTGCATATCCCTGCTCTAGAGGAAAGCTCTCCAAAATTCCTAACCTACAAAACGGTTCTCCTGGTAACCCTAGTGTCAGCCAAGAGAGTGAGTGAATTACAAGCATTATTACCAGATATACTCGAGTATAAGCCGAGGCACCAAAATTTACCACAAAAAAACTGGGAAAACGTATTGGCTCGAGTGTAAGCCTAGGGTGAAAAATGCGCAGGTACTGTAAGTGGAAAAGAGGGTCAACAATGCCCATTTGCATGCCTCACTGTGCCCATTTGCAGCCAATAGTCCCCCGAACTTCAAACTCGGTAGTTAAGGGTTCCTAGATGCCCCATAGCTGCAGCCAAAATTTGGGGTCTCTGGACCCAAAGGGTCCGGAAATGACATTGCTGCAGATGGACATAGTTGACCGAATTTGGGGCACCGTATCTCGGGGCCACTTGGTGCTAGGAACCCCAAATTTGGTGTGCAAACCCAATGGAACTAACACTACAACATATCCAAAGCTGCTTCCGTCCTCAGGTTGGAGTCAACAAACTTGGCGGGGGTGGTCCTTGGTGAGGATCCGGAGAAATTAATTTCTGCTTTGTACAACTACCTTCTTCTACCCAGGGCCACGCTCATGCGTACCAGCTGAAAACTAGGTGAGAGGCTGATCTGGGAGAGATAGAGGATGAGCAGTGGGGGGAAATACTAGAAGTCCCAAAAAAAGTTTCGCCTAAATTGTCTGACCGCCTCACCCACCTCTATATCCTTCATATGTCTTATATCACTCCCTCCCGTCTATCCAGATACAAACCGGACACTGACCCAACATCCCCTAGTTGTGGCGACACTAACAGTACCTTCTACAATCTCATCTGCTCCTGTCCACTCATCCAGCAATATTGGGCACAGGTTATTAAATTTCTTCATGATCGCACGGGCTCTCCCCTAACACTGTGCCCACGTCAGTGTCTTCTTGGTCTCCTACCTGTGTCTGAGAACAAAAAGTACCTGACTATTATATTCCTGCAGGAAACCCTATTCACTGCTCGAATGCAAATAGCTCAACTATGGCTTTAATTTCTCCCCCCCCCCCCAAAATTCAGCAGTGGAAGAGGGCCGTAAATCTCACCCTTCCCTACAAGAGGGTCCTGTACTCCCACCGAGGATGCCCTGGTAAATTTTAATAAAATTTGGGACAGATGGGTGGATGACTCCTCTACTTGCATTGGCTAATGCCAGTTTTTTATTTTTTTCAAAACCTGGTGACAAGGCCATCTGGTGGACATTCTCGTTTCCTATACTGGCATGGACCACATAAACTCAGAGTACGAGTGTATGCATTTTCTTTGGTACCTACCCCAGCTATTAGTGCGATTTGTCAGACAACTGTATGTATCCTGTTGTACCATTGTGGTGCCTGTTGCACCTTATACCTTTATATCTTGTATGTAATATCCTGTATGAACTTTTATACTCAAACTTTTTATTTTGATTAAAAAAAAAAAAAAGGAAAAAAAAAGAAACGAAAGGAAGGTTTAACTGCTTGAGTCCTCAACAGAAGCCAGTGGTTTGTTATTTCTTAGTAATTGCTATTTACCACTAATTACCTTATTTGTCAATTTCAGGTTATCTGCCATGCTGTGGTCTGTAGGGAAACAGCCCAGATTGCTGCACTTGTGGCACGTCAGAGAAGTTCAAAAAAGAAATCCAGTGGCCAAGTGAACTGCCAAATGAGGATGAAGTATTCTGCCCCCTTCACTCACTTTGGTAATAAGAATTTTAAGTTTGAGATGGGCTGTTTTTAATGTTTTTTGTGAACACCGTACACACTTTAACGTTAGATGCGCCCACACCTACTGAGCCTAAATTAGCCAGCATAGGATCTCTTCCCAAACCAAATAAGTGCATAAGGCATTTCCGGTCCACACCTTAGTACAGGTCATTCTGTACAAAGACTGGCCGCAGCCATGCAAGATTTATACTTATCCAGAGAGTCAGCAGTACCCTGTTTGAGATTTAAAGTGATTGTAAAGACTTATTATTTATTTTTTTTTCCCTATTAAAAATAACAAACGTGTCATGTCATACTTACCTGCTCTGTGCAATGGAATTGCACAGAGCAGCTCGGGTCCCTCTTCGATGCCCCTGGCCCCTCCCTCCTGTTAAGTGCCCCCACAGCAAGCAGCTTGCTATTGGGGCACCTGAGCTGAGTCACTGTGTCCATTTAGACAGGAAGACCCGCCCCAACCCCACCCCCTCTTTCTCCTTATCGGCACCCTTGTGATTCCTTTAACAAATTTAAAGAATAAAATAATGTGTAGCGTGTATCTACTATAAATCAGATGCTAAACCCTTGATAACAATTTTATGTGGAAAAAGAATGTGGCATATTGTATCATACTGTGGTACATATAATAAAATGCACAGACCAAAAAAGTAAAAACAAATTTCTCAGAACCTGTTCATAATCATAAATAAGTATCCCTAACCACTTGAGCTCCGGAAGGTTTTTTGCCCCCTTCATGATCAGGCCATTGCTATTTGGCACTGCACTACTTTAACTGGCAGTTGCGCGTTCATGTAACACTGTGCACAAATGAAATTTATATCACTTTTTCACACATGTAGAGCTTTCTTTTGGTGGTATTTGATCGCCACTTGGTTTTTTGTTTGCTATAATAAATGAAAAAAAGCCACTTTTTTTTTTTTAAAAAAAAACCCTATGTTTTCTGTTTTATAAAACATCCAATGAAATCAAATGTATTCATAAAGTTTGGCCAAAATATATTTTGCTAGATGTTGTCGGGGGGGGGGGGAATCCTATTAAGTGTATATTGGTTTGTGTGAAAGTTTTATACAACGTCTACAAACTGTGGTATATATTTGTTCAGTCCTGATGTACTGAGGCCCCAAAACAGCAGGACAGTACAATTGCCACCCATTTTTGGAACCTAGACAGTCTCGAGCATTTAAAAGGCATGGCGAGTTTTTTGAAGGGTTTTTTTTTTTCAATTCTTTTAACCACTTCAGTACAGGACACTTATGCCTCGTTTCCACTGAGCGGATCGGTTCGGGTCGGTACAGTTTGGAAGGTCTAGAATGGTCCGGCCTATTCAGGTGAGCGTTTCCACTGCAAGTCGGACCACTAGGGGCCATACGTGGGTTTAGAAAAAAATGCCTAGCATGGCGTCGCACGTCCGCCAATCAGTGAAATGTATCGTAGCTCCGCCCTAACCGAACCGTACAATTTTCTATGGCCCCACATCTGAAGCAGGACCCAGAATGGTGCGGTTCCGGTTGTATGGGCCACTTTCATAATGGAAACATTCAAAATAGCGTACCGTACCGAACCGAACTGATCCACTCAGTGGAAACAAGGCATTATACACCTTTGCTGCCCAGACCAATTTTCAGCTTTCAGTGCTCTTACACTTTGGTAATTCAGTCATGCTACACTGTACCCAAACAAATTTTTTTTTTTTTTTTTTTTTTTCTTACAAATAGAGCTTTCTTTTGGTGGTGTTTGTTTTTTTTTTTTTTTTTTTTTGTTTTTTTTTTTTTTTCTCTTTCTTTCTTTCTATTGTAAAATTTTAGAAAATAGGTAAATTTTCTTCATAAATTTGGCCCAAAATTTATGCTGCTACATATCTTTGGTAAAAATAACCCACAGTAGTGGATATTATTTAGTCTGTGTGAAAGTTGGTCTACAAGACCTTTTTTTATGGTGGTGTCTTCCGGTTTCTGATGGTGGAATATTGTCAGGGAAATGGCGCTCATGCAGTTTGCTAACGCAAGTGAACCTTGCTGATCAGGGCAGTGACCATATCGTCAGTAAATTTGAGGAAGGTGTTGGGTATTTCCGTTGAATTTTTTTGATAGGTGACGTATGCATTATAAATGGGCAAATGGAAAATGTAAATTGCAACTTTTTTATACCAGAAGAGGGACTTTCGGGTTGATAGGGATGCAGCAAGGCTTTTGAACGGGACCACGTCTTCTGTGATGTTCTGCAGAGGTGTCGTCGTGGTTGGTGGACATGCTGTACACATCTTTTTTTATCCCAACACTTCCTCGGGCTTGATGATTTCCCCCTTTTGTAGCCTTGTGGGAAGCCCTTCATGTGTTTTCTTGCTGTACCGCAGGCCAAAGTTTTCTCCATGTATAGGTGGCGGAAAAGGGGCAAACTGGTATAGTAATTGTCAATGTAAATGTGATGGCTGACTGGGGAGTTGGCGGAGGAGGCATGACGTAACGTGCTGTGAGCTGGGGGCGGGTCTCGGTGTCAGGGGGATGAGAGCGGTGTGTGCGACGGCGTGTGCTGCACGTCTGTGTCCTAACAGCCGGGGGTGAGAGACCGTGGCTGTCTAAACGCTTCTCCCTCCTCCCTCCTCCCCCCCGCCGCAGGCGGGCTTGCCGCCCTGCTGACCCGAGCGGGCGAGAGAGCCGCCCGACGAACACCGGGGACCGGAGCCGTACCTGGATCACCGACTCAGCAGTCGGAAGGGGGACCTCCCGCACTAGCCTCTGACGCTTTCGGTCGCCCCCCCCCGCGAGGCGGTCGCCACAGGACTCGTCGGACTCCGCTCCCCCCTCTGCACCTCTTGCGCTGAGACAAGCGGAGGGACCACAGCAGCGCAGACAGGGCTGCCTGACTATTCGGTTGGAGAGGAGAGCCGAGCTGAGAGTGGACTGACCCCCCCGCCTTCCCTCCCCTCCATCTCTACTCCTCATCATTGAGAACGGCTTTGGTGGTGATACAGGTCCCGCCAGGACACGTGGACACGTGGACACAGCTCCTGAAGGAGTCCCCCTGGAGCATGCCTGGAGTCAGGTAGGATCAGCCTGGCTGATATTAATGCCTCTTGAACTGGTTTAATTGCTATGGTAATCCTAGGTGTGGAAGAAAAGGCATGATAACACTGCTAGAATAACATTGAGCTGGGCATAGAAAGAGGAGCTAAGCCTACACCACTGCTGCGTTTAGAGTGGACATTTAAACAGGGGGATTTGCTACCTACCTGATACAGCAAAGAAGGTGCTCGGCAAACCCGAGCGACGTTAATTCATAAGCACCCCCCCAAGGACTTAATTTAGGTGTACTCCCCTCAAAGGCAGTCTCAAGCTAGGTCCAAGCTGAGACCGTGGCTGGTTGACGTTTTGGCACCCCCCCCTAGGACAGAGCTTTGATAAAAGTCGGGCCGCACCAGTTAAGCTAATTCATACAAATACGTAGGGTGATATAGCGGGCTCTCCCCTAAGTGAGGGCCGCAGGTGGGGTATCCTCCCGGTGTTAGAGCCTCCGCACGGGCAGAAGCGGAGCCTAGATTTAGCCTGTTAACTGGTGGTGGGACTAGCCAGGGCTCCTAAGGCTAAGTTGGCCAGAGGGGAGCGGGGCTGAACATGAAAGGGCGCCCCCAAAGATCGGCGGATCCCAATAAATCCAGAGACAGCCTGAATTCAAGTACTATTCAAAAATTCCTTAAAAGCCCAAGTTCGGACAATAAACAACAAGAGCCAAAGGAAACTAAAGACAGAAAAAAGGTGGTTCCCAAAAGCAAAGGAGCCCAGGGGGGGGCCGCTACCTCCGGGACACACACGGAAGGACCCTCGGCGTTTAATATGGAGACCGACCCGACTAGAGAGGCGCTCCCCACAAAAACGGAAATACAAGATATGTTTGTGAACTTAGAAAAAGTAATTAAAGCTGAAATCTTGAATGTGAGAACCGACATGGGACATCTCCTAGCAAGAGTGGAGGAGATGGAGAAGGAGGTGGAACAACAAGGAGGAGAAATAGCCACTTTAAAAAAACAAGTAAAAACACTACAGAGGGGACACAGAGAGCTGCTATTTAAAATGGAAGAACAAGAAAACCAAAACAGACGTCAAAATTTAAGAATCAGATCACTGCCAGAGCATAGAGATGAGGACTTGTTCTTAGTCTGCAAAGAGCTTTTCAATCCCCTCTTGGGGAAAAACTCGGACAGTGATCTGAAAATTGACCGTGTTCACAGGGTTAGGAAACCCCATAACTTAAGAGGCGACACACCCAGAGACATCATTGTGAAATTTCATCAGTTTGAGGACAAAGCCAACATCTGGGCAAGACTAAGAGGGGCACGGCCGATTAAATTTAACAACCAAGAAATACAGATTTATTCTGATTTATCTGCCGGTACATTGGCAAGAAGGAGACAGCTGAAGCCCCTACTGGACTTACTAAGAGATGCAAACCTAAAGTACAGATGGGGGTTTCCGCTGTCCTTGACAGTAGCAAAGGATGGCAGGTCTTGCACTTTGAGACAAATGGAGGACTTACAGGACTTTTGTGGGCAACTTGAAATTGGGGTTCCTATCATCCCTGAAAGTGTCTTCCCGTAGAGTTCTTGGGGGGGGGGGGGTGGCGGGTGCGGGGGATGTGGCTGGGGAGGTGGGAGGGAGGGGGATGGAAAATGAGGAAGGGAACAGGCATTAGCTATAATTGGTGGAAGTAGTCACCGAGGCCACCTCTGTACCGGGATCCACCCCAGGGCACACGGGTCGCAGAGTGGGCGTGTAGAGATGTCTGCCCTGCGATCCACTTGCCTAGTAATGGCGGGAGCTGGGCGGGTGGGTGAGGGGAGGGGGGAGGGCGCTGTGGGGGGGGTAGGGGACGCTGGGATACGAGAGGGGGGGGAGGGGGGAGGGCCAGGGGCGGGGCCGCCCAGTGCAGACTTTCTTCTCATAGAGATCACTCCTTTTCCACAAAGTTCTTAATATGGCACAAGGCCTAGGTCAAACGGATTTCTTATGTTTAACATACAACGTTAGGGGCCTAAACTCCCCTAATAAGAGACATAAACTACTAAGAGAGATACACCACCTCAGAGCTGAGGTAGTATTTTTACAGGAAACCCATTTTTCGTATAACGCCAATATAAAACTCTACTCAAAATACCTCCCATCTTGGTTCTACAGTGATTCTCCAACAAAGCGAGCTAAGGGGGTGGCAATTGGTTTTGGGAAAAATGTTAATTTCTGCCTGATAGATAGGAGGAGCGACTCGGAGGGGCGTTTCTTGTTTTTGAAAATCAGGCTAGGAGCGAGAATTCTCACCTTCGCCAACATCTATTGCCCAAATAGAGACCCATCAAAATTTTTGATGAGGGTCCTAAATGAGCTACTGGAATTTAGAGAAGGGGAGGTGATTGTAGCAGGGGACTTCAATTTTTGTTTTGACCCATCTCTAGATAGTTCATCAAATACGCGGGGGATGAGTAAAGGCACCCTGCGAAGAGTGGGGGCTAAACTACATGACTGCCAGTTGCTAGACATGTGGAGGATTCAGCATGCGGGGGTGAGGGATTATTCCTTTTTTTCCCCCGTGCATAATACACATTCTAGATTAGACTATCTCCTGGTAGATCACAGATTGGTGGATTCAGTAGTTGAGACCAAGATTGGGATCCGAACATTATCAGACCACGCCCCCGTTATGATGAAATTAAAACTAAAAGAGGTGCACAAACCCCCGTTCACTTGGCGCTTAAATGAGAACTTAATTAAAGACCCCAAAATCGTAGAAAGAATTCAGCGGGAGATAGACGGTTTCTTTCTAACCAATGACACGGGCGAAACAGGGGGGATGATGGTCTGGGAAACCTTTAAAGCATATATAAGAGGGATACTGATCTCGATAGGCGCAGGGCAGAAAAAAGAAAGAACAAAAAGAAAAAAAGCACTCATTGCAGATATTTTTAGGATAGAGCAGTTACATAAAGCTTACAGAGGCCCGGAAAAGACTCTATTGATGCACCTAACCACCAAAAGAGACGAACTGAGGGACTTAATGGAACAGGAGACGCAACACATAATGAATAGATTTACAAGAGAAAAGTTCAAGTGGGGTAACAAAGCAGGAAAACACCTGGCCAAAACTCTGAGGAAAAAACGGGATATAAACTTTATAGACAAGATACAAAACAAAAATGGAGTATTTAAATACGCCTCGGGGGAAATTGGAGAAGAATTTAGGCATTACTTCACAGCCCTATACTCTGTGAGTAAATCAGGGGGTAATAGAGGGATCAATAAAAGCGTAGAGGCCTTCCTTACAGAAGCAGGGCTGCACAAACTGTCCGAATCAGACTCAAAAGATCTTGATAGACCCATAACAGAGGAAGAAATTAGTCTTGCCCTGAGATCCTCTCCCTCTGGGAGAAGCCCAGGACCGGACGGCTTTACAGCGGCCTTCTTTAAAACATTCGGAAAAACACTGATCCCGAGGCTGTGTAGGCTGTGGAATGAGTTAGGATCCCAGGGTGAGATGAGTGAGGGGGCCCTGCTGGCAGCAGTGACCCTGATCCCCAAGGAGGGCAAGGATCGCACCCTCTGCTCCAGTTATAGACCTATAGCGCTTATAAACGCAGATACTAAACTGTACGCAAAGGTGCTTGCATCCAGACTCAAGGGAAAAATGGCGTATCTGGTCCACCCGGACCAGGTGGGCTTCGTCCCCGGGAGAGAGAGTAGAGACAATGGGGTGCGGTCCTTGCTCCTGATAGAGGCCTTTAAGAGCAATGGAACCCCAGGTCTATTCCTGTCAATTGACGCCGAAAAGGCCTTTGACAGGGTAGACTGGGGTTTCATGTTCAAAACGTTGGAAGCCATGGGGGTGGGAGAAAAAATGTTAAAATGGATGAAAGTTCTGTATCACCACCCCTCCGCCTTTGTTAAGGTCAACAATTCCCCCTCAGCTCAGTTCGAAATGAAAAACGGCACTAGACAGGGCTGTCCGTTGTCCCCCCTCTTGTTCGTGTTGACACTGGAGCCTTTGTTAGCTGCTCTCCGTAAAAATCCGGATATTAAGGGGTGTAAAGTAGGGAAAGAGGAACATAAACTGGCTGCATATGCCGACGATGTCCTCTTATACATCACAAACCCGAGGATCTCGATCCCTAACATATTAGCGGTCATCAAGAAATATAGTGAGTTATCAAACTATAAGATCAACTTGGGAAAATCAGAGGCTCTAGGTGTCGGCATGGACAAGAGGGATGAGGTCTGGATTGGGGACACTTTCAATTTTCCAGTAAGGGATAATATTCAATATCTAGGGGTTAAGTTGACAAACTCTGTACAGAGGACGTATGCCCTGAATTTTTTGCCCCTGCTGGACGAAGTCCGATCAGAGGCGAAGAGGATGAGTCACTGCCCGACCTCATGGATAGGGCGAATCAATGCAGTAAAAATGGCGCTGGCCCCAAAGGTATTCTATAAGATGCAAATGTTGCCTATCCCATTGCCTCAAATTTATTTTAAAAAGTTAACACAAATACTAAAGGGTTTCATTTGGAAAAATAAGAGACCGAGAGTAGCACACAAAGAATTATGCAGAGGGAAAGCACATGGGGGGCTGGCCCTCCCTGATTTTAAAAAATATCACTACGCAATAGCAATAGCACGAGCAGTTGATTGGGTTAAGGGAGAGACCACCAAAAGGTGGGTCAACCTGGAAATAGGTTTAAGTGGAGCACGTCTGAACACAATACTTTGGAATCCCCCACGCTGCAGAACACTAGGTCCAAATACACACACTATTACACAGCACACTTTCAAAATTTGGGATTGGATGCACACTTCAAACGGGTGGGAGTACAATTCACCACTGATTTTTCTAAAAAATAACGAGCTGTTCCCCCCAGGGATGGAGGAAGTGGGGGGTAACTGGATTATAAACAACAAAACACAAGTTAAACACATTATGAAGAAAGGGAAAATAGGCACTTATGAGCACATAAACACACATAGAGAGTTAATGAGGCTTAACGGATGGCGATATGCACAACTATCGCATTTTGTTAAAAGCCTCCCGGCTCCGATACGGGAGGAGAACAATCTTTTACCAATAGAGAAGTTATTTAATAACAATAAGCTGAAAGGTCACATTTCGGCCATATATAAAATACTATTGAGCGCGGAGGAGTTGGAAATGCCGCCATTCGTTAAGAAATGGGAGATAGATCTTGGGGTACCATTAGATGAAAACGCAAAGGGCAACACACTAAAAGCCACACACAGTACGGCAACCGATATAAAAACAATAGAGTCAAACTATAAATGCCTATCCAGATGGTATGCCACGCCCGTACAGATCAATAAATACCAATCAGATAGGTCCCCTAATTGTTGGAGGGGATGTGGGATGCCGGGATCCATGGCTCATATTTGGTGGAGCTGCCCAGTGGTCAAAAAGTTCTGGGTGAAAGTAATTCAAATAATTAAAATGATTACGGGCAGATCAGTACCATATGACCCATGGATTTGTTTGTTCCACAGCGCGGAAGGAGGCAAGCGGGAGTATAATATGTCTTTAATCCCAATACTATTAAATACAGCAAAAAGTGAAATTCCCAAGAATTGGCAAAATACAGAAGGCCCTAATGTCAGGGACTGGTTGCTTAAAATACAGGGATTGTATACTTTAGAGAAAGGGGAGATTGAGGGGTTTCTTAAAGATGATGCATCGAGGGGAGGAAGATGGGCAACGTGGTTGACCTTCAGGAATTCTCTCTCCTACGCCGAATTAGTCACGAAGTGAGCCGTCCCACGGGGTTATCCAGTAACCTCACCGGAGTAAGGGAAAAGGAAACAGATGTCTGCCGGGGGGGAAGGGCGGAAGGGTTTGGGGTAAGGGGGGGTGGGTTGGGGGGGGTTACTGAGAGAGGATGTTGAGACCATTGAATGTCTTTGTTAATTTCATTTTTGTATCTGTTGTAGCCTTGGCTACTCTCTCAAGTTCTGTATGGTCTGTGAAAAATTTAAATAAAGATTAAAAAAAAAAATAAAATAAAAAAAAAATGTAAATGTGATACCCACTTTTAGAAGAGTGGGAATGCCAACTCCCAGACAATTTTCCCACTTATTCCCATGTACGTTGGACACTCGAGGCTGGAGCTGGGAGTCTTTGCCTTCGTACTTGCGGAAGGCATGCACATATCCAGTGGTGCTTTCACAGAGCTTGTTAAGCTTCAATCCTTACCTGGCCCTCTTATTGGGAATATACTGCTTGAATCCTGCTTGAGTCTGTCTCTTCACAAGTGTGGTAGACAGCACACAGTATATGTCTTAGTGCCAGCAATTAAACCTTCCCAAAAGGCCTTATATAAAGAAAAAGTCCAGGGATTGCTGCACTTAAAATTGATTAATGCCACATGTAATAAATTACATACTTTTTCATGTGTCCAAATAACGGTTTCGGGCTACAAAGCTTATGCCCTTCTTTAGAGTGGAACAAGATGTATACTGACATTATTCTCACTTCATTTTATATTGTTACATTTCACACCATGCCTAATGGATTTCTGGTGTGAAATGTAACAATATAAAATGAAGTGAGAATATCAGTATACATCTTGTTCCCATCTGAAAAAGGGCACAAGCTTTGTAGCCCGAAACTGTTGTTTGGAATGACAAAAAGTGTGGAATATATATTAGAGATCGACCGATATATCGGCCGATGTTTTGGCGTTTTTTGATTAATCGGCATAGGCCGATTGTGTTGATAAAAAAAAAAAAAAAGGCCTATTTATAACTTCAGCGCAACTTGCAAATGACTTCTGTAATAGATGTCAATGCAAGTTGCCTGAAGTCTTTTGTGGAGAGACTTCTCTTCCCTCTGGGCAGCCTGCCAAGTCTGATAAAAGAAACTAAAAAGATACAATGTTTCCACTTGTCAATGAACTGAACTCAGTGTGTAGGAGTTCTCAGTTTAACCATTTAAAGACTAAATCTTTTCTGACATTTGTTGCTTACAAGTAAAAATCCTGTATTTTCTGCTAAAAAATCACTTAGAACTAGGGGTGCAACGGATCGTCACCGATCCGTGATCTGAACGGGTCAACCTGTTCGGATCGGCACACGCGATCCGCGGAGTGCTCCGCGGCCTCGGGTCTTAGGAAAGGCCGTGGCCTCGGCCTAGCTCCGGAGCCGCGGCCATCTTGGTACACCCGGCGGCGCTGAGCTGCACGCTGAAGTCATCACCATGCCCTCGTGGGTCCGGGGGCTGGCTTGGCGGCTTCTATTCTTAACTGTAAGGTAAGACTAACAGCACTAGTCTTACTAATACTCATCTCATAATGTATACAGTGGGAGTCTGTGGATATTACAGCACTGCAGTGGGGGAGATTTTGGATATAACAGTGGGGATATGTGGCTATATTACAGTGGGGGACATGTGGCTATATTACAGTGGGGGACATGTGGCTATATTACAGTGGGGGACATGTGGCTATATTACAGTGGGGGACATGTGGCTATATTACAGTGGGGGACATGTGGATCTATTACAGTGGGGGACATGACGTGGATCTATTACAGTGGGGGACATGACGTGGATCTATTACAGTGGGGGACATGACGTGGATCTATTGCAGTGGGGGACATGACGTGGATCTATTGCAGTGGGGGACATGACGTGGATCTATTGCAGTGGGGGACATGACGTGGATCTATTGCAGTGGGGGACATGACGTGGATCTATTGCAGTGGGGGGAGATGACGTGGATCTATTGCAGTGGGGGGAGATGACGTGGATCTATTGCAGTGGGGGGAGATGACGTGGATCTATTGCAGTGGGGGGAGATGACGTGGATCTATTGCAGTGGGGGGAGATGACGTGGATCTATTGCAGTGGGGGGAGATGACGTGGATCTATTGCAGTGGGGGAGATTTTTTATTTTTTTTTTGATCCGTATATATTTTTTTTTCTTTTTTGCAGAGACCCTAGGGAATAAAATAGCACTTGCTGCAATATTTTATGTCACACGGTATTTGCGCAGCGGTCTTTCAAACGCTATTTTTTTTGGGAAAAAATACACTAACGAATTTTTAAAAAAAACTAAGCAGTAAAGTTAGCCCATTTTTTTTTTTCGTCCAAAAGTTTTGATTACCTGTTTAAATGTAAGAAATTTTCTGTATCACTTATTACTTAAGGCTGCTTTCACACTGGAGCAGGCAGGCGTTGACGGTAAAATGCTGCTAGTGTTAGCGGCGCTTTACCGTCATTTTAGCGGCGCTTATAACCCAGCTAGCGCCTGAGGAAGGGGTTGAATGCGCCCGTGAAGCGCCGCTGCCGAATCACTTTGCAGGCGTTTCGGCAGCGGTGCGCATTCATTTCAATGTGCAGGAATAGTGGAGGAGCGATATACACCGCTCCAAAGATGCTGCTTGCAGGACTTTAACATCCTGCCAGCGCATCACCTCAGTGTGAAAGCACTCGGCTCCCCTGCAGTCTCAGTGTGAAAGCCCGTTTTGCAGGCACTATTTTTATCCCAAAACCGCCTGAAAAATGCCCCATTGTGAAAGGGGTCTAACGTGTAGATTTTATGAGATAAAGGAGAAAAAAAAAATAGGCTTAACATATCGGTCCAAAAAAAGGCATCATATATCGGCCGTCGCGATTTCTAAATATCAGCATCGGCCAGAGCAAAACCCATATCGGTCGACCTCTAATATTTTATATATATATATATATATATATATATATATATATATATATATATATATATATATATATATATATATATATATATATATATATATATATATATATATATTATAATATATCTCTATTTGGAGTGCGCGTCTTCGCTGGTCTCACGATTCGATTTGATTACGATTGTCTGGTCAACGATTCGATTCCGTGATGCATCATGATTACTGACGCGCTCCCACTTCTGCTTGGGCCGGCGGCCCTTCCTCCCTGCAATCTTCTGGGACACATCACAAGTCCCATAAGATTTAAAATAAATAACAAAACAGTGTTGCGCTACCAAAATAACAAAGTGACTACAAATATATCCTGAATTAAGAATAAATTATTAGCTTGCAAAATAGCAAGATACTTGGTGCACCATCAAAATATTCATGTTCCCTAACTGGGAATGGTGAAAATACAAAAATGCTATACTGAACTGGAACACTGATATAGCATTATTGTATTTTCACCATTCCCAGTTATGGAACATGAATATTTTGATGGTGCACCAAGTATCTTGCTATTTTGCAAGCTAATAATTCTTAATTCAGGATATATCTGTAGTCACTTTGTTATTTTGGTAGCACAACACTGTTTTGTTATTTATATTACTTATGTGAAGTGAATGCATTTTCTGTGTGTGCAGCAGACAGGTGGGGGGGGGGGGGGGGGGGGGGGGTATTTTTCACAATTTATATTTTTTGTTTGTTTTTTTTTTTGGAGGTATCTTTGTTATACCATTTTATCATTTACATCACTATTTAGTAATTTAGGCTTTAACCATTTGCGCTGATAGAAATTTGTTTCTATATAAGTCCCATAAGATTGCCCGGCTATGCAGGACAGCGCAGTGAGACATGCGCACCCGGCTGTGAAGTTGCAAGCTGTCACAGCCAGATGCCCACAGTAGTATTGCCAGCGCCATGGTTCGGGTGCCCACGTCGCTGGATTATGGGGCAGGTGAGTGTCTTTTTATTAAAAGTCAGAAGATACACTTTTTTTTGTAGCTGCTGACTTTTAATAAGCAAAAACTTTACTGGAACTCTGCTTTGAATTAATATAACCTTACTCCCTTAAAGTGGAGTTTCACCCAAAAGTAGAAATTCCACTTTAAGCACTCCTCGCCTCCTGACATGCCACATTTGCCATTTCATTTTTTTTGGGGGGGGGGGGGCAGGTGTGTGTCCCCTTTTTAGTGGGACTTCCTGTCCTGGCTGCCTATGTGACTCCTCCTCTCGCCCTAGACTGCTCCTCCCTGCCAGCCATCTACTGGGACACAACACAGGTCCCAGAAGGTTGGCTGGCCAATGGCAGGGCACATTGTGCCGTAAGCTGTCACGGCCGGGTGCCACTGCCCACAGTAGATATGACGGCGCAGAGGAGAGGAGCGGGGCTCTGTGCGGCCGCATCGATGGACTGTGGGACAGGTGAGTCTCGTTTTAATAAAAGCCAGCAGCTAAACTTTTTGTAGCTGCTGACTTTTAATAAACTAAAAAACGGGTGGAACTCCGCTTTATGAGGTGCACTAATCCGAGCACTACAGGGTACAGGAAGCTGGGGAAATGTCAGCACAGAGTACGTGTAGGAGCCAGTGTAAGTAGAGTACAAACACATTTGTACTCTACATACTGCTGTCAAAATACCTGTGTGGTAATAAATGCAGAGTTGTATCCATTAAGTGCCAAGCTGTATGTGCTTTTTAAAATATATGCAGCTTCATATCTCATTTGTTAGTGTGTGTATAACTGTATATGCCGCTCATGTGACTGCCTGGTCCGGACCACCTCTCGCATCTCTCCTGACGTCAGTGGGAGTTCTCAGCCCCGCCCACCGACTGTAGCTATCAGATCAGAAGAGAGGCCGGCGGGGTTGACGTCAGGAGAGACGTGAGAGGAGAGAGGCGGGCGGGGCTGACGTGAGAGAAGAGAGGTGGGCCAGACTAGGCAGTCACATGAGCGGCACATACAGTTATACACAGACTAAGAAATGAGGTATGAAGCTGCATGTATTTTAAAGGGCACATACAGCGGTGGCCACTTAATGGATTATAACTGCATTTATTAGAAAACAGTTAATTTGACAGACCCGCTCAGAGCGCTCTCGAGGTCGGGATAATGTCACCCGACCTGGATTTTTTTTTTTTTTTCGATTTATATATAAATTTGTGCTCACAAGTTTAAATGCCCTGGCAGAATATATGATTTCTTGGCCGTTTTTCAGAGAATATGAATGCTAACACAAAAATTTTTTCTTTCACTCATGGTTAGTGTTTGGCTGAAGCCATTTATTATTAATCAACTATAAGGAGAAAAAAAGGGGGAAAGGGGTTGAAAAACCCCGGGACTTTTAAGGTGCTTAAATTACAAAGTAGATAGGGTAGAGAAACCTATACAGCTTATCCATAAAAAATATATTTTTTTTAATTACAATTAAAACGGATACATAGCAGAAGTTTTCACTTAAAACCGTGTATAAATGTCAAAAAGCCACATCTAATAGTGGGCAAATAGTCGGAAGAGTACCACTTGATTAAATACCACTCTACATGTTTCGCTCATTTGGAGCATCCTCAGGAGTTTTGGCATAAATTGTGGTATACAGGCTGCCGCACAAAGAAGGCAAATTGTATTTGATAAAAGAAGCCGATAAAAAGCATCAGCGATATAGAAAATTTCAACTAGGTCTCTCTCGCATCAGAAGTTCCCGTCGTTTTTGGCCACAGAGGGATATAGAATGTATATATCCTTTAATAGAATCAAAAATCTTTTTGCTGGAGGTAGAACCACCTCACTGTAAGTTTAAAAAGCAGAAATGAATCAGTATCCACTGGAAAGCCTTAATCGATCATCTGGGAGTCATGAACATGAAATTCCTTTTGTGGTAGTGCTCCACACAGACCAATTCTACAACGTCCAGTGTGGACTGTGAAGAAAGACACTGCAGGAATTTGGGTGGATCCTCAATCCCCAGAAGTCTGCGCTGGACCCGTCCCATCGCTTGTATTAGCTGGGCTTAGTGTTTTACATGGCCCAGGCCAGGGTGATTCTTCTGTGGAAAAAGTGCTGATCTTTCAGGCTCCTGTTTGGACCCTTAGCCCTAAGAATCATTTCTTGGTCTGCTTTTGCATGAAAGTACAGAGCCTTATAGTGGCTTCTTTCGAGGCTGTTATGTTTGCCCATTTTTACACCATACCTCTGCTGACGTGATGGGAAAAATGACTTCAGTCTCTCTTAATTGGTCCATGTGCCTGTCTTGCAAGACCTGGTGGTTGCCCAGCCCTGCTCTGGAGGAGTGAAATCCTTTTTCCTATTAGTTTGTACAGTTCACAGAGCGGATGCTGGACTATAGCGCTGGGGAGGAGCCCTAGGAACGGACAAGTTGGGAGTCAAGGCTTCTTAACATTCTGGCGCTGAGCAACATTTGCCTGTCCCTTCAACAGTGGATTGCATGGCTTCAGGAACAACCAATGAGGGTTTGGTCAGACCGTGCCATAGCCCATCAATCATCAGGGTGGAACCAGCAGCTGCACAGGTCTTGTTCCTGTCCTATAGTTATAGTCCAAAATTTGTCCTGTCAGTAGTCAGTGCCTGGCTATGTCTTCAGCCTCAGTTCCAGGACATCTGTCTCCATTGAGTGGAACTGGACATGGATCTGCCAACATCCAGTTTTAAGAACTAAATGGATAGGTTTGTAGCCAGAACTAGGAATCCTGAGGCCTTGGTAGCAGACGCACTGGTGGCCCAGTGGGATACATTTTTGGCTCCTCTACGGCTTCTCTCTGGTTTAGATTTTTCCTCAGCTTCTACTGATGATTAAGGTGGTGCTGATTTTTGTGAACCTCTTTCCACTGAACTGACCCAAAAGAGCTTGGATCAGTTCCACTCCTCCATTCATCAATCGTATGATCTTTTTCCTGCCCATAGGGCATTTCTGCATGCATGTTTGCGGTGTGTTTTGGAATCATTTTTTTCATTTGTTTCAGTGTCTTGTAACTATTATTATTATTATACAGGATTTATATAGCGCCAACAGTTTGTGCAGCGCTTTACAACCTGAGGGCAGAAAGTACACTTACAATACAAATCACAGGAGAGATCAGAGTTTACGTGTTTGTGTGCATTCATGTGTGTTTGCAGTGTCTTTGCATGTGTCAATGTGCATTTGCGGGTTGTGGTGGCATACGGGACTTGAAGTTTATAGATAGCTGGGAATGCATGACACAAATGTGTGGGCAGAGCAGACCTGGAGCATGTTGAGTATTACACCCTAAATATGACTGTAACATGTTCCAAAGGGTGAACCTATCCTTTTTATAGCAGTTTCTGCTCAGCTCTTTTGCGTAAATGCCCTAGAACATGTCATGGCACATATTTCCAAAACGGCTTCAAAAACCATTCATCTGCACAGAATCTTGTGCCTGGTTGGCTGAAGCTGCCTACAAAAAGCCCCTTTCACATAAGCCATTTCAAGCATATGTCTTTTTGAGGAGGCACTTGACAAAGATGTCATAGGAAGGAAGGTGTTACTTCTACAGAGTAAAATTCTAAAATCCTTCTCAGAATACAGAGCAGCTAACTGCTCTTCCCAAGCTTCAATTTCAAAACCTATGTTCAACCCTTCCTTTCAGCTCAAGACCTGGTCCACAAAGCCAACCAAGTTTTCCCCAAAGCTCTCCTCCCAATGAAGGGGCACCAACCCTCTCTCCTAAGAGTGTGTGTGTGTGTGTGTGTGTCTGTGTGGGGGAGGGTGTAAAGTCTGTTTAGTTTGCGGCTAACATCTCAGACTTGTGAGTTCAATCTGTGGTTTCAAAGGGGTACAAAATAGAGTTCAGAACTCTGTCCTCCCCACCACTTTCTTCTCTCTTATCTACCAAAAACTACCCAAGGACGGTCACATTTGCTGAATGCCAAAAGCCATCTCCTTGTCCCAGGGAGCAGTTGTGTGAGTACACCCACAATACAGGTTCAAAGGATTCTATTCAAACCTGTCCATGGTCTTGAAGCCCAATGGGAGAATGTATCCTATTCTGGATCTAAAATCCCTCAACTTGTCTTGTAAGGATGAGCTCCGGCGTGTTCGCACACCCCACTGCAGACCCCGCCGGGAAGTTGGCACTGCGCTGCGCTAATCACCGACAGTGAGGCATTTCCTGATCGTTGCAGCCGCGCATCGGGACAATGTCTCACTGCCTGTGATTAGCGCAGTGCCGACTTCCTGGCGAGCTCTGCATGTGGGGTGTGCGAACATGCCGGAGCTCATCCTTATTGTCTTGTACCATCAAATTCCAACATTTCACATGGAAGCTGCAGAGTTGGTAATTGCTTCTCTTAGAGGGGGGAATACCAGGCATCCAGAGATATCCAGGATGCCCATCTGCAGATTGCCATTTACCCACCTCATTTGTACATTTTTGCACTTTGCAGTGGCAGACAGCCATTTCCAGTTTGGCGCACTGCCCTTTTAAGAAACTATGCAAATGCTGCACTAAAGAACTAATATGTTGAAAGTATAAATGTGTATGTGTCACTTTCTAGGGCTTTGTCTTCAAGTGGTTAGAGTGGGTGATGTGTGACATAAGCTTCTAATGTTGTGCATAAAATGCCAGGACAGTTCAAAACCCCCCCAAATGACCCCTTTTTGGAAAGTAGACACCTGAAGCTATTTGCTGATAGGCATGTTGAGTCCATGAAATATTTTATATTTTGCCACAAGTTTAAGAAAAATTACAATTTTTTTTTGTTTTTTTGTTTGCACAAAGTTGTCACTAAATGATATATTGCTCAAACATGCCATGGGCATATGTGAAATTACACCCCAAAATAAATTCTGCTGCTTCTCCTGAGTACGGGGATACCACATGTGTGAGACTTTTTGGGAGCCTAGCCATGTACAGGACCCCTGAAACCAAGGCAGCTTCAGGATTTCTAAGGGCGTAAAATGGTGATTTCACTTCCTCACTACCTATCACAGTTCCAGAGGCCCTGAAATGTCAAGATAGCACAAAACCCCCAAAAAAGACCCCATTTTGAAAAGTAGACACTACAAGCTATTTGCTCAGATGCATGTTGTGTCCATGGAATATTTTATATTTTGCCACAAGTTTTGGGAAAATGACAACTTTTTTTTTACACAAAGTTGTCACTAAATGAATAAATGAATAAAGTCTGGTCACAATTTCAAGCACTTTTCTGCAGCAGAAAATGACATTTTGCGACCAGACTTTGGGGCCCCATATCTCGGGGCCACTTGGTGATAGGAACCACACATTTGGATATGTTGTGCCAGTTCCACTGTGTTTGCACACCAAATTTGGGGTTCCTAGCACTAAGTGGCCCTGAGATACCGGGCCCCAAAGTTGGGTCGCAAAATGACATTCTCTGCTCTGCAGACACTTCTAGACGCAAACGCGGCTAAACACTGCATGCAAATGCGGCAAAATGGCGTTTCTAAACAACGGTTTCAGCTTTTAAAAACGTGTTCAGCAGAGTTTGCACCAGCGTCTCGTGTGCATGAAGCCTTACAGAGGCTCTGAAATGTCAAGATAGCACAAAACCCCCTAAATGACCCCATTTTGGAAAGTAGACACCCCAGGGTATTTGCTGAGAGGCATGGTGAGTATTTTACAGCTCTCAATTGTTTTTGAAAATGAAGAAAGGAAAAGAAAAATATGTGTTTTTGTTTTTTTTCTTTTGTTTTTGTTTTTTTCCCATTTTCAAAACTTTGAGACAAAAAGCGAGATCTGCAAAATACTCAACATGCCCCTCAGCGAATAGCTTGGGGTGTCTACCATGCCATAAAAAAAATGTATTTTTCCCAAAACTTGTGGAATAATATAAAATATTCCATGGACTCAACATGCCTCTCAGCAAGTAGCTTGAAGTGCTTTTTTTTCCAAATTGGGGTCATTGGGGGTGGGGGGTTTGTACTGCCCTGCCATTTTAGCACCTCAAGAAATGAGATGGGCAGTCATAAACTAAAAGCAGTGTCAGTTCAATAAAATGTACCCTAGTTTGTAGACACTATAAATTTTTGCCCAAACCAATAAATATATGCTTATTGACATTTTTTTTACCTAAGACGTGTGGCTGAATACATTTTGGCTTAAATGTATGACTAAAATTAAGTTTATTGGATTATTTTTATAACAAAGTAGAAAATATCATCTTTTTTTCAAAATTTTTGGTCTTTTTCCGTTTATATCGCAAAAAATAAAAATCACAGAGGCAATCAAATACCACCAAAAGAAAGATCTATTTGTGGGGAAAAAAGGACACAAATTTTGTTTCGGTACAGCATTACATGACTGCACAATTACAAGTTAAGGCAGCGCAGTGCCAAATTGTAAAAAGTGCTCTGGTCATTGAGGGGCTGAAGTAAAACAGTGGAAAAACAATATAGAAAACTTTTTATATATGCACTCAAAAACCCATCAAGTGAAAAGTTCCATATAAGTATAAAGCGTTTCAGTTATACCCCACACTAAATGTTGTCTTTGTATGCGCAAACAGAACTTCTGTGCCAAACATGCTCAAGGTATCCCTTTGTGATAATAGGTGTCTGCTTACTTGGACAGTAGGACCCCTCAATTATGGAGGTGCTGGCTTACTTGAAGTTAGGTTTCATACAAGGCGAAGAAGTCTATATTGATTTTGCACTGCCCTTTGGCCTATCCTCGGCTCCCACAGTATTCACAAAGGTTCAAACACCTCTTCTCGCCCTTCTGAGAGCTCAGGATATCTAGGTCACGACTTATCTAGATGATCACCTAAAGGACTCCTCTCCTTGTAATGCTGTCTGCAAACATCCACAGGACCATTCAGATGCTCTGGGCCTGTGGTTGGGTGATCACTTTTGAAGAATCTGCTCTTAAGCCTTCTCTTTCCCTGGAATACTTAGTTCTTGACACAACCCAAGCAAAGGTTTTCCTTCCAGAAAAGAAAATTTTCTCAGAGCCCATGCCTCAAGATTTGAGTTCAAAGGGACAATGCATAATCAGATTCAATAGTAGAGTTCTAGAGCTCATGATAGTTCTTTTGAGGCTGTAATCTGCACACGGTTTCATTTGAGACCTCTCCAACACAACATTCTATTGACCTAGAACAAACCTACTCCTCAACTTAACCCATGTTTCTTGGCCAGGCAAGCTTGGTAGATCTCAAGCCCAGCCCTAACAATAGGCAGCTCTTGCCTCACTGGAGGGTAATAACAGATGCCAGTCTTTCAGGCTGGGGAGGAGTGTTCCAGTCCCTCGTGGTCCAGGGACCATAGTCATATGTGAAAGCCTAGCTCAAAGCAATATTACTTCTGCAAAACAATACCTCATTTCTCCGAGGACACCCAATTACGATCTAGTCAGACAATGCCATGGTGACAGCCTTAAAGGAGGAATGGTTTGAGTGGCAACAAACACTGAACATTTTCACAAGTTTAAATTGAATGGAATGGACTTGTAATACAGTCTGGACTTTGATTGTGGTGGTTTTGCAGACCGTTTGCGCTGCACTTTTTGTTCGAAAACAAACCACCTCTGTTTGTGCCAGGCCAAACATTCTCTAGCATTGGCTTTAGATGTTTGGTCTCCGCTCAGACTAATCTATACCTTTCCCCTTTCGAAAGATTTACTATTGTACCTGGAAATCCTTCCTTTACCAGGTTTGAACACAGGCAGTTCCTTGCCTGTGCCTCACATTCTGACCTTTTTATACAGATCTTGACAAGAACGTAGCCTTAAGAACTTTTGAAAGGACCGTTTTTGGCCTTGTCCATTCTCTTTTAAAGACCTCTGGCTTTGCTCTCCCTTGTGAAAACCTTTATCCAAGGTGTATCTTGCATCAAGTTACCCTTGCAGAACCCTGTGCTTCCTCATCTTGGTTCTCATCGCCCTACAGAAACCAACCTTTAAACCCGACTGTGATATTGGATTAGGTAATTTCTCCTACAAAGTTGCATTTTTGGTTGCTGTCATGCCTTTCAGACATATCTCAGTTGAAGTGTTTTGTAAAGTGCTCTTCCTTCACAATGACAAGGGTGTTTTGCACCCAAGGGCATCCTTTCTGTCTAGGGTGGTATCAGTCTTCTACATCAATGAGAACATAGTTGTACCTACTTTGTGCCCAGCTCCAAAGTATCAAAAGGAAATCTCTCTTCATTGCTTGGATGCATTCAGTCATTAGTCTAACTCAAAGCAACAGCTTCAAGCAGACAGATTGCTCTGCCATCCTCAGGACCTCAAAAGGGGCACCCTGCTTTAAAATCCCCCCCATTGCTCAATGGATCATGAAACTGATTGCTAGAGCTTACGCTCTCAAATACAAATCTCTTCCTGCACTTTTAAATGTGCTTTGCTCCAGATCAATGGGAGTATCTTGGGCATTCCAACACCAGGCCTCTGTAACCCAGCTGGGTAATGCCCCACGTGGTCCTCTGTTCATACCTTTTTTTTCCTAGGTTTTACCAGGTGGCTGCCCAGTCTTATACACTTTAAGCATTTAGCATGCAAAATGCATTAAGGTGTGTTGTGTGTTTTTTTTTTTTTTTTTTTTTTTAAATCCCTGCATATAATATGTCTTCTGCAAATTGAATAAATATACTTGCCAATTTATGTAAGCTAAAATCGTAGACCCGTTTGCATGATTTGGATGTGTTGCAGCAGGGCCAGGTAGTGTCTGGGGAACAGGAAAGAAACACACACGCTGCATCAGACACTAATCAGGTGCACTGGTTTCAGGTGCTAACCTTGGCTTACCGCCTTTCACGATACAGGGAAGAAGAAGAAATTGGTTGCACACCAGACCATCAAATGCTTGAGAAAAGTCCTTTATTGCCGCATACCAGTCATATATGCAGGGTACAGATAGTTGACGCGTTTCACACGGATATAACGCGCTTGTTCACAACCATTGTATCCGTGTGAAACGCGTCAACTATCTGTACCCTGCGTATATGACTGGCATGTGGCAATAAAGGGCTTCTTTTGCCAGCATTTGATGGTATGGTGTGCATCAAATTTCTTCTTTCCAGTGTGTGGGGAACCATGGCATATATTGCAGAGTGAGGCTCAGAGCTAGCCTGTCTTGCAGAAATCCAGTTTTACTAGATAGTCCAAGATATGCCGGGTATGCTAATTGTAATTTAAATATTTTGTACAGTATGGCACTAATAAGTTCTGGCTTTGTTTGCAGCTCACAATAATGAAAATGCTGCAAGTTTGGTGGAAAAATATTTTAAAAATAAAAACTTCATCAAGGAGGTTTTGTATCTTAGATTTGTACATTGTTTGACTGTGCTTTTCAATCAAAAACTTTTTATTTTAATAAATATTTTCTTTTGTTACAGGTAAACCAAAGGCAATGCTTAGGAAACCAGGATTTGCACCCCAGCCTGAGAGAGTTATGAAGAAGCCTCTAATGCCATCTGTACAAGGAAAGGGAAATGTTTGGAGTGGCCGGCCACCAGCAGACCCTAATCCTCAACATGCAGCCCCAATGTATGGAGCAGGGCTTCTAAAGGATTTGCCGGGGCAGAGGCACCAACCTATTAGCAGGTAGGAATACACAAATGAATATAGATCTAAATAAGGATATTTTTTTTATAATTTAAAAGGCCTCACATTTTTATTTTTTATAGATGAGATCAAATCTCTCCCTCTCTCTCCCCCCCTCTCCCCCCCTCCCCCCCTCCCTCTCTCTCTCCCCCCTCTCTCTCTCTCTCCCCCCCTCTCTCTCTCTCTCCCCCCCTCTCTCTCTCTCTCCCCCCCTCTCTCTCTCTCTCCCCCCCTCTCTCTCTCTCCCCCCCCTCTCTCTCTCTCTCTCTCTCTCTCTCTCTCTCTCTCTCTCTCTCTCTCTCTCTCTCTCTCTCCCCCCCCAATGTTGGCAATAATTATATACCTACGCTTAACTAAACTACCCAGAGCTACTGTATCGAGCATCTTCTGTTGTCAGAAAATATGTATATGGAACTTGTAGGTATTCTGAAATATTCCTTTTGCTTTTTACAGGTCTATTAATTTATTTCTAGCATCCTTGTTGAATTTCTAAATCCACCCTAAGGCCTGATTCACACCTATGCATTCTTAGTGCTTTTTGCATTTTGCAGATCTGCACTACAGTCCATTTAACATGGTTTCCTATGGGACACGTTCTGTAGTCCAAATCTGCAAAATGCAAAAAGCACAAAAAATGCATAGGTGTGAATCCAGCCTTACTCAGGCTGGGTTAACACACATGCGAATTGGATGCAGGTTTCCCCGCATCCAATTTGCATGACAGGCTCTCAGTAGTGCCGGTTCACACATGTCCGGGGCAGCTGCGGTTCAGATTAAAAAAGGGTCTGGTGCGTCTTCGTGTCCAGTTGAACCGGTGTACAGGAATGCATCGGACCCCAGGCACGAACCCAGCCTAACGGGAAAAAAACTTTATCTAATAGAAATGATTTGCCCCACAGTAACTACTGTTCTACAATGTGGGGCGATAAAATATTTTACATACCCATTGTTTATCTAGTTGTCTTCCAATTAATCTGCTTACTGTATGTTTCAGTACATTGCATTCATTAGTCTCAACTCTTTGTCAAAAGAGATTATGCATGTGGTTTGCTTAAATGGAAGGAAATCTTTGAAATGCAATACACTTACCAAAGACAGTGTGTGCTTGTGATATTTACCACATTTGTCTGAGTTCATGTAGCTGGGGAGCAAGCTTGCGTGTGCTTCAGTAGCACTTTTGTTAATGCTCATTACACGGGTTCCTTTCATTTTAAGCTGATGCAGGCCTAACTGGAGACTAGTTTGGCATGCACATTTGCTTAAATCATCTTTTTCCACTTTGTGTTTGTCACATCAGATAGTATAGATGTCTGTCATGTGCTTTCATTGTCCGTGTGTGCAGTAATCCCCATGGAAAACCTGGGACTAGTTGTTACAAAGCATTGATACCAAATGAATGCAAACTGATTGCAGATCTGTTTTTTAACAAAATGCGTGTTAAATTTTAATGGGTCAACAGAACATTACAAATAAAATGCAGAGTTTGCAAAGCAGCTTAATTTTTTTCATCATTTCTGGAAATATTTCCGGCAGGTGTGGCTAGTTAAGTGTGAGCAATGCAACTGTATTATTTACGAGTATAGTTTTCTCGGAAAAGAATATTTATATTAATTGAGAAATAGTCTTTGTATTACTGTGTCTGACAGGCTTGAAAGAAAAGTAACCGTTCCCCCGCGATTTCAGAAAGATGTGAGCCAACCTGTGTTTCCCCAAACCACTACAGATTCCAACGGTAAGTTGCCACAAATCAACTGGGTGTTCTATACATGCGGTTTAAACTGACCAAATCTTGACAAAAATCATAACTCCACATGTAATAGAGCAAGAAACGCTATGGTATATGTCAGCAGTCTGAAACCCCCCCCTTTGTCCCACTTCCGCCAGTTTTTTTTTGTTTTTTTTTCACCTAGCTGTTCTAAAAGTAAAAATGCAGCTTCAAATTTGATATTTACCTCCTCCTAAGTGCTGTCCTTTAAAGACTTTCTAATCCATGGTCCAATGCTGGTTCTCTTCTGGGTTAAATGACACCGGGTCATTTTACCCTCTGTGATTGTAGGGTGTCATGGAGGATCACCCTCTTGGGGGCAGTTCACAATGTAATTGTAATTGTAGCAGAGAACCAAGCTCTCATATTTACGTTTGCAATGCTCTCTGCATCATTGGGGATTACCCCTCGCCAAATTAAATGATATAAGGACCACACTTCCCTCCCTTATCTCCTGCAAGGTTTTGACTACTATGGGAAGTTCTCACTTGGGCAAAAAAATCATCCAAAAATCCGAGGCTCAAGGGATAGAGCCACCTCCTAAACAAATCAAGTCTCTGAAAGAGAACTTTAGATTCCGTTGGACCAGTGTGACCAATAAATACTTGGGTACCTACTTCCAAGCCAATATGAAAGCAATATTTCCTTTTAATTTTCTTTCTTTGCTTCACAAGGTCCACAAGCTGCTCCAAAAAATGAGACTCTGCAATGTTTTCCTGGTTTGAATGGTGTAATATTATCAAGATGTCCATTCTCCCAAAGTTCTTAAACCTGGTGTCGGCACTTACAATACTCATCCCCTCCTTTTGCTACAAAAGATCAACTCTGCTTTTTTTTAAATTCGTGTGAGCCAACAAATGCCCAAGACTAAAATGATGCCATCATCGCCTCTCCCAAAGGCTCTGGTCAGGGTAAAAGACTGCTGCAGAAATGATAACGTAAAACAATTTATTGTGCTCAATCAATATATTTACACAGTTGTTTTGAATCACCTACCCTGGTGTTGCCCAAAAGTCTCTCCCACATCTGAAAAACCTTGCAAATGTGTGCCAAGGCCTGAGAGAAATATGGTCTCCCCAGTTGTATCACCCTTGAATCTGATAATAGGCAATCTTGCCTTCTCTCCAGGCTCAAGAGACAGTCCATTCTGCCCCCTATTGCTGAGCAAAATCTACCAAGCATCTCACTTTATCTGTTACAGATACTGGCCCACAGTGGAAGCACTCATGTCTCTTCCAGACTCTTAGAATGCCAATGGCTATTACATCCAGAACAGGGACGCACCAGACTCCCTGCTGTGAGTCGCGGCCGCAGCTAGTGTGGATCCTCCCTAAAGGGTTAATTTTAATTTTTTTTTCAACCCCATCATGACCGGTGGTACAAAAATCATACTGCTGCTACGTAATCTTATGCTGGTCATACGGGTATCGATTTTTGGCCAAGAATATTTGTACGAATATTCATACGAAAATTCTTTGTACATTCCAAGAATGGACGAATGTCGTTTGAACATTTCACTTGCTTTTAACAGTCAATTTTAAAATAAATGTCATTTCTGAACAAAAAAACAGACCAAGCTTTTATCAAGCTACCTGCCTATGAAATGGGAACCTGTTATGCATAATAATATATTGCAGCCCTGTCTGAAAATCTGCAAAACAGCATTTTAGGTCGTGTTTTTCTTTTAAAAAAAAAAAAAAAAAATGTAGGTCTGTGTCTGATATGTACAGATTCAATCTCTAATAATGTGTATGTGCGTATATTATAATATATAGATGTGTGTGTGTGTGATATATATATTACTCTCTCAATCTTTTACATTTATTTATTTTTTTTTAAACTTTACATAATAACCAAGTTATGCACCAAGCTATAACAATTCGAAGCTGAACTCTAGCTCACACTCTATAATCAGTTACAGTTTATTGCAATTCGGCTCCCTACCCGGAAGAGCCGAATAGCATATATATGTGATCCGGCGCACAGGTGCCGCCCTGTAGCAGTAAAACTGCTATAGGGCGGACCTGAACTGGTTAGATTGTTCAGATTTAATAGGAGTAGGCTAGAAATAGTTGAAATACCATGTAGGAATGAATATGGTTTTACATTTTGACTCTAGATGCCTTAAGTATATTTGTATGCTTTGTTTTAGCTAATGAGATGCAATCTGGCAAACCTGCGCTGCTTGGTAATTTTCATCCTAATCTCCCAGTGATTCAGAGCAACCTGCGTGATTTGTTCAGCAAGCACAGTAATGGAATTTCACTGTCCAGGTTGCCTCAGATGTATAAGGAGACCTTCAAACATGATTTAAGTGATGAAACGCTGAAACAGATTGCTAATTGGACGCACATTTGCACGGTATGGATCAGTAGTTGTGCAGTTTATTTTTATTTTTTTCGTGCTTTGTATTTCGCTTTCATAGCAACTGTTTGTTTTTTTGTTTTTTTACTTTTTTTTTTTTTTTTTTTTCCCCTCCGTTTTCAATAGTTTGTCATTATTTACAGTTTGAAAAGGGCAAGTTTTGGAAGGTAGAAACTTTACACTGCTACTTTGTCATCTTGCACTTACAGCCCATACTGGCCTTTCTGTTGTCTACATATGTACCAGTTTTCCTGTTTTATAATGAAAGCATTTTTAAGACTACATTTACACCAGAGATTTAGGCTGGTGCGAATCGTAATGGCAAGAATCTTCTGATTCCTGCTTGAGCTCTGAGTGGCTAGGTGGGACTGTGTGTGTGTGTGTGTGTGTGTGTGTGTGTGTGTGTGTGTGTGTGTGTGTGTATAATTTTTTTTTATTTATATATTAGTAATGGTGGTTTAGCAACTTATGGCAGGCATTCTGACACTAGCTGACATCACCAGTGACACCAATACAGTGATCAGTGCTAATAAAATGCCCTGGCACTGTAATGACACAGGGTAGAAAGGGGTTAAAGGATATGTAAAGGTTTGGGGTCCCTCAGCGGCGCTCCCGGCTCTTCCTTGGAGAGCCGCTCTCCCTCAGGGCACTGGTGTGGGCACGCGCCCATGTCCTGCTGCTGCGTCAATTGACACATACAGCAGGACTTGACCCCGCCTCCCGTGTCATTGGATTTGATTGACAGCAGCGGGAGCCAATTGCTGCGCTGCTATCAATTTATCCAATTGGGACCCGAGACACCGGCTGGAGCTGATGTGCTCATCCTCCTCGCTGGAAAGACTGGGTTCAGGTAAGTAAAAGGGGGGCACTGGGGGGCTGCTGCATCACAGGAGGTTTTTCACCTTAATGCATAGAATGCATTAAGGTGAAAAATCTTGAGGGTTTACAACCCCTTTAACATCTGGGGCAATCAAAGGGTTAACACTGTGCCTAGGGAGTGTGATGTAGCTGCACTGTACTGTTTTACTAAGGGATGGAGACAAAAACCAGTACATCCCTGCTCTCTGTTCAGAGATCTGTGTTGTTTACAATGCAAATCTCTCTCCTATCACTCGCTCTGACGATTTTCCCCACTGTGCATGCCAATCACCGGGTCCCGACCAATGATTCATGGCCAGGACCCGGTGATTGGCATGTACAGTGGGCAAAATAATAATTTGATCCCCTGCAGATTTTGTAAGTTTGCCCAGTTTACAAAGAAATGAAGGGTCTATAACTGTTATCTTAGGTGTATTTTAAGTGATTGAGACAGAATATCAACCAAAAATCCAGAAAAAACACGCGGATATAAACGAATGCATATGGATGTTCATCGGTTGTCGTCTGTTTTTCCATAGGAATGCATTGATGTCTGTTTTTCATCCGCGAACAAGTGGATGAAAAACGGACCAAAGAGGCCTTAAGAAGGTGCCCCTAACGACAGCTTGTTATGTGCATAAAAGACACCTATCCACAGAATCTTTCTTTTATTCAAACCTCACCATCATGTGCAAGACCATAGAGCTGTCAAAGGACATCAGGGACAAGATTGTAGACCTGCACAAAGCTGGAATGGGCTACAAGACCATCAGCAAGAAGCTTGGTGAGCAAGAGACATGCAAGATTTCGCCTCATGAAGTAAGGATGATCATGAGAGAAGTGAGGAATCGGCCCAAAACTACACTGGAGGAGCTTGTGAATGATCTCAAGGCATTTGGGACCACAGTCGCCAAACAAACCATTGGTAACGCAATACGCCACCATGGATTTAAAAACTGCAGCGCCCACAAAGTCCCTCTCCTCAAAGCACATGTACGGGCATATCTGAAGTTTGCCAATGAACATCTAAATGATTTAGAGAAGGATTGGGAGAAAGTGCTGTGGTCAGATGAGACCAAAATTGAGCTCTTTGACATAAACGCGACCCACCGTGTTTGGAGGAAGAAAAATGCTGACTATGATCTTAAGAACACCATCCCTACAGTCAAGCACGGAGGTGGAAACGTTATGCTTTGGGAATGTTTCTCTGCTAAAGCTACAGGCCGACTTTGCCACATTGAGTGGACAATGGACGGGGCCATGCATTGTAAAATCTTGGATGAGAACTTTCTTCCCTCAGCCAGAACACTGAAGATGGGTCGTGGGTGGGTCTTCCAGCATGACAATGACCCAAAACATACCGCCAAGGCAACAAAGGAGTGGCTCAAGAAGAAGCACATTAAGGTCATGGAGTTGACTAGACAGTCTCCAGACCTTAATCCTATAGAAAATTTATGGAGGGAGCTGAAACTTCGAGTTGCCAAGCGACCGCCAAGAAACCTTAAGGATTTAGAGAATATCTGTAAAGAAGAGTGGACCAAAATCCCTCCTGAGATGTGTGCAATCTGGTAACCAACTACAAGAAACGTCTTGCCTCTGTGCTTGCCAACAAGGGTTTCTCCACCAAGTACGAAGTCATGTTTTGCTTCGGGATAAAATACTTATTTTACACCCTGAACTGCAATTCAATTTATAACATTTGTATCATGTTGTGTGTTTTTTTTTTCTGGATTTTTGGTTGATATTTTGTCTCTCTATCATTTAAAATACACCTATGCTAAAAGTTATAGGCCCTTTTATTTCTTTTTAAGTGGGCAAACTTACAAAATCTGTAGGGGATCAAATAATTAGGGAATCACTTGATACCACAGTCGGGTGGGTGCACGCCCCTTACCTAGAAATGCCTGGTGCCAACAGTGAATGGACTGACAAAAGCCCAGGCGCCAAGATGCAATTTCTAGTCACCTGGCATCTGGGATTTCTTAAACCCTGGTTTACAGAAGATGGCTTGAAAGGAAGATGGCATTATTAGTGCTTTCAGTTTAGCAATTCATTTCTGAAAGGATTAGTAGGTATTTTCTGTACTTGCTGAAAATTCTTAACCTGAGAAATGAGGATCAATGCAACTGCCACATCTAAGGACTTCGTAAGCTTGCAGTATATTATGTTTTTTGTTCTTGGGTTTGGATATCTTATTAAAGCTTGGCTTTTTATCACCATCATGATTATCTTTATTTACTATTGTCATAGCTGACACCACTGTTCACAAAAAGGTGGTGGAGGGGAGGGAGAGGGTTCACATGATATCCATACCACGTGCCTTCTCCATCCCCGTTCTGGCTCTCTGCGGAGCGATCGTATGTGGCCAGCAGACATCCTGGCCATGCGCTTCATCGTCGCGCTGCGGGTGACCCCTATCACTCTTAAAGCAGCCAACGTAAACCTACGCCGATTAGTGCAGCCATGCCAACCTGCTGTAGTATAGTAGTGGCGGCTGGTCGGCAAGTGGGTTAAACAGCACAGTGCTTGTGCTGTCTAACCTGTCCCTCTCTAAGCTATAATAAAACATAGTTGATCCTGCCTGTTCCTGTGTCCCCCTGTATGTGCTGACCATGGTAATCAAGGCGGCTGAGCCTTGATTACCGTAGCCAGTTTACATCTGCTACTCTCCTCTCTACCTTTTTAGAGGCATATATTTTAACACTTACATTGTGAGTTATTGCTGGATAAAGGAGAGGGGCTGACAGTGAAAGGGTTTTTAAGGTTACAACCACTTTTTTGCTATGTATATGAACCACTGTCATAATGATATTCTGCATGTATATTCAGGTGCAGAGACCTATAAACAACAAGAATGAGATCGTTCTATTCTCCAGTTTGAAAAAGCAACAGAACACTCAGAAGATTACCCAACAACACACTAATGTTCAGGTTAAACCAAATGTGTCTCCTGGTGTTTCAAAGCAAGCTTCATCAGAACAACTCGGTGCTAACACAATACCAAGTGCTGAACTTAAGCAAAAAGTTTCTGAACTCTTGTCAAACTACACCAATGGTCTCTGGTTACATGCACTGCCCAAAGTTTTTGAGGACACATTCAAAATAACTCTTCCTTTGAATGCTTTTAAGGTGAAAGAACTGTCTGACATTTGCACTATCCAGGTCATTTCCGAAAATCCTTACAAGGCAATTCTTTATGCAAAGTCCACTGAAAGTGTGGGGCAAAATCTTAACAATCTGAACAGTGAAAAGCAGGAGGAAGATCAATCCTACAAGGCACATTCAGGAAAGGATGACCCAGATGCTCACATAATTACTCCACCATTGACTATTCCATCAGAAGCTTCCCCCTCTGTTCTTGTGGTGGAATTAAACAACACAGAAGAAGTTGTCATCAGGTAATTATATTCAGCTGTATGTTTCTAAAGAGTGATTGGCAATGCTGAAAGAAAAAAAAATCCCATATGAGAGATGTTTATGTAATTGATGTAGAACATTGACAGGCGATCTAGGTTGTAAGCTTATATGGACAGTGTTTACTTGCAGCTTGCTTTAGCATATTGCTGTATGTATTGCTGTTTTTAAAAAAAATAAAAAAAATAATCGTAACACTGTTATCACAATACACTGAGCACCTCTATTAATCCTTAAGGGTTATGCGCCACTTACAGGTGATTGGACGCTAGCAATCCCCCTCCCATCTCCCCGACTGCATCTCTGGAGCTCAGCCACAGTGATCTTTAGGTTCTTCTTTACCTCTTTCACCAAGGCTCTTCTCTCCCGATAGCTCAGTATGGCTGGACGGCCAGCTCTAGGAAGGGTTCTGGTCGTCCCAAACGTCTTCCATTTAGGGATTATGGAGGCCACTGTGCTCTTAGGAACCTTAAGTGCAGCAGAAATTTTTTTGTAACCTTGGCCAGATCTGTGCCTTGCCACAATTCTCTCTTCAGGCAGTTCCTTTGACCTCATATTTCTCATTTGCTCTGACATGCACTGTGAGCTGTAAAAAGTGGCACTAGGACCTGGAAGTGATGTTTTACAGACCGCTTCCGCGATTCAGAGAATGAACATTTTCTGAATCTCCCTCCCGAATGCCCCAGCGACGTCCGCCCATGGGCATGTGGAGCTCAGGAAAAATAGGGGGGGTGGGGTGAGGCAGCACTCACGGTGGACTGCTTCCATCTGACAGCTGTCAGGCTTACAGGAGTGTGTGTAGGGCTGAAACAACTAATCGATTAATCGACAACGAATCTATTATGAAATGAATCGATTACTATTTTCATAGTCGATTAATTGGCCAGTAACATAATAGGGTTAAAAAAACTAAAATGAGCCCTTTATAGTACAAAAAGAGCAAATAATTGCTACTGTAAATATTACTTTCACAGTTCTACAGTAAAAAAAAAATAAACCCCTTACAGTAGTGATTATTTGCTTTTTTTTTGTACTATAAAGGGCTAATTTTAGGGTTTTTTTTAACCCCATTATGTTAATAAACGTCTTAGACCTGGTTCAGACCTACGTGTTTTTTGGTGTTTTTTGCAGAAACGCACTTCAGTTCATTTACATGGTTTCCTATGGGACACGTTCACATCTATGCTTTTTTCAGCCGCTGCTTATTTGGAAAGGGTCGGGGACTTTTTTTTAACACAAAAACTGTGCTTTTTTTGTTCAATATACTTCAATAGAGAAGCTGCAGAAAAGCACGTAATGCAATTTTGCAGCAATTTGTGTATTTTAATTGCCCAACAACAAATTGGCCAAAAAAAAATATGCAAAAACGCAAATCGCAGCAAAATCACATGCACAAAAATCAAAACGCACAGAAAAAAGCACTGCAGAAACAGATCAAAAGCAAACTGAATAGGTGTGTACCGAGCCTTATGCTGGCCACACGGATCAATTTTCAAACGAGAATATTCAGACGAAAAATCTTTGTACATTTGCTGAATGAAAGAATGTTTGAAATTTTTACTTGTTTTTAACATTCTGTTTTTAAAATGAATGTAATTTTTGAACGAAAACCACATACACTGTCTGAAAATTCCTTTGACCAAGAAGTTTTCTATTATTTCCAAATTTTCCCGTTAAAATTACTTTTTTTTTAAAGTTAGACATTGTTTTTTAAATAAAAAAATTTGATCTCTGAGTCTGATGATATTTACCAGATTCACCCTTTAATAGTATATACAGTATATATCCTTTAATAGCATATACAGTATATCTCTTCTAATAGTATATACAGTATATCACCTCTAATAGTATATACAGTACACATCTCTTCTGTCTGCTATTCTCAGAGTGGATTAGAATTTTTGCTCCCTAATCATATAGTTGGTTATTTATATTTGCCACTGCATAGAGATATTTAAGAATAAATTGCCTTTTTTTAAAACCTTACATATTAACTAAATTATACACCACACTTTTTTTTTTTTAAGTTTATTAATCAAAACCATAATAGGCCAACTAATCGATTATGAAAATAATCGTTAGTTGCAGGCCTAAGTGTGTGTAAAACCCCCTGTTGTCACCGCCAAGGTTTATGGTTGTGGCAGTAAAAAGATCAATAGAGCTGCTCTGTGTCTTGATTTTACAGGTCAGTAAGGCCTCTTTCACAAAAACGATCCGTTCAGGTCCGCCTGTCAGTTTTTTTTTTTTTAGGCGGACCTGAACGGACCCTCCATAGACCTCTATGGAGCGTCGGATGTCAGCGGTGACATGTCCGCTGACATCCGATCCGAAAAAGTGTAACGGAGGAAAAACCTACTTTTCCATCCGTTTTCGGATCGGGTGACGACGGACTCTACGGTCCGTCGTCATCCGATCCCCCCCATAGGGGAGAGCGGCACTGTGACAGGTCCGTCGCTGCACACTGATCAAAAAAAGGGGTTCTTTACTAATGTATGCTTGTGAGCCATTTAACCCTAACCTATGGCAACCTATTACGCTTGGTATTGAGCCTAAAGTGCAGGGTATTGTTGTGAACCTGTGAGTAATCCTCATTACTCTTAGTGGGATCATCAGCCTGGTGCTGGTTTTATCAGATTTTCATAGACCATACATCTTAAAAGCAGGTCCATGCTTTACTTTGCTATGCAGCGCACCATCTGGTCTACTCTGTAATTATTTGGTGATTCAGTGTGTGTTTTTTGTAAGACATCAGTTTTTCCTTTTAAAAAATTGTGCACAACATTAGCAAGCACCTATGTACTCATATTTACTACTTAGGTATGTGGGTGAAGACTATTCTGCTGCACAAGAACGCATGGAAGATGAAATGAAGGAGTTTTACAGTAAAAATACAAATCTTGTGCCGCCACATTTACTGAAGTTGGGGCAGCTTGTGGCTGTAAAAGCAGAAGAGGAGGCATGGCTGCGTGCACAGATATCCGAAGTTGAAGATAATAAAATCAAGGTAAGCACTTTAAACTCTTAAAAGGGTTTGACTGCGTGGGCATTATTCGGCATGTTAGATATGTGAGGATATTGATAAACAGTGCACATGTTTACTGAAATTCATAGGGCAGTTGTAATTCAGCAGTTTTGGATGTACAGTTTTCTCAACTGAAAAAAAAAAAAAAATGATTAGCATGGCTCAGTCTACTATACTAAATGAGACGTAAACACTTCTTTTTTTTGGATGAAGATTTGCACATACCTTTTTAAGAACTCTCTTCTATGCTCTTTGTTGATGCTGAACTCCGGGGAAAGTAACAGTCCTCCCTTGCAATGGAGCTGCTCCCACACTGCAGAGATGCAATGCTCCTTTTAGGGTTAGGCTGTACTAGGTTAGCACTTTTACTTACCCGATCCTGTGCTTTCATGCGTTCCCACTGAATTGTTAGACCAGTCCCTGCAGCCTACAACCCCCCCACCCACCTTTTTACGCTTTGGTGGTTGCAGGTCCTCTGACATCATGAAGTACAGTGCAGAATTCATAGTCCTACATTGGATGTGCGGGCACATTGGGAAATTTCATCTAATGGAGTGCAAGGTAGAAGAGGAGAGCGCTGGTTGCCAGGGTAGCTGAGGATCGGGTAGGTAAAACTGTTAGAATAAACTTTAACCCTTGCAGTATGGATGTAGTCCCACAACAAGGTAGAATTTTCACTTTCCCGGAGTTAGGCTTTAATTGAAGGCTTTTTGATTAACATAAGGAAACAAAAAGCCTTCTATATTCTGTAATGCATGCTATTGGTTTGTAACTTTGGTAACTCAATGGATGAATGTTCAGTTATGCCAGTTATATTGAATTATTTGCCATTCCTAAATTCATTTCTTACATGCTCATTTCTTACAGGTTGTCTATGTGGACTATGGTTTTAGTGAAGTGGTTGACAGCTCTAAAGTGACCAGGTTGAGCAAACCATTCTATTCTCTTCCATTCCAAGCCACAAAATGTAGGCTAGCAGGTAACTGTTCAATCATAGTTCTAGTTTACTTGGGGCCAGTATAACTGAAGGCTTAACACTTTAACACTAAATCTGCAAATCGTGCAGTGCAACACACATTCGATATAAAGTGCTAAAGGTGCCAACATATCGTACCACACTGTACATATACTCTGCTGATAAATCCAAGCAAAAAGTATATAAGTTAAAGTGCAAAGTGTCCATATATATCAAAAATAGCAAACATAATCCATGATTCTTAATGATTCATCGCTGTGCAGAAAACTTCATATAAGAACAAAATTTATAAAGTGCCCATGCTATCCTCCCCCTGTTTTACCAGTGTGTCATAACAAGCTGTTGCTTTTATAGTACGTGACTCTGTATGGTGTGCTATTCCTCCGTTTTCTTTAATCTGTTCCCAAGATCGTGGATGCACACAGGGGACGGCAATATAGAAGACAGGGACAGAACACATAATATCTAGTGCTCTCTTTTTGATCTATATGTATTTTCTGTTAAAAATAAATCTGACCATCTTGGTATATAAGACGACACAAATGTAGTTTATTGCAGCTGGCACAGTTGAAGTGCCATTCATGAGGGTGCTTATGTGTTTTTAGCACAAAATAAATATATATCAGAGAGCACTAGATATTGTGTGTTCTGTCTCTGTCTTGTATATACCAGGCCAATTTTCAGCTTCAGCACTGTCGCACTTTGAGGCTGGGTTCACACTGATGCGATACGGGAAAACCGGCGAATCCTGTTTGGGTTCCCGCATCACACCTGAATCGCAAACGGATCACACTGACATCTGTGAACCGTTGCGGGTGTCAATGTAAAGTTAATGACACCTCCAGATCGGTTTGTAGATCACAGTGCGAACTGTGAAATGGTGAAGGAATCAGATTGCATGGGTGTCAACACCCATGCGATTTGACTCCAGTGCGGATCAAAACAAGGGCCCTACACCATTTTAGTCTGAATGCGAAGCAAATTCAGCCATACAAATTTTATGGCTGAATTTGCATCGCACATACACCAGTGTGAACCCAGCCTTAATGACAATTGCGCGGTCATGCAACACTACCCAAACAAAATTTTTATCCTTTTATTTATTTTTTTCACACAAATGGAGCTTTATTTTGGGTGGTATTTAATCACCACTGGGTTTTTTTGTTTGTTTTTTTGCTAAAGAAACAAAAATAGACTGAAAATTTTGGGGGGAAAATTTCTAGTTATAAAATTTTGCAAACAGGTCATTTTTCTCCTTCACTAATGGGCACTGGTGAGGCTGCACTGACTGGGGTGACACTAATGGGCGGCCATCAGCATGAGAAGAAAAAAGCTGATAACCGACTTGCGTTTGCTTCCGTGATCAGCTGTGATTGGCTGACAGCTTATCACATGGTAAAGGACTGCTGTGATTGTCCCTTTTACCCCGATCTGTGATCAGCATAGTACAAAGGACTCGACGATCACAGAGCATGCCGCACGAGCAGCTCGATCATGGGAGAACGTCCTATGGAAGATTTCCCACAACTCAAATCCCACGTTGTAGCTGTCTTTCGGCTATAGCGTGGGCAGAAAGTGGTTAAAAATCATTGACCAGGTTTGATATTTTTTTAGATATATGGACCCTTTGCACTTTTAACTAATATAAGCTTTGATTGGATTTATGATATTTTGGTATCTTTTAGCACTTAAGCAGCTTTATATTATAATATGTGTTTGGCTGCACTATTTTCAGATTTCGTGTAATATTGAGAGTGGAGTGAAAACACTTTGCGGCGTTGACAGCAACCTGTGTATTTTTATATTTGTATTGGTATATCTTTAACTTCAAGTTAGGAAGTGGATGGTTGCGCTAATTAGGATTAATTTTTGGGTAACTTCGGGCTTTACTTTAGAACATGCTAAAGGAAAGCTTATACTAACTAATAAGCTACCAGTAACAAAAATAGTCTGAAATATGGTCTGTGAATATCTGTTCAGAAAAGCCATAACATAGCCTATTCTACCATGTTACTCAAATTTTTGTTTTTATTTACCTTATTAATGTCGGCCATAGGGAATTACAAATATTTGACAGTGCTCTTTCATAACTGTGTTTTCAGTATTTTATCATTGTATATTTATAGGTTTGGATGCTTTCTCTGATGATCCTGTGCTAGTGAAAGCAGTAGAGGCTAAAGCATGCGGTAAAATTCTTGCGGTAGAGATACTGCAAAAGACAGAAAAGCCTCTTGTCGTACTGTATGATACATCGGGAGATGATGATATAAATATAAATTCTATCTGTCTGAGGGAATTATGCGATCACTCTCTAAGCGTACAGTTGAAGGTAAGTGATCAAACCTGGTTGTAGACTAGTTTATAAAAAAAAGTATAACTTAAAACTTATAAAAACTGTAACTGGTATGTCAGAAGGTTGCCATAATTGGTGGTGTTGAAAGCTTACTAGAGTCCTTGGTTTTTAGTTCAGAAAATATAATGGTTTCAGCTTGCTTCATAATATCTTTGTTAAAAACATAAAACATGTTTCTGTTTTGCAAACATAAATGTTTTGTTTGTTTTTTTTTCAGGTGAATTCTTCCTACTCAAATATAATTGTGACAAATGTTTGTTCTGATGGTACCTTATTTTGTCAAATCCCATCAAAGGGCCTCACCAAACTATATGAAACTTTGCAGAAAGTTGAAAACTACTTCGATTCTAAGGTATGCTAATGTTGCAGTATGTTTTATTAATACCTTTAGACTAAGTTCACACTGATGCGATGTGATGTAGTGCGAATTTCCTCCCCATTCACACCTGAGACCTTGTAACACTAATGAGTAACATGACACCAGGGAGGGAAAATGGCTAATTGGGCCCAATTTGGACATTTTCACTTGGGGGTGTACTCACTTTTGTTGCCAGCAGTTAAGACATTAATGCCTGTGTGTTGAGTTATTTTGAGGGGACAGCAAATTTACACTTCCTATACACACTGTACACTCACTACTTTACATTGCAGCAAAGTGTAATTTATTCAGTGTTGTCACATGAAAAGATATAATAAAATATTAAGACCTCTTTCACACTCACAGCGTGGCCACGTGAGCGGCGCTTTTCGGCCGCTAGCGGGGCGATTTTTAACCCCCGCTAGCGGCCAAAGAAAGGGTTGAATGCGCCCGAAGAGCGCCGCTGCCAAAGCTCTTTGGCAGGGCAGTGGAGGAGCGGTGTATACATCGCTCCTAAACTGCTCCAAAGATGCTGCTTGCAGACTTTTTCTAACATCCTGCAAGAGCACGCTTTTCACACTCGGGCTGCAGGGGAGGCATTTTTCAGGCACAATTTTTAGCTCTGAAAAACGCCTCCAGTATGAAAAGGGTCTTACAAAAATGAAAGGGGTGTGCTCACTTTTGTGAGAAACTGTATATACCGTCATTTGTAGACACTATAATTTTCATGCAAACCAATTAATATACACTACGTGGAACTTTTTTTTTCTTACCAAAGACATGTAGCAGAATATGTTTTTGGTCTGCATTTATGAAGACATTTTATTTTTATGAAATAGGTTTTATAGGAAAAAGTGAGTTTTTTTTTTTTTTAAATTTTTTTTTAAATTTTTAGTCTTTTTTTAGATTTATAGCGCAAAAAAATAAAAAAACCCAGTGATGATCAAATACCACAAAAAGAAAGCACTATTTTTGTGGAAAAAAAAAAATATTAATTTTGTTTGCGTACAGCATTGCATGACCGTGCAATTGTCAGTTAAAGTAGTGCAGCGCTTTATGGCAAAGGGGGGCGCACAGCGATAAATCTGATGCTGAAATTCTTAAAAGAGAAGAGCGGAGTGTAAAATATATGCAGCATCTGGCCCAGCCGACTCTAAACACCGCTGATCGCTCGGTTCTCATTGTTCCTGGAGCAGGGAGCTGGTGACTGTTTCTGCTCTGCTCCAAAGCCACTGGAGCGTTGGGCCTTGGAGAGGTGACAGTGTCAGGCTCTCAGCAGCTAACTGAGAGCCTGAGCCGGTTGCCGGTCCAGGCATTTGGGCAGATCCCCGAACATATGGTCGCGATCTTTCCTGAGCCTAAACTGACTCTGTGACTTCAGCCTGCTTTCAGCTGAAAATGGGTCACTGTAGTGCAAAACAATCGCCACTCCTGTGATCCACAGGAGAAGTACAGAGAAACTAGCTTTGGCTGTACTTTTCCTTTTAAGCATCCTAGGGTGCTTCAACTTTGGAAGATGTTTGAGCTTTTTGAATTTATCTAAAGACTACAGCTTTTGTTTTTATATTTTAAGAAAGGCAGCCATCAGAAATTTTGGGGCCCCTTGCACAGCTTTAGGCCTGGGCCTCCCGGGCCTGACCACCAACATTTCCCAGCGTCTGCCCACTGGCTGTCCCACCCCTTTTGATCTCTTCACATGGTTTTACTGCATTTAGAGGGCAGATCAAGAGCAGCTGATAAATGTTTCTTTCTTTTTTCCCCTTTACGTCATTCAGGACAGCCACTATTGAAAGATAGTCTCCTCCTCTTCCTGTAGGAAACACTGCGCCAGCCCATAAAACTCTCACTTCCCCTGCCAGACCTCAGTTAATAGTGTTTCCTCCGGAGGGGAGACACTGTGCAGGGAACCAGGCTGATACAATCAGGGAGATTGTGGCCTCTTTCAAAACATCCCCAGGGGAGCAGGGGCTTCCAACAAATGGATGGCGGTACATACCCGCAAACAGCAGCCACCCCTTCCTTGTCAAGCGTGGCATCAGGCTGTGGGGGCCCCCTATCGCGTCCACAGGGTCGCAGCAGGGAGGACACTCCGCTCTCCCTGTACGCTGCGCAGGCCGCATTTTTCGGTGGAACAAACGGGCCGGACGACGGGCGACGTCATTTCCGGCGGAGGGCGGATGTCTACCTTTAACCCGCGACTTCCGGTTCCGGGTCGCGGTGCTGATAGAGGGGCCGGGCTCAGGCTGGAGGAGTCGGTTTACACGTGCAGACAGTGTGAGACTCTACACAGGCAACCACCTGCAGTCATGTCTGAGGCAGATGCTGCAGCTCATACGGACGCTAGCTCCAGCCTTCCGAAGGTAAGAGTTCCCTGGGGAGGGGTCCTCTCTACCTAGGATTGTCTCCCCCCATGTACGGTTCCTTACTTAGGGGGGGGGGGGCAGACCCCCTGGGTGGTCAGGGGGTGGGGGTGACTCGGATCCCTACAGGTGGGTCGGGTACACCCCCAGGGTTGTTTCTGTTAAAAAATTTCTGAATGTAATGTGTTTTCTGTATGTAATTTCAGAAATCCACAGAAAAGACAAAGTCCACTCATGTCTCTAAAAAGAAATGTGCCTCTTGTAGGGACAGTTTAGGGGAAGCTTGGACCAAGGTTCTGTGTAAGGAATGCATAGACTCCCTGGTCAAGGAAAGGGACTCTGAACAGCAGTCCGGCTTGGCAGCCTCTGTAAAGGAGCTGTCATCCACTTTTTCTTCCTTTTTAAAACGCTTTTTGAGAAGTTTCAGCTTCCCCTTAATCCCATTCAGCAGGATTCAACCCCGCCTCATGCTCAGGGCTCGGCTCCTGCCAGATCCACTAGTATGGCTACGGCAGAAGAGGCTGCAGGCCCTTCTGGGGTGGAGCATAGGCAACCAGACAGTGGCACTTCTGACTCCCATGAGGAATCAGAGGGAGAGGACCAGGACGGGGAGTCCAGGAAAATCCCCAGGTATAAGTTGTCCCTAGAGGAGGTGGAAGATCTCCTAGGGGCAATATATACAACCCTCGCTATACACGAGGATAAAAAACCCCTCTCACTCCATGACCTTATGTACAAGGGCTTAGGAGATCAAAAGAGAAAAGTTTTTCCAGTACACGAGGTTCTGGTGGAGACGATTAAAAAAGAGTGGCAGGATCCGGAAAGAAAGCCCTTCTTCTCTAGTTCCCTTAAGAGAAGATTTCCGTTTTCAGAGGATCCAGCGTCCATTTGGAATAAAAATCCCAAACTGGATGCAGCTTTCTCTCAGGTCTCTAGACACACAGACCTGGCGTTTGAGGACATGGGGGCCTTATCAGACGTCATGGACAAAAGGATAGACTCACTACTGAAAAAGACGTGGGACTCGACAGTCGTTAACTTAAAACCAGAAATGGCTGTTACTGTGGTAGCCCGCAATTTAGAACATTGGCTTTTCCAGATTCAAGAGCATATTGAAGCTGGCACGGCTAAAGAGACTATCCTAGCGTCTTTCCCCACGATTCTGCGAGGAATCGCATACATAGCAGACGCCTCGGCAGAGTCAGTCCGTATGTCAGCCAGATCAGCGGCCCTGGCTAACTCAGCCAGGAGGGCCCTCTGGCTGAAGACTTGGCCGGGCGCCGCCGCCTCTAAGGTCAAGTTATGTGGGATACCCCTGACTGGTGACCTACTCTTTGGTCCTGGGTTAGATACAGTCCTAGACCGGACAGCAGACAAAAAGAAGTCCTTCCCACTCAAACGAAAGACCCCAACACAGGGAAAGAGGGGGTTTCGTCCGCAAAAGCGCAGGGAAGCCCCTAAACAAGGGGGACAGAAGAAAACCTGGGGCCAAAGAGGTAAGGGCAGAGGAGGGGCGATTTTTCGCCCTCCTGAAAAAGCCCAGAAAGATCAATGACTCTAAAAACGGTGGGAGGAAGACTGGGGGCCTTCCTTCCACAGTGGGAGATCATTTCCCCCAATCGGTTCATCCTAGGGATCATAAGAAGGGGGTATCTCTTGGAATTCACAAGGCCCCCCTCACAAAGGTTCCTTGTCACGCAGCTTTCCAGCTGCACGACAAAAACCAAGGCCTTGTTAGACGCTCTGAAGGAGTTAGAACTACAAAATGTAGTTTGCAGAGTACCAAAGGGGGAGGAAGGAGAGGGGGTTTATTCCCATGTATTTATGGTAAAAAAAACCTCAGGAAAATTCAGATTGATTCTGAATTTGAAGCCCTTAAACAGGTCAATTTGTTACAAAAGATTCCGTATGGAGTCAATTTTTACGGTCAGGGCTCTGTTACCGCAGAATTGTTTCATGGTGTCTCTGGACCTCAGAGACGCGTATCTGCACGTCCCTATTGCAGAAGCCTCTCAGAGGTTTCTCCGTTTAGCAATAAACCTGGGCGATGCAATACTGCACCTACAATTCCAGGCCCTGCCTTTCGGGCTATCCTCCTCGCCCCGAATATTTACCAAAATCCTGGCAGAGGCCATGGCCTTCCTGCGACTGCAGAGTGTGTCAGTTATAGCCTATCTGGACGACCTGCTCTTATTTGCAGTATCCCCAGAGAAATTGCTGAGGGATTTCGACCTGAGAAAAAAGGTACTGACAGGATTAGGATGGCTCCTGAACTTAGACAAGTCCAGTCTCATTCCTTCACAGCGCATTATGTACCTAGGATACCTGCTAGACTCGACACTCTTGAAAGTTTTTCTTCCAAGAGAAAAAATTCTAAAACTGGACAGAGCAGTTTTATCTCTCCAGTGCAACCATCGGGTGTCCAAAAGGTCCTTAATGTCAACGCTAGGTCTGCTGACCTCTACTCTCCCAGCAGTGCAGTGGGCAGGATTACACTTTCGTCCCCTGCAGTCATACGTACTAAAGGTATGGGACCACAGTCAGAGGGATCTAGACACCTTAGTACAGGTTCCCCATCGATTAAAGAGATCTCTTTGGTGGTGGAGGAAAGAAGCGAACTTGTCGCAGGGACGTCTGTGGCTTATTCCAGTTTCACGGATAGTAACCACGGACGCAAGCGGCAAAGGCTGGGGGGCGCATCTGGGATCCCTTCTAGCGCAGGGCATATGGAGGGGAGACGAACAAAAAAGATCGTCCAATTGGAAGGAGCTGAGGGCGGTCGGCCTGGCCCTCAGGTTTTTCAAAAAAGAGCTGCAGGGTCACCATATACAGGTACGGTCAGACAACTCTTCTGCCGTAGCCTATATAAACAAACAGGGTGGCACCAGAAGCGGAAGTCTCCTGGTCTTAGCAACAGACATCCTAAATTGGGCCGAGACCAACACTCTCTCACTCTCAGCGGTTTTTCTGAGAGGAGAAAGGAACGTTATAGCGGACTTTCTCAGCCGGAGGAGGCTGAGAGAGGGAGATTGGGCCCTCAGCCAGGAGGTTTTCAATCTCATATCCGAGAAATGGGGACCCCCGGAGGTGGATCTTTTCGCTTCAAGAGACAATGCGAAAATCCCCTGTTTTTTCTCCCTAAACGCAGGAGAAGGAGCACTGGGGGTGGACGCATTAACACAGAATTGGCATTTCAGGACATGCTATGCCTTCCCCCCTCCGGTGTTATTACCGGCGGTTCTGCGGAAGTTCCAACTAGAGAACACCTCCCTCATTCTAGTAGCTCCACATTGGCCGAAAAGGGCATGGTTTTCAATCCTCGGTCAGCTAGCAGTGGAACCACCCCTATTCCTTCCACCTCAGGAGGATCTTCTCTCACAGGGTCCAATCCTCTGTCCACAGGTACACCAGTGGAAGTTAGCGGCCTGGCTACTGAGGAGAGTATATTAAAATCTAAGGGATTTTCTCAGAAATTAATCTCCACCCTCCTCAACAGTAGAAAAAAGGAGACGCGTCATATTTATAAAAAGGTCTGGCTCCTTTTCAACAAGTGGTGCACTGAGAACTCCTTCTCGGTACAGAGCCCCATAGTGGTTTTGGAGTTCCTACAGTGTGGAGCAGACAAAGGGTTATCCGTAGGTACCCTTAAAAGCCAGGTGTCAGCTCTTAGTGCTTATTTAGAGAGATCTTTGGCCACCAATCCATGGGTGGTCAGGTTCTTTAGGGCACTGTCCAGACAGAGACCTGTCCAAGGTCCCCCCTTTCCCGGGTGGGATCTATCTTCAGTGTTGCAAAGCCTAACAGGAATTCCCTTTGAGCCCTTGGACAAATGTCTGTTAAAAGAGTTAACTTTAAAGACAGCATTTTTAGTGGCAGTGACAACTGCCAGGAGAGTCAGTGAAATTGAGGCGTTATCAATTAGACCTCCTTTTTGTGTTATTTTTCCAGATAGAATAGTCCTTAAGACTGATCCAGCATTTTTGCCTAAAGTGGCGTCAGGCTTTCACAGAAGCCAGGAAATAGTCCTACCTTCGTTTTGTCCCAATCCTGCTGGAGAAGGGGAACTGAAATTTCATTTCTTAGACGTAAGGAGGTGTATCCTACAATACTTAGAGATGACTAAAACCATAAGAAAGTCTGATTCTCTATTTATTTTATTTTCCGGGTCCAGAAAAGGACTCAGAGCGTCTCGAGGCACGATTGCCAGATGGCTTAGATTAGCTATTGGGCAGGCATATTCTCTAGCAGGGAAAGAGATTCCTACTGGCATAAAGGCACACTCTACCAGAGCCGTGGCAACTTCCCAGGCAGAGAAGGCTGGAGCAACGCCAGAGCAAATATGCAAGGCAGCGACATGGTCCAGCTACTCCACTTTCGTTAAACATTACAGAGTGGACCTGGTGGCGGCAGGTGAGCAGGCTTTTGGGCGAAAAGTTCTGCAAGCTGTAGTCCCACCCTAATTGGTAAGTGCTCGATTATCCTCTCAATAGTGGCTGTCCTGAATGACGTAAAGGGAAAATTAAAGTTACGTACCGGTAACGTCTTTTCCTGTAGTCTTTCAGGACAGCCCTAGTTACCCACCCTAAGCTTGGTGGGGTCTTATTTAAGACCAGAACGCAATATGATAATGATATTGAATGGTATGTTATTAATGTGTTCTTGTGTCTCCCCAGCTGACCGGAGGTGATCTTGTAAAAACTGAGGTCTGGCAGGGGAAGTGAGAGTTTTATGGGCTGGCGCAGTTTCCTACAGGAAGAGGAGGAGACTATCACTCAATAGTGGCTGTCCTGAAAGACTACAGGAAAAGACGTTACCGGTGCGTAACTTTAATTTTTTTTTGTCATGGAAGGGCCCTTTCCTTCCAAGCCTAGTGGCTGAACACTAGGGTACAGTTGCAAGTGTGACCTTTGCAGACCCTGGTAGTTTTGCTACTGGTGTCGGTAGTTTTTTATGTTTTATAACTTTTTACCATTTTTGTGTAAATTTTTATTTTATTTTTTTTTTATTTATTTTTATAGGAGCCCTGTATATGGTGGCTTTGGTGAGATATCTGATGCTGATGGCAGCCCTGATTTTGAGGCCTTGTCTGTTCTACCTGGAGGTCCTTTTGCAAATTTCAGGCTGATTCTTAACCTGCCATTTCTTGGTGGTGTTGTCCGCTTATTTCTCCGGCCTCTGGTATCATGGGGAAAGGTTCCTTTATTCCTGGTCAAGGCCCCTTCCACCAGGAGTGTCATTACATCTTTGGTATATCAGCATCAAGGTTCCGTTGTTCAAGGTTTTTAAGGTTACATCCTTCTCTTCACGATTTCTAAATATTACTAGGTAGATGTTCACAATCCTGCAGAAGTCTGTTTTGGGCAAAAGGTCTTGTAGGCAGCTTTGTATTGGGCTTCCTCTATTCTTCTTTGGTGTTTGGACATTTTGGCCTTATTGCTGTATTGCCAACTCTTCATATTCAATGCTTTGGGATATCAAGTAGTCATAAAAATGAAGAATCCCATGTCCCCTGAAATACATTTGATTCAAATTTTTTGGGGGAGTGGTCTGGACATTGTAGTGAAGACCTGAAGTACCTGAGTTCCTAACTCCCAACCAGCCTGTACCAGCTATACCCTGTCATACTCATGATCTGAACCAAAATGGAGGAAGGTAAAGGACACCCATAGCACCTGCCTGGGCAAAGATAAAGCACTTCTTCCTCGGAAGCCAGGTCTGGCACTTCAACCAACATGGTGGCCACACATGGCGGCACTCAAACTATCTCCCCACAAGTTCCGCCAGCATCTCTTTCCCCTTGGGGCAACTTGGGCGCTTATTCCAATCTCCATGGAGCTTCTGTGTCCTGTTCATTCTTCCCTCCCTGACTGCAGATGTATCATCGGGCAGAGGTAAAGCAGACCTGAAAGCCCTGATCTGTGCTCTCCCAACCAAGGCAGACCTTGAGGCGCTCTTTCATCGAATTGAGGAGACCCACAAGCAGGAGATGCAGCTACTCGGCTCCGATGTGTCAGACTGGCTACTTTAGAACAAGGCCAAGCCTCCCACGCCGATCGACTTTTAGCCATGTAGCTACACATGGAGAACCTGGAAGATCGGAAGCTGCTGTAACAACTTGCGGCCGAGGCCTCCCTGAAGCTACAGGATCCGCAAACCTTCATGACACCGTTTATGCCATCCTCCACAAAGTATTGCACACTTCCCCAGAGAATGTTGAGCTGGATTGGGTGCACAGGACTCTGAGCCTCAGATCAGCGGATGCAGCCAGACCGAAGGATGTCATCTGCCACCTACACCGGTATACCCATAATTAATCCATTCTTCAGAAAGCATGGTCCATGGGGGCAGTGGACTTTTATGGAAAGGAGGTTAAAATTCTCCTGGACATTTCCAGAGCGGCCCTGCAAAGAGAAGCTTTACTGCAGCCTTGGCTGGACAAACTTCACCAACTGGGACTCCCCTGTCTGTGAGGGATCCCATTTCACTTTTGATCATCAGAAAGGGCAATGCTTACTTTTCTCTCCAGAGGCATGCAGACCTCCTGAACCTTTTGACTTTCCTGGAGAACGATCACTTCCAGATGCCAGACTGACTTCAACTGCTCCCGGGGACAAGGCCTGCTTGCTAACTCGAAACTGACTAAAGCAGAACTGCCACCAAGACCACCCAGACCTAGACACGGGCCTCTAACTCTGACTGCTGCAACTGTACATGAATCCTAACCCTGCCCTAGTCCTACTATGAGCTGTGCCTTGAAAGGCCTGGAGCCCTACCTTAAAGGGGACACAAAATTTACTATTCAAATATGTTCTTGGTCTCATCTCAGTGACCCAACTGCTTGTTGCATTCACTTTGTTCGCAGCCATTATTGGAGTACATGTATATCTGTAATGTCATGTACACACGGTCGGACTTTCCGACGGAATATGTGCGTTCCGAGCTTATTGTCGGAAATTCCGACCGTGTGTGGGCTCCATCGGACTTTTTCCATCGGAATTTCCGACACACAAAGTTTGAGAGCAGGCTATAAAATTTTCCGACAAAAAAAAAATCCATTCGCGTAAATTCTAAACGTTTGTGGACAATTCCAACTCACTAAGTGCCGCGCATGCTCAGAATAAATTAAGAGACGAAAGCTATTGGCTACTGCCCCGTTTATAGTCCCGACGTACGTGTTTTACGTCACCGCGTTCAGAACGATCGGATTTTCCGACAACTTTGTGCGACCGTGTTTATGCAAAACAAGTTTGAGCCAACATCCGTTGGAAATAATCCATGGATTTTGTTGTCGGAATGTCCGATCAATGTCCGATTGTGTGTACAGGGCATTGGTGTTACTTCTCAGTTATTGTGCTCACTGCTGCACTGGGTGCTAGGGCCTGTGTTGGATCTTCCAGTCCTGGTTGTTGCTTGATATGTTCTCGCCCAGTCCACAGCCATGGCTGCCCAGAGTAGAGAGGGTCCATCTATTGTGTGTGACCTAGAGTTGGGCAGTGGGCATTGTATTGTTGATCGAGTGACAGTTTGAGCTAAAGGGCCATTGAATGTTCTTTCTGTTTTGTTGCGTTTACTTCATTGTTTGTTTTATTGAGCATATGACTTCCATGTTACCACATACAAGATGGCTTTAGTTGGGAGTGGGGTGTCTCTCTCTGAGCTATTTCCAACCTTTCTCCCACATAGGCCTGTACCCACGTGGCCAGTGAGCCACCAAATCATGAGTGCCTCAGGAGTATATTCCTCAAGAGTAGATTTCCACAAACCCCGATTCATTTCGAATTCATCAATCCCTAATTCCTACTGTCCAGGGGACTGCTATAGGAACTCTTGTTGCCTCCGCTCACGCTCCTATTTCTCTGTAAATAGATCTGGCATTTTTGCCAACCACGCCTTGATTTTGATGGCTTAACTCATCCTTTCTGCAAAACTGCATGTGACAAACAAATCAAAGAATTAAGGTTCCTTTTTCTATGAATGACACTTCAGATTGTGACCTCATTTTGTGTGGGAGAAATTCAATATGCCTACAATAGAGGAATTTTGATAAAACTGGGAAAAGACTAAGCAAATTCCCTTTTTTACAAGATATCTGCAGTCTCAAAGCGGTCCATAAACGATCCCTGGTGTACTCTGCTCTAGCTGATCTATGTGACCACCTGAAATTCCTCTTTAGGGACAAGGCTAAAGCTGTAATTGCCAAGTGCAAAAAGACATTTTACAAACATGGCAACAAAGGTTAGATTTTTAACTCTGGGGTTGAGGTCACAACGGGGCCCACTCAATCATCCCTGAGCTTTTAGACTCCAGCCAACAAAGTACATACTACTGATGACATAGCCCCTATTTTTCCGAAGATTCTGTGAATTGCTATACAATTTTCAGTCTCCCCCTGAGGACAAAAAGGACTCAACAGGGATGTCTCTTGTTCCCATTAATATTTTTTTTGATGCTAGAGCCCTTTCTTTGTAGAATTAGTGACAATCCGGATAATGGCCCTTCTGTAGGGACACAGTTTCCTTTGAAAAATGCTGCGTATGTGGATGATCTTCTTTTTCATCACAAACCCTGTGAGGTTCCTTCTGAACCTTTTGACCGAATTGGAAAGCTATGTATCACTTTCCAACTTTTGCATAATTTCCAGAAGGCAGAGGCGTTAAACATCCCTATACCTGAATCATCTACCAGATACCACAAGGGCAACTTCCCAATGAAATGGAAGACGTCATATATTCGATATCTGGGTACTAACCTCAGGAACCCAGAAGATACTTTTAGGATCAATTTTTCCCCTCTTTTTGTCAGTTATCAAACGGATCTGTCAACCTGGTACAGGAGTACTTTTCATGGTTCAGAAAATATTAATAAAACGAACATTATGCCCCGCATCCTGTACCATTTGCCGGCTCCTTCTGTTCGTTTTCCTGATATGTTAGAGAGCCATCAATAGAACCTTTACTCAGTTTCTATGGGCCCAAAAACCACCCCAGGCATTCCTCCCTTAGTCGCTTTTGTGATTAGCTAAACTACATGGGGCATGGCCCTACCGAGGCTACTGCCATTTAAACAGGGTCATCAACTGGTGTTGTCATGGTCCCTTAACCACTAGAAGATTTACCCCCTTTATGACCAGGCCATTTCTTGCGATACGGCACTGCGTGACTTTAAATGACAGTTGTGCAGTCATGCAACGCTGTACTCAAATAAAAATTTGTCTTTTATTTCCCCCACGAATAGAACTTTCTTTTGGTGGTATTTGATTGCCTCTGCATTTTTTATTTTTTGCGCTATAAACAAAAGACCAATTGATTAGTTTGCGCAAAAGTTATAGCGTCTACAACTATAGGATATTTTTATTTTATTTTACTAGTAATTGCTGCGGACATTTAGACACTGACACTTTTGACACTTCTTGATGACCATTGAGACTAATACAGTGATCAGTGCTTAAAAAATGCACTGTCACTGTACTAATGACACTGGCTGGGAAGGAGTTAACAGGGGTAGAACAAAGGGTAAACTATGTACCTAGCCAGTATTTTACTATACTGTGTGAGGTGCTTTTACTAGGGGAAGAGATGGAATTTACACAAACTCCATTCCTTCCCTCCTGTCAGAACGGCGATCTGCTTTTACATAGGCAGATCGCAGTTCTGTGTGTCTGCCTGACGATCGGTGGGTGCTGGAGGACTTCGAGTACCTTGCACCCACTAATCTGCTTCCGCTTTGCGTAATCGCAGCGAAAGCGAGCTGACAGCTCACATGTGTGCACCCTACCCAGAAGTGTTGGATCATGTGTGTGTGTGTATATACCTGATCTGGCGCACAGGTGCCGTCCTGTAGCAGTAAAACTGCTATAGGGCAGATTTAAATTGGTTAAAGCAATGGGTAGCTATCGAGCAAGCTGCCTCAGAAATCCCCCTATCGACTTTTTTACTTGGTGTGTGTGGCCAGGATTTCGTTTAGCCTCAGAACACATTGGTAAGATGTGGCTTTTTTGCTCTAAGGTATTTTAGGGTCAACTGATCTCTCTGGACCCTTCCCTGTTCTTCCCCATTATAAGGAATCCATCTTTTTAGTCCATGACTTTTTGATCCGAGCTTTACTGCCTTAAGGAACTCACGCTTGTTCCAAGCTATAAATTTTGTATGCTCTGACCACTGTCCATCCCAGAACAGCTAACTGCAAACCCTGACCTACGCACTTTGACTTTCTGGAACAAAATGCAACTTTTACACTTGCTAGCCTGTCTTCCCTCAGCGCCATCCTTAGCTTGCAATCATACCCAATTTTAACAGCTGTGTAATGAACCTCCAACTCTGAGTCATGCAATTTCTCTGACATTTACTTGATACTCTTCTGGCAGACTTCAACTTGCTATACAGTACTTTTGCAGTGGGCGGACTGCACGGACAGGTTTAGCAACGCACCCAGCGGATTTTGGTTCCCGCTACTCGGATGCTATGAGCGGGGAATCATGTGATTGCTATTCAATCACACGATCACAATTTATACACATCTGTTATGAATGAGTTTTTTTCATAACCATTGTGCTTTCTAAAGTGATGGCTGTGATTGGCTAACATCTATCCCAGGGTTCCCTTGGTCAATCGCAGCGCCCTGTGCCATGTGATTAGCTGTAGCCAATAACAGCATGTCAACAGAAAGCAAGCTGTCATGAATGGAAACCCATTCATGACCATTCAAAAGATTGCTGTTGGAGTGTTTATCACTGTAATAGCAGTCGCAGTGTTGCAGTACCAAACGCATCACCCCAGGGAGATAGTTGCTAAACCGTTTTTCTGTTTTCAATAAATACTTTAAGTTAAAAAGACTCACACCTGCCTTTGCTGCTATAAATGCAATTAAGCTTTAAGCAGCATAAATACAGATGAACAACAAAAAATTTAGAGAGCTATTATCTATAAAGCTATAAGTTTTCGCCTCTTACTGCACACGTACACCCCAGCCACATTCCCTGCTTGGAGTGCACTGTATGTCAGCCATCCTGTTCACCCATTATTTACTGACTATAAAAAGAATTTGAGTTTAACCACTTCCCATCCAGGCCAATTCTGACCTTTCTCTCCTATATGTAAAATTCATCTTTTTTTTTTTTTTTTTGCTAGAAAATTACATAGAACCCCCAAACATACTTTTTTTTTTTTTTCTTAGCAAAGACCCTAGAGAAAACAATGGCAGTCGTTGCAACTTTTTATCTCGCACGATATTTGCGCAGCAATTTTTCGAACACTTTTTTTGGAAAATCAAACAGTTTCATGCTTTAAAAAAAACAAAACATTAACGTTAGCCCAATTTTTTTGCATAATGTGAAAGATGAAGTTACGCCAAGTAAATATATACCGAACATGTCACGCTGCAAAATCGCACACACTCATGGAATGGCGCCAAACTTCGATACTTTAAAATCCCTATAGGTGACATTTAAAAATTTTTTTACTGGTTACGTGTTTTGAGTTAGAGGAGGTCTAGGGCTGGATTTATTGCTCTCGCTCTAACATTTGCGGCAATACCTCACGTGTGGTTTGAGCACGTTTTCATATGTGGGCGGGACTTGTGTATGTGTTCGCTTCTGCGTGCAAGCACATGGGGACAGGGGCGCTTTAAATTTTTTATTTTATTTTACTTTTTTTTTTTTTAGTTTGACACTAAAAAAAAAAAAAAAAGAAAAAAAAAAAAATTGATCACTTTTATTCCTATTACAAGGAATGTAAACATCACTTGTAATAGGAATATGGCACGATCGGTCCTCTTTACAGTGCGATGTGGGGTCAATAAGAGGCCGGGAAGCCTGAAATTTAAAAAAAAACAAAAAAACATTTGTTTGAATGCAGAGGCCAGGCGTGACGTCATAACATCGTGCCCGGCCTCTGAACGATCATAGAGACTCCGGCGACCATCTGGTCCGCCGGTTATCTCTATCGTCACCATTTGGGGCTGGCGGATCCTGTGTCTGACTCACCGATGGAAGCGGTGAGTCGGTAGAAGCCCTGGAGGGCGGTGGGAGGGGCGTTGCCACTTGCTGAAGTGAGAACGATCAAGCGGCGGAACAGCCGCTATGACCGTTCTTATGGTGCAGGGAATCCCCGGCTGAAAAAGCCGATATCTGAATGAGGCCTGTAGCTGCAAATACCCCGCAAATTCCTATTTCCTAATAGTCATTGTTATGCATGTTGACTTTTTGGGCATATGTTGATGTGATGTGATTAGAGATGTATTTTACTTTTTTTTTTTTTTTTTTTTTTTTTTTAATGTATGATGATAGAGAATGCTGAAAATATTTTTGTTATGTTATCAGTAAAAGATGTAAATATTTTTGTTTACTAGACTGTCACTTCGAATGTATTTATTTCCCTCCCCTTCTGCGGGAAGATATGCTTGTTCCACAGCAATGAAAAATGGGCACGTGTGGAGGTGAGTTTTATCAAGTTTTTTTGTATATATGTAAATATTCACATATATGTTTTGGTGCAGGGAGGTTGGCTGAGGGTACTGCCTCCCTCTTTTCTACAAATGAGTCAGAAATTCAGTTTTCTGGAAATTAATTGTGCAACCCCTCCACCCCGTGTTATCTCCCACAAATTTATTTTTCTAATGATGCTTCTTAAAATCTAACCTCTATTGCAGGGATATGCAATTAGTGGACCTCCAGCTGTTGCAGAACTTCAAGTCCCATCATGCCTCGGCCTCTGGGTGTCATGCTTGTGGCTGTCATTCTTGCTATGCCTCATGGGACTTGTAGTTCTGCAACAGCTGGAGGTCCGCTAACTTCATATGCCTGCTCTATTGTAAACTGGTCTTTCTCTTAAAGAGGAAGTAAACCCTGGTGGGTTTACTTTGTCTTTGTTTCCCTGCAAAGGTAAAGCATAATGGTCTACTATGCATCGCATAGTAGCCCATTATGTGTCGCTTACCTGACACAGGAGCCTGCGATGTCACCGCTGTCCCCTCTGGTACGGCGCGTCCATCTTCTTCTGGGTATTGTGGCTCCGGTGCTGTGATTGGCCGGAGCCGCCATGACGTTACTCCCGCGCATGTTAGCAATGGTGCGCTCAGTGCGCCTGCGCGCCGCTGTCTACGGCGCATACATCTTAGACAGAGGTGCCTTTCTTTTTGCAAATATCTCCTAAACCGTGTAGGTTTAGGAAATATTTCTTGGACCTACAGGTAAGCCTTAATCTAGGCTTACCTGTAGGTCAAAGTGGTCTGTAAGGGTTTACAACCACTTTAAGAATAGGGAAAGTTGCAGGCAAAACGTGTCTAAAAAGTTTGGTGAATGGTATCAGAAAACAAACCAATTACCTAGGCCTTCAAAATAAACAACATCCTTCACTTTTGGCAATGTTCATAAAGGTTCTGGAAACTTTCAGAAAAAGCCTCTTTAGGAATGTATCGCAGAACCGCTAACTTGGATTGCAGCCACGTCCACAAAATGTGCGCCTTTCATGACGCTCTTTTGGCGGGTAAACAGAAAAGTCCATAGGCACCAGATCAGGGGAGCACAGTGGATGATTCCATTGATTGCCGCTTGGATTCAGGATTGAACTGTTAGCACCAGGTCTCATCCCCTGTAACAGTGGCTCTGAGGATGGATCCTTGTCACACATGGTAATGAAATCTCCAGAGGTTTCTATCTGGTTTGCTTTCTGTTCGTCTGTCAGCTTGTGCGGCACAAACTGGGTACAGGTCCGCTTACCCAAATCTTCGTGGACGATGTGTCCTTGCTAACTCCCAATTCCTCTGCCGTCAATCGCCGATTTCCTGTCGCATTTGCTCGATCATGTCTGGGGTTCTGCTTGTCGAGGGCTAACACAAACGTGGCTTATCCTTAGTCGTTTCCTTCCCATCGCAAAAGTGTTTGAACCAGTCGTAAACACATTTTCTGCTCACAGCTTCCTTCCCGTACACTTGCACAAACATTTCATTCATCTCCGTCACCAGTTTCCCCAATTTGTAGCAGAACTTGATGTTCACTTGTTGACCCTACCTCTCGCACTGACTATGTTCGACTGCCTGCAGCAGGTTTACCCTGATGGTAACGTGAACAGCACGCTAGGTGGTGCTTCTCAATGTGTCTTTTGATAGCCATGTGCACGAACCTGGCCCATCTTGCCGTTGAGATATCAGACCTTTCACCAAACTTTTTAGACACACCTCGTATACTTCTGTTTGTTTTTGCCTTGCCTATTGACTATCTTACAAGGCCAGTCCCTGACGCTTCTCTGTTTATTGTGGATGGTTTTTATCTTATTTTCAGGGCAAAGATTGTCACAATGTGGCTAAGAACTTGATCATGTTCACACAAAAAAAGTGAAGATTCATTCAATTATTCAATCATTTGCGGATGACATAAATGAGAGTTTGCGTTCACATGATTGGATAATTTGTTTTCTTAATTGTACAGGTGACCATGGGTTATATTATAAGAAACAAAGAGAAAGCGCCTCTTAAGTATAGGTGTTTATTAAAGTATAAAAAGCACACATAAGCACTTACATATGGGTTGGTGGGTGACAGCTTCCAAAGAGAACTTATCCGAGTATCGTCAGACATCCATGTGTGTGTGGCTAAATGTAAGCCGGGCGGATGGCCGCGGACCTCCGCACAGAGACGCCGGCTGTATTGCGGTAAGGCTGGATGGACACTTCCGCGTTCCAGCAAGGTTCACGTGGGTAATGACGTCACTCGGGTAGTTCAGGTTGACGGGGACCCTGTACAATACAGCTCCAGCTGTTATCCTTACACACAAGACAGCTGCATCCCTTCTGATCCCTGCTCTGCAGTAACAGTCTCTGCACTAATTAAAGTTGTAGTTCCCCTCGGGAGATCCCCTCACATTATGGTGGACGTCAAAAGGGAAATGGGAGGGGGATACACTGTGCACAGGGCCATAATGAGGTTATTTAGAGTTCCTTTTAAAACACTGCACCTGAATCTTTGAATTTGTTCCAGTTCTAACAGAATTGAAGGCTTTTATTCAAGCCCTGAAGACCTGAATCCCTGCTGTGTTGGACAAACCAACTTCAGGTGCAACTGAGGGTTTAGTCAGATTAAGCCATGATTGTGAGATTTGTTGCCCTTCGAGAAGTAGATCCAATTCTGGCTTGGGCTGAAAGGCATATTACAGCTTTTCCTGCAATCCACATTCCTGGCTTTGACAGGTGGCAGGCGGTCTTTTCAGCTGTCAGCACGCGGCATGGGGGGGGGGGGGAGGGGGTCACTTCACCCCGAGGTGTTTCGGTATCTCTCGGGGTCACTGGATGTAGGTGTGTTGGCTTCCCACTTCAAAAACATAAACTTGTATGTGCCCAGGATCAGGAATTTAAGGGACTTTGCAGTGTGTACGCACTGGTGACACAGTGGGATTAGTTCTGGCTGACGTATGCCACCAAAATTAAATAAGAAATAATTGGTACGCAAACAGTCTCCAGCTCCTAGGTAGCAAATTACTTCGCATTATGTGATGCAAATACAATTTATCCTAAAAGATACTCTGTAGGACGTGTTTTATCCTTTCTCCAATCTGGGTCAGAGCAGTATTTGGCCTTGCCACACTGAAGGGGCAAGTCTTTGCATTGGCCATGCTCTTTTGCTGGCCTGTTCAGGGGGTGGCTTACATCGCTTTCCCTGTTCATACACCTGGCTTGCCTTGGGATCTCAATTTGGTCATTTCAGCTCTACAGGAGCCTCCCTTTGAGCCCATTTGGCATATTCTAGCTTACTTTACTCGTAAGGTGGCTATTCTCATGGCCATCACGTCAGTAGAACTGTCAGCCCTAATTTGTAAAGAACCCTTCCTTGTTTTTCATAAAGACCAGATGATTTTGAGGTCTTGGGTTTATTCTCCCTAAGTGGGTTTCCTCCTTCAATTTAATTAGTACATTCTTTTTCCTCAGTGCAATATTTATTTATTTTTAATCTCTTTTACTGCTTTCATCAGTACCTTTTACTGTATTTCCTGCAGGCAGCCACAAGGGCTGTCCTGGATCTCATTCCACAATTTCTAAATAGATTAGGTTATCATTTAGGGCTTAAAGTGGATGTAAACCCTTGCACATACCCAGTGAAGTGAACAGATGATACACAGAAATAAAACAAATCTCCCTACATAGGTTTTTACTTGTATATAGAAATCTTGTTTCCTCTTCCAGCAGTGGGTGTTGAGTCTGGGCTTACACTTTGTGTGAGCTGTTTGGAGGAAAGATATTTTGTTTCCCAACCATACAGCTGGTTAGTTATATTTACCACTGCATATACATGTTCAAGAATAATTTTGTCTTTTTTTTTAAAACTTTTACATTTTGTTTGTTTCTTCTGAATGGACGTTCCTGATTGTCCCTCAGAAGGAGCGGAATGCACGGCCGTTATGCTGATCGTCAGGAGGGCTCTGTCATTGGCCCTCCTGATCATGTGATGGCTGTGTCCAATCACAGCCAGTTTGTCAGGAAGAAGGAGAGACAATCCGTTGCAGCCAGGGAGTTTGAGGCGTTTTTTTTAAACCGCTTTATACGCACTGATCACCCAGCTAGTGTCCCCAGTGTCCTGTCATTGTCCCTACACAGTAAAAAACACCTGTCACACAACTGTTCTAGTAAAATTATCTGTCCCAGTGATCTGTGGCTAAAAAAACGATTCAGCAAGGAGGAGGCTTTCCATATACTCTGGAGTATGTCGGACGAGAGGAACTCTCAGACTCAGCGAGTATGAGCCAGTAGAAAGCGGTGGCTCTGAAAGTGAAACTGAGAAGTACAGAATCCCAAAAAAGAGGCTCAGGAGATTGGAGGAGGCTGAGGCATCCACCAGCAGCGCAATAAATCCTGAGGCATCCACCAGCAGCACAGCACTCCAAGATAATAGGCAGGCATCCACCAGCGGTTCTGCAAGGCCTTGTGCAGTGGCAAGCATAAGCAGGGTGACATGCCCAGATGCTGGTAACGGAGCATCCCATCCACAATGAGGCAGGGCCCATGCTAGCCCCCCAGATGTTCTATTGTATCCTACATGGCTGCCCACTACTTCGGCAAAACCTGTAATTTCCCCTTTTACAGTGCAGCCAGGCCCTCGGATACAAACAGAAAATGTAACCCCAATTTATTATTTCCATTTATTTTTCACAGATGATTTGCTGAATTACATTGCGGAGCAGTGTAATCTGTATGCCAGCCAACATATTGCCAACATTCCAGATTCTTCCTATGCTCACCCTTTTGTTTGTAAACTTCTCACTGTGGAAACTCCATGTGTACTGGTCTACCCAACCTATCCATCATATGCTAGTCTACTCTCCTTTGATGCCCAGACCCCATTGGGAAATTATGAGATTTTTACATTTCAATAATAATGCCCGGTGCCTCCCTCAAAATCATCCCGATTTATGACAAATTATTAAAAATTCATCCCCTGATCATATTTTTTTGCTTTAGCTTCAAGCAAATGTTTACCCCCAATATAAATATTTGTGTGGATGAATCCCTGGTCAACTTTACCGGAAGATTTGGCATCAAGCACTACCTCCCTAGTAAACGGGCAAAATTTGGGGTAAAATGTTATAAGGCATGCAACAGGGCAATGGGTTATATTTGTGATTTCGAAATTTGAGGGAAAAGACAGCCAGCTAAACCCCCCCTGGATGCCCTACCTATATGGGGACAAGTGGCAAAATTGTCTGGCAACTGATAGAACTGCTGTTTGGGAAGGGTTACCACTTACATGTAGACAATTTCTACACAAGTCTCCCACTTTCTGCCATCTTTACCTAAAGAAGACTGGCCTGTGGGACTGCACGGACCAACTGCAAGGGCTTCCCCCAGAATTTGGTCACTACAAAATTGAAACAGGAAGGTGAGGAGAGAAACCAGTATGCAGAATGAAGAGGTACTAGCCCTAAAGTGGAGAGATAAGAGACGTCTACATCCTTTACACAATACATGACACCTTGGTGGAACTTCAGACAAGACAAGGTCAAGCCAAAATGTGTACTGTACTATTTCTGTGTATGACCCAGACTTTTTAACGAGAGTGCCTCTGACAACCATGTGAATTGACCTCGGCCTGTTAAATGACCATGCTTTTTGCCTGCCTCCTGAACTGATCGTTTGCCCTGCCACTTTATTAGTGGGATTTAAGACAGCACAGGGGTCTCGCATATGTGAGGGGCTCCATAATAGATTATCAAAGTGGAGAAAATGTTTCTCTGGGTTTTTGTTTTTTCGGATTAGGGTCTGGAGACTTGGAGGCTTTGAAGAGATTTGGGTGGGAAGAAGCTTCTACCCCTGTCCTCAGGTCTTACCTGACCGAGGCCCTAAGTCTTATAGTGCTACCACTTGAACTTGCCATGCCTCTGCCTGCCACCTGAACTGCCCGCTTATGGACCATGTTTTTGCCTGCTGCCAGGACCAATACTTTGGCATATCTCTGCTTGCTTCCTGGACAATTCCTTTGGCTGTCTGGACCAATGCTTTGCCTGTGCTGGGACAGTATCCCTGCCTGCTAAAACCACAGGTAATCCTTGGGGTGTAATTCTTGCTATGTACATGCTATGTTTTAGAAGCCTGAAGGTGCTACTTGCATGTTGGGCCTATGTATTTGGCCAGGCTGTGGAAAAGTCACACACATGTATCGCCATACTCAGGAGGAGTAGCAGAATGTATTTTGGGGTGTAATTGTTGCTATGTACATGCCATGTGTTAGAAATATCTTTATAATTTTGACATTTTGTTTCCACATTTTCCAAAAACTTGTGGGAAAAAAATGATATGTTCAAAAGACTCATTATGCCTCATATAATATACATTGGAGTGTTTTGCTTTCAAAAATGGTTATTTTGTGGGTTATTCCACTGTCCTAGTGCTCCAGGGCCTTTAAAAATGTGATGTCAGGAAGCTCCCTGTACGTCGGGCCTCTGTATGTGGCCAGGCTGTGGAAAAGTCTCACACATGGGATATCGCCATACTCAGGAGGGGTAGCAGAATATATTTTGGGGTGTAATTGCAAGTTTACCTATGCCATGTGTGAGAAAAAACTTGTTAATGACAATTTTGTAAAAAAAAAAAAAACTTTTTCCAAACCGTTGTGGGCAAAAAAATTGCAACCTCAAACTCACTATGCCTCTTACTAAATACCTTGGACTGTCATCTTCACAAAAAGGGCCATTTGGGGCGTATTTGTACTGTCCTGACATTTTAGGGCCTCAAGAAATGAGATAGGCCATAAGTACATCAGGATTGATCGATTTTCAGTAATACGTAGCATAGCTTGGATTTCTTTTAAAACAGAAAGTAGAAAATTATTGGGTTTTTTCAAAAGGTTTGCCCTTTTTTCTCTTTATATTGCTAAAAATAAAAAACCCAGTGGTGAGTAAATACCACCAAAAGAAAGCTCTATTTGTGTGAACAAAATGATAAAAAAAATTTTATTTGGGTACAGTGTAGCATGACTGAGTAATTGTCTGTCATTCAAAATGCGAAAGCTCGGAAAGCTGAAGATTGGTCTGGGAAGGAAGGGGGTGAAAGTGCCCAGCATTGAGGTTGTTAATCTAAACACAATGATAATGAAAATATGTACAGAACCAGTTTACCATCCCTTTTTACCAATTTGGGATTGAAGCAATAGTATTGATTCAATTATAAAATTGCCCAAGGGCAGCACTTTTAAAGGCCTTTATCACTCATTAATGTACAGTTAACAGTGAATAATGGCCCAAGAATTATTGCTGTTACTCCAGCATTCACAATGATATGTAATATGTGGCACAATTGTTGCTTTTACACGTAGGTGCACCTGACTTGTGTTTTTGTGTTCCTGTATGCGGGGGTTAGGGAAATTTTTTTTTTTTAATCACATATTTATTATGTTTCTTTTTAATTTAAAGTGATTGTAAAGCTGTGTTTTTTTTAACATTAATAAATGTCATACTTTACTGCTTTGTGCAATGGTTTTACACAGAGCAGGCCCAATCCACCTATTCTGTCCTGGATCCTCTCTCAACCCCACCCCCCCTCCCCCCGCTGCGTGCCCCCATAGGAAGACACTTCCTATGGGGGCACTCGTGTGCTTGATCCTGAGCTGGGTTGGTTTACACAGACACACAGCCTGGCTTGGCCCCACCTCCCGTTCTCTGCTCATGACCGCTCTGCTGACAGCTGTAGCCAATTGCTCCCACTGCTCTCAGCCAAGTCTGTGAGAGCTGGCGGAGAGGGGAGAAGAGCTGCTACAGATGTGCACAGCACCGGCTTGAGATCGAGCTCTGTTAAATATTTACGGGGGGAGCTACTATTAAAGTTTTTTACAACCACTTTAACTTTCTGTGGCTTATGCTGCGTACACACAAGCGGACTTTACGGCAGACTTTGTCCTGCGGACTTTTCGACGGACTTTCCGAATGAACAGACTTGCCTACACACGATCAACCAAAGTCCGACGGATTCGTACAGCGTCAGCTGGAGCCCACACACGATCGACTTGTCCGACGGACTTCGGTCCCCCGAACCAAGTATGCCTTAAAGTCCGGTCGTGTGTACGCGGCATTAGGGGCCTAACAAGCCTCCTATGTCATAGCATAATGAAAGTGACTTGTACTTGAAAGTTATTTGCCGGCTGAAAAATTTTGATACCAAGGTCATGACTGCAGCTTGTATTAACCACTTAATACCAACAATGTATATGTATGTTGGGTGGTCCTTCTAAGTGGTTCAACTGAATTTTTCAGCATGTCAATTTCCAAGCTGTATATTGACAGCTAGAAATGTTTTTTTCACAGTGAAATATGAGGTTTTAACTGATTGAATATTATGCTTATGGTGTCCACACTCCTTTGCAGATAACAAGTGTCCACAGCAGTCGCACATTAGATGTTCAGTTTCTAGATTCTGGAACCATTGCTTCTGTGAAAGTGTCCGAACTGAAAGAAATTCCCTCTCCATTTCTGCGAGATCTAATCTCAATACCACCTCAGGTACTCAAAATGTTGCAACAGATTATTGTACCATTTCATCTTCCTTCTAACTTTTTTTCTTTTCAAAGTCCTATTCAAACTCTGTCTGTTTTAAGCAATGTGGTCAATTAAAAAACATTCCATTTGATACTTGCTAGTTAGTGCAAAAAAAATCATACATAATGCATTTAAAAGAGCTTTGAACAGCTTTGAATTTAATTATGGACAGTGCAACCATAAACACATACTGCTCCATTGATACCATTTTTAGCTGTTCTGACTAAAGTGGGTCTTCACTGCATCTGAGCACCAAAAACACTTTCATTCATTTTTAATAGTCAAAGCAAACTCCCTCATTGAGCCATGTCTCTAAGCTTTATTTTGGGAAATCACTTTGAAAAACAAACATTTCTGGATTTGGCCATCTTACGTAAGAGCATGTCAGAAACCATGAAATCAGACCGAGACAGAAGTACAGTTAAATCACACTTGTTTAATAATAAAAGTAAAAAAAACAAACTTAGTCAAAACATAGCCAAAATTTAGTAACCAGGAACGGATTGTCAGCCAAGCCAGAAGTCAGGAATCAAAGTAGATGGCTCCAGTAGGCATGACTGACGAGCAGGATCATCAACAGTTAGGCTGCATTCACACCTGAGCGTTTTCAGCTGGTAAAATGCCTGAAAAACGCCCAACAAGCAAAATCCCATTCATTCAAATGACCCGTTCACATCTGAGCGTTTTGTCACCTGAAGCAAAATGCCTGAGAGTCAAAGTATATGAGCTACTCTTTGGGCAGATAACAGGCGTTTTTCAGCTCTTTACATTGGTGACCCTTTGACCTGTGCACGAAAAATGCACGACTTTCTGCCTGAAAACTAAACGCTCAGGAGTGATTGCAGCCTAAACTTTTCATATTGATTCATTTACTGTTTTGTGTTGCATTCAAATAATAAAACGGATGAATGAAAAATCAATGTGTATGGCCAGCATTAAAGTGGTTGTGAAGGCTAAAGCATATCCCTCTATAGTGAGTACTTGTTTTAATAAAACGCACAATTTCCTTACACCGAGAGAAATGGTGACGGGGGGGACCTCTAACTGATTGACGGCCTCAACTCTTCCTGTGAGCTGTGAAGTGGGGTGTGTCTTTTCTCTCCAGTTCTCAAAGCTCTCCTCACTAAGCTCTGCAGAGTGTAATTTCATCTTCCTGCACCCTTTTTCCTGAACTCTTTGACAAAGCTATATAAATTCAGCACTTTAAATGGATGTAGAGAAGAGAACTGCAGATAAACGGGTACAAATTTATGTAGAAGGATTTGTTTCATCTCTGTATCACCTGAGGGCAGAATCACTTCACTGGGTATATGTAAGGGTTTACAACCACTTTAAGGCTTTCTCTATGTTAAGGTAAAAAACCTTTAATATTTTGATGTCAGTCTGTGAGGAGGGGACAGAGTTGAGCCTCGCTGTCTGTGTGTACAGACACAGGCAGTGCAGCTCGGAATCGAGCCCACAGGTGTGCTACAATAGGAATCGACTTACTGTGGTGGCACACTGAGGAGCCAGGAGTGCGGTGGGGGACCAGAAAAGAGAAGGACCATTGCACAGAATAGGTAAGTATAACAGGATGTTATATTTCTTACAATCACTTTAAATGTAACAGTTTAGGGTACAGTAGCTTCTAGTCAGGAACTGGTTTTGGTAATGGCTACAGTTCTGTTGGTTAGAAGTATTTATGCCAATAAGTGGCTTTGTGCTGCCCTATGTTTTCCAGATAAAGTGATGTTTTTGTGGGCTGTTTCTTACACTCTGACCTCTATTTGCTATATTTTAATGCTGTAAGATTATTTATCTGTAGGCCACCAGGTGCTGTCTTTCTGATCTTCCGCTTAATATTGGAATGTGGACACCCGATGCAGTGTTGTGGCTCAGAAACACTGTTTTAAACTGTTCAGATTGTAGCATCAAGGTAAGATTTCCTAAAAAGTGTCAGTCTCCATCCTCTGTACATCTTGCATGGTGCTCTGATACATACATATTGGCTTATTCAGTTGACCATTTCAAAGAGCAGCTGGGTTTCTTTTACTGAAGTTAGATAACTTAAAATAATTCTGATGGGTTGCTACTAGTGAGGCTGGATTTTGTATCACAAGCCTTAGGTTAGCTTGTGAAGATCATTCAAGCTAGCAGAGTCCTTACTGAAACTAGAGATGAATAATCGCTGTTTTGAGGGCTTAAGTGAGCCCTAGATGCAGAGGTCCAAACACTGGTGGCTTTTGGTTATTTTGCCAGTGGCAGTGATAAGTATTTCAAGAGCACTGTTCATAAACCTTGAAAACTAGGTGAAGTGGTATGGTTCATCGTCCTTAAAGTGATTGTTATGTCACCTATGAAAAATTATGTAAATTCCCTCCCTTATATGTAGATCTAATGTGCAGTAGCTGTGTTTTTTTTTTTTTTTTTTTTTTTTTTTTTTTTTAAAAGACTTAAGCCAAATGCCTTATTTACAACACCGCGTGGTGCTCATGTGACCTACCGGCTTTCTCCCTCCTGGATCTGAGCACTACAGCGGAGGGTGGGGGCATTTTTCCCCACTTGGATCAGCCAGGAGAGAGCCGGCAGGTCCCGTGGGCGCCCTGTGGTGCTGTAAATAAGGTATTTGGCAAAGCCATTTTTAAAAAAAACAGATCTCATTTTTTAGCCGGCGATGCCCTGCACTGTAGAACAATCATAGTGGCTGTTCAGCCGCTAGATTGTTTTTAGAGGTGGCGGGAGGTGACGAGTATTAATGAGTGAAATAAATATTTGACCCCTTCACAAGACGTGACTTAGTATGTGGTGGCAAAACCCTTGTTGGCAGTCACAGAGGTCAGGCGTTTCTTGTACTTGGCCACCAGGTTTGCACACATCTCAGGGGGGATTTTGTCCCACTCTTTTTTGCAGATCCTCTCCCAAGTCATTAAGATTTCGAGGCTGATATTTGGTAACCCGAACCTTCAGCTTCCTCTACATATTTTCTATAGGATTAAGGTCTGGAGCCTTAGCCGTGTGTTTTGGGCCATTGTCATGCTGGAATACACATCCACGACCAATTTTCAATGCCCTGGCTGAGTGATGGAGGTTCTCACCCAAGATTTGACGGTACATGGCCCTGTCCATCGTCCCTTTGATGTGGTGTAGTTGTCCTGTCCCCTTAGAAGAATTTCCACCTCCATGTTTGACAGTGGGGATGGTGTTCTTGGGGTCATAGGCAGCATTCCTCCTCCTCCAAACACAGCGAGTTGAGTTGATGCCAAAGAGCTCGATTTTGGTTTCATCTGATCACAACACTTTCACCCAGTTCTCCTCTGAATCTTTTAGATGTTCATTAGCAAACTTCAGATGGGCCTGTACATGTGCTTTCTTGAGCAGGGGGACCTTGCGGGCGCTGCAGGATTTCAGTCCTTCATGATGTAGTTTGTTACCAATTGTTCTCTTGGTGAATATGGTCCTGGCTGCCTTTAGATCATTGACAAGATTCTCCCGTGTAGTTCTGGGCTGATTCCTCACCGTTCACATGATCATTGAAACTCCACGAAGTGAGATCTTGCATGGTGCCCCAGACCACGGGAGCTTGACAGTTATTTTGTGTTTCTTCTATTTGCGAATAATCGCACCAACTGTTGTCACCCTCTCACCAAGCTGGCGATAGTCTTGTAGCCCATTCCAGCCTTGTGTAGGTCTACATTCTTGTCCCTGACATCCTTGGACAGCTCTTTGGTCTTGGCCATGGTGGAGAGTTTGGAATCTGATTGCTTCTGTGGACAAGTGTCTTTTTTTTATACAGGTAACAAGCTGAGATTAGAAGCGCCCCCTTTAAAAGAGTGCTACTAATCTCAGTTTGTTACCTGTATAGAAGACACCTGGGAGCCAGAAATCTTGCTGATTGATGGGGATCAAATACTTATTTCACTCATTAAAATGCAAATCAATTTATAACTTTTTTGAAATGCATTTTTCTGGATATTTTTTATTCTGTCTCTCACTGTTAAAATAAAGCTACCAATAAAATTATAGACTGATCATTTCTTTGTCAGTGGGCAAACGTACAAAATCAGCAGGGGCTCAAATACTGTGTGTAGCTAGTTCATCTCCCTCTCCCATCCTGTGATTTGGCAGTGATGAAGCCGCAACAGACTAAAATTGTCACCTTTCCTTCAGTCTCCCCCAGTCACAGCACATCTACTGCTGTATAAGGGTTTACAAGAGGCTGAAATAAAGTTATGTTCAGGTGATGGTATTCGGTACATTTAACCTTTTGCTTTTAATGTTGAAAAAAAAAATACATCCTTGACCTTGGAGATTAGGATTAAGGTATACACAGGGATATAACCTACTTTACCATCATATTATTATTAAAAAGGAGCTAGAAATGTAAGGGCAAACACTACAGTTGGACAGCCATCAGAACTTATGTTATCTGTTTGAAAATATATTGCACACGCACATAACCTAGTCCCACACAGCCTTGCTCAGAGCTACAAATTATTGCAAAATACAAACTTATGGGTGCATGTGTTGTGTTACAATCTGTTTGATAGTTTGTGACCCTGTCCTTAAGTTCTTAACTGTTTTTAATTGTGTGCTGTTCTGTACAGGTAGTGAAAATAGATGAAGGAAAAAGAATGATGCATGTTTACCTTTTCACATCAAAGAACTTTGCTGATCCTGAACTGAGTGTCAATCACCAGATTGCAAATGTGGAATTGTGGAAACAGCAGAAGAACTTGCCTAGCATTGTCACCCACTTACCAAAAGCCAAAAGTGATGTTGGCACTCGTGCAGCTATTCCTCGGAAAGAACAAGCTATCCTTGCAACGAAGCCCATCACTGAGCAGACTAGCACAAGCCCTTCCGTCGCTCTGCCTCCCCCTTTACCTCTGCCAAAGAGCAGTGAACACATGGATGTCTTTGTGTCTGTGGCTTGCCACCCTGGCCATTTTGTCTTCCAGTCATGGCAGGAATTGCACAAGCTGGAAGTAGTTATGGAAAAAATGCTTTTACACTACAGCAGTACTGAGGAGAAACGAGTTGAAATTGAGAAGAATAAAATATATGCTGCAAAGGTTGAGAACAAGTAAGTGCATAGTTTAAAATTGTAAAAGGTCATGTTTGTTACCGCAAAACAGTCAGTAATGGGATGACCTTAGTCTCTCTGTGTCCCGAACTCATACCCACACTGTGAACTCTGTAGGTAGAAGAAAAGCTGAACTACAGCCAGGAGTACTGGGAAGGGCAACAATGTGGAAATAAACCTCTACACTTTTGGCAAATTTTACAAGTCAGATTTAATGGCAAACCAACATCTCCTCTTCTTGAGGCACACTGTTCGTTTAATATTTAGCAGTTTTACCTGCCAGATATTCTCTGTAGATCTCAGTTGGTGTCATCCATAGTGAGGGAGGAAATTGAGGTTTACGGTTACCAGAAATATGATTTTAGTGAATGCTTTAGGACAGACCTGCTTTTTCTATTCAAGTGAAATAATATTTCTGTCACCTTGATTTACATGTCAGGTCATTGAAGAGGATGAAAGGTGCTTTTGATCTTTAAATGCCTCCTACATGAAGAGCACTCTTATGCCCCGTACACACGGTCGGATTTTCCGATGGAAAATGTCCGATCGGAGCGTGTTGTCGGAAATTCCGACCGTGTGTGGGCTCCATCGGACATTTTCCATCGGATTTTCCGACACACAAAGTTGGACAGCAGGAGATAAAATTTTCCGACAACAAAATCCGTTGTCGGAAATTCCGATCGTGTGTACACAAATCCGACGGAAAAAGTGCCACGCATGCTCAGAATAAATAAAGAGATGAAAGCTATTGGCCACTGCCCCGTTTATAGTCCCGACGTACGTGTTTTACGTCACCGCGTTTAGAACGATCGGATTTTCCGACAACTTTGTGTGACCGTGTGTATGCAAGACAAGTTTGAGCCAACATCCAACGGAAAAAATCCTAGGATTTTGTTGTCGGAATGTCCGAATAAAGTCCGACCGTGTGTACGGGGCATTAGTGTAAATGGTCATTAGGGAATTTTGGACGCTGTTGGATATTTAATACTCCTATTTTGTGTGCTTTTGCTCGCCTAGTCAGGCTTGCTACCACGAAGATTCCTCCCATAAGCCAATGGAAACTTTGATCGGATGAGTTAGTAGTAAACAATTTAAGTTATAATTCTTTATCATCCGTTGAGGAACACAGGAATTCCATTAGTCTGGTTATATTGCTGCGTATAGGATACAAAGAAAATTGGGGAAAGAAGGAAAAAGCTTCACCCTAGAAAAGTGGTTATGTCCTGCGACTATTTGGGCATATATCCAGACTGAGTGAAAAAGGTTATATAGTTTATTCAAGCAATATTGTCATTAAAGTATGCGAATCACAAAATGAAAAAGTTGACGATTCAAAAAATATAACAAATCGGGAGCTTGTAACACTGGCAATCAAAGCAGCAATCCAACCACCCCTTATAACCCCTCATTTACCCAGCATGCCTCAGTTTTCTGCTAGTGTCTTGGCCTTCTAAACTTGGTGAGTTTAATCAAGGCTCCTTGCTTACCACTGTCTGACCTGGTCTTTACATAGCAGCTGTCTGGATCAACAGCTGCTCGGCACCTCCAGCTTTTGAATGCTTTACCCAAAAGACCGTGGGATGAGTGTGGGGCTAGCCTGGAATGTGACCTTTGAGCACTTGATCTGTATTTGGTGCTCTGGTAAGTTAGCTGCAGAGTGCTTTCCAGCTGCAGAGTTGTGGCACTGCCCAGCTGTGACCCTGTCTCTAAAGACTCCCCTTGAGCTGCCTCTATGTGGCACCATTGGGCACAGTTTTAAACTTGCTTTTGCTGCCAGTTTATTGCAGTAGGGGTTAAGGCTAAGGTCCCTTTCACGTGAAGCTGATCCATTTTTACAGACTCCGCTAGATCAGCTCGGATCGCTCCGTTGATCCCCACTGAGCCGGCGGATGACAGGTCTGTCTGCTCATTGTGCAGTAGAGCTGCACGATTCTGGCCAAAATGAGAATTACGATTTTTTTTTTTTGCTTAGAAAAAAGTTCACTATTCTCTCACGATTCTCGCGACGTAAAATCTTTCACATTATGAAAAAAAATTGGGCTAACTTTATTGTTTTTTGTTTTTTTTTAAGTAATTTTTTCCACAAAAAATTGCATTTGAAAGACCGCTGCGCAAATACAGTGTGACATAAAATATTGCAACAACCACTATTTTATTCACTAGAGTCTCTACTAAAAAAAGATACATAATGTTTGGGGGTTCTAAGTAATTTTCTAGCAAAAAAAAAAGGATTTTAACGTGAAACCAACAAATGTCAGAAAAGGGTTTAGTGTTTAAGTGGTTAAACTTTCCTCAGTTACACACAGTCTATTCCATTGACAAATTGTTACAATGTTTATACTTGGTTCAACTGCTAAAGAATGTTGTGATTCTTGGCAGACTGCCGTTTTTTGTTTTTGTTTGTTTTTTTTTTCTTCCTTTCCTTTGATGGCTGTCTGCTTCAGAGGAGCAGAGAGAATTCTTTGCATAGCAAGTATCGTGAATCACTTTTGTCAAGATTGCAACGGGAAAAAAAATCACGATAACGATTCTTGAGGATTAATCGTGCAGCTGTACTGTGCAGGGATGGACCTGTCGGAGCTCCGCTGTCCTCTATGGCGAGATCGGATGAAAACGAACAGCCTGTTTGCTTTGAGGGGATCTTGCCCGAATCGGATGGCAGGCGGCTGTCAGCGGACACATCTCCGCTGATAGCCGCCTGCCCGCCTGAAAGGGGTCTAAGAGTTCGACTTCCAACACCATTCATTGGGTGGAGTTCTCCGTGCTTTCCTTCCCACTATTTGTCTGAAGAAGCACGATCACAGCTGTTCCTACTTCTGAAGCAGTACCTGAATCTCCAGTTGATTTACACTGCCCACACACATTGACTTGGTCATCTCCTGCCAACAGACCTCACCAGCACCTGCTGCCTGGGGTTGTGAGTATTAAGGCGTTGTCTTACTCTGGGATTGTTGCTTTGGATGCAACAAATCTTCCTTAAGACACACAGGGGCAGTCGCACTGCCACAGGTGACCTCAGCACATGCTCCGCTAATGGAGCTCATAGATCAGTGGTCTCTTCCCACCATTGCTGCACCACTTATCCACATTAACAGGTGTTCTGGCCTTTGGTATTTTCCTGCCAGAAATCCTAGATTAATTCCTCAGATCCCAGTTTGGATTGACGAGTGACTTTCCTTCCATGTCAAATTGCCCTCCCTTTAAGGGGACCACTCCATTGCTCTGCTTCAGTTGTGATGGCTTGTTGCAAGCATCTAAACTTCTGTTTGGAATGAGAATGATGTTGGTACAAATGCAAAGGGCATTCGATCTGTGTGATCAGGATTTAGAATATAGGTCAAGGGAGAATCTGACTCCGATGCCCTTTGAGAGGGACCTTCTCTACACACTTTCATTAGCAACCCCACTCTGGGGTACACTCATGAACCCCACTTCCCTCTCCCATCTTTTAATTCAGTTGCTCATAGGTGCTCAGAGCCTGCTTTTCACTCAGACCTCAGAGGTTGCAGCCAGAGGTCTTGCAATTCTTCTGGTAACCCTTCTGCTTGAAGGCGTGTTCCCACATTTTGTTCATCTGGCGGGATCCCTGGGCAGTGTACCTCCCTAGCGTTTCAGCCCTCAGGTTATCCCTATAGCCATCAGTTAAAACCCATGCACTTGACTTCTTGTTCAGGTGTCCATCAAGCTCCTGATTGGGCTTTCAAGGGCCTATTCATCTGACAGGTTTAATTCCCTCATAATCTGCATGGCTTTTTATTAATTTGTTCAGCCCCTCCCTCTAAATATTGCTTTCCTGGTCCCCAGTAGTCTGTCTGCTGGGCCTTACACCTACAGGTCTTGCCAGGAATTGGCCTTTCCTGGGCATCACGCTGGTACCCTTGATTAACCATTTGGCAGGGGGCTTCTTCTTAGGCCTTCACAGACCCTGATCATCCTTTTGCTCACTTCCCTACCTGTCAAGAAAATATCCCTTTCCCCTTCCCCCAACAATAGGGCTTATGGGGTTGCTAGGGATTGCCCTTATTCTCTTCTTTTGTATGCTCTTGGTTACCTTCAGCCTATCCTTAAATGTCAGGGTTCCTGACTTCCCTTGGATTAAGTACCGTATTTATCGGCGTATAACACGCACCGGCGTATAACACGCACCCCAATTTAGGAGGGAATTTTAAGGAAAAAAAACTTTTAGGAGGGAAGTTGAAGGGAAAAAAACTTACATTTAAATGCCCTTCATTGCAGCCTTGTCAGTGCAGCCTTCCCCAGTGCAGCCTTCCCCAGTGCAGCCTTCCCCAGTGCAGCCTTCCCCAGTGCAGCCTTCCCCAGTGCAGCCTTCCCCAGTGCAGCCTTCCCCAGTGCAGCCTTCCCCAGTGCAGCCTTCCCCAGTGCAGCCTTGTCAGTGCAGCCTTCGTCAGTGCAGCCTTCCCCAGTGCAGCCTTGTCAGTGCAGCCATCCCCAGTGCAGCCATCCCCAGTGCAGCCTTGTCAGCCTTGTCAGTGCAGCTTTCCCCAGTGCAGCCTTCCCCAGTGCAGCCATCCCCAGTGCAGCCATCCCCAGTGCAGCCATCCCCAGTGCAGCCATCCCCAGTGCAGCCATCCCCAGTGCAGCCATCCCCAGTGCAGCCATCCCCAGTGCAGCCATCCCCAGTGCAGCCATCCCCAGTGCAGCCATCCCCAGTGCAGCCATCCCCAGTGCAGCCATCCCCAGTGCAGCCTTCCCCAGTGCAGCCTTCCCCAGTGCAGCCTTGCATCCCCTGTCCCTGCTTCCAGGGCTTCAAAATCGCGGTCCGCGATTTGAAAATGGCGCCGCCGGCGCCGAAGTACACAGAGCCGGTCCTCGGCTCTTTCCGGCGGCTCTCGTTTACTTTCGGTTTCACTCGTAGTCCGGAGCGGAGCTATCCGAGTAGGTTCGGATAGCTCCGCTCGGGACTACGAGTGGAGCCGAAAGTAAACGAGAGCCGCCGGAAAGAGACGAGGACCGGCTCTGTGTACTTCGGCTCCGGCGGCGCCATTTTCAAATCGCGGACCGCGATTTTGACATTTAGACAGATCGGGATCGGCGTATAACACGCACCTGCGACTTTCCCCTGATTTTAAGGGGAAAAAAGTGCGTGTTATACGCCGATAAATACGGTAGTTCCAGATGCTACTTTGCAGCCCCTGACTAGGGAAGGTGCCTTTTGAGTTCCTTCATTGTTCCTGATCCTAATCAGGGCATTGCTTCAAGTAAATGGGCTGAGCTGTCTGGACTTCACCCCTAGGTGGTGAAAGTGGATTGGAATTGGGATGACGGGTTGATTCCTAGAATCCTGTACTGCATAACTAGCTAGGCAGATTTGCAGTGTTTGATGTCGATTTTTGAGTACACTGTCGCTAAATACTGAAGGAGAAAGGGTACCTGAGCGTTTTCTTAAGATTACATTAGTATACAGCGTATAATCAATAGGGGAGCAGCAGTCGGCTGGCTGTAAGATGGGTGGTGCTAAATACAGGGATATTTTTGAGCAAAACCTGTACCACCCTGTGCGTGATTTGAGGCTAGGACGGAGGTTCACCTTCCAGCAGGAAAATGACCCCAAACACACTGCTAAAGTAACACTTGAGTGGTTTAAGGGGAAACATGTAAATGTGTTGGAATGGCCTAGTCAAAGCCCAGACCTCAATCCAATAGCAAATCTGTGGTCAGACTTAGTTTGCTGATCACAAGCGCAAACCATCCAACTTGAAGGAGCTGGAGCAGGTTTGCAAGGAGGAATGGTCAAAAATCCCAGTGGTAAGATGTAGCAAGCTCATAGAGACTTATCCAAAGCGACTTGGAGCTGTGATAGCCGCAAAAGGTGGCTCTACAAAGTATTGACTTTAGGGCGGTGAATAGTTATGCATTAGTTATTTTGTCCTATTTGTTTGCTTCACAATAAAAATAAAAAAACATCTTCAAAGTTGTGGGCATGTTCTGTAAATTAAATGATGCAAATCCTCAAACAATCCATGTTAATTCCAGGTTGTGAGGCAACAAAACACGAAAAATGCCAAGAGGGGTGAATACTTTTGCAAGGCACTGTATATATTGCTACCCTCCGGTGATTGGACACTGGCAAAAGGTTTGTTGGGAACTGCTACAGTGTTTTTTTGTTTTTTTTTGGTGTCCTTAGATGATGGACCTTGCAGTAAGTAGCAGGGCCAGCCTGTAATGTTTGCTTTGGGGACTGGATTCTATGTTCACTGCTCATGTTGGTACATCATGCAACAATGGAGTTAGCTGCATCATGCTATACAGGTCCTGGGCTGTGGTTCATTCATATGACACCCAGACTCTATCCTTATCTACCCTAGGTAGAGGCAAAGCCTAGACCCCCTGACAGGACCACTGTCTTGACAGTTACCCTGCACCTTTTTTTATGTGCCTTTTCTGGTTATACATGTCTTGTTCATGACTTGGATCTGTAGTTCACACTTTATTATTTCTTTTCATCCAACAAGATCGTTTGCTGTCTCACCTGTTGCCTTAGACCCAAGAGAGACATCGCCAGAGGAATGCAGTTAGCACCCGGGTTATTGCGATTCTTCCCCTCAGTATGTATCCATTCTGTAAATACCCCTCAGTGGTAGATCCTCACCTAGCAATTGCAGATTACGAGCGCTTAGGAGTGGGAGCACATAGGACTAACAGCAGGGATTTCACTGCAGACCCAGAGGAAATTCCAAGAACCTGTTTTGGAGCAAGGTCTTACACTGACAAACTGTTCTAGCCCTCTGAATTGGGCTCCCTCACATTCTTGTAAAACATGCAGCCTGACTATATATCAGAATTAATTGTATGTCTGTTTTATTCTAAAAGCCACTTTTGAAATCACCAGGTGCTAACACATGTAAAAGCTCTTCAGTCTCTCCTTCCCCTGATTATTTTAATGCATTACAACCTGAACTTCTTTGTGTACTGCCATTTGCAAAAGGCAATGGGTCGCTGACATTTTAGTGGAGGCTGGTCAAGATTTTTCACAGCCAGCATTTTGGGAAGTTACTTTAGTTTTCTTGAAACATGCTAGCTACTGTGGACTCCTATAACTGAGGGTAATAAATATTCTTCTCTGGTTTAGATACACATAGTGCGTTTCTTAAACTATTCCCTATTCTTGATCAAGTCGATTGGGCCCTATACAACTATTGGCCTAACTCTAACCGATTATTCACTGCTCCTCCGTTTTGATACTGAGTACCCTACGTAATGGAATTTAAGATATGTACTGTTCCCACTCTGGAACTGCAATTCTTGTACTAAATAAACAATCTATGGTTTATGATGTGTATGTTCCCTATTCTAAGGTTTCAGTTGACAGGAATTTGGAGACCCTTTTTGAAGGCCTCCTTTGTTCTGGCAATCCAGCCCTGCAGCTGGCTTTTGCCACTTTGTCAGTTGCCCAGACAATGCAAACTGGACTGAACTCAATATGGAACTTTTTTCTGCTATAGATAATTCTATTCTTGCTGGAAAATTATAAAATCTTGACCTCATCCCTACTGTTCTGTGTAGATGCCTACCATACCTGCTCAGAAGCCACCTACACATTGAAGGTTCACCCCCACCCCTGGAGGGGAGTAAGCTGGACGTCTGACATTTTCTCTAGCTTAGAACAAATATGTCCCTGAATTTTATTGCACGTCCGTTTTTAAAATCCATAAAAAAGTCTCTATTGTCCTCTGTTCCTTTCTACTACCCATTCCTGCTTCACAAAAGCAGACCATTTTGCTGCACCGCATTGCAGCATATATAGTCACTTTGGTCATAAAGGGACATGCATCCCTATTGAAATTACTGCAGTAACTAGGCTCCTAGGTGGTCTCTTGTAAACCTGTCGCTCTATAGACAAACACCACAGGAGGTACAGTGTTACTAATATTTAAACCCTGCCATTAATTAAATGGCAATTAAAGCTTGCCAAGTAAAAAAATGTAAAAGTTCATGTACGTACATAAGCAAACGCGTAGATCGCCTGTATCGGGACGCACAGCTCTACTGGTGTCCAGCATGCGTTCCAAAGTGTGAATATGACGTCAACAGAAATTCCGCTCAACCCGTTTGGTTATTAGTAAAGGATGTGTTCAGGAGCGAGTACCCTCTTACTTCATCTCCGCTATTATAAAAAGTTAACCCCATCTACTGCACCCAATTGAAAACTTATGGATCTGTGTCATAATCTATATCTGAAGTCAAGTTACCTACAATGCTAAAACCTGACTGCGTTATTTTGGTTAACTCATTTGAACAACAAACTGAAATATTTTAGGTGGAGGGTAGTAAAAATAAAAAAACTAAAATATAGTTGCATAACACTGACGGCTACTCCTTCCACATTAGTAGCAAGCCACCCTACACAATTGTTTCAGAGACAAGTAGTGTCTTACATCCGTACTATCCCTTTCTTGGCAGACGTTCTTGCTGACCCATCGGGTCTCAAAGATATGCTCTTCCGTGAAGACCCTCCAACTCATGTAGTCTCCCAACTTTATTCATTTGTATTGAACGCTCTGACCCCTGACTTGCCTCCTTACATGCAGGTGTGGGAATCGGAACTACAACACTCTGTTTCTTTGCAGATTGGCAAAAGTGTTTGTTTTTTATTCTAATTCATAAACTTTCCCTTGCCAGTACGACCCATGAAAATGGGTTTAAACTGGTGACTAGATGGTACAAATGTCCGTTGACCAGCCATCACTTGAATCCTTCCTCAGACTCTTGTTGGCATTGTCATGTAGACCAGTGTTTCTCAACTCCAGTCCTCAAGGCGC